>OX463223.1:71151487-71776487 GCA_949820135.1 Sylvilagus floridanus | reverse complement strand
AATTTTTTTATACTATTTGCTGAACTTATGTGTATAAATTTAAACGTATTTGTATCAAGTCAATTAAAAATAGGTATCAGTAAAATGTAAGAGTGGGAATAACAGAGGGATGAAGTAGAAGGATGAGAATATTGGTGAGAGGGTGGGCACAGTAGAAAGAATCACCATGTTCCTGAAGTTGTAATTATGAAAAGTAAGATGTTTGTAACTGTAGAACTGTATAGTTCTGCACACATACCTATGGACTTACTTCTAAGGGAACAGTTTAAAAACTTGCCATGGGACCCGAAATTCCCTTAAGCTGGGTCGTAAAAATACCTTCTTAAGTGTTAAAGTGATCATATTGATAGGATTAAATGTCTAATAATGATAATAGAATTAAAAAAGAGTGAATGCTCCAACATGGGAAGTAGTCTACACAGCAGACTCATAGAATGACAATCACTTTAAATGGTACTTTGACTAAGATCCAGCCCTTAAGGCATTCTGGTATGGCTGAAAAGCCCACAACAGCATTTCAACCGTGGAAAACCGAGAAACCAAGACAATATGGCAAAAAATGTCCTACATGAAGGGCCTCAGTGGGTGAGGCTCCAGTGGAAAGAAGTGATTATCAAAGAAGGAGGTACTTTCCTCTGAAGGGAGGGGAGAAGTTCCACTTTGCTTATGGCCTTTTCTAAATACTGAAGGAGTTTGTGGATTCAAAAGGCTTCCATAGCCTAGGCATCTCATATCAAGAGCCTGAGGTGATTGCTGATGTCATACATAAGAGTGTTAATTGTTAAATTAACAACAGGAGTCACTGTGCACTAACTTCCCATGCAGGACCTCTGTCTTCAAAGAGTTGTATTATAATTAATACAACTTATATTATATATAATATATATATAATATATAATATATATATTATATAATTATGTCTAAGTGTTCACAAAAGATGTATCATTCTTGGGTGCCTTTTTAAAGTTAATTTTCCGACAAAAATTAATTGAAATTAAGTTGCAATTACTTTAAATAGACCTTGTCTAGACTATTGAGGAGCAGTTTGTGTGTGTGTATGTGTGTGCAAATTGTCGAACTATATTTTTAAAAGATTTATTTTTATTTCTTTGAAAGACAGAGTTATCGATAGAGGTAGAGACAGAGAGCGAAAGAGGTCTTCCATCCTCTGGCTCATTCTCCAAATGACATCAAGTGCTGGAGCTGAGTTGATCCGAAGTCAGGAGCCAGGAACTTCTTCTAGGTCTCCCACATGGTTGCAGGGATCCAAGGACTTGGGCCATCCTCTATTGCCTTCCCAGGCCATAGCAGAGAGCTGGATCAGAAGAGGAGCAGCCAGAACTAGAACTGGCACCCCTATGGGATGTCGGCACTGTAGGCCAGGGCTTTAATCCAATGCACTGTAGTACCAGCCACTGAACACTTTACAAGTGTAGAGTTGGTCTTCTGTGTATAAAGTTAAAAAATGGATCTTAGGGGAGAATGGGACTGAGTATGGGAGAAGGAAGAGGAGGAGTGGTGGGAGAGTGGGTGGGTGGGAGGGTATGGTTTGAAGACTCACTATATTCCTAAAATTGTACTTAAGAAATGCATGAAGTTTGTGTCCCTTAAATAAAAGGTTTCTTTAGGGGAAAAATAAATTAATTAATTTTAAAAAGTCATTGGGATATCATATGATGAACTGAGCCAACTGTCTTCATGATGCCAAGCGCAACCTTGGTTTATATAAGTACAATTATGTTTTAAGATCAATTTTAATGAGCAGAATTCTAGATTCATAAGAATACTATATAGTTATACTCCAGAGATTATCAGATTATATGACGTTTAATATTTCATTTTTGCAAGAATCATTTTGTTCACAAAATTTCAAATATGGCAACTACTTTCTGACTTGTAATGAAGAATATATCGTTCATGGTGGGTTTAAGGAATTAGATTTCCAGGAGAGTTCAAAGGAAATAAGATAAAATGAAATTTGAACCTACAACCTGGCCAGCATTTCAAGCCTTTGAAATGTGATATGATCAATATGATTACTCAACTTTCTAAGAGAAATAAGCTCCCTCTGTAATTGATGATCCTGAGAACGCCATGTGTGAAAGAACAATGAATGTTTAAGTAAGAGTGTTTTTAGAATTATTCTTCTCTTGGGAATTTTTTCTCTTGTTTACTGGTAAAGTGGGCCAACTACTTCAAACAGATCGGTGAGATTATCTAATGTTACAGATTTTAAGGAACACTTGCTGGCAAACTGAAGGACAATTTAGGAGGAAGCGAAAATTCCTTTAACAGTAATCACTTTTATTTCTCCCATTATCTCTTTCCGTGGCTCCAAATTTCTGAGCCCTGTGATTTAGAAGAAAACAACACACTTAAGTAAATGAACAAGAATCACTGAAGCATAAATATAAATGTGTAAACCAGTTTTAGAGAGAGCAGTTGCTGACCGCGGTAAAGTCAGTATCGATAGTGTACTTAATGAGCTACTGTAATAGATATAATATAATTAGAGTATGGAGCACAAATATTACTGACGTCGGCAGAAGGAGTTGACAGAGAATGTAGAGACGGGGGCTAATGAAAGAAAATCTCCACTTGGAAATAGTTAATGGAAACAAAAGCTCTTCTACAATGCAATATGCTATTTGTCACTTGCTCAAATAAAACTCATGCTGTTTCTAAAGGAGACCTTGCACACCCTTGTCTTGAATCCACTCACATTATAGGTCTTCCTGTCTCTTCATTGGATTTCACACTGTTTTTGAAAAGGCTTTTTTTATCATTGATCAAAGACATTTGTAAGCACATTTGTGTTTTCTAAGATGTTGGTAACTATACCCATTTTTTTGTCACCCGCTAATGAAAAGAAAAAAAAAAGATTTATAACTCAACTTGTCACATAAATAAATTTCGTTCTCCTCAGTATATCAAGGTTGATTAACAGTTCCTAAAGCAGAGATTTATGATGTGGAGATTCAAGAAAGATACTTGCAGTAAGAGCCAACTCCGATGTGGGCATTTCACCTAGTCATTAAGCCACAAGTTGGGAAAAGCGCACTAGAGATTAGAGTGCCTGTGTTCAAGGTCCAACTCCATTCCTGATTCTACATTCCTGCTAATGTATATTCTGGGAAGCAGCAGATGATGCAAGCACTTGTACTCCTGCCACCCCATGAGAGACCTTATGACTCCCAGCATGACATGGTGGCCCTCATGACTCTGAGCTCGGGCCTGGTGCAGCCCTGGTTCTTTATAAGCATTTGAGAAGTGAACCAACAAAAAAAATTCTCTCTCTCTCTCTCTCTCTCTCTCTCTCTCTCTCTCTTTCTTTTTCCCCCTCTACCCCCTTAAGTGAATAAATAAATAAGTCATGTCCAACACAGGAAATTAGAATTCAAGTTGAATATAATTTATTCATGAAATTATCATGGTGAATAATTTTAACTACTGTCTTCCCTCACATATAATTTTATCTTTAATTTAAAATAGAACAAAATTTGATGCTTTGGTTTTGCATTGTTTACTCTCTAATTAAAAAGGGGAATTCTAAAATGGGTATTCATTCAAGTGTATATAATCATAGTAACAAATAATCAAGGTATTTTTACAGTATCACGGTGTTGGGTTTAACAGCACACTCAATCAGTGTTATGGAAACATACAGTTGTTAAATATAAAAACAATAACAAATCCCTAGGTTAGATTTCTAAACTAAAAGGTATTTTATTATCCTATTTTCTGCTGTGCTTTGACCAAACAATGTTACAGTGATAAGCTGAAACTTGAGATGTCACTATCTGAACTTGCACCTCTGTGATAATTTGCAATTTGAACTGTCTTGTTTCTAATTAGTTAATTAGCACATGTTTGTCCTCTAGAAAATTGCCATAGCATGACTTTAAGGCATCCCACTTCCTAATTCTCTATTTGATGCCCCCTCATCACTCTTTTATCACTCCATAATAATGACCTTATTATGTTTGTGCTATCTGGGAAACCCTGTAATCCAGGTTTAATCACAGAAAATGTTCTGATCCAACTGTAAATCACAATTATTTTAAATGAACAAGTAAAGAATCCAGATTTTAAATCACCATTTTTGTATAAATTAACTGGCTATCACTCTTCAATTTCTATTTTTACATTTATTTGAGAAGCAGAGAGACAGAGAAACATACAGAGAGTTTCTGTCCATGGGTTCTATCCCGAAATGCATGTAAAGACTGGGAGTGGGCCAGACCAAAACTGGGAGTCCAGAACTCAATCCAGGTCTCCCATGTGGGTGTCAGAAACCCGGTTATTTGAACCATCACTATCACCTCCAGGATCTGCATTAGCAAGAAGTTGGAGTCAGGAGCAGGAGCCAGAAAATAAATTCAGGCACTCCGATATGGGATGCAATCATCTTAAATAACATCATAACTAATGGACTGAACACCTGCCCCAGTCCTCAATTTCTAATCTCCATTAGATGTGCACAAATAAATACATGTATATAAACATATTTTCAACTTGCATGGATGATTTTTTATTCAGTGCTTGCTATATGCAAGGGATTTCTCTAAATATAATAATGCTTGTTACAAATGAAGATTCTAAAAGGTTCATGGAAAATGTGTACTATGAAAAATCTATGTATGGATTTCAAAATTTTTGGCAAGAAATTAAATTTATGTTTTACTTCCACTTTCCATGAAGTTTTGGAAGTATCCTCATTTATTAACTCAAATAAATAAATGTCTTCCCAACAATCTTCTGAGGTAGACACAATTAGTATCCATATTTTACAAATTTGAAATTGAAGCATGCAGAGCTTATTAACTAATTCAAAAGAACCTATTTATTAAGTGATGAAACTAGAATCAGACAAGAATCCAGGGGCAGACCTGTGGTGCAATGGGTTAAGAACCCTCTTGGAATGCTTGCATCCCATACCAGAGTACCGGGATTGAGGTCCACCTCTGCTTCTCATCCAGTTTCCTACTAATATATGCCCTTGGAGGCAGAAAATGATGTCCCATGTACAGCTGTCTATCGTGCATATGGGAGACTTGGATGGAGTTCCTGGCTCCTGGCTTTAGCTTGGCCCAGCCTTGGCTGTTGTGGGTTGCTGCCAGTGCACAAGCAGATGGAATATATCTCTATCTCTCTATCATTCTCTGTCACTCTGCCTTTCAAATAAACAAATAAATAAATAATCTTTTTTTAAACTTGAAAAGATAATCCAAGGAATATGTTTCCCCCTTGGTTAAAATTCTTGTAGCAAGTGCTTATTAATCCAAATACCTTTGAACTGTGTTCAGTGTGGAAGGAGAGATTTTCAGGCAAACATTCTTCAATGATTCCTTGCTCTTTTGTTTGAAAACCAATCATCTCAATTACTGCTGATCAAGTCAAGCTTCTCAGTTTTGTTCTTTCACTCAGTGAGGCTTATCATGTGTTTGCACTGGTGACTATTACAGTACAGTCAGAAATAGGAGTTTTGACTGTGACTGCCGTAACAAATCAAGCCTTTATAAATCGGAGATTTCCTGTACACTGAACAACATGTGAGAATTGAAGGAGAGGGAGCAATCAAAAACGGCTCGGGAGTTTGAAGTCTGAAAATCTGGGGAAACAATTGTGGCATGAGCACAAATGAGGAAACTGGGAAAGGAAGTGCTATGACTACTCTATAGCAAATAGGAAAGTGTCAAGATTTGTGGAGAAATAATAGTTCCTGATGTAGTCATTTCTAGATTCTTATGCCAACAGCTCTCCACTGAGCTCATATATTATCACATTTCTCCTCCCGCCACACCTGCACTTTACAACTACAGATGTATGATTGTACCTGCAGTTTTGGAAGGAACTGACCCTCTAGCTATTGTTTAAAGTGATATCTTTCATTTTTCTTTCCTTTGGACAGTGTATAAATTAACACTGAGTGAGATATTGTAAAAGTTACCAGATGTTGCTATGTGGTATTTCATGCTCTCTCAGGAACGTGTTGTTTCTTAGTGATAATCACAGGGTTTTCTGTCAAAATGTTCTTTAAAAGGTAAAGAGTATATGACTTTTTCTCCTGTTTGTCCTAAATGTATAAAGCACCTTTGAAGACATGGTCATATTCACTAGGGACCAGCAGATCAGGGCCCCCAGTATGTTTGTGGGATGAGCCATCCTGACAAGGAAGTATTGGGGACAGTGAAGTAGCTCGTACTTGAGCCATTGCTTCTGACATCCACATGCCTAATTCCTTCAAAGTGAGTGTACTCCTCAGCTATGTTCTCATTTTCACAAGTGCACTTTTGCAAGAAGAAAGGAAGGTTTATGAGTAGAGGAAATATTTTCCGTTTTCTTGCCAACTTGTCTTTTGGAGTTGATGGTTAACTTACTGCATTCTTTAAAATCTCAGGCATTGGGGCTGGTGCGGTGGTGTAGCAGGTAAAGCCACTGCATGCAGTGCCCAAATCCCACATGGGCGCCGGTTCAAGCCCCAGCTGCTCCACTTCTGATCCAGTTCTCTGCTATGATTTGGGAAAGCAGTAGAAGATGGCCCAAGTCCTCAGGCCCTTGCACCCGTGTGGGAGACCCGTAAGAAGCTTCTGGTTCCTGGCTTTAGATCGGAGCAGTTCCGGCCATTGCAGCTAATTGGGGAGTGAATTAGCAGATGGAAGACCTCTCTCTCTCTGTGACTGTTCTCTCTGTGTAACTTTGTCTTTCAAATAAATAAATAAAATCTTTAAAAAATAAACTCAGGCATAGAGCTATGCCCGTGCATATGATAAACAGTTATTAAGCATAACTTCAAAATGCAATGCTCCTTTAGGAGGAAAGTCGAATGTAGAGACAGGAAAGGAAGTTAATAGTAAAAGTAGGGAAAAGGCAAAGAACAGTGCTTGTGTCAGGTGGCTCCTCTGGGAAGATGATGCAGAACAGAAGTAGAAGCAAGAGGCTTAGTGAGGTTGGTAACATCTGTGAATGATGAAAGTGAGAGGAAGCAGGATTTGTGTGGAAAAGTCTTCAGACTATAATACAGGCTTGGCATCTGTGAAAGGAGAGGAAAGAGGTCACAAGACTGAGAATGAAGAACCTCTGATCACAACACAGCTCTGATAAAGTCTTACCCAAACAAAGGAGGCCCTCCAGAGTAAAAGTTTTCCATTTGGATAGTCGCACACTGAGCAAAAATGTCTATACTCTAAATAACATCTCCTGAGTCTTTAGCTGAAATCTAACTGGAATGAAAGTGATCACTTGTTTACCCTTTACCCTAGTAAAGTCAGCATGAAATCTTCAACATAATTTATAAATATCATGTTCTGCAAGATAGCAAGATGCCCAGGATCTCCTCTGAATGCATTAAGAAAGAAGGTGACAGCAAAAATAAGATAGTCTTGAGATGAAGTAGCAAATGTATATCTTCATTTGTTCCCATGTGATTGTGAGCTGTTCTCCTGGTTGAGATAAAAATGTATCAGTTAATATTTTCTCGCCATAGCTAAATATCTAAGACAAACTACTTCTAAGGGATGGTGGTATATTTTGGCTCATGGTTTTAGAGGTTCACAGTCCAAGACTGGTCAGCCCTGCTGGTTCAGCCATATAGTAAGGACTGAGGGTGACAATGGAAGAGTGTATATAGAGGAATAATCACATGGTGAGCCAGCCAATAAAGACACAGGAAGCATACTCCTCATCTGTGTCTGTATGGTCTCTCCTTACAATGCTACCACGACTCAGTTATGGGCACTTCACCATTAGCCATTAATATTAACCACTAATGATTAACACAAGACTTTAAGGATCAAGTCTTTAACATATGTATCTTTAGGGGATACCCAAACTAATATCAAAGTCATACTAAAAAATATTGAAAAAAAGTGAAAATAATGGCTTCATTCCACATACCTAAGTCTGTATATTAATCTGTTCTAGAAAAGATACCACATTTGGCATGGCAAGTAGGATTTGAGTTTACTACATGGTTGAAATTATGAGTTTATAAATTATTCTGTAGGGTCCACACTGGTAAATGGATTCCTGATAGTGACTGCAAGTCTTGATCCAGACTATTGGGCTACCTGATCTTAAAATGTAAACCTCCAAAGTTTAAGCTGATATAAATTTCTTTATTCCTAGGAAGCTCCTCTCAAGTATTTTACAGTAACGAAAAGCTGATTTGATGCATTGGAAAATGTCTCCTGGGTCGGTCCTTCTATGGTCAAACCTAGAGGGCCCATTATGACTTTGGTTTTGGGCACCCCTTAATATGTATTGAAATATCAAGCTATTTCTCATTCATCAGTGCACAAGTAATCTGAGTAAATGATTGTAGGTTCCTTTGTAAGAATATTAAGAATATTAATATATTAATGTAAGAATATTAAGGTTCTTTGTAAGAATATAATATAAATATTATAGTATGTATGTACTTGTTTTTTTTACATTTTTTTTGTATATTTGAAAGGCAGAGAGTGAAAGAGAGAGAGAGATGAGAGAGAGAGACAGAGAGACAGAGAGAGATCATCCATCTGCTGGTTCACTCCCCAAATGGCCACAAAGATCAGGGCTGAGGCAGACCAAACCGAGGAACTAGGAGCCCAAGGACCTGGGCCATCTTCCACTGCTTTCTCAGGCCATAACTGAGAGCTGGATCAGAAGTGGAGCAGCCGGGACTAGAACCAGTGCCCATGTGGGATGCCAGCGCTTCAGGCCAGGGCGTTAACCCACTGCGCCACAGCGCCTGTCCCGAGTACTGTGCTTTTATAACCATCTCCACAACTCTCTGCAAACAAGCTGGTTATGACAATAACTGTGACTTCAGAGTCAAGCACCACTACCTCATCTCTATTACTTGGCATTGTAGGGGTTAGAAGTGTGGGAGCCATCTTCCCCATGGGTCTGAATGAGCTTAGCTCTGTGGCTGCTTATTCCAGTCTAAGAGCCAGACTGCAAAGAACTATGACTGAAGTTCTTAGGAAAGCTGTGCCTCTCTCATCAGTGCATATCCAATGTTTTCAATGAGCTCCATGTCATCTGGGTGCTTTCATGGGATATAATCCTCTGTTGGATCATCTCATCTCACGTATTGCTGCATATTGTTTTTAATTGTTTACTAACTGCCTTCTGTAGAACATAAATGCAACTGATTAAAATCAATCAATTCCAATAAACTTTAACAAAATATTTCCATATTTATTTTTCTGCTTAAAATTATTTAATTAATTGTTTAATTGGGGGGGGAGAGAATTTCCCATCTGCTGAGTCTATCCCCAGATGCCTGCAGCAGCTTGGGGGCAAAGCCAAGAGTTGGGAATTCAATACAGATTTCCCATGAGTGGGAGGAACCTAACTACTTGAGCCATCCTTGGCAGCCTCCCAGGGTCCACGTTAGCAGAAAGCTGGATTTAGGAGTTAGAGCAAGGAGTTGAACCCAGCAACTCCTATGTGGATTGCATGTGCACCAACCAGCATTTTTTAAAGATTTATTTATGTGAAAGGCAGAGTTAGAGAGAGAGAGAGAGAGAGAGAGAGAGAGAGAGAGATTTCTTCCATTTGTTGATTTACTCCCCAAGAGGCTGCAACAGTTGGTGCTGTGCCAGGACAAAGCCAGGAGCCAGGAGTTTCTTCCAGGTCTCTCTCTGGGTGCAGGGACCCAAGGTTTTGTGCCATCCTCCACTGTTTCCGCAGGCACATTAGCAGAGAGCTGGAAATGAAGTGGAGCAACCACGACTCGAACCAGCGGCCATATGGGATGCTGGCACTGCAGACACTGGCTTAACCTGCTGTTTCACAAGACCGACCCCAGATTAATTGATTTCTAGATTTCTTCCAGCGATTTATAATTAATCATTGTAGTAAATTAATTGCTTCTCAGCCTTTTGGCTAAGATCCAGTGTGTGTTGTAAATTATTCTATTTATAAAACTATCCACATTTGGCAAGCAAAACACTCTTTAATCTGGCTTCTCTGCGATTCTATCATGCTCTCAACTGAAGCTGCTTTGAGTTTTTGTACCTACCCTGCTCAGCCGAGGAAGCTGGCATTTCCCCCAGGAAGTTCTAATCCATTTCAGATTATTAGAAACCAAGATCTACTTGGTAGGCGTGCACATTTCTGTTGTGAGTGCCTTTGCCAGTAGGTTGTTTCAGTGCTAAAGATAGGAAATACATGCATGTCAGTACACTGGTGTGCATATATACATATGAAAATACAAGGTTCATGGAAAATGCATATTACGAAAACTATGAATAAATTTCAAAAATTTTTCCATCAAAATAAACATATCTCTTATCTTATTTTCCATGAACTTTTCCATGTACACTTGTACACATTCATGTATAAATGTGGAAAGAGAGAGAGATCTTCCATCTACTGGTTCACTCCCCAAATTGCCTCAATGGCTGGAGCTAGGCTGATCCAAAACCAGGAGCCAGGATCTTCTTCTGGGTCTCCCATGTGGGTTTAGGGGCTCAAGTACTTGGGCTATCTTCCACTGTTTTCTCAGGCACATTATTAGGGAGCTGGATCAGAAGTGGAGCAGCCAGAACTCAAACTGGTGCCCATATGGAATACAGGCACTGCAAGCAGACAGTTTACCTGCTATGCCACAGCACTGGCCCCTTAACTGGCATCTTAACTACTAGGCAAAGTGACCACCCCCAACTTACCTTCAAATCCTGAATCAATACACAGACAAAAATAGATTTGTCCACTGTAACTTTATTCCAACTCACCACCGTGAATGTCTTGGAACTTGCACCACCTTGTGTCAAGGACTTTCCATGCTCCAGACATAACCCAGAATAGAGTGCTGATTGCCTCCTTATTTTACCATTTGCCTCCTTGTTTCACTTCTGCTATGGTTTAAATGTGATTTGTCCCCCCAAAGGTTCATGTGCTGAAAGTTTAGTGCCCAATGTAGCAATATTGTGAAGCAGTAGAATCATTAAGAATTAGGACATAATGGGAGCTGATAAATTCTTTAAGAAGGATTAATGCTTTTGTTGCAGGAATTCTTAACTTTTGAGAAGAAGTCTTCACGTGAGCAAGCAAACTTGGCATCTCCCCTGAGTATCTCCTGCCTCTTCACTTGCCAGTCACCTCTCTCTCTCTCTCTCTCTCTCTCTCTCTCTCCTTCTTTATGTGATCAGTTCCCTTTGTTTCTCCATCATATTGTGATATAGCCAGGCGGCTGTCATCAAGATGCAGAGATCTTCCAGTCACGAGAATTGTGAGCCAAAATAAATCCCCTTACTTTATAAGCTACCCAGTCTCACATGTTTTTTCTGAGAACACAAAATGGACTAAGACAACTTCCACCAATTTTGTCTATTGATTGCTCTGGAAAGCAGATGCTGAGGCATACTTAGAATTGCAAGTTATGTATTGGTGACGATGTTGGTAACACCTGTGAATGACAAAACAACGAAGAAGGGAAGATTTGATGGAGATCTGATTGCAGATATAATACACACAAGGAAAAGGCAGGCAGAAACTGAGTTAGGGAAAGGGGCTCAGATGCTGATGCATGATTTTGCCCAAACCACAGAGAGGCCTAGAACAAAGATTGCCCATTTAGTGAAGTATCTTACTGGATTGAAATACCTAGGCCCTGGGACTGCTGTCATGTACAGTTGTTGGTTGCAAGATGCCTAGGAAGATGAAGCCTGGGCTCCAAAGCTGAGGCATATCCTCAAGTCATTACCAGACAAAGGCTTTCAGCAAAAGGCTCTCTTTGTAGCTGAACTGTAATTCATGAATGAATTGAGCAGTGCACTCCATGGATGCCACAGCAGCAATAAAAGGTGGAAGAAAAGAAGCTCTTGCCAGTTGAAGGAGAATAAATATCAGGAGAAAATAAGGGAAGAAGGAAGGTGGAAAGCAAATGAAAAGTATAATTCTGTTAATAAAGCAGCCAGGGAAGTAATAATAATAATATACAACCATTTATTAGCTATTTCCATATGTTTTCAATTTTCTCATTCAGTGTCAATTTCTAAGAAGTTAAATAGTACACACACAGAACCTGAAGTGCAGAGAAACTTTGTAACTTGACCAAAATCACAAAATAAAGAAGTTGATAGAGTTCAAACTGAGCAGTCTTACTCCACATCTTTTATTCTAACATTTAAAAATGACAATACATCTTTCTTCTTTCTTACTATGAATATCTCTACAACCCTATATAAATGGCACATATAATACACATGATATGATTATCACTCTATAAATTTTTATATATATTGGAGAGTCTTTAAAAAGATCTGGTAATTCTGTCCTTCAAATAAAATATTTATTAAAAAATTCAAATTTCAGAAAATGTAGCATGCACTTCCATATAAGGGATAGTCATATTGGTGTTATCTGTTTTTATAGAAATATAGAAAGTCTTTTTAAAATAGTTGTATTTATTCAGAGATGTAATATATATTTAATAGTTTTTGCTCAACTTTAGAAATAGTTTTCTAGCCTTTTCAATTATTACTAAATTGTCCAGGAATCCTCTAGGTATTTTTTTGGAAATAGTGGTTCTACAGAAATATTTTATCTATACTATAGCCTGCTATTAAAATCCTTCACAAATCCAAAAGTAATTCTTCACAAATAACTACCGAATACTTTCAATTTCCTTTCTGGGGATCATAGAAGCGCTATGGAATATAAAGGCTATATTTCAGAATGTGTTCTGAATCTTTTCACTGGAATCCTCAAGATGCATTGCTTGGCAAAAATTTTAATATCCTTTCAAAATATTTTGAACTGAACCAAAAACACAAACACAGATGCTTACATGTCATAAAAATGTATATAAACCTGAGCTATGTAAATACTATTATCTAATCCAACATTGCCTCCTCCTCTCACCATCTGTGAGTTCTTTTACAGTAGGGCATCAAGAAAAGGGTGTTAAGTTGGAGTATTAATTTTTGCTTTGCTTCTGTCTAATAAGCTAATTTAAATAAACATAAAAAACACAGAATTTAAAGAAAAGACATTCAAAGTAGTTCTAAGCATTCAAAAGAGGTTTGCATTCACTGGTTTTCTTCCTTTTAATTTGAAATTTAAGAAAAACTATTGAAGACCTGAAAAACAATTCCTAAAAGATCAACTTTTCCAGAAATCCACAGCTACACAATGCATTTTATCTATTGTGTTAAAACATTCATTAGACGCAAATACAAAAACCATAAACCAAGCTGCCATTCTTCAATAACTTGAGCAAAGATAAAATGCCTAAGGAACAACATGGATGACTTGCCAAGCATGGTATCTTTACCTTAAGCAGCATAAAAAGAAAGCAACAAATGGATGAGTGTGTTCAGTTATAAACACTGAACTGAGTCTTTGGCACTAGGACTCAGAGCATCTCATCACATAGCATTAACACGTTACAAAAGTGCATCATGTCACAGAAATAGAACCACCAGCATTCAAAAGCAGCTTTGTCAACTAGGCAATAAAACACTCTACATCATGTCCCTCTGTTGTCCATTACTGAATACACTGGTAGCAACTTTAAAATGAAAAAAAGAAAAGAAAAAAAGGAGCTGCAACCCTTTTTCTTTTCTCTGTTTAAAATCAAACAGAAAACAAATATCAACTCTGTGATACACTATCTTCAAAGTACATCGTTTGTACAAGGGAAGGACAAAGAACAAAAATGTGTTTAGAGAGATGCAAACATTCATGAGTGAGTGAGCACACCTCACATGGCTTTCTGCTGGTACTCAGGGGGAGCCACTTCATAATCACTGGCACTGAACAAAGTTGTGGAATTTTTCTGCCAGGTACTTTAGAAAAGCGTGAAGATAATTCAATAATAAAGCAAGACTCTTCTCATCCACAGGTGTATAGGCCAACATCACTCCAATTCACACAGATAATTGCAGTAGACGTGGTGCTCCAGACAGTTGGGACATGGGTACACAGGAGTGATCTGCGAGGATTTCAGCATCCTGGGATCTCTCAAATTTGCAGAACAGCTGAGTGCCCAGCTTTACATTGAAGTCTTCTTTTAGCCCTGCCACAACTTCATTAACAACATACTCCCTGAGATTTCTTATAATTTGCATAATCCTCCAAAATGGAATCCACATTCTTCTTGGAAGGAAGATAAAAGAGCTGTTTTTGTCTGGTAATTAAGTTGCAATCCTTAACAAGCCATGGTTTTAGCTCTTCAGGAATCTTTAACTCCCACTCTGTTCATGATTTTTTTTTTTTTTCATTTTCAACAGTAGCATCTATGAGGACCCTTTTCTTCCTAGGAGGTTGAGGTGTCTCACTGGTACTGCCACCATCTCCATTTCCAAGTGTTTTCTGTGTGCTCCTTTTTGTTTGAAGTTCTACATTTTTCTGTTGCAAACCAGATGTTTTTTCTCCCCAAACAACCCTTCTCATCTTCCCCTCTGCATGTTGCTCCTGACTAACTTTCTGACGTTCTCGCTGTTTTCTCCTGAAATTTAGGCAGGTGTCCTATAGCATATCAGTAATGCAGATTCTCCTTAAATGATGAAACATATAAATTCACAAAAATACAATTTATAAAACATTTTTACATGAGTGGTCATTTAGTCTAGCAGTCAAAAGACATCTGCATCCCATATTGGAGTGTCTGGATTCTGAATCTAGCTTTCTGATAATGGAAGGCATTGATGATGGCTCAAGTGAGTGGGTTCCTGCTGTCTACATGGAGACCTGAAAGGCATTTCTGGCTCATGGTGCTGGCACTGGCCCACTAGCATTGATTAGGGAATCTGGTGAGTGAGCCAGTAGATGGGAGCTTACTCTCTCTCTCTCTCCTTCTCAAGCCACATCAAGTTTATGAATCTTTCTCTGATATATATATATATATATATATATATATATATATATGAAAGTGTATCTTAATTTTTTTTAAAATAGGGAAAGTATTGATTTTCTCTTCTTTCAAGAGTAACTGAGGCAGTACTTTCAAGAGTAACTGAGGCAGTACTTCAAGAGTAACTGAGGCAGTTACTCTTGTCCATCCCCTCACAGCTTATCTTGTGGCAGTCAGATCAAAAGTTTTATACATGAGATTGCCCAATGACTGTTGCTTCTAAAGAGGGAGATACCTTCTTGATAATTAATCTAATTTAGTACCTTGCTGCTTTAAGAAGTTGTAAAATGGTCACGAAATGCACTATATATGGCCAGGGTGATCTTATACTAATCCTGGAAAAATAGACAGGATAACGAGGCAGGTATTAACTTTAATGGAAATAAAATAAAGTAAATTTAGCACCTATTGTCTTACTCCCCGATAAATTTAAACACTTTTGGTAACTACTTGGGATCCTCAACATTTGAATTTCAAATTTCTGTTTTAATTTACCAAGTAAATTTATAGGAGGAAAGAAATGGGACAACCAGATTCAATAAAGAAGACAATCTGAGAAGATTTTACTATTAGCAAGAGATAATGTAAATCCAAGAGGAATAATTGACAAATACAGAAAACATGATAGAAAGGAAATACCAAATTATAATTTTTAGGATCAGAGGTTTATAAGTACAAATTTATTTACTGGTATATCAAACTGATTCTTTTTTCTTATTCTATAGTGATTATTTCCCTAAATGTGGTGACTTTATTCATGCTACCACAGCTAGAACATGACACTTTATTACCGATCTTGAAGAAACACTGGGACAAAATTCTACTGTGTGATATCTTCAAATGAATATGTTTAGTTTATATATGAGGGAGTTTCAAACAGTTAATGGAGGGGTGGACATTTGGCACAGTGGTTAAGTGGTGGCTTAGAATACCCACAAATCATATCACAGTGTCCGGTTCCAGTCCAGCCTCCTTTGTTTCCAATCCAGATTTCTGCTAATACGCACTCTGCATGGCAGCAGATGATATCTAAAGTGTGTGGGTCCCTTGTGGAAGACCTAAACTGAAATCTGCACTTTGGGTTTTGGCCTGGCCCAGGCTGGCTATTGTGGGCATTTAGGGAGTGAACCAGCAGATGGTAGATTTCTCTGTGTGTCTCTTTCCCTATTTCTCTGTTTTGTAAATGAAATGAAAATAAGTGCATTTTTATGTTGATGAAAAATGAAATTAAAACTTAAGTGTATCTTGATTCAATTTTTAAAAATCCAGGCATAATTGTGTGTTATCTTCTATTGCAGGGTCAATATCTACACAATACACATTACTGCCTACGTTGTATTACTGACAGAGAATACCAGTCAATCGTGACTTTTCTCCTCACTGAAGTAAAAAGTGGTTTCTTAATCCTTTCCAAAAGAACTCTAGGCAGTCACTACAACTAATTTGGAAGTTGCACACAGAATGAGACTACTAATCATCTCTTATCTAGCGTTTTATCTTATTGGTCAGCATGAATACATAGTGAATAAGCTGATGAGACTGAGAAAAAGAAATTTAAAAATACTTGGAATGACAGAAATAGTTGCTGAATAAAATATGTCTAACTCCTGGATATTGTGCAATATTGGAACACAGAAAACAACTTTCATTCCACCAAACTTCATGGGACTTCAATAGATTTCTATCACATATAAGTTGTTCCCAATGTGTGAGACAGTATATTTCTAGAAGTGAACTCCTAAACAGATTGTGATAAGGCAAAACATTGGCTCTTGTCTATGTTCTTGTTCAGGCATTGAGAGAAATCTGCCAAAGATTGAAGAAGTTGGGCAAGAAGTGATGAGAGCAAAGAATATAACAGGAAGCATTTGAAATCAGGCCTATATTGTCTTCCATTTTCATTTTTTTTCTGGTAAAGTATATAGATCATACAAAATAACTGTTCTCTGTGTCACTGTCTCTCCTTTTCTCTATTGCAAGCCCAGTTAAAGAGGAACTTTTCTTCAGTGAAGGGAAGTATCAATGAAAACTAGAAAAGATATTAATACTGAGATGAGATATATCTAATATTGTATGACTGAATGTAAACTGAATCTAAAAGATTAGGATTTTTTGAGACTTCAATGGCCACGAATTTACATTCTGAAGGATTCACCTCTAAATAATGCTACCCTGTATTTGGCAAGTTTGCTTAATCAATCCATCTGCTTCTTTTCAGGAACTGCCAGGGCAAAGCTACAAGTATAAAACATCTTTTAAGAATGCTAATCTTCGGCCGGCGCCGTGGCTCAACAGGCTAATCCTCCGCCTTGCGGCGCCGGCACACCGGGTTCTAGTCCCGGTCGGGGCACCGGATTCTGTCCCGGTTGCCCCTCTTCCAGGCCAGCCCTCTGCTGTGGCCCGGGAGTGCAGTGGAGGATGGCCCAGGTGCTTGGGCCCTGCACCCCATGGGAGACCAGGAAAAAGCACCTGGCACCTGGCTCCTGCCATCGGACGAACGCGGTGCGCCGGCCGCAGCGCGCCATCCGCGGCGGCCATTGGAGGGTGAACCAACGGCAAAAGGAAGACCTTTCTCTCTGTCTCTCTCTCTCACTGTCCACTCTGCCTGTCAAAAATAAAAAAAAAAAAAAAAAAAAGAATGCTAATCTTGGGGCTGACACTGTGGCATAACAGGTTAAGCTGATGGCTTCAACACAGGCATCCCCTTATGGGCACTGGTTTGAGTCTTGGCTGCTCCACTTCTGATCCAGCTCTCTGTTAATGCACCTGATAAAGTAGCAGAAGATGGGTGAAGTGCTTGGACCCCTGTCATGCACGTGGACCCTAGAAGAAACTTTGGGCTCTTGGCTTCAGTCTCGCCCAGCACTGGCCATTGCAACCATTTACAGAGTGAACCAATGGATGGAAGATCTCTCAGTCTCTCTCTCTCTCTCTCTCTCTCTCTCTCTCTCTCTCTCTCTCACACACACACACACACACACACACACACACACTCTGTCTTTGAAATAAATAAAATAATTCTTAAAAACTGTTAACTTTGGGAGTGGTTATTCAGCCTACCAATTAAAGCAGGTTAAGACACTTATGTTCTATGTTGGAATGCCTGGATTCAGTACTGAACTCCATTCCTGTCTCCACTTTCCTGCTAATGTGCACCATGGGTCGTAGCAAGGTAATGATGCAAATACTTGAGTTTTACCACCTACGTAGCAGACCTGGATTGAGTTCCTGGCTCCAAGCTTCAACTGACCCAGTTCTCACTATTGCAGGCATGAAATAGTGGATGGAAGCTCACTCTGGCTCTCCCTTTCTGTCTCGCTGTCTCTCAAATAAATAAATAAATAAATGTTAGCATCTAAATAAAACTTACATAACAAATTCTTATCAGATACTGAAGTTGATGCTAGAGGCCAGAACTGTGGCACAGTGGCTTCAACTGTGGCTTACAATGCTGGCACCCCATATTGGAGCACCAATTCAAGTCTGGGCCACTTCGCGCAGGATCCAGCTCTATGCTAATGTGCCTAGCAAAGCAGTGGAAGATGACACAAGTACTTAGGCCTCTGCCACTCATGTGTAAGCCCCAGCTTGAGTTCCTGGCTCCTGGGTTCAGTCTTGCCCCGCCCTGGCCATTGCAGCCATTTGGGGAGTAAAATGGCTGATGGAAGATTCTCTCTCTCCCCTCCCTCTCCTGCTTTTATCTCTCTGCTTTCCAAATAAATAAAAATAAATCTTAGCAATAAAAAGAAGGTGCTAGAAAAAAGTTCTAAGCCTCTAAGCTTGAATGAGAATAATGTAAGTATTTCCAAAAGTGTATAATTTGCTTTCTCAAATATTTAAAAATAATCAACAGTAGGGCTTAATTCTTGCCAGTTGCCTTATTGTAGGCTATCATTTGCTGAGCTGCATGGCAGGAATGCTTGTAGAAAGGCATTCCCTTTGCTGTCAGTCTCTCAGTTCATAATAATTCTTTTTTTAATATTTATTTTATTTATTTAAAAGACAGAGTTACAGAGAGAGGTAGAGACAGAGAAAGAGGTTTTCCATCCGGTGGTTCACTCCCCAGATGGCCGCAACCGCCGGAGCTACACCGATCCGAAGGCAGGAGCCAGGAGTTTCTTCCAGGTCTCCCACACAGGAACAGGGGCCCAAAGACTTGGGCCATCTTCTACTGCTATCCCAGGCCACAGTAGAGAGCTGGATTGGAAGAGGAGCAGCTGGGACTAGAACCAGTGCCCATATGGGATGCTGGCCCTTCAGGAGAGGGCTTTAACCTGCTGCACCACAGTGCTGGCCCCCACAATAATTCTTGAACCAGTCTATAATGGACTAGTTAGTCCTAAAGCAGTTATTGTGGTGTTTGACTAATCTGGATCTGTACAAGGTTTCCTCAGTATATAATTAATGACTGTTCAGAGGATATAACAGGGAAAGTAAAAATTTCCTTTTACTTCCTAATTTCATCTTTATACATTTCAAAGACAGAAACCAATGAACTTTGTTACCTTATGTTGAGTCACTTTTCTTAATTGCCCATGAGGAACCTCATTTCAGTCTCCTTACCTAACATCGAGCTCAACTATATCTTAATGATTTTTCTATTTCACAAAAGGCCATCTTTTTATTCTAAGCTCTTCAACACTGAAAATATCTTTACATTTAGCTTGTGACAGCATCTGTTTGAAATACCTTTATTTTTATTTTTTATTAATATAAAGAGAACAGGTTTCATGCATTCCATAGGTACAGTTCCAAGAAGACTACATTTCCCTCATTTTCGTTGAGTGGTTCATTTCCATTGCGGAAGCATCTTAGCTTGATATAATCCTATTCGCCTATTTTTGTCTTTATTACTTATGCTTCTGGGGTCTTTTCCAAGAAATCTTTGCCCATTTCAAAGTCTTGCAGAGTTTTCCTGATGTTTTCATTTAGTAATTTGATGGGATCATGTAGTAGATTTAGGCCTTTGATCCATTTTGAATGGATTTTTGTATAAGGTGTAAGGTTAAGGTCTTTTTGTATATTTCTTCATGTGTAGATCCACTTGTCCCAGTATCATTTGTTGAAGAGACTGTCCTTTCTCCAGGGATTGAATTCAGCCTTTTTGGCAAATATAGTTAATTATAGATCATAGTGGAATGCCCTACAACTCTTTTAAAACAGGGAAATGTTTGGGGGATGGTGTTGTAGCATAGAATGTAAGGCCAGTGCCTGTGACACCAGCATCCCTTATGGGCACTAGTATGTGTCCCTTCTGCTGCACTTCCAATCCAGTTCCTTGCTAATCGCTTGGGAAAAGGCAGTGGAAGATGGATCAAATGTTTGGGCCTGTGCTACCCATGTGGGAGACCTGGATGAAATTCCTGGCTCTAGGCCTCAGCTTGGCCTAGCCCTGGCCTTTGCACCCATCTGGAGAATGAACTAGTAGATAGAAGATCTCTCTCTCTCTCTCTCTCGCTCTCTCTGTGTGTGTGTGTGTGTGTGTGTGTGTGTGTATGTATCTTCATTATTTCTCTCTGTGTAACTCTGAATTTCAAATAAATCTTAAGAAAACAGGTAAATTCTTTTCCTGCTACAAATCTATCTGATTAGCATTGTTCTTCCACATTTCTGCTGCAAATGTCTGTATCTCCTTGTTCTTGCATACAGGATACTAAAAATTATTTACCATTGACCTGTTAATAAAACAGATACTTTACTACTTACATATTTATTTAATGAATTAGTTCTAATTCTATCTTACATAGTTTTATCCATGTCAACAATTAATTCTCCCCTAGAAGGATAAGCAACAAGTGATTTTTAACTCGGTATAGTTTCCTTCATATATACCTAAGAGAATAGTAATGATGGAGGTTTGACACCAGATAAAGTATGATAAATTCCTTCAGTGTTCATCTTAACATAATTTGAGAGCATACATACACATGTAGGTGGTAGGTAAGCATCTATGAGTAGTATTATTGTACTAGCGCTATCACAAAAGAATGCTTCCTGGACCCCGAAAATCTATGTATATCCTAAAAAGTACATTGTGAACTGTCATTGACAGTAATTTATTTTTTGACAGGCAGAGTGGACAATGAGAGAGAGAGACAGAGAGAAAGGTCTTCCTTTTTCCATTGGTTCACCCCCCAATGGCCGTTGCGGCTAGCGCACTGTGCTGATCCGAAGCCAGGAGCCAGTCTCCCAAGCGGATGCAAGGCCCAAGGACTTGGGCCATCCTCCACTGCACTCCAGGGCCACAGCAGAGAGCTGGACTGGAAGAGGGGCAACCGGGACAGAATCTGGCGCCCCAACAGGGACTACAACCTGGGGTGCTGGCATTGCAGGCAGAGGATTAGCCTCGTGAGCCTCGTTATTTGATGATTAATTGGCTCAACATAATTCTGTGAAAGTCTGGCTCAAACGCCGATGCTTCTCTTTTTCATTTCGTGCTTATCACCCTGTTTAGCACTGAGTAGTGCTCAAGAATTTGCTGAATCTATATTCTCAGTACCATTTTTATTTGGTACATTTAAAATTCAATATATGACATATCTTAGGAAAGAATTCCCTTCATATATAATTCCATACCATTTCTTCAACATACTACAAATGAAAAAATAATTGTTTTAATAAATAAATTCTTAATGTTCTCAAACCTCTCTGATCATCAGAAGGTGAGTTGATAGTAAAAAAAAGAAAGTAATAAATAATCTAACATTAAACCACAAAGAACTAAAAAAAGAACAACTTAAGCCCAAAGATAGCAGAAGGAAGGAAGCAAAGGAACGAAAAATTGAAAATCAAAGCAGAAATAAATCAAATCAATAAAACTGAAATTTTTAAAAAATAAACAAAATCAACACATCATTAGCTAGACTAAGAACAAAGGAGAAGACTCATATAAATAAAAACAGAAATGAAAGACATTGCAACTGGTATCACAGAGATAAAATGGCCATACAGGACTTTTGTGAATAATTATACATCTAAAAGAATATATAACCTAGAATAAATGGATGCATTCCTGAAAACATAAAACCTACCAAGACTGAATCATGAAGAAACAGAAAATCTGACTAGAACAATAATAAATAAGGAGAATGAAGAGTTAAAGTCTTCTAACAAATAAAATCCATGATGAATGACACCACCGATGAATTCTATCAAACATCTAAATAATAATTGATATCAATCACTCTCAAGTTCCTGCAAAAAACCAAGGAGGAGAGACCTCTTCCAAATTCATTTTATGTGGATGGCATTACTTTGATACCAAAGCCAGACAATCACAGTAAATGAAAAACTACAGCCCCATATTTCTAATGAACATCAATGTAAAAGTTCTCCAAAAATACCTGTAAAGCAAATTTGACTGCTCACTAGAAGAACCATACATTATAATCAAGTGGAATGTTTCCCTGGGATACAAGGATGCATCATAATTAGAAATCAATATGCTATAATATTGGGGCCGACATTGTGGTGTAGCAGGTAAAGCCACTGCCTGTGATACCTGCATCTCTTACGGTGGTGGTTCAACTCCTGACCGCTCCACTTCTGATCCAGCTCTCTGCTCTTGGCCTAGGAAAGCAGTGAAATATGGCCCAAGTGCTTAGGCCCCTGCACCCATGTGGGAGACCTGGAAGAATCTCCTAGCTCTTGGCTTCAGATCAGCCCATCTCTGGCCATTATGGCCATTTGGAGAGCGAATCAGCAGATGGAAGCTCGCTCTCTCTCTCTGCTTCTAATAACTCTGCCTTTCAAATAAATACTCTTTAAAAATATGCTATACCATGTTAAAAGAAGAAAAATATTCAGAATGATAAAAAGTAAGAGATAATCTCAATAGATACAGAACCATTTCACGAAAAAAAGAAAAAAACCTCATCAACTATATGTTGAAAGAAGGTAACTTAGTGTAAAAGGCCATCTAAGAGAAGCCGAGGGACTGGCACTGTGGCAAAGTGGGTAAAGCCATTGCCTGCAGTGCCAGCATCCCATATGGGCGCCGGTTCGAGTTCCGGCTGCTCCACTTCTGATACAGCTCTCTGCTATGATTTGGGAAAGCAGCAGAAGATGGCCCAAGTCCTTGGACCCCTGCACTTGCGTGGGAGACCTAGAGGAAGCTCCCGGCTCCTGGCTCCTGGCTCCTGGCTTCGGATCAGTGCAGCTGCGGCAGTTGTGGCTATCTGGAGAGTGAACTGGTGGATGGAAGACCTCTCTCTCTCTCTTGCTCTCTCTCTCTCTGCCTCTGTGCCCTTCAAATAAATAAATAAATCTTTAAAAAAAAAGTCCAGAGCTAATACCATACACAATAGTGAAAATCTAAAACATTCCTTCAAAGATCAGGAACAATATATGGATGCTCATTCTTTTCACTTCTATCCTAAAAAAGTATGGTGGTACTAGGTAAGTAGTCAAGATAAGAAACATAAATGTCTCCAACTCAGAAAGGAAACAATATAATGGTCTCTTACACATAGAAAACTCTGAATACTCAATGGAAAAACATGTTGTAAGAACCGATTTTAGTAAAGGGTATGAACTCAACACACAAAATCAGTAGAATTTCTATACACTAAAAGGAAAATGGATAAAATAAATTTAAAAAGCAATTCTTTTTTATAATAACATTGGAAGCAATAAATATTCAAGAATAAATTTAATTAAAGAAATAAAACATCTATAAACTGAAAAATATAAACCACTAATGAAAAGAATTGAAGAAGAGCTAAGTAAATAAAAAATTGTCCTCTATTCATGGACAGAAAAATTAATGCAGTTAAGATGCCTGTGCTATCCAAAATTATCAATAGACTCAAAGCAATCCCTGTCAAAATTATAATGAACAACAAAGCACTCCAGATAGCCAAGGCAATCTTGAGTGGAAAGAATAAAGTTGGAGGCATCACACTGATTTCAAAATCTATTACAAAGGTATAATAATCAAAGTGCATAGTACTGGTATAAAAACAGACACATTGAGAAACGGGACAAAATAAAGAACCCAGAAATAAATACAGCCATCTACAGGCAACTGATTTTTGACCAAAATGTATGCAACATACGATAAAAGTATTTTTTCTTCAATAAAGAGTTCTGGGTGGACAGTGTTGTGGTGTAGTATGCTAAGCTTCTGCCTATAAAGCCAGCATCCCATGTGGGTGTTAGTTCATGTCCTGGCTGCTCCACATCTGATCCAGCTCTCTGCTATGGCCTGGGAAAGCAGTGGAAGATGACCCAAGTGCTTAGGCCCCTGCATCTGTGTGGGAGAAGCTCCTGGATCGTGGCTTCAGATGGGCCCAGCCTGGATGTTGCAGCCATTTGGGGAGTGAACCAGCGCATGGAAGACCTTTATCTCTGTCTCTCCCTTTCTTTGTCTGTAACTCTACCTCTCAAATTTAAAACAAATCTTTATAAAAGAAAGAGTTCTGGAAAAACTCAACATTTGAAGAGAGAGAGAGAGAGAGAGAAGAAAGAAAGAAAGAAAGAAAGAGAGAGAGGAAGGAAGGAAGGGAGGAAGGAAGAAAGGAGGGAGGGAGGGAGGGAGGAAGGAAGGAACTGGATTCTTATCTCATGCTTCAGAATGAACTAAAGCCTAAAAAGTAAGATCTGAAAATGTAAAACTCCTTAATGAAAATATAGGGGGAAAGCCTCACGATACTGGACTCGAAAATATTTTTTTGGATATGTCACCAAAAGCTCAGGCAACAAAAGCAAAATAAACAAGTGAAACACATATCAAACTGAAAATTTTTGCACAATGAAGGAACTAATTAACAAAATGAAAAGGCATCCTATAGTATTAAATAACATACTTGCAAAACATGCATCCAATAAGGGATTGCTACCCAAAATACATAAGCGACTCATTCAAACTAATAGGAAAGGAAGTGAAAAGATGGAGGGAACAAGAAGAGAAATAATAATAAATAAAGAAACAATTTTAAAATGGGTCATGACCTAAACAGATGTTTTTCCAAAGAAGAGAATTGACAAAGGCCTTTCTGAGAAGATGCTCAAAAGAACTAATAATAAGGGAAATTTAAGCCAAAATTACATCTGTTACAATAGCTATTATAAAAAGACAAATGATAGCAAGTGTTTGAAATAATGTGTAGACAAAGAAGCTCTTGTAAATTGTTTGTAAAAATATAAATTTTGTCCAATCATTATGGGAAACAGTATGGAGGATCATCAAAAAATCAAAAACAGAACTACCATATGATCCAGTATCCCTACTCCTGGGAATAAAGAAAATGAAATCAGTACTTTGAAGAGTACTGATTTTCTTTCTTTTCTTTTTTTTATATAAAGCTTTTATTTAAAGAATATAAATTTCCAAAGAACAGCTTATGGATCACAATGGCTCCCCCCCCACAACTTCTCTCCCTCCCCCTACCCTCCCCTTTCCCGCTCCCTCTCCCCTTCTGTTCACATCAAGATTCATTTTCAATTCTCTTTATACACAGAAGATCAATTTAGTACATATTACGTAAAGATTTCAACGGTTTGCCCTCGCATAGAGACACAAAATGATAATACTGTTGGAGTGCTAGTTATAGTATTAATTCACAATGTACAGCACATTAAGGACAGAGATCCTACATGATTTTTTTTAAAAAAAAATTGATTAATTGTCTATGCAATTTCCAATTTAACACCAAGATTTTTTAATCATTTGCAATTATCTTTATATAAAGAAGATCGATTCAGTATCTACTATGTAAAGATTTCATCAGTTTGCACCCACACAGAAACACAAAGTGTAAAAATACTGTTTCAGTACTAGTAATAGCATTATTTCACATTGGATAACACATTAAGGACAGATCCCTCATGAGACGTAAGTACACAGTGACTCCTGATGTTGATTTAACAATTTGACACTCTTGTTTATGGCGTCAGTAATCTCCCTAGGCTCTGGTCATGAGTTGCCGAGGCTATGGAAGCCTTTA
This sequence comes from Sylvilagus floridanus, assembly GCA_949820135.1. NCBI lineage: Eukaryota > Metazoa > Chordata > Mammalia > Lagomorpha > Leporidae > Sylvilagus > Sylvilagus floridanus. The sequence goes on along the minus strand of OX463223.1, from coordinate 71,750,693 downwards.
GGGTTCGTGGACTTCGATCTTATTCCGACAGGGTCATAGTCAAAGTGGAAGTTCTCTCCTCCCTTCAGAGAAAGGTACCTCCTTCTTTGATGGCCCCGTTCTTTCCACTGGGATCTCACTCGCAGAGATCTTTCATTTAGGTCTTCTGTTTTTTCCAGAATGTCTTGGTTTTCCATGCCTAAACTATTCTCATGGGCTCTTCAGCCAGATCCGAATGCCTTAAGGGCTGATTCTGAGGCCAGAGTGCTATTTAGGACATCTGCCATTCTATGAGTCTGCTGTGTATCCTGCTTCCCATGTTGGATCATTCTCTCCCTTTTTCATTCTATCAGTTAGTATTAGCAGACACTAGTCTTGCTTGTGCGATCCCTTTGACTCTTAGACCTATCAGTGTGATCAATTGTGAGCTGAAATTGATCACTTGGACTAATGAGATGGCCTTGGTACATGCCACCTTGATGGGATTGTATTGGAATCCCCTGGCACAATTCTAACTCCATCATTTGGGGCCGTTCTGATTGAGCATGTCCCAAATTTTACATCTCCTCCCTCTCTTATTCCCACTCTTATATTTCACAGAGATCACTTTTCAGTTAAAATTTAAACACCTAAGAATAATTGTTGTTAATTACAGAGTTCAACCACTAGTACTAGGATAAAAAAAAATACTACCATGGATAAAGTATTACATTGTACAACAACAGTCAGCACAAGAGCTGATCGAGTCACTGTTTCTCATAGTGTCCATTTCACTTCAACAGGTTTCCCCTTTGGTGCTCAGTTAGTCATCGCCAATCAAGGGAAACAAATGATATTTGTCTCTTTGGGACTGACTTAATTCACTCAGCATGATGTTTTCCAGATTCCTCCATTTTGTTGCAAGTGACCGGATTTCATTGTTTTTGACTGCTGTATAGTATTCTGTAGAGTACATGTCCCATAATTTCCTAATCCAGTCTACTGTTGATGGGCATTTGGGTTGGTTCCAAGTCTTAGCTATTGTGAATTGAGCCGCAATAAACATTACTATGCAGACGGCTTTTTTGTCTGCCCATTTAATTTCCTTTGGGTAAATTCCAAGGAGTGGGATGGCTGGGTTGAATGGTAGGGTTATATTCAGGTTTCTGAGGAATCTCCAGACTGACTTCCATAGTGGCTTCACCAGTTTGCATTCCCACCAACAGTGGATTAGTGTCCCTTTTTCCCCACATCCTCTCCAGCATCTATTGTTGGTGGATTTCTGAATGTGAGCCATTCTCACCGGGGTGAGGTGAAACCTCATTGTGGTTTTGATTTGCATTTCCCTGATTGCTAGGGATCTTGAACATTTTTTCATGTGTCTGTTGGCCATTTGGATTTCCTCTTTGGAAAAATGTCTATTGAGGTCCTTGGCCCATCTCTTAAGTGGGTTGTTTGTTTTGATGTTGTGGAGTTTCTTAATTTCTTTGTAGATTGTGGTTATCAACCCTTTATCTGTTGCATAGTTTGCAAATATATTTTCCCATTCTGTCGGTTTCCTATTCACTTTAATGACTGTTTCTTTTGTAGTACAGAAACTTTTCAATTTGATGCAATCCCAGTAGTTAATTTTGGTTTTCAGTGCCTGTGCTTCTGGGGTCTTTTCCAAGAAGTCTTTGCCAGTACCTATGTCTTGCAGGGTTTCTCCTATGCTCTCTAGTAATTTGATGGTGTCGGGTCATAGGTTTAAATTTTTAATCCATGTTGAATGAATTTTTGTGTAAGGTGAAAGGTAGGGGTCTTGCTTCATGGTTCTGCACGTGGAAATCCAGTTTTCCCAGCACCATTTATTAAACAGACTGACCTTACTCCAGGGACTGGTTTTGGATCCTTGATCAAATATAAGTTGGCTGTAGGTGTTTGGATTGATTTCTGGAGTTTCTATTCTGTTCCATTGGTCTATCCATCTGTTTCTGTACCAGTACCATGCTGTTTTGATAACAACTGCCCTGTAGTATGTCCTGAAATCTGGTATTGTGATGCCTCCGGCTTTGTTTTTGTTGTACAAGATTGCTTTAGCTATTTGAGGTCTCCTGTGTCTCCGTATGAATTTCAGCATCATTTTTTCCAGATCTGAGAAGAATGTCCTCGGTATCTTGATTGGTATTGCATTGAATCTGTAAATTGCTTTTGGGAGAATGGACATTTTGATGATATTGATTCTTCCAATCCATGAGCATGAGAGATTTCTCCATTTTTTGGTATCCTCTTCTATTTCTTTCTTTAAGGTTTTGTAATTTTCATTGTAGAGATCTTTAATGTCCTTAGTTAAATTTATTCCAAGGTATTTGATTGTTTTTGTAGCTATTGTGAATGGGATTGATCTTAGCAGTTCTTCCTCAGCCGTGGCATTGTCTGTGTATACAAAGGCTGTTGATTTTTGTGCATTGATTTTATATCCTGCTACTTTGCCAAACTCTTCTATGAGTTCCAATAGTCTCTTAGTAGAGTTCTTTGGGTCCCCTAAATAAAGAATCATGTCGTCTGCAAAGAGGGATAGTTTGAGTTCTTCCTTCCCAACTTGTATCCCTTTAATTTCTTTTTCTTGCCTAATAGCTCTGGCTAAGACTTCCAGCACTATATTGAATAGCAGTGGTGAGAGTGGGCATCCCTGTCTGGTACCAGATCTCAGTGGAAATGCTTCCAACTTTTCCCCATTCAATAGGATATTGGCCGTGGATTTTTCATAAATTGCTTTGATTGTATTGAGGAATGTGCCTTTTATACGCAGTTTGCTTAGGGTTTTCATCATGAAAGGGTGTTGAATTTTATCGAATGCTTTCTCTGCGTCTAGTGAGATAATCATATAGTTTTTCTTCTGCAGTCTGTTAATGTGGTGTATCACGTTGATTGTTTTGCGAATATTGAACCATCCCTGCATACCAGGGATGAATCCCACTTGGTCTGGGTGGATGATCTTTCTGATGTGTTGTTGCAGTCTATTGGCCAGAATTTTGTTGAGGATTTTTGCATCTATGTTCATGAGGGATATTGGTCTGTAATTCTCTTTCAATGCTGCATCTTTTTCTGGCTTAGGAATTAAGGTGATGCTGGCTTCATAGAAAGAATTTGGGAGAATTCCCTCTTTTTCGATTGTTCTGAAAAGTTTGAGAAGAATTGGGGTTAGTTCTTCTTTAAATGTCTGGTAGAATTCAGCAGTGAATCCATCTGGTCCTGGGCTTTTCTTTGTTGGGAGGGCCTTTATTACTGATTCAATTTCTGACTCACTTATGGGTCTGTTTAGGTTTGCTATGTCTTCCTGGTTCAATTTAGGTAGGTTGCATGTGTCCAGGAATCTATCCATTTCTGATAGGTTTCCCTGTTTACTGGCATACAGGTCCTTGTAGTAATTTCTGATGATTCTTTTGATTTCTGTGGTGTCTGTTGTTATATTTCCTTTTTCATCTCTGATTTTACTGATTTGGGTCTTTTCTCTTCTTTTTTTAGTTAGTTGGGCCAATGGGGTGTCAATCTTGTTTATTTTTTCAAAAAACCAGCTCCTCGTTTGGCTGATTTTTTGTAATGTTTTTTTGGATTCAATCCTGTTGATTTCTTCTCTGATTTTGATTATTTCTCTTTTTCTACTAGATTTGGGTCTAGTTTGCTGCAAATTTTCTAGATCCTTGAGATGCATTGAAAGCTCATCTATTTGGTGCCTTTCCAGTTTCTTGATGTAGGCACCTATTGATATAAACTTTCCTCTTAACACTGCTTTTGCTGTATCCCATAAGTTTTGGTATGTTGTGCTGTTATCCTCATTTACTTCCAGAAAATTTTTGATTTCTCTTTTGATTTCTTCAGTGACCCATTGTTCATTCAGGAGCATGTTGTTCAGTCTCCATGTGTTTGCATATGCTCTAGGGATTCCTGAGTTGCTAATTTCCAACTTCAATCCCTTATGGTCTGAGAAGTTGCATCGTATGATTCTAATTCTTTTGAATTTGCTGAGACTTGCTTTATGGCCTAATATGTGATCAATCCTAGAGTAGGTTCCATGTACTGCTGAGAAGAATGTGAATGCTTTACGTGTAGGATGAAAAGTTCTGTAGATATCTGTTAGATCCATTTGGGCTATAGTGTTGTTTAAATCTACTGTCTCCTTGTTGATCTTCTGTCCTGTCGATCTGTCAATATCTGTGAGTGGAGTATTGAAGTCCCCCAGTACTATTGTGTTGGGGTCTAAGTCTCCCTTTAAGTTTCTTAACAAATTTTTTAAATAAACCTGTGGCCTGTAATTAGGTGCATATACATTGAGAATTGTTATATCTTCCTGTAGTATTGATCCCTTAATCATTATATAGTGCCCCTCTTTGTCTCTCTTAACAGTTTTTGTGTTAAAGTTTATGTAGTCTGATATTAAGATGGTTACACCCGCTCTTTTTTCATTTCTGTTGCCATGGTATATCTTGTTCCATCCTTTTATTTTCAGTCTGTATGGATCTTCGTTGGAAAGATGTGTTTCTTGTAGGCAGCAAATAGATGGTTTTTGTTCCTTAACCCAATCAGCCAATCTCTGTCTTTTAACAGGACAGTTTAGACCGTTAACGTTCAATGTGACTATTGATAAGTGGTAAGTTTGCCCTGCCATTTGCCAGAGATTTTCTAATGTATGCTTTGAATTCCCTGTGATCTTTTGCCGTGAGGTTCCCTTCGTTTACCTTCTTTCATGTTGATGGTCGTGTTTCTGTGTTTCTGTGTGTAACACGTCTTTAAGTATCTTTTGCAGGGCTGGACGAGTGGCAACAAATTCTTTCAATTTTTGTTTGTTATGAAAGGTCTTTATTTCGCCTTCATTCACAAATGAGAGCTTTGCAGGGTATAATATTCTGGGCTGGCAGTTTTTCTCTCTAAGTACCTGGGCTATGTCTCGCCATTCCCTTTTAGCTTGTAGGGTTTCTGTTGAGAAGTCAGCTGTGAGTCTAATTGGAGATCCTCTGAGAGTAATCTGACGTTTCTCTCTTGCACATTTTAGGATCTTTTCTTTTTGCTTCACTGTGGTGAGTTTAATTACAATATGTCGTGCAGAGGATCTCTTTTGGTCATGTTTATTAGGGGTTCTATGAGCTTCCTGGATTAGGATTTCTCTGTCTTTCTCCAAGCCTGGAAAATTTTCTGCTAGTATCTCCCTAAAAAGGCCTTCTAATCCTTTCTCCCTCTCCATACCTTCAGGAACACCTAGAACCCGAATGTTGGGTTTTTTAATAGTATCCTTAAATTCCCGACGATATCTTTTAGTTTTCTAATTTCCTCTTCTTGTCTTTGGTTTGACTGTTTCCTCTCCTGTTCACTGTCTTCTAGGTCCGATATTCTCTCTTCTGCTTCACCCATTCTGGTTTTTAGGCCCTCAAGATTGCTTGTCACCTGATCTATTGAATTCTTCAATTCATTTAGATTTTTTGTCACTATCGTAGCTTCTTGTTCTACTAGTTGTTTCATTTCGTTTTGATTTCTCCGTAGTACTTCATTCTCGCGCAAGAGATTTTCTATCTTATCCATTAAAGATTTCTGTAGTTCAAGAATTTGTTTTTCAGAACTTCTTAATGTTCTTATCAATTCTTTGAGATCTGCTTCTTGCATTTCTTCTATCTCATTATCTTCACAATCCTGACTTGGGGTGTCTTTTCCGTTTGGGGTCATCATAGCGTCTTCCTTGATCTTGCTCCCTCGGAATCTGTTTTTGTTTGGCATTTTTTTTTCCCCACACTCTTTCTCTGGGTTGTCAAGGTAACGGAGTTTGTGTGCGCGGTGTGTTCCCAGTTTTTGAATCACCTTCAGGTTTCTACAGCCTCGGGTTTTTGGTCCCGTCTGCCTCAGTGATGGGCGGGCGCACCTTGTCCCACTGCGTTTAATCAAATTCGACTTCGCAAGGTGGGTGGCGAGAGGGGCTAGTGTCCGTGCTGGCTCACCTCAACTGTGCTGTTTCCCCCGTGGGGGTCTGCTTCCCCCCGCCAGTGTCTCGGGATCCCTGTATCGGCTCCCGTTCACGCGCGCAGATCATGCGGTGATTGTGTTCCGCCTGGCTCCTGTCGCAGCCTGCGGGCGCGCACTGTGCCACTGCGTTTAATCTAGCTTGAATTAGCAGGGTGGGTGACGAGAGAGGCTAGTGTCCGTGCAGGCTCGCCTCAATTGTGCTGTTTCCCCCGTGGGGTCTGCTTCCCCCCAGCCAGTGTCTCGGGATCCCTGTATCGGCACCCGTTCAAGCGCTCAGTTCCAATGGCGACTGTGTTCCGCCCGGCTTCCGTTGCAGCCGGCAGGCGCGCGCCGTCCCACTGTGTTCAGTCTAGCTCAAATTAGCAGGGTGGGTGACGAGAGAGGCTAGTGTCCGTGTGGGCTCGCCTCAATTGTGCTGTTTCCCCCGTGGGGTCTGCCTCCCCCCGCCAGTGTCTCGGGATCCCTGTATCGGCACCCGTTTAAGCGCTCAATTCCAATGGCGACTGTGTTCCGTCCGGTTCCCGTCCCTCCCGGCAGCTCCCGTGCCACTATGGCACGATTTGCCGTTCGCAAACTTACTTTCCCCTAGGTCCTCTGCGTCTCATTCACTGGGTCCGGAAGAATTTCCACTGCATTTTTTTTCCCTGAGATTTTTCCTGAGGCTACAGTAACTCTGTTTTTATTAAACTATCTTTTTGCGGACTGCTAGTGCGCGTCCTCACTATTCCGCCATCTTGGCTCCGAAGAGTACTGATTTTCAAAAAAGCTTTCAACAAATGAAATGAACAAATACAATAGAATTCTTAGCCCAAAGAATGAGTGAACTACTAGTCAAAATCATGGATGTGTCTCAGAAATATTATGCTGAATAGAAGAAGTGAGACACAAAGTAAACACACTGCATGCTTCCATTTTTATGAAGTTGTAAACTAAACACAACTTTTAGTGATAGGTTTGAGGGATTCTTTGAGTAAGGGTTCAAGGGAATTTTCTAGGAATACATAAATTCCTTGTATCTTCTAAAACAGATTTATTTATTTGAAGGGCAGATTTACAGAGAAAGAGGATGAGAGAGAGAGAGAGAGAGAGAGAGATCGTCCATCCTCTGTTTTACTCTCCAAATGGCTGCAATGGTCAGGGCTGATCGAGGCCAAAACCAAGAGCCCAGAATTCCATCTGAGTCTCCTACATGGGCGGCAGGAACCCAAGCACTCGAGCTGCTTTCCCAGGAGCATTCGCAGGAAGCTGGATCAGAAGTGGAGTAGTCAGTATGTCAACTTGTGCTCACAAGGGATGGCAGTATCACAAATGATGGTTTCACTTGCTGAGCCACAACACAGGTCTGAATTCCCCGTTAATTGATGAAAATATGGTGACATAGATATATATTCATTTGTCAAAAATGAATGAGCTTTATATGTAACCTACATGCACTTTGCTGGTATAAATTATACCTTGGTAAGCTTAAAAAAGTAGAAACTTGAAAAGAAAATTTTCATAATTTTAGGTAATTAAACTTAAAAATATGAATATAGTAATGCAATGAGCTTAGAATGCCTGTGACATTTGTTAAGAATAAAAAATATTTGCAGGATTACACTGCAATATTTTAAGACTTAATATAACACTACAATATTTAAGATTAATATCATATTATCATAGGTTGTAGACAAAGAGGCCATTGAGATAGAATAGAGTACTGGAGTAGAATTACATATATGTACTCACATTATACTACAAAATCCGATGGTAACTTAAAGGAGAGAAAACAGTCTCATCAAAAATAATCCTAGTCATAATTTTTGGATTTCAAACCAAGGAGGAAGGATCTGAAGAATATCTGACAATACTGGTTAATTAAGCAAACAGGCAATGAAGTCTGGGGAGATTAAGATGCATAGAATTTAAAGGGCAAATACTCTCCAGAGAAATGATGGAAAAGTAGAGTTTTAGAAATTTGTATAAGCATCCTTTTTATTTTTTGCTGTATGTTAATCTGTGCATGTGTAAAATGCTAAAGGTCAGACCAAAACACACACACACACCGCACACACACACACACACACACAACAAAGTCTACAGCATATAAGGTGAACAATTCCCACACTCACACAAAGCTAAGAATATTTTAAGTTCTCAATGACCTTTTTTTTTTTAAAAAAAAAGAGTTATTTATTTATTTGAAAGGCAGAGTTACAGAGAGACAGAGGCAGAGAGAGAGAGAGGTCTTCCATCTGCTGGTTCACTCCCCAGATGGCCACAACAGCTGGAGCTGCATGGATCCAAAGCCAGGAGCCTGTAGCCTCCTCCAGTTCTCCTGCCGGTGTGCAGGGGTCCAAGAACTTGGGCCATCTTCTACTGCTTTCCCAGGCCATGGCAGAGAGCTGGATCAGAAGAGGAGCAGCCAGGACTCAAACCAGCGTCCATATGGGATGCTGGCACTGCAGGCGGTGGCTTCACCTGCCACATCACAGCACTGACCCTCTCAATGACCTTGTGAATACATGGTGTCTCTCAATAGAGAGCCCACAAATGCCATACCTTAGAACTGAAACTAAATTGAACCTGAAAGTAAAACCATCACCAGCCAATGTGAACTCTAAGTGTCATTAAAATAACTTCTTTGGACAAAAAGAAAATTATATCGGATAGATGCTTGGCTCTATACTAAAGAACAAAAGGTGCTAAGTAGGGTAAATTATGTGGGCAAATATAAATGATTATTTTTTCTCATTAATAATATTTTAAAAATAGTTTATCCAAAGCACAATGTACTAACAATGTCTTGTGTAACTTGCTGCATATGTAAACTTTATGACAATAATAGAAATATGATCAGAACAAGGCAAATGGAAATAAACTATTCACTAATCAGACATTACACAGAAAATGGTAAAGTGTTACTTGAAAGTTAAGTTAAAGAGGCATATGATAAATACAATAGTGGCTACTAAAAACAGACAGGATATAAATAATGGTGGTAAAATGCAAAACTAAAACTATTAAATTCAAAAAATGCAAGAAATGAGAACAAAATGCAGATAGAACAGATAGCACAAAAGTAAATAAATAAGTAACTTAAATCCAACTGTATCAGGAAGAATATTAAATATAAATCGTATATACACACCAATAAAAATTTAGGACTGACAGTGTTTTATAAAGCAAGATATAACTATATTTTGTGTATAAGAAGTGCATATTAGGGGCTGGCGCTGTGGCACAGATGGTTAAAGCTCTGGCTGCTCCACTTCTGATACAGCTCTCTGCTGTGGCCTGGGTTAACAGTACAAGATGTCCCAAGTCCTTGGGCCCCTGCACCCACATGGGAGACCGGGAAGAAGCTCCTGGCTCCTGACTTCAGATCAACTCAGCTCTGGCCATTGCAGTCATTTGGGGAGTGAACCAGTGGAATGGAAGACCTCTCTCTCTGGCTCTACTTCTCTCTGTAACTCTGTCTTTCAAGTAAATAAAATAGTTCTTTTAAAAAAAAGAAATGCACTTTAAATTAAGACATAGATTAATTAAAAATAGAATATATAAGGCAAAGTATAAGAAAGTCGTAATGGTGATATAAACATCAAAAAGTAGACTTTAGAATAAGGAATATCATCAGCAGTAAATATGGATATTTCATAATAACAAATGTGTCAGTTAAAGAAACCATTATAATCTACACGTGCCTGCACAATATTTATTTCGAGATACTTGAAAGAAAACTTCACAGAACTGAAAAGAGACAAATACACTATCATTGTTAGATACTTTAACACTAATTCAAAAGTTTAAACAACATTTAAAGGACATTACACTCAACAAGAACAAAGTATACATTTTTTAAAAGTACTTATGTAAAAATCACTAAGATAGACCATACCCTGGCCCAGAAAAAAAGGCTCAGTATGAAAGGATTGAGATTATGGAGTATGATCTCTTACCACATGAAGTCAAATTAGAAACCTCAGAAAGATCTCTCCCTCTCTGTTTCTCTCTATTTCTCTCCATCTATCTCCCTGTTGGTCTGTCTTGCAAGTAAATAAATGCATCTTAAAAAAAAAAATAAGCGATCCAAGTACTTGGGCCCCTGCCATCTATGTGTGAGACCAGGATAAAAGACTGTCAAAAAAAAAAAAAAAAAGAAAAAAGAAAAGAAAACTTCCCAGCTTCTGTTTTGGCCTGACACAGAACTTGCTGTTGCATCCATTTGGGGAATGAACCGCCAGATGGAAGAGTTCTCTGTTGCTCTACTTAATACATACATACATACATACATACATACACACATACATACATAAATAAATCCCTTTTTTGGAAAAGGAAGACCAAAAAGATATCTGAAAATTTGATAAATAGTCAGAGATTAAATGACACACTTTAAAAAATCTTACGGATCAAAGAGAAAATTACAAGAGGATTTATTTTTTTAAATTTTGGATTAAATAGAAATAAAAACAAAACATATAAATATGCTGCTACAGAAGTGAATATAGAGGGACCAGCATTGATTGGCACAGTGGTTTAAATGGGTTTTGTAACACAATATCCCATATCAGAGTGCCAGTTCAGTCCAGGCTGCTCTGCTTCCCACATGGCTCCCTGCTAATGAGGCTGGGAAAGTAGTAGAAAATGGCTCAAGTACTTGGGCCCCTGCCACCTATGTGGGAGACTTTGATGAAGTCCCAGGCTCCTGGCTTTGTCCTGGCCCAACTGGGCTGTTGAGGCCATTTAGAGAATGACTCATGGATGGGAGATCTCTTTTTCTCTTTCTCTCTCTCTCTCTTTCTTCCTCTCTACTGCTCTGCTTTGCAAAATAAATAAATAAATAAGAGGTGATTAGACAGAAAGTAATAACATTTAGTACTTATATTAGAAAAGAAAAAAGATATCAGATGAGTGTTCTCAGCTTCCACCAAGAAAAAAAAAAGACCTAGAAAATTAAGATCCACACAAGCAAGACTAGTAACTGCTAATACTAACAGATAGAACTAAAAAAGGGAGAGACTGATCCAACATGGGAAGTAGGATACACAGCAGACTCATAGAATAGCAGATATCCTAATAAATCACTCTGGCCTCAGAATCAGCCCTAAGGCATCAGGATCTGGCTCAAGAACCCATGAGAGTATTTTTGGCATGGAAAGCCAAGACACTCTGGGAAAAAAAAAAAAAAAAGAAGAAGAAGACATAAATGAAAGATCTCTGCGAGTAAGATCCCAACGGAAGGAACAGGGCCACCAGAGAAGGAGGTGCCTTTCTCCGAAGGGAGGAGAGAACCTCCACTTTGACTATGACCCTGTCAGAACAAGATCCAATTCGGCGAACACTAAAGGCTTCCATAGCCTCAGCAACTCATGACTACAGCCTAGGGAGATTGCTGACGCCATAAACAAGAGTGGCAAATTGTCAAATCAACAACAGTAGTCACTGTGTACTTACGGCCCATGTATGATCTGTCCTTAATGTGTTGTCCAAGGTGAAGTAATGCAATAACTAGGACTGAAACAGTATTTCTGCATTTTGAGTCTCTATGCGGATGCAAACTGACAAAATCTTTGCTTAATATATACTGAATCGATCTTCCGTATGGAAAGACAATTGGAAATGATAAAAAAAATTGGAAGTTACATAAAAATCAATCAATTAAAAAAAAAATATCATGTAGGATCTCTGTCCCTAATGTGCTGTACAACGTGATTTAAAGCTACAACTAGTACTCAAAGAGTATGCTTCACTCTAGGATGCTATGTGAGGGCAAATGGTTTAAAATCTTTTCTTAACACATACTAAACTGAACTCCTGTATACAAAGAGAATTGAAAATGAATCTGAATGGGAATGAAAGGGGAGAGGGAGTGGGTAAGGGGTAAGGGTAGCGGGGGGGGGGGGGAGGTATGGGTGGGGAAGTCATTGCAATCCACAAGTTGTACCTTGGAAATTTATATTCTAAATAAGAAAAAAAAAAGAAAAAAAAAGAAAAGGTGACAAAAGAAAATAAATTCTCTTTTATATCACTTAAAAAAAAAAAGAAAATTAAGATCCAATTAAATCCAAAACAAGGAAAAGAAAGGAGATAATAGAGTAAAAGCAGAAGTCAAGAAATAGAATATGGAAAATCAATGAACAAAATGCTAGTTTGCTTTAAAGAAAATGAAGAAATATTATAAATTGTAGCTACACTGATTAAGAAAAAAGTATAAAATATACACATGGCCAGTGTCACAAATGAACACTACCACAAATTCTAAAGACATTCGAAGGACAACATGCAATTAAAAATAATTTTTACACCAATACATTTCATAGCTCAGATGACATGAAAAAATTTTTCAAAGATATGGAATACCAAAGCAGACTCACGAATGTGACAAACAACCTCACCTGTCCACTCAAAAGATGGACTTGGACTTGGGAAGTGCAGCAAAAGCAAGATTTTAGTAACAATCTTGCAGGAGCTGGTGCCTGGTGGGCCAGCACACCCTGCGCAGTTTCATTAAGCAATTTATTCCCTAGTGCACAGGCACTTTCCTCAGTTCCTCATTGGCTGAGTGTGACAGGGTTACAATCTTTCTGGAACTTGCTTCAGCTGTTTTGGTCATTCCTAAACATCTTGTTTGCATACAAACTTTCCAGTTACATGTAATCTAGATGTTATTCTAGCTACTTGTAGCTTTCCACATATCTGCAAGCAGTTATTTTAGTTAGTTATCTTCCCACAGCTAAATACCTTACCTTGAAAATGAGACAAATGTTTCTCCTCACAGAAACAAAAACTTTGATAGACTTATAGCAATTAAAAATGAAATACTAATATTTGTTTAAAACATTCTTACACTTAAACCAGGAAGTAGGTATTTTTTTACTGGTGAATTCTGTAAAACATTTAAGTAAGAGATACTATCAATTTTTAATTTTTTTATTTATGGACTCACCAATTCTAAATAAATGTTCAGAAAATAGCGTGGGAAACATTTCCGGATTCTTTTTATGAGATTCAGCATTATCCAATAGCAAAATAAGATGCTTGGGGTTGGCGCCGTGGCTCACTTGGTTAATCCTCTGCCTGCAGTGCCAGCATCCCATATGGGCACCGGGTTCTAGTCCCGGTTGGGGCGCCTGGTTCTAGTCTTGGTTGCCCCTCTTCCAGTCCAGCTCTCTGCTGTGGCCAGGGAGGGCAGTGGAGGATGGCCCAAGTCCTTGGGCCCTGCACCCACATGGGAGACCAGGAAGACGCACTTGGTTCCTGGCTTCGGATTGGCGCAGCTCTGGCCTTTGAGGCCATTTGGGGAGGAAGACCTTTCTCTCTGTCTCTCTCTCTCACTCTCTCACTGTCTATAACTCTACCTGTCAAATAAAAAAATAAGATGCTCTATTAGTTATCACAGGTCAGGGAGAACATATGGTATTTCTCTGAGACTGGTTTATTTCACTAAGTATGATGTTTTCCAGATTCATCTATTTTGTTGCAAATGATCAGGTTTCATGTTTTCCTGCTGTGCAGTAGTCCATAGAATACATATCCCATAATTTCTTTATGCAGTCTTCAGTTGATGGGCATTATTATTGCAGTTTATTTAGGAAAGCTCCTGATAAAACATAAATCAACTATTTAGTTCTGTTTTCACAAACCAATACACTGTGTATGTTCATAATCCATTAGTTCATATTTTGGTCACTGGAAATTTAAAAAATTTAAATATTTGAAGTTATTCAAAACGTGTAGTATATTGTGTCATTTAAAAGTCATTGTCACAGTCTACTCTAAATCATAAGTGTAGAGAAACTGGAGTTAAAGTTAATTTTTAAAGGCTATATTGAATGAATAAGTACTTCTGTTACTAATTCATGATGGAGTCTGTACCAATCAAACCATTGCTAAATTCTTTTCTTCACTGCAAAAGAAAACATTAGTCAAAGCCTTAGGGTGCTCCTTGAAACCTTCTGCCATTGCAGTATCCAGAGTACAATTAATACAAACTGCTGCTGAGTGCATGTCAGCCGTGCAATGCCCACAAGTGCTTAGGGGGCCAGGAAAGTGAGTTAGAGTATGGTGGACTATTGACTTTCCAACAGCTACTTGCACCATGGGCATGCCTGTTTCTTAAGCAATGTTTAAAGTAGTAGAGGAAAATTTTGGTGCCAGCAACCACAGAAGTTTTTGCTCCAAGGCAGCAATTTGAAAGTAATTTTTTGAGGGAAATAGAAAGAGGATTTCATCCCTCTGCACCAGGTAAGATATATTGCTTTTAACCACAAGATGGCAAATTAATCTCTGAGCCATGAGTTGGGGTCTGTCATCCTCAAGTAGCTACCATTCCATTAGAATATTAGAATAATTGAGGCATATGTCTACCTGAAATCTCACACATTGGAACTGAACTGGTTCTAAGTATTATTTGTTCACTTGGGTAGACATGAAATACTATCAAGAATGCATTTCATTGCATTTATTACAATTTTACCAGTATTCAAAGACACCATTATGTAAATTTTGTACCTCGTGAATTAGGAGTGGAATTTAGGAAGCAATTACTTCCTTACTTCTATCTGCCAAGTAGGACTTTTGTAGAAGGATTGCAAGGATTATTTATGTGAAAGAAAGGAGAAATGTTGGCGACTTGAGAAAAGAGAAGTGTCCTTGAGACTTACTATGGGATTTCAAACTTGGATGTGATTACTCCTCAACTTCTTGAAATTATAATAACAAAGTGTGACAAGTGCCTCAACCATTGCTTCATACACTGTGCTGGAACAAAAAAATTTCCAAGGGAGATGTGATGAACCTCTTATTGTTTTACTGTTTCTTCTAATCCCACTTTGCACATACAACCTGTGGTAATGATAGAATGTGCCTCAGATTCTAATTGCTCTGAAGGAAATTAAAGAGAAAGATGAGTAGTTTTCCTCAGAGATATGTTACAAATTAAACATTTATGTAAAGAAGAATTAGTCTCTTTAGAGAGTATTTTTCACATGACATAAGGAAGAAATACTGAGGCCAAATATCTTATCACGAAAACTGCAGCAGGAAAGAAAAGGCAATTTGCAAAGTGTGGACATAAGCCTACACCACTGCTAACCTCACAGGAGCCTTATGGAATTAATATTTTCCCACAACAAGGGGTAAAATTATACTTGCTGAAGAGTATACCTCTTTATAACATTGTCACTTCACACTCCAAGCTATGGACAATTAGCAACCCATAAGGAAGTGATACGGACACATTAGCATTCTGTATATGCTTTGTTAAACCTTTCAACCGCATTTTCCTTGCTGTTTTACATCCTGTTTTATGGTTGGCAGGGATGTAGCCCTTACGGAGAACTTCTTTCTATAGTGTGTAATATGGTTACTGTCTTGACTACAACTTCTCTATATGGAACAAAAACAGGTAGCTAAGAATTATGTCATTAACATAGGTATTTGGCATACTAAAATGAGGTCAATGTTTCATTAGGTTTATTGTTTGTAACTGTTTTCAGCTTATCTTACTGTGTGCTTTTGATTGCACATTCTATAAACCTCAATGCTGGGTACTGAGATTACTGAGTAATCTGAAATTTTTTAAATGTAGGTAGTGATTATGGAGCAATAAATATGAGATCTTTTTTTAATTTTTAGGGGCAAAGGACACATCCCCAAAGTTCACCTCAGATGCAGCTCTGGTTAAGTTTTCCACGTAAAGGCATTTCACCATATGTACTGATCTTGCCTCCCTGCTTTTCTACCTCTGCACCAGCAAATATATCCCAAAAGTGTGTGTGTATATACATCATTCATGCACACGTGCATTTAAATGTATTAGCATTCCAGACAGTAACTCTCAAGTCAATTGGGAATAAGAGCATGGAGTCAGGGGAAACAGAGAGAGAGATAATTATAAATTGCAACGCCTTAGTCCCTTGGAGGGTATTCAGGAGGATTAAGCTTGTTTCCCACAGTGGCAAGTAACTCCAATATGTCTCTATATTCTGGCTTTCCCTTTTTCCCTTTCTCCCTCTCCAATCTCTCCCTTTGGCTTCCTGGAATTACTCCCCCCACTCCACCCCACCACCAAATCACCTGCTTCTAAGCATTTTCTCAAGGTCTGCTTACATGGGAACCCAAATCACTAAAGGAATTCACCTATCGTAACTCTATTAAACAGTCTACTCCTATATAAAATTATATACATATGGTGATGCAATGATATAGCATGCAACTATAACTCTCAGATATGAAGTTCCTGTGAACACATCTGCTTCCAAAATTTCAACGTTCACAAAGATTTCTCCAGTTTCAACGTAGTCCTGTTGTACTCCTTGTCACAGTCAGAGCAATACTTTTTTTTTTTTTTGACAGGCAGAGTGGACAGTGAGAGAGAGAGACAGAGAGAAAGGTCTTCCTTTTCCTTTGGTTCACCCCTCAACGGCTACTGCGGGTGGCACACCACGCTGAACCGAAAACAGGAGCCAGGTGCTTCTCCTGGTCTCCCATGGGGTGCAGGGCCCAAGGATCTGGGCCATCCTCCACTGCACTCCTGGGCCACAGCAGAGAGCTGGACTGGAAGAGGAGCAACCAGGACAAAATCCGCCCCCCCCCCCCAAGGGACTAGATCCTGGTATGCCGGCTCCGCAGGCAGAGGATTAACCTATTGAGCCTCAGTGCCGGCCAGAGCAATGCTTTTTAACCCTGCTTCCCTGTCCCACTACACACTTGTGTATACACATAAACAGGTCTTCTTATATTACTCATCTTAGAAAAGTTAATAAAAGGCAGTTGTGATGAGGATATCAGCTAAATGCTTATACAGATACCTAATGAGTGGCAGTATTAGTAAATACAGGCGTGGTTAGGGAATTTGGTTAAAAAGAGTATACATATATCTCAACTAAACATTTCCATTGTACATATTTTTATGTAAAGTAATATTTATACATGTAACCAAAACACCAAACACAGATCTCTTCATTGTAATATTAATACTTTTTAAAATATTTATTGAAAGACAGAGTTATAGACAAAGAGAGGGAGAGAGAGAGAGAGAGAGAGAGAGAGAGAGAGAGAGAATCTTTAATCCGCTGGTTCACTTCCCAAATGGCCACAATTACCAGAGCTGGGCTGATCCAAAGCCAGGAGCCAGAACTTTCTTCTGGGTCTACCACGCAGGTGCAGGGGCCCAAGTACTTGGGCCATCTTCCACTGCTTTCCCAGGCCAAAGCAGAGAGCTGGATCGGAAATGGAGCAGCCAGGACTCGAACTGGCACCTATATGGGATACAGGCACTGCAGGTGGCAGCCTTACCCACTATGCCACAGGGTCAACCCCATATTAACACTTTTCACTTCTATAATAGTTAAAAGTTGAGGAAAAATTAATGCCTGTCTATAGAGAAATGGTTACAAATGTTATATGTTAGGTGAAAACTTTTAAAGAATGAGGTACAACTGCAAGTATTGACACAGAAATTTTTCCAATCTTACTGTACAGTAAAAATAACTTATTATAAAGAGTCATACCACATAAATTAAAACCACACTTAAATACCTGCATACAAATAACTGCACACATACTAGGATACTCATATGAGAATATGTATGTGTTTGTCTATATGTGAGTATGTAAATACACAGGAAATGGAGAAAGTGACAGGTAGAAAGAGTGGTGGAGGATTTTCCATTTGTAGACTATATAATTGCATTTGGCTTGAACTGTTTATAATGAGATAAACCCGATTATTTTTACTTATTGAATAAAATAGTCAAGTTCAACAACTTCCTGTTGACATTTAGAAACTTTGTAAATTGTTTCACTTTTAATGTATTCTGAAAAAAAATTAAATGTGTTGATTATAAGTGTATGCTTATTTGTGTTTCGGTGGATGATCTGCAGTGAGGTCAGCTATTCATTTTATGTTTTTGTTTGTTGAGTAGCTATGAAACTTTAAAATATATATTTAACTGGATAGCCCATATATAATATATGTATATTTAAAGTGAAAAATTCTATGTACTAAGCATAGTGAACCTATGAATATCCTTCTAACTTAAATACTCAGGATTTTTTCTTTCTCTCAAGTACTCCCAAATAAAATAGTTTTATGAGCAGAAATACATTTTCAAATGTTCCCAAATACAATTTTAACTATTTTCAAGTAACTCAATGAATTCATACAAGTATATGTCCATGAACAATGTGATTTACATTCAAAATATCAACACCAGTATTGATGTGATGAGCAGATTTATGAAAAAATCTTTTAGAATATGATTTACATTCTAGGATTTTGATTTATAGAAGTATGGCAGATATAGAAAAGTGACTGATTTATTATAGTGGTGCTCATCACACACTGAAATCAGGGTTGTGTCAGCATTTCCATTACAAACTCTTAATTTTAGGAAAAAGAAGTTACCTACAAAAAGTCATTCCAGGTGAAAACTCTTTTTTTGACAATTTTAGCTTAAAAATTATAAATAAGATAATTGAAGTAAACAGGTAGACAGTATGCACATGTTTTGAAAGATTCTTTAAGAACTAGTAAATTTCTTATACAGAGGACAGTCTGTCCACACTGTTCTCTTTCAAAAGCCTTATTTTTGAGATTTATTTATTTGCTTAAAAGTCAAAGTTATATATAGAGGGGGGAGACACACAGAGAGAGAAATCTTTCATCCACGGGTTCTGACTCCAGATAGCAACAATGGCCAGGGCTGGGTGAGGCTAAAGCCAGAAATCAGGAGCTTCTTCTGGGTTTCTCACGTGGGTGGCAGGGGCCCAAACACTTGGGCCATCTTCTGCTGCTTTTCCCAGAATATTAGACCACAGATGAAACAGAAGTAGCGCAGCCAGGACATGAACCGGTGCCCATATGGGATAAAGGCATCGTAGCTAGGGGATTTATCTGCTATACCACAATATCAGCTCCCCAAAGAGTCTTAACATTTTCACAGGATAATGATTATTATGTGTAAACTGTAAGGAGGAAGAATTTGTGTTTTCATCCAATGTTTGTCAAATAAAGGAAAAGTTTCAAGGATAATAAGAACTCTCTATAAGGATGTGCTTAGAGAACTGGGAGGTTGAATAACTCCTTTGCGTGATCTCTACAGCTAACTTTACATATAAATAGATAATACTGTACCAACTTTCACGTGAAAGGATTATGCAAAGAACTGGTTTAATGCCTATCATTTCACTTTAGTGTGAAACAGAGATTGCGTCTCATTTATTAATTGCCAATCCCATAATAACAATACCAAATGTACCCTGGGAGTAACCAAATCACCCTTAATTGAGAATCATTATTCTGTTAAAATATATTCAAAACTCAGTTTGTCAATAATCATTATGATAATCTTTATCTTCTTTTAGAGTCTCAGTTAACAATAATTTCCACCTGAAAATTCTACTTTCTAGGTCGTTGATGGAAACTAAAGTTTGTAGTTGACTAACAGCTAAGGTGAATGCAGATGACATAGTATTCTGATGATGGTAATAGAGGCTATTGCCAACATTGTTTTCATTGTTTTTCTTCTCCAGATTTTTCTTTTCAACTTCTGAGTCTGAAAAGTTGATAATCTCAAAAACTTACTGTATAATTTTACGAAGAGTCTTTCTGCCTTCAAAGCTTTAAAAAATTACAGATAATATCTAATCATTTGGTAACATATTTCTGCAAGGTTGTGAACATTTCTAGGAAGGTAGTTTCTTAGGACAGTGGTTTTAACTCTATTGTCTTTCCTCTCTAACACTAAAGGGAGAGGGAGTTAGCTATAACTGTCTATCTAGAAGAGAGGCTCTCAATATTGGTTGCACATCAGAATCACCCAAGGAAATTTACAGACCACAATGGCAGCTGCTGTCCAGAATAAGGGTACAGTCATACTGAGTTTCTAAAGCTCTGTAAGTATTTCCTAACATGTAGCTAAGATAGAAAACCATTGATGTAGGGCTGGCGCTGCGGCTCACTTGGTTAATCCTCTGCTTGGGGCGCCGGCATCCCATATGGGCGCCGGGTTCTAGTCCCGGTTGCTCCTTTTCCAGTCCAGCTCTCTGCTGTGGCCCAGGAAGGCAGTGAAGGATGGCCCAAGTGCTTAGGCCCTGCACCTGCATGGGAGACCAGGAGGAAGCACCTGGTTCCTGGCTTTGAATCGGCATAAATCCAGCTGTAGTGGCCATTTGGGGGGTGAACCAATGGAAGGAAGACCTTCTTCAATGTCTAACTCTATCTGTCAAATAAAAAACAAAAGAAGAATACCATTGACGTAGAAAACATTCTCTTCAAGTTTCTTTTGAGTATTTTCCACTGTTTGCTATCTACAAGACAGAAAATGTGAAGTCCAAGAAACAGGAAGACTAAATCAAGATTTCTCAAAGTGTGTTTAAACATTCACATCAGTATCACATGGAAACTTAGAAATGACCATCTTGGGGCCCTGTTCTAGATGTAGTAAAACAGAAGCTGTAGAGTGGGGGGCATTGCCGTCTGTATTTTAACAAGATTTCCAAGTAGTTTGTATGCTTGCAAAATCTAAAACCAATTGATAGAGGCAGGGAGATAGGATTAAATCAATTAGATTTGTGAGCTGGAGACCATGCCCCCTGTGTGATCTCACTCCCCTGCGTGAACTCACCTGTATGTCTACCTGCCCATCGGACTACGTAACCACTTCCCTTTGGAAGTGCATAAAAGACCTGGAGCACTGTGGGCCCCTCCCTTATTGTCCCATGCTTTCTGGCACTTGGCCTTTTGGCCGCCTCTATGTCTTCACTTTCCTGCCTGAATGCTTTGTTTCATTTGGCTCCTGGCCTGTTCTCTGCCTGTTATGGACCCAACTTAGCTACTAGACTTCTTTTTCCCCTAAATAAAGCCCTCACTTTCCTGTGCATTTCTTTCACTGAATAAAACCTTAAAAACCTACCATGTAGCCTGGCTTATTTTGAGCCGATATTCAGAATTCTTACCTGAATAGATGGCAAGAACCGACAAAATTATTATTTAAAATGCTTAATAAGGCTAGCCGATATCACAATGGGCTAAATTATCCACTCCCAAAATGGATACTTGGGAAGCAGAACAAAAGATTTGAAAAATAAAGCAAAACAAGGTGTGTTACTAACCCAAGGTTATCTGCCTGCTGGTGAGGTGTTGAAGCAGAAAAAGCAAGTTTATTCAGAGTACCAGTAGACTAGGAACATGGCTGGGCTATCACCCTAAAAAGTCATTGTAATGGTGCCTTGTAATAGGTCTAGGTCATTTTTTTAGAACAAGTAGCAGGAAAAGGGGAGGAGCTGAGATCAAAAGATAATGAATCCCTTCAGATACCTGGGCACCAACAAGAGTCTGAGAAGGGCAATGAAATTCTCTGTCTTTGGTTAGTTGGCTTTGGTGATGAGGGCCTGTCTGGTCAAGCTGTTCCTATAAATCCTTAGCAAAACAATTATTATATCTGTACGTACCTCCTTGTCTCCACAGAGGATGCAAGCTCTGGGTAGGGGCCTTTTTTGTAGGAACCTCAACTTACAAGCAGACTAACTCATCTACGTGCAGGGCTGAGCAAAAGGTCTGACCCTAAGAAGACAGATACAGTATGAAGGCAAATATGTCAGGAATTTTTAACACTGTTTCAACAGGAATATATAGGAGAAAATATGAGCTATTACCAGATAGTAAAATCACATGTGAACTAAAGATGGATAAGCCAAAACACCACAATCAGTCCTTGTGGGCAGCCTGATGCTGTTTTCAGAAGCTAATGCTGTATGCAACAAAACAGGGGTAATAACAGAGATTATTAATCTTGGGCCATATGGGAACATAATGAGATTATGAATTTTTTTCAGATTCTAAGGAATAAGGAGATTTGGGGTTTCATTTCCCAAAATGGTTCCTTTATGACATACCATCTTCAAAAACTATACTTAGAAAATGTACCTGCATATTTCCATTCAAAAGCAATCAGAAACTCAATCATATGAGGGGCTTTTTAATATAAAAATTGCTAAGTCAATTTTTATTTTCCTAAGGTTGGTAAAAATGAAAATCTACTGTACTTAGTGAAGTGCAGCTCTGTAACATTTTTGGTTGATTTCTCATTAATTTCTAATTCATTTCTCAAAACTCTCAGGGAACAAAAGAAACCAAAAATAATCTACCAAAATCTGTTCAACAAAATTTTTCCCAGAATGATGAGTTAATCTCATTCAGTAGAGTTCTAATCTGATGGTATAATAAAATTCTCCTTGATCAGAATAGTTTCATGGAAGAAATAAATATGTTCCTGTACTTCCTATAATACTCCATGATTTTTTTTTTTGGAAATAGTCATCTTTTGAAACCAAAACATTAGGTTAACAAGGATATCATTTAAATGAATTTCATTTTGAAATGAAATTTCAACTAAATTCGCAACTAAATTCAAGGCCATCTTTCTTAGCTGCAAGTTCATTATTTGCTTAAAACTGTATATTTGAAATGCATCAAAAATGTTGTCTTTATATAAATAAAAAAGTAAACAAAAATCTTGAAAAGCTCCAAATGTAAAAAAAAAAGCATGCAAAATAATGTTTTGAAATAGGTATTTAAGCAGTGATAAGATTCTTTTTATCAAAACCTTTCTCTTAAGGAAACATCAAGATTAATTTCAACAATTAACATCAATCAGCAAATATAATTTAATGAACCAAATAAATTTATTTTTTGATGTGTACTTGTACATACCAAGAAAACAGCTATGTAATATTTATAACCGTTTATTGTCTTTTAGCAAAATAATGTTGTAAGAAATGATCTTTTATAATACAACCTTATATATCATTAATTCTGGGATTGGCATTTGGCAGAGTGGCGAAGACACTGCTTGGGATGCTCTCATCCTGTATCAGGGTGTCTGGGTTTGAGTCAGCTCTACTGCCCATTCCAGTTTCTAGCTAACGTGCACTTTGGGAGGTATCAGATGATTGTTGAAGTCCTTGGGTCCCCGCTACTGACATGGGAGACCTGGAATGAGTTCTGTGTTCCTGGCTTTGATCTGACCCAGTCCCAGCTATTTCAGTATTTAAGGAAAGAACCAACAAATGAGAGATATCTCTCCATCTCTGTCTCTATGACTCTCTGCCTTTTTTAAGATTTATTTATTTATTTGAAATGCAGAGTTACAGAGAGTCACAGGCAGAGGTAGAGAAAGAGAGATTTTCCACCCTCTGGCTCACTGCCAAATGGCCCCAATGGCCAGAGCTGGGCTGATCCAAAACCAGGAGCCAAGAGCTTCCTCCGGGTCTCCCACAAGGATGCAGGGGCTGAAGCACTTGGGCCATCCTTTACTGCTCTCCAAGGCCAAAGCAGACAACTGGATCAGAAGTGGAGCAGCTGAGTCTCAAATCAGCGCCCATTTGGGAAGCCGGTACTGCAGGTGGCGGCCTTACCTGCTTTGCTACAGCACCAGTCCCCTCTGCCTTTCAAATAATTAAAATACTTTTTAAAGATTTATTTATTTTACTTGAAAGTCACAGTTACTCAGAGAGAGGAGAGGCAGAGAGAGAGAGAGAGACAGAGAGACAGAGAGAGAGGTCTTCCATCTGCTGGTTCATTCCCCAGATGGCTGCAATGGCTGGAGCTGCACTGATCCGAAACTAGGAGCCAGGAGCTTCTTCCAGGTCTCCCATGTGGCTGCAGGGGCCCAAGGACTTGGGCCATCTTCTACTGCTTTCCCAGATCATAGCAGAGAGCTGCAATGGAAGTGGAGCAGCCAGGTCTCAAACCGCCACCCATTTGGGATGCTGGCACCACAGGCAGCAGCTTTACCTGCTAAGCCACAGCGCCGAGCCCTAAAATATTTTTTAAAAAACTATTAACTACGGAACTAAATAAATATCCAAATATATTTTCAGTTATGTTATTTTTAAAAATAAGAAATATAGATAGTTCGAGTAAAGAGTTTGTTCAAGGGGCCGACGCTGTGGCATAGCGAGTAAAGCCGCTACCTGCAAAGCCAGCATCCCATATGGGCGCTGGTTCGAGTCCTGGCTGCTCCACTTCCTGTCCAGCTCTCTGCTATGGCCTGGGAAAGCAGTAGAAGATGGCCCAGGTCCTTGGGTCCCTGAACCCACTTGGGAGACCCAGAAGAAGCTCCTGGCTCCTGACTTCAGATGGGCGCAGCTCCAGCCTTTGCAGCCAATTGGGCAGTGAACCTGTGGATGGAAGACTTCTCACTGTCTCTCTCTCTCTCTCTCTCTCTCTTTCTCTCTGCCTCTCTCTGTGTGTAAATCTGACTTCCAAATAAATAAATAAATCTTTTTAAAAAAAGAGTTTGTTCAAAAGTGGAGCAACCTTACATTTCAATCATTATCTATGACTAAACAGGATTATAGATGAAAATGTGTTTATTTCTTTAACTCAAATAAGATTGATAACTCTATTTTCATGTGATCCTCAAATCGAAAACTTCTTTTTATAAGTTTAACAATACAGAATATAATAGCCTAATACTAGTCAATTTCTGTAATGAGCTATTTTCTTAGGTATTCATAAAAGCATATCATTTAAGGTTATACTTGCACACCATACTGGTAAATAATAAATGACTTTTTTATTATAAAGCTTTTATTTAAAGAATATAAATTTCCAAAATACAGCTTATAGATGACAATTGCTCCCCCCCATAACTTCCCTCCCACCCGCAACCCTCCCCTTTCCTGCTCCCTCTCCCCTTCCATTCACATCAAGATTCATTTTCAATTCTCTTTATATACAGAAGATCAGTTTAGTACATATTACATAAAGATTTCAACAGTTTGCCCTCACATGGCCAACACAAAGTGAAAAATACTGTTGGAGTACTAGTTACAGTATTAATTCACAATGTATAGCACATTAAGGACAGAGATCCTACATGATATATTTTTTTTGAATTAATTTTCTATGCAATTTCCAATTTAACACCAAGGTTTTTTTTTTTCATTTTTAATTATCTTTATATACAGAAGATTGATTCAGTATATACTAAGTAAAGATTTCACCAGTTTGCATCCACACAGAAACACAAAGTGTAAAATACCGTTTCAGTACTAGTTATAGCATTACTTCACATTGGACAACACATTAGGGACAGATCCGTCATGAGACATAAGTACACATTGACTCCTGATGTTGATTTAACAATTTGACACTCTTGTTTATGGCGTCAGTAATCTCCCTAGGCTCTAGTCATGAGTTGCCAAGGCTATGGAAGCCTTTAGGGTTTGCCAAATTCAATCTTATTCCAACAGGGTCATAGTCAAAGTGGAGGTTCTCTCCTCCCTTCAGAGAAAGGTACCTCCTTCTTTGATGGCCCCATTCTTTCCACTGGGATCTCACTAACCGAGATCTTTCATTCAGGTCTTCTTTTTTTTCCAGAGTGTCTTAGCTTTCCATGCCTAAAATATTCTCATGGGCTCTTGAGCCAGATCTGAATGCCTTAAGGGCTGATTCTGAGGCCAGAGTGCTATTTAGGACATCTGCCATTCTATGTCTGCTTTGTCTCCCACTTCCCATGTTGGATCATTCTCTCCCTTTTTGATTCTATCAGTTAGTATTAGCAGACACTAGTCTTGTTTGTGTGATCCCTTTGACTCTTAGACCTATCAGTGTGATCAATTGTGAACTGAAATTGATCACTTGGGCTAGTGAGATGGCCTTGGTACATGCCACCTTGATGGGATTGTATTGGAATCCCCTGGCATGACTCTAACTCCACCATTTGGGGCACGTCTGATTGAGCATGTCCCAAATTGTACATCTCCTCCCTCTCTTATTCCCACTCTTATATTTCACAGGGATCACTTTTCAGTTAAAATTTAAACACCTAAGAATAATTGTGTGTTAATTACAGAGTTCAACCACTAGTACTAGAATAAAAAAATACTAAAATGGATAAAGTATTACATTGTACAACAACAGTCAGCACAAGAGCTGATCAAGTTACTGTTTCTCATAGTGTCCATTTCACTTCAACAGGTTTCCCCTTTGGTGCTCAGTTAGTTGTCGGCGATCAGGGTGCACATATATTTGTCCCTTTGGGACTGGCTTAATTCACTCAGAATGATGTTAAATGACTTTTTAAAAAGGGAAAATACAATCAATGGTCTACTTTACTTATATAATGCTGTGATAACTAATTTTATGTTCAGTATTGACTAGGCAATGGTACCCAACTGTTTGGTCAAACAGTTTAGATGTTGCTCTAAGATGACTTTTGCAGACATGATTAGCTTTCATAATCAATTGACTTTAAGTAAAAGACACTGTCCTTGATAATAAAGATGGGCCTCACACAATCTGTTGGAGACCTTAAGGCAAAAACCTGAGGTGTCTTAGAGTAGACACAATGTCTTCAAACATAGAAACCCTGCCTGAGTTTGCAACCAGGTGACTAGCCCTATTGCTTCTGAACTTGCCAGAACCCACAATTACCCAACCAATTCTATAAAAAAAACTCTGTGTGTGTGTATTGAGATGCATTTGTGTACCTATATAGACACATGTGTGTTATTTTTATGATATACAGGCCTGTGTCACTTAACAGCATGGATATATGTAAGGAATGAATCTGTAGGTGAGTTTGACATTCTGCAAACCTAATAGGATGCATTTACACAAACTAAGACAGTCATGATGTCACTAGGCTATGTAGTATTATGGGACCTCCATCGTATATGTTGTTCATCACTGATTGAAATATTGTTATGTGGCACATGGTTATATGTCTGTATGTGTATATCTGTAAGTAGATAGAAAGGCAGACAGACAGATAGATTGTATTTGGAGAACCCTAACTGACTGACACAAATGCCAATACCATTTAAAAAGTTTTTTCTTCTCTGAAATCAACAGTTGCTTTGGAATCTTGGAGATGAAGCCTTTATATAATTTATACCAGAGTAAAATTTTATAAGGTTATTTTTCTGAGGGGAATTTACAGATTCCAATTTTATATATGCTTTTATTTATTTCACAAAAACTTTCTAGTCAATTACATACCTTTCTAGTTTCAATATCTATTTAGTATTATCCTTGAGCACTGTATCAAAAAAATAAAATTCATGATAGTCTCAGTGAATATTACATATGTAATTTTGGACCTATTTAATGCAAAATGCAAAGAAATAATGTCCATTACTTAGATACTGTGCTTTTGAAAACTACCTGATATCAAATTTAATTGTTAAGAGCTGTTACAAAATAAAACAGGACCTATTCTTATAATAAAACAAGGCAGACTCATACTATCTTGTTTCTTGTTTTCTATGTCCAGTCCATATAGCAAAGAAATTTATCACATCACTTCATTTCTATGGAAATTCAATCACACTTTCTAAAATGGAACTTAATGCAGGAACACAGCTCTATATTGATCTGATGATGTAGGTGCTTCATTCAAATAAATGTGCCCTGCAATTCAAAGAGTCAATCAATCAAACAAATTGGATAAATTATTGCAAAGAATGTGGAGAAATCAATGCATAGAAAGCTCTTATGTTTGAAATGTTAACCAATCATACCGAAGCTCATTAAATTATATTTTAGATGTGCAATGGCCTTTTATATAGAGTTTACATAGGAATATTAGACTATTATTCATTGACAATCACAAAAACCTGGGATTGGTCCCTCCAACCATAATTTACACACAAAAAAGCTGAAAGGAAAGAGGTCTTAAAGGGATCACCACCACTATCACTCCACACAGGTGCATGACATTCCACAGGAAATTGTCACATTACAACCCTAGACATCAACCCAAAATAGCATGTATATTCAGTTCTTAGCATTTAGACATTTCATATACTGTCTATAAATTAATGAATTTAGTAGCCAAATAAGCTAAAATATTTTTAAGAAAATAAAAGGAAGAGCTTGCCTGGTGGCACAGCATATGAAGCCATAGCTTATGACACCAGAATCCCATATAGGCCAGGTTCCTTGTCCCTACTGCTCCAATTCTGATCCAGCTCCCTGCGAGTGGCCTGAGAAAGATAGTGGAAGGTTACTCACGTGTTTGGGCTCTTGTCACCCACGTGGGATACCTGGAGGAAGCTCCTGGGTCCTGGGTCCTGGCTTTGGCCTGGCCCAGCCCCGGGGCCATCACAGCCACATGGAGAGTGGACCAGAAGACAGAGGACCTCTCTGTCTCTCACTTTCTCTGTGTAACTCTGACTTTCAAATAAACAAATAGATACTTTAAAACAAATAAAGAGGGACCAGCACTGTGGCACATTGGGTTAATGCCCTGGCCTGAAGTGCTGGCATCCCATGTGGACGCCGGTTTGAGACCCGGCTGTTCCACTTCCAATCCAGCTCTCTGCTATGGCCTGGGAAAACAGTGGCCCAAGTCCTTGGGCCCCTGCACCCATGTTGGGGGCCCAGAGGAAGCTCCTGGCTCCTGGCTTCGGATCGGCACAGCTTTGGCCGTTGTAGCCATCTGGAGAGTGAACCATCAGATGGAAGACCACTCTCTCTCTCTGCCTCTCCTACTCTCTGTGTGTAACTCTGACTTTCAAATGAATGAATAAATCTTATAAAAAAGAGAAGTAAGGATTAGAACTAAAAATATTAAGAAAAGAAAGAAAATTAGAGGGATAAAATCAAAGGAATATATAGAATGACAGCTATTTTGAGAATAGTAGAGTGTGTAATTTGAAACCTTAAGTGAACCTTATAAAATTTTACTCTGGTATAAATTAAATAAGATGGTCTCTTCAGTAGTGTATGGTGTGTATTCTTCAAATAAAGGGCAACAGCAGTTGCCACTACTACCACCACCACTAGGATCCATGTTTTGTATTAGTATGTGCATACAGTAAATCATAGGGTTATGACTGACAAGCACTGCCAACAGCCAAGAGGGAAAATGTGACAGATATATTATGAAT
Source organism: Sylvilagus floridanus (assembly GCA_949820135.1). Classification (NCBI taxonomy): domain Eukaryota; kingdom Metazoa; phylum Chordata; class Mammalia; order Lagomorpha; family Leporidae; genus Sylvilagus; species Sylvilagus floridanus. The sequence continues at coordinate 71,721,857 of OX463223.1, read as the reverse complement.
AAAAAGATCAACTTGGTTTCCCAATTTCAAATTGTCAAAAACTGCCACATAAAAATGAGTTACATAATTTCTCTATTGAAAGTAACTAAAGCAACAGATCCACCAAAGATTTGACTGGAACGAGATATAAGGAATTGCTTACTATCTATTGTAATATTATAAACTCCTAATAACTTTCACAAGGCATGATCATTTATCTTGTTAGGATTAATATTCTAACCAATAATCCCCACTGTCAAGAACATTAAGCACGCTCTTACAATCATCTGGTAAATATGATAGATGTGGAAGAGCTGATCCTTTCAAGTCAGGCATTTTACTACTACACAATTATTTCACTTGAAAATGCACTAAAATCTCTTGAATAACACTAATAATACTCTAGATTCACTCTCTATGAACTCAATTATTGAAACTAGCAAGTAGAAAATATTTTTCAATTATATAACCTGATAAAATTATTATATAATGTAGACATGTATGTTTTATGCATATATATGTAACTCACAGTTTTTTTAATTATTTTTCTTTTTTTAAAAGATTTATTTTACTTATTTGAAATACAGAGTGACAGAGAGAGAGAGGGAGAGACAGAGGGGCAAAATGATCTTCCATCTTCTGGTTCATTTTGCAAATGGATGCAATAGCCAGAGCTGGGCCAAGTGGAAGCCAGGAGCCTAGAATTCCATTTGGGTCTCCTACATGGGTGGCAGGGCCCCCAAGCACTTAGGCTGTATTCTGCTTCTTTCTCAGGTGCATTAGCCAAGAGCTGGATTGGAAGCAGAGCAACTGGGGCCGGAATCAACATTCATATATGGGATGCCAGTCATGCAGGCTGCAGGTTAATATACTGAGCCACAACAGCAGCCTTCAAAACAGCTTTTGAAGCCAGGATCCAGGAGCCAGGAGCTTCCTCCAGGTCTCCCATGCGGGTTCAGGGGTCCAAGGACTTGGCCCATCTTCTATAGCTTTCCCAGGTCATAGCAGAGAGCTGGATCAGAAGTGGAGCAGTCAAGTCTCGAACTGATGCCCATATGGAATGCTGGTGCTCCAGGCCAGGGCATTAACCTGCTGTGCCACAGCGCCGGCTCTAATAACATCTACTTTTAAAAGTATATGACTCAGGATTGGAAATTGCAAAGAAAGCAACTAATGAGTACAGAGCATCTTGGTTTTAATGTAGTTCCCAAAATTTCCATCAAAATTTGAAAAAAAAATCAAACTCAAAAATGCATTTAGCACACTTAAGCTACTGAACATTTTAAACATGTTCAGAACACTTACATTAGCCTTCAGTTGGTAGAATCATCTAACACAAAGCCTGTTTTCTCATAGTGTTGAATATCTCTTCCAATTTGTTAAAAATATCTGTCAAAAAAACACTGGCAACACAATGCATTGTAGAGTATCAGATATTTACCCTTGTAATTGTATGAATGTGTGTCTGACCCAGGTTTATGGCTTACTGATGTTGCCAGCATCTTGAAAGACTATTGTACTGCCTTTTCCAGTCCAAAAAAGATCAAAATTTTTAAATTTTGAAGTTCAATTTCTTCTTCCCCTTGTATTGCTTTCATACTATCAGAAACTCATAAAAATTTAAGTCAAACGGCTATGGCTTAAATGTCCCTGCCAAAATCCACGCTGAAATGTAATCTTCATAGTGAGATATTAAGAGATTTGAGGCCGGCGCCGCGGCTCACTAGGCTAATCCTCCGCCTGCGGCACTGGCACCCCGGGTTCTAGTCCTGGTTGGGGCGCCAGATTCTGTCCCAGTTGCTCCTCTTCCAGGCCAGCATTCTGCTATGGCCCAGGAGGGCAGTGGAGGATGGCCCAAATGCTTGGGCCTTGCACCCGCATGGGAGACCAGGAGAAGCACCTGGCTCCTGGCTTCGGATCAGTGTGGTGCGCTGGCCGCAGCGGCCACTGGGGGGTGAACCAACAGAAAAGGAAGACCTTTCTCTCTCTCTCTCTCTCACTGTCCACTCTGCCTGTCAAAAAAAAAAAAAAAAAAAAAAGAGAGAGAGAGAGAGAGATTTGAAATATAAGCTTACTACATTACTAGAAGATACAGTTTTTTGGGGGTAATTAAGGTTAAATGAGGCCATAAGGTGGGGACCTTAATCCAATGTGCCTGTGGCTTCTCTTCTTTATAAGAGAGACCTGAGCCATGTAATTTCTTGGTACTATGAAGACAGTTGCCACCCACACGAAGTACCTCACCAGATATGGCCTGAAGATCTTGAACTTTAGTATTCAGAGCTGTCAATGGATTATACTTTTATTATTTGTAAATTAGTCTGATATTCAGTTTTAAAAACAGAAAACAAACCATGATATGAACTATTGTAAACCAGGAACCATCTATAATTGGTAGAAGAAGATATCAAGATGAAAAGGTAGGAAATTTGTATTCTAGCATTTCTGCTACTAAGTAAATGATTCCAAATGTTCTCTGTAAAAATGATTCATTTGTATGGTCTATGAATTTCCACTACCATATTCCATACATAAAATTTTGTTAAATGCTTACTTCTGAGATCATAATAGTTATTGTCTTAACAATCAATCACAGAAACTATGGACAAATTATAAGCAAATATGGTACCCACTGCATGTCTCTCTCACTCACACAGACACACACACTTTGTGGCATTTTGAAAAGCTGTCAAGTGCAACTGGTCACAGTAAAACATCTATCTAGAATTCTAGAAGTTATCTAATAGAAGAAGAACGTTCAACTATTGTAGAAACCACTACCGTGAGCTTACATTTTAAACCTGTATGCAGCATTTGGGGAAGGCTGTTTGAAAGAGCTCTGCCTTTCTTGGTAAGTCTTTGGATCCTTCCCTGAGAATTTGCAGGAAAACAGTCATGTGAAAATGACTCATGTAGAGAGTTTTTCCGGGTCTATCTTCTATGCTATCATTATGAACAATCCATGGATTTGGAAACTTTAGCTATTTTCTTTCTTTATTTCTTCTTTACTTCCTTTCTTTATTAAAGGTATTTTAATTTAAATTTTGTATATCAGCAATTGGAGCATAAAATACAATGTAATGACTGCATTAAGTAAGTTAACATTTTAATAAATATACGGATACTATTCCAAATATTATACAAAGAATGACATATTACACAATTAATGAAGTTTCCTGGTATGATTTTGGATATAGTAAATGATAAGCAAAATCTATTCCATAGAAGGTATTTAGAAGTTCAGTTTCTGGCCGGCGCCGTGGCTCAACAGGCTAATCCTCCGCCTTGCGGCGCCGGCACACCGGGTTCTAGTCTCGGTCGGGGCGCCGGATTCTGTCCCGGTTGCCCCTCTTCCAGGCCAGCCCTCTGCTGTGGCCCGGGAGTGCAGTGGAGGATGGCCCAGGTGCTTGGGCCCTGCACCCCATGGGGAGACCAGGAAAAGCACCTGGCTCCTGGCTCCTGCCGCGGCGGCCATTGGAGGGTGAACCAACGGCAAAAGGAAGACCTTTCTGTCTGTCTCTCTCTCTCTCACTGTCCACTCTGCCTGTCAAAAAAAAAAAAAAAAGAAGTTCAGTTTCTAAGTAAATAACACATATAAGATTACTGGATTTGTCATTAGGAAGAAAGTGAACTGGGCCAGAGTTGTGGCACTGCAGGTTAAACTGCTACCTACATATGTGCTGATTCCAGTCCTGGATATTTCAATTTCCAATCCAGCTCCCTGCTAATGCATCTGGGAGATTGGAAGAAAAGGACCATGCCATCCACATGGGAGACTCAAATGGAGTTTAGGGCTGCTGGCTTCAGCCTGGTCCAGCTCTAGCACTTGTGGCCATTTGGTGAATGAATCAGGGGATAGAAGATCTCTGTCTCTCCCTCTCTCTCTGTAGTTTTTTCAAATAAATACATAAATCTTAAAGAAGTATTAAAAAGAAAGTGGGCCAATCATAAAAGGAAAAAATAATTAAATGTTAACAATAAATGAACAAAATATTTTGCTATATAATGCCTTATTCAAATAAAACTATTACTTATAATTCATGTTGGAAATTTATAATTGTTACATCAAATTTAGTATATAATAAGTGAAATTCATTTTAATTGTACTACCTTGAAATCTTGGTTTTAAATATTCCAGTTCTGTTGATCAGCTACATAATGCCTAAACATATGAAGAAATGTTTATAACACATAAACACAGTTTTTGAAACAATTTATCAAACATAAACTGTATTTGGGAATACAGGTCTAAAATTAATCTTTTAAAAATAGAAACACTTAAATGAATTGTTCATAATTTATTAAATTACAGAAACAATGGTATCAAGTAGGAAGCATATTTAATCAATATGATTCATGAATATTGTATTTTCATATTTTAGTTGTTTACTAGGGGATGAGCAGTAGCTGGAAACCCTCAGTTAATATAACTGAAAAAATTACAGCCCAGTTGGAAAAATGCTGAGTTTTCCTGGTGCTTCATGGCTATCATTCTTGTTTCATATGATACTTAGAATAGAATTTTATACCAAGATTGATCATCTCGGGCTAATTTCCATGTGGCAAATTGTGGCTTTCTATTCCGGTCTTCTGTATTGCTTATGCACATTTTTCTTCAGAAGAAAAAAATCAAGCTGTATCTTTAATTAAAAGTTTTACATATCTAGGGAAGTCTATGTATCCAATAGTTATTTAAGTGATCTACATTTTTTTAGCCTGAATCTCAGGAGAGGCCACATGTTTAAGAATAAATTAAATTCTGATTTGTTTAAAATATGGGTCTCATGGACGCTAGCCAGGCCCAAATTTATCAACTTCAAAGAATCCTCCTTTAGCTGTTGGTGACTAAAGGGAGTTGAAATCATTCTAATTGGAATTAATTTAACCAATGTAGCAAAACTACTTGTATACTTTTCAGCAGAAACTCAAAGTTTAGCAAATATCAGAGGATTGTGTTAATCTGAAAAATTTTAAAGTAACATCATTGCAAGTCTCAAAAGTAGAATGATAGGAACAAAATTTGATGGAAGGAACCACAGTGTTCAAGAATATACCCAAGGGGCTGGCGCTGTAGCACACTAGGTTAATCCTCCGCCTGTGGCACCAGCATCCCATACGGATGCCAGTTCTAGTCCCGGTTGCGCCTCTTCCAGTCCAGCTCTCTGCTGTGGCCTGGAATAGCAGTAGAAGATGGCCCAAGTCCTTGGGCCCCTGCACCCATGTGGGAGACCAGGAGGAAGCACCTGGCTCCGGCTTCGGATCGGCACAAATCCGGCCGTTGCGGCTATTTGGAGAGTGAACCAATGGAAGGAAGACTTTTCTCTCTGTCTCCCTTTCTGTTACTGTCTGTAACCCTACCTGTCAAATAAATAAATAATATCTTAAAAAAAGAATATACCCAAGTATTCATTGACCACCCCCAGCGAAAGAATTTTTTAAGATCCTATCCTTGGGTATGTTATTAGAGAATAAATTGTAAAATGAATTAATTCTAGGAAGGACAAAGAAGTATTCTCTTAAGCATCTTAATACAAAATTCTATAAAAATAAATCATTAAGTCAAGAAATATGGGGGAAAAAGACAAATAGTGATTTTTTTAGAGTGAAATTAGTCACAATTAAGGAATAGAACTTGAAACTAATAGACACCATCTCTATTAAATGACTTTCTATTGATGGGCATTTTTTTGTGTGTGTTTTCCATGAATTCAGCTTATCTATTCAGTACAGGAAGAAGTAGATATACTATTGAAATACTTCTTCACAGTTGCTAAGTAGCAGGTCAAGTGTCTTTACTACTACCAATCAACCCAAATGTTACCAATCTCTACTAGAAAAAAACTTGAAAAGGTAATGAATTCGCGTAGGTGCTAGATTATTTCAGGATATAATCCAGACCTAACAGATCTGCATCCTACTCAACCAAAAGGCAGCCACTGTGAAGATTTCTTTAACTTTCATTTTCCTACTAATCACTGACTTATAGTTCTTGCCTATGCTCTTGAGAAACAGTGGTTTTTCTACTTACTATTTGCTGAATTATTTATTTAGTGGAGGGTTAAGCTTGTGATTATAAAGTAAACTGAAAGTATGTCATTGTAAAAATTAAAAGAAAAACAAGGAAGGAGAAGATAGAGTGGAAGAGAGGGAGCAAGGGAAGGTAGGGTGGGAAGTATCATTATCCTCTTAAAACTGCATATATGAAAGACATGAAATATGTTCCTTTTATATATAAATAAAAAATGAAAGACACACTCCAGTAAAACAAAAAGAGTATGAGAAATATTTCACTGTTATCTGTTTCCATGGAAAAACATCAATGTAAACTCAATGGAAGTTAACAATCGGCATTATACCTTGATGTTATAGAGGCAGTTACATGATAGACTGTGGAAAACCTGAGTGAAAAGTAGCCATTATTTAGCTATTGTAGCCATGGGTCACTTATGTCCACCAATGCCAGATATGATTTTTCAAGGGGAAAATGCCTATTTTACGCAAAATATCCTTACACACAAAAATGCAGGCAACTCACTTAAAATGTACAAACACTTATTAACACTGTAAGACTAACAAAAACATCAACCTACAGAAATAGGCCTGGTAATTGTTGATTCACAACTGAGTAGGTTAAAACACATTCACAAACTCACAGATCCATAAGAGGGACAAAAGGTAGTAAACCAGTTTGAGTATATAACTGCTCCAGTTTGAATACATAACTTCTCCAACCAACTGATATTTAACTCCACATCTGAGTTAATACTATATTTATGTTTATACTGTACTAGACTATCTCTAAAATTACTTTTAAAGTGGCGAATATCAAGTTAACATTGAATTTCAGTAATAGTTAAAAGGGAAGATTGAAGAAGCAGCATTAGGTGAAAAAGTAAACAGAGGGATTTTGTTTTCTGACTGAATAAAATGTTTTAAAAGTCTTCTATTTTTAAAAGACATATTTATTATTTGAAAGGCAGAGTTACAGTGAGAGAGAGAGAGAAAGAGAGAGAGAGAGGAAAGGAGGGGGGGGGATCTTTAATCTGCTGGTTCACTCCCCAGATGATTCACTTCTGGCCAAAGCCAGGAGCATGGAATTCCATCTGGGTCTCCCACCTAGGGGGACAGGGGACCAAGAACTTAGGCCATCCTCAGCTGCTCTCCTAGGCACTTTAGCAGATAGGTGGATCCTAAACAGAACAGCTGGGACTTGAACTGGTATTCATTTGCAATGCAGGTGGCCAGGCAGCAGAGGCTTAACCCACTGGGCCACAACACTGGCCCCTAAAACCGTGCAATTTTATCACCAAAACAATTTTACTTATCTAATAAGCACAAAGCAGTCCAGAAGATCAATACTTTATGATTTCCACAAAGAATACCAAGTATCTGGAAATAAATTTATGATTGCAAGCTATCTAAGTAGAGCATTATGTTAGTTTTTGGAGTGTCTTTGAAGTAGATCCAAACAACTGTGAAGATACAGCAATTTCAATATTTATAAGACTCAATATTATAAAGATGTGTGAATACATAAATATGTCCAATGAATTCTAAATAAAAACTCACATTCTTTTGATAGAGTTTAGTTGGTTGATTACATTTCCTACAAGAATATAAAAGTTAAAGCATAGAACATGCAGTTTTAAAAAGAATGAGGGAAAAGGACTCGTTCAACAGGATATCAAGTCTTACTATAATCATATAGAAGTTAAAACATTGGGGTATGTTTGATATAGAGAAAGAAAAATTACTAGAAAAGGACAAGTCCAGACAGAGATAGATAGATAGCTAGGTAGACAGACAGACAGTTTGAACTATGATATTTGTGGTACTATATAGCCATTTTGGAATAAATCTTCCCAGGAAAAATAATCCAATAAGGGTGACATTAACAGAAATAATAGAGTGAGGACATTCTGAATTCCTCTAACTAATAAAAAAAGAAAAAAAAAAACACTGAGAAAATAGTCCAACTTAACATTTTTTGGAACACTTACAATTAACTAAAGACCTGCAACAATCTGGGGAATGTTCAAGATAAATGACTGGAGAGAGGCAACTACTTGCCTTATTCCCTTCCTTCTTTCCCAGCTCTGTGGCAGCCTTGTGAACTAAAATATCTACAATGATGGTGAAAACTGGCAGACACTGGAGTGGGCAGATTCGAATTGGAGATCACCAGAAAGCATCATTCCAAGAAAATGTCATTGTTTGTCCTATCCAGCAGTTCCCTGGAAAATCCCATTTGCAAGACATATTCTTTACCCAACTCATAGTTCCCTTGGTGTGTAAAGCCTTTTCATGGAGACATTTATAGCAATCAATCAAGTTTAATTGTCTACCTACTCAGCTATCTAAGGTGGTGATGACTGTTGGGACAAACAAGAAGCTAATCAAACAGTTCAAACAGTTAAAGGATAAATTGGGAAATGAGATGCCTATAGGGGACTTAAAAACCCTGACATATTTCTGGTAATCTAGAGGGCCTTTGCATTTGTACAGCTGACTATAAGTGCAAGACTATGTGCATATGAAGCTGTGATTTGAGAAGGCCCTTAGCTCTGACTTCTGTGTGAAGTTTACACTCAGCACAAGCAAGAAATGATGGAGTGATGTCTGAAGAAGAGTTTAAAATGACTGAATGAACACTGAATGAACACATGTTGAAAAAGGCTGGAAGATTTATTGATTCCAGACACTTAAGGAAACGTTTAGTTAGTCTGGAACTGACCAGAAAAATTGAGCAGAGACGTCAGTGACCAGCACAACAAAGAAATGACTTGACAGAATTAGTTTAAGAAATGTCATGAAACAAACAAGTAGCAAAAACAATAACAATAATCATCAATAAGGAGGGAGGTAATCTGATTTCCCAAGTAGTCTCATTATATTATTTCATAGGTTCAGTTTCAACAAAACATTATGAGATATGTAATTAAAAAAGAAAATATGACCCACATACAGCAAACAGAAAGCAATGTGTAAAACTTATCCCAAGGAAGCCTATATATTGGACTTACTAGAAGAAAGTATTTGTTTACATTTTTAAAAATTTAAATTTATTTTCATTTTATCAGCAAAGCAGCGAGACAAAAAGAGATAAAGAGACACAGAAAGAAAAATCTTCATCCATTAGTTCAATTCCTAAATGCCTGTAGCAGACATGGCTGGATCAGGCTGAAGCCAATATCCTGGAACATCATCCAGGACTCCCATGTGGGTGAGAGAAGTACTTGAGCCATAATCTGCTCTCTCCCAGGTTATGCATTAACAAGAAGCTGGGTCAGAAGCTGTGTAGCTGGGACTTGAATGAGGCACTCCAATATGAGATGCTAGTGTCCCTAAGTGATGATTTAACTGCTGTGCCAAACACCTGCTCCTAGAAAAAGTTTTTTAATGAGCATTTTATTTATTTTTAAAGATTTATTTAATGTTTTGAATGACAGTTACAGAGAGAGGTAGGGACAGAGATAGAGAAAAAACTCTTCCATCCACTGGGTCAATCCCCAAATGGGCGCAACAGCCGGAGCTGAGCTGGTCCAATCCAAAGCCAAGAGCCATGAGCTTCTTCCAGGTCATCCATGTGGATGCAGGGGCCCCAGGACTTGGGCCACCTTCTACTGCTTTCCCATGCACATTAGCAGGGAGCTGGTTTGGAAGTGGAGCAGCTGGGACTCAAACTGGCGCCCATATGGGATGCCAGTTCTGCAGGCTAGGGCTTTAATCTGCTGCACCACAGTGCTGGCCCCTGAGCAATTTTAAATGTTGAAAGGACTAAAGAGATTCAGTTCTCTAAAAAAAGATATACAAATGATCAATAACCACAAAAACAGCCACTCAACATCACTGAAGAAGACAAATCAAAAACATGATGAAATACTTGACCATACTCATTAAAACTGCATAATCAAAAATATATATACTAACAAGTGATGACTTGTGCAGAAATTGCTTACATGATTATAACACTGTGTAGCTGTTTGAGAAAACAGCCTTAGAATTCCTTACAAATTTAAACACAGAGTTGCTAGTTGCTCCAGAAATTGTAGTTATCTACTCAAGAGAATCGAAGACATATAGCCTCGGGGCTGGCGCTGTGGCGCAGTGGGTTAACGCCCTGGCCTGCAACGTCGGCATTCCATATGGGTGCCGGTTCAAGACCCGGCTGCTCCTCTTCTGATCCAGCTCTCTGCTATGGCCTGGGAGAGCAGTGGAGGATGGCCCAAGTCCTTGCGCCCCTGCACCTGCATGGGAAGAACCAGAAGAAGCTCCTGGCTCCTGGCTTCGGATTGGCACAGCCCCGGCCTTTGCAGCCAATTGTGGGGTGAACCAGTGGATGGAAGACCTCTCTCTCTCTCTCTCTCTCTCTCTCTCTCTCTGCCTCTCCTCTGTGTAACTCTTTCAAATAAATAAAGAAAAAAAAGAGACATATAGCCACTCCAACACTTGTGCATGTATCATTACAGCAACATTATACAGACATCATTCCTAAAAAAAGACTTGCATCAGGATTACTGGATAAAAAATTAAAACAGCTGTCTTAATGCGTTCAAATAGCTAAAAGAAAATCAAGGCAAAGAATGAAAGTAAATTCAGGAACTCATATATTAAGAATGTCTACAAAGGGATTGGAATTAGAAAAATAAACTTAAAAATCCTGGAGCCTGAAAATGCAAAATCTAAATTATCAACAGCATAATCAAACAAAAAAGACTTTAAATTAAAAAAAAAAAAAAACTAAAAGCAGGATACACAGCAGACTCATAGAATGGCAAATGCCCTCAACAGCATTCTGGCCTCAGAATCAGCCCTTAAGGCATTCAGATCTGGCAAGAAGCCCATGAGAGTTTCTCAGGCATGGAAAGCCATGGCACTCTGGCAAAAATGAACTAAATGAAAGATCTCTGTGCGTGAGATCCCAGTGGAAAGAACGGGTCATCAAAGAAGGAGGTATCTTTCTATGAAGGGAGGAGAGAACTTCCACTTTGACCATGACCTTGTCTAAATTAGATTGAAGTTTGTGAACTCAAGAGACTTCCATAGCCTTGGCAGCTCATGACAAGAGCCTCGGGTGATTACTGATGTCATAAGTAAGAGTGTCAATATGTTAAGTCAACAACAGGAGTCACTGTGCACTTACTCCCCATGTAGGATCTCTGTCCTTAATGTGCTATACTATGTGAATTAATGGTAAAACTAGTCTTTAAACAATATTTAAAATTTTGTGTTTCTATGTGGGTGCAATCTGTTGAAATCTTTACTTAGTATATGAAGGGCAGGGGTAACTACATTTTGAAAAAGTGCCTCCATTTGGGGAGGCAGGCCCGACTTCCCACAAAAGCAGCATCACTCAGGGGAAACTGAAACTTACAACAGAGCATCTCATTAACGTTCCCCATATAAGGAAATCCCCTGGGTCCGAACCAATCAGGAACAACCGCGTTCAATCAGGAAATACCTGAGGTGACCCTAGCCAATCCACTGTTACCCCGCACCCCTCGATGACGTAACCCTGCTTTAAAAGAGGCTCCCGAGCATGGCCTTCCTCTGTTCTCCACTGCACGGTTGATTAGACAGGGTCCCTGCTGCAGCTTGTACTTCCGAAATAAACCTTGCTTTTGCATTTTGGTGTGTTCGAGTCTCTGGTGGCGTTTGGGGATCCAACGATCTGGGCACAACAGTATACACTAAGTTGATCTTCTGTATATAAAAATAATTAAAAATTAATCTTAATAAAGAATGGGATGGGAGAGGGAGTAGGAGATGGGATGGTTTGCGGGTGGGTGGGTGGTTATTGGGGGAAAATCACTATAATCCAAAAGTTGTACTTTTGAAATTTATATTTGTTAAATAAAAGTTTTCTAAAAAATACAAGAGATGAAGAATGATATTATTAACGATAATAGGGCCAATTCAAGAAGATGTAACAGTTATAAATAAGCATGCACATACTTCAGAACTCAAAATACAAAAATCAAATCTTGGCAGAATCCTAAAGAGTGCAACCAGTGGATCAAAATCATTTCTCTCTCTCTCTCTCTCTCTCTCTCTCTCTCTCTCTCTCCCTCTCTCCCTCTCTCCCTCTCTTTCTGTCTCTCCCTCCTCTCCCTGTAACTCTGCTTTCACATCAATAAATCTTTTGTATAAAAAAGAAGAAAATTAAGAAACAATTCCATTTACAACACCATCATAAATAATAAAGTATTTCGGAATAAACTTAACCAAGGAGACAAAAGACTTGCCTAGTCAAAATGTAAACAAATGTAAAGAAGACATAAATGAATGGAAAGATATCTTAATTCCATGGACTGGAACCAATATTGTTAAGATCATTATACTACCTAAGGCTGATGTATAGATTCAATGTAATTCCTATCAAAATGGTGAACAGAGAGGGAAAGTAAGCTTGCTCATGTCTCTTCTTATAAAGTCACTAATTCTTTCCAAGGGAACTTCACCTTCATAGTCTAACTCCCAAAAGTTCCAACCCGTTAATACCATCACATTATCAAAATTTCAAAATATGAATTTTACAGGAACACATGTAGTCCCTTTCCCTGCCCCCAAATCGTTGCTTTTCTTATGTGTCAAATGTATTCATTCCATCCCACTAACTCCAAACATCATAACTCATTTAAAGCACCAAAGAGTAAAGCCTAAAATCCAATTTAGATTCATCTAAATATCATCTATAGAAGATACAGGTTAGATTTAAAATACATTAGTTTGAGACAAAATTCTCCAGCCTCTTTTAAAGCAGGGTTATGTCATCGAGGGGTGCGGGGTAACAGTGGATTGGCTAGGGTCACCTCAGGTATTTCCTGATTGAACGCGGTTGTTCCTGATTGGTTCGGACCCAGGGGATTTCCTTAGATGGTGAACGTTAATGAGATGCTCTGTGGAGTAAAACAAATTATGTGTTAATTAAATACAGTAGTCTCTCTTTGTTGTGGTTTTACTTTCTGCAGTTTCAGTTACCTAACATCAACTACAGTATGAAATTGTTAAATGGAACATTCATGATATCAACAATTCTTTTTTTAATTTTTTTTAACAAATATAAATTTCCAAAGTACAGCTTATGGATTACAGTGGCTTTTGCCCCCCCTTACCTTCCCTCTCACCCGCAACCCTCCCATCTCCTGCTCCCTCTCCCATTCCATTCACACCAAGATTCATTTTCAATTGTTTTTATATACAGAAGATCAATTTAGCATTATTAAGTAAAGATTTAAGCAGTTTGCACCCACACAGAAACACAAACTGTAAAGTACTGTTTCAGTACTAGCTATAGCATTAATTCACATTGTACAACACATTAAGGACAGAGATCTTACACGGGAAGTAAGTGCACAGTGACTCCTGTTAATGACTTAACAAATTGACACTCTTGTTTATGGCATCAGTAATCACCCGAGGCTCTTGTCATGAGCTGCCAAGGCTATGGAAGCCTTTTGAGTTCGCCAACTCTGATCATATTTAGACAAGGTCATAGTTAAAGTGGAAGTTCTCTCCTCCCTTCAGAGAAAGGTACCTCCTTCTTTGATGGCCCGTTCTTTCCACTAGGATCTTTGTGGTGGAATGAGAAGGCCATGCCAAGGTGGCCGCTGGCAAGCGAGTGTCAGTTACTCAGGAATGGCTTTGAAACCCACCTGGCAATGGAGTCTGCCTGGCAACAGGCTGTGATTGGATGGCTTTGGAAACTGCCTGGGAACAGGCTGTGATTGGATGTATTTGAAACTGCCTGGCAACAGGCTATGATTGGATGGCTTTGGAAACTGCCTGGTAACAGGCTATGATTGGATGGATTTGAAACTGCCTGGCAACAGGCTGTGATTGGTTGGGGCATAGACCGCCGCTTGACCAGATTGGCTGGTCTTGGCTATATAAGATGTTGTACCAACTGTAATAAACGAGTCTGCGGGCTGCTCTCCTCAAGCCTGCTTTCACCCGACTCCCGGGGTCTGTGTGGTGACTCCGCGCCTCTTGCCCCCACCACGCTGCTCCTCTCAGAAACAAATCCACTGCAACATTGTTGAGAAATCAACTGCAACAGATCTTACTCACAGAGATCTTTCATTTAGGTTTTTATTTTATTTTATTTTTACCATAGTGTCTTGGCTTTCCATGCCTAAAATACTCTCACTCTCATGGGCTCTTCAGCCAAAGGGCTGATTCTGAGGCCAGAGTGCTGTTTAGGACATCTGCCTTTCTATGCATCTGCTGTGTATCTTGCTTCCCATGATATCAACATTTCTTATGTTTTGATTTGCATGCCATTTTGAGTAGCATGACAAAATCTAGTACGTAGTGCCATCCCACAGTGTCCTGCCCAGGATGGGAATCGTCCCTTTTGTCCACTGTATCCATAATACATCCATGTATCCATGTATAATGTAATCCATGTATAATACCTGCTCATTAGTCACTTTGTAGCTGTCTTGATTATAAGATCAGGTTTGTTGCTGAAATATTGCAATTCTTGTGTTCAAGCAACCCTTATTTTACTTAACAATGGCCCCAAAGCACAAGAATTGTTACACTGACAATTTAGATAGAGCAAACAACATTCATAAAACGTTTCCTTTAAATGAAAATGTGAAAGTTCTTGACTTAATATAGAAAGAAAACAAATTTTGGGGCTGGCACTGTGATGCAGTAGGTTAATCCTCTAGTCCCAGCTGCTCCTCTTCCAATACAGCTCTCTGTTATGGCCTGGGAAAGCAGAAAATGACCCAAATCCTTAGGCCCCTGCACCCACGTGGGAGACCCAGAAGAAGCTCTTGGCTCCTGGCTTCAGATCGGCTCAGCGCCCACCATTGCAGTCATTTGCAGAGTGAATGTGAACAAACGGATGGAAGCCCTTTCTCTCTGTCTTTCCCTCTCACTATCTGTATCTCTCTCATATAAATAAACAAAAATTTTAAAAAATTGTATGCTGAGGTTGCTAATATGCATGATAAGAATGAATCCTCTATCCATGAAATTATCAAGAAGGAAAAACAAATTTTTGCTAGTTATTCTTTGTCACATCAAATTGCAAATGTTGTGAGATAGAGACCATATTCACAAAGTTTTATTATATCAAATGAGGATACTTCAAAAAGTGTGCATAATCTTTAATTCCTTTTTTGTTTTTGCCAGGCAGAGTTAGACAGTGAGAGAGAGACAGACAGAGAGTAATAGACAGTGAGAGAGAGACAGAGATAAAGGTCTTCCTTCTGTTGGTTCACTCCCCAAATGGCCACTACGGCTGGCATGCTGTGCTGATCTGAAGCAAGGAGCCAGGGGCTTCCTCCTGGTCTCCCATGCGGGTGCAGGACCCAAGCACTTGGGCCATCCTCCACTGCCCTCCCGGGCCACAGCAGAGAGCTGGACTGGAAGAGGAGCAACCGGGACTAGTACCTGGCACCCCAACCAGGACTGGAACCCAGAGTGCCCGCGCCGCAGGCAGAGGACCAGCCAAGTGAGCCACAGCGCCGGCCATCTTTAATTCCTTTTATTCATGGACATTTTGGTGTACCCTAGTATTGTTTTATTGTATTATTAGATATTGTTGCTAACCTCCTACTGTGCCTACTTTATAAATGAAACTTTATCATAGCTATGTATATGTAAAAAAAAACATAGTACATATAGGGTTCAGTATTATCCATGGTTTATAGACTCTTAAGAGACAATCTAGGGGAAAATTTTCTTGACTGTTGGATTTAAAAGTACCGTCTTGTATATGATAATAAAAGAGAAGGTGAGAATCAAAAAATACAGATAATGCATATTTCATTAAAACTAAGAAATTTAGTGTATCAAAGGGTATAATCAACTGCATGAAAACCAACGTACAATTGAGAAAAAATTTTCAAACCATGTATATGATAAGGGGTTAATATCTATGATATACAAACAACTCCTACAGCTCAACAACAAAAAAGATAAAAACTCTGAGTGATATATAAGCAAGTAACTTGAATAGATGTCTCTTGCTAAAAGAGATTTAGAGATGATCACTAAATACATGAAAAGTTGCTCTACATCAGTAATCCCTAGGGAAACAGAAATTAACAATAACAATTAGGTACTAATTCAAATTCATTAGAATTATTATTTTAAAAACAATAAGAAGGGTTGATGAGGATGTGGAGATATTGGAATTCTTGAATGTCACCATTGGAAATGGAAAAGGTGCAACCATGGTGTAAAATGGTAGAGCATTTCCACAAAAAGTTAAGCAGAATGACAATATAAATCAGCAATGATATTTCTAGCTCTAAAAGAATTTAATTTATATATTCATATTCATAGTATCTTTAAGCAAATATGAACATCTTTATGAGCCTATGAAAATATGAGTAAGTAAACAAAACGTAGTATACATTATTAGGCTTTAAAATAAGGAAAAATTGCATACATGGTAAAATATGCATGAACCTCAGCAACATTATGCCATGTGAAATAAGTCAGTCACAGAAGGACAACCACTAGCTAGAGGAGTCAAATTCATAGAGACAGAAAGCAGAATGGTGGTTGCCACATGAGGGAGGAGAAAAGAAATACTATTTTATGTGTATACAATTTCAATTTTTGTAAAGAAAAAATGTTTATGGATAAGCTTGTGGTGATGGTTGTTAAGTGAAATGGACACTATGAGAAACAGTAACTTGATCAGCTCTTGTGCTGACTGTTGTTGTACAATGTAATACTTTATCCATTTTAGTATTTTTTTATTCTAGTACTAGTGCTTGAACTCTGTAATTAACACACAATTATTCTTAGGTGTTTAAATTTTCACTGAAAAGGGATTCCTGTGAAATATAAGAGTGGGAATAAGAGAGGGAGGAGATGTACAATTTGGGACATGCTCAATCAGACGTGCCCCAAATGGTGGAGTTAGAGTCATGCCAGGGGATTCCAATACAATCCCATCAAGGTGGCATGTACCAAGGCCATCTCACTAGCCCAAGTGATCAATTTCAGTTCACAATTGATCACACTGATAGGTCTAAGAGTCAAAGGGATCACACAAACAAGACTAGTGTCTGCTAATACTAACTGATAGAATGAAAAAGGGAGAGAATGATCCAACATGGGAAGCGAGACACACAGCAGACTCAGAAAATGGCAGATGTCCTACATAGCACTCTGGCCTCAGAATCAGCCCTTAAGGCATTCGGATGTGGCTCAAGAGCCCATGAGAATATTTTAGGCATGGAAAGCTAAGACACTCTGGAAAAAAAGAAGACCTAAATGAAAGATCTCTGTGAGTGAGATCCCAGTGGAAAGAACGGGGCCATCAAAGAAGGAGGTACCTTTCTCTGAAGGGAGGAGAGAACCTCCACTTTGACTATGACCCTGTTGGAATAAGATTGAATTTGGCAAACCCTAAAGGCTTCCATAGCCTCGGCAACTCATGACTAGAGCCTAGGGAGAATACTGATGCCATAAACAAGAGTGTCAAATTGTTAAATCAACTTCAGGAGTCACTATGTACTTACGTCTCATGTGGGATCTGTCCTTAATGTGTTGTCCAATGTGAAGTAATGCTATAACTAGTACTGAAACAGTATTTTACACTTTGTGTTTCTGTGTGGGTGCAAACTGATGAAATCTTTACTTAATATATACTGAATCGATCTTCTGTATATAAAGATAATTAAAACTGAAAAAAAAACTTGGTGTTATATTGGAAATTGCATAGAAAATTAATCAATTTAAAAAATATATATCATGTAGGATCTCTGTCCTTAATGTGCTGTACATTGTGAATTAATACTATAACTATTACTCCAACAGTATTTTTCATTTTGTGTTGCTATGTGAGGGCAAACTGTTGAAATCTTTACGTAATATATACTAAACTGATCTTCTGTATATAAAGAGAATTGAAATGAATCTTGATGTGAATGCAAGGGTAGAGGGAGCGGGAACGGGGAGGGTTACGGGTGGGAGGGAAGTTATGGGGGGGGAGCCATTGTAATCCATAAGCTGTATTTTGGAAATTTATATTCTTTAAATAAAAGCTTTATTAAAAAAGTGTGAATATACTTAATGCGAAAGAATTGTATACATAAATTGGTAAAAACAGTAAATTTATTATTTTTCACTATTAAAAATATTATCACTTCCAAGTGGCACATGGAAAATTTGGTTGGAAGAGGAAAATCAATACCCATTTTCTCTGAGTGGGATACTGTAGAAGTAACATACATCTTTGGGACCACTTCACTTTTTTAAAAAGATGTATTTATTTGAAAGGCAGGGTAACAGAAAGAGAAGGAGAGGCAGAGAGTTCTCCCATCTGCCGGTTTATTCCCGAATGGCCGCAATGGCCAGGACTGGGCCAGGCCAAAGCCAGGAGCAAAGAATGTCATCTACGTCTCCCATGTGGGTGCAGGAGCCCAAGCATTTGGACAATCTTCTGCTACTTTCCCAGGTGCATTAACAATGATGCTGAATTGGAATCGGAGCAGCTGAGACTCAAATAGTCATTTATTTGGGATGCCAGTGCTACAGGTGGCAGCTTAATCCACGCCAGCTCCAAAGACCAGCTCACTTTTATAGGCAGTTAGATATCCCTATATGAATAAAGAACAGTGTTAGTGGCAGATGTCCATTCTACAGAAGCCAAGATTTCAGGCTTTCAATTCATTCATCATTTTTGATTCAATCACTTCCTAGTCAATTATGCCAACACCTGGGATGGATGATAGTTTACAATAAATCAGGAGTCTGGTATTCCGAAATAGTACTATTTAGTCTCATTGTCAAAATATCAGGGCAAGGGAAAATTGAAGGACAAGAAGAAGTCAAAAGTTTCTGTAATCATGTCTTTAGAAGGTTTGCTCTGGCCAATTGCATGTACCCTCCTCAGAGTCCAGAGCCAGGTGAGGCACACTTGGACAAGAGCTATGCTAGGTAAACAAGTGGAGTTCTCACTGAAAGTAACCTTGAATGTACTTGAGCTTTAATGGCCTGGGTAATTATATAATTATATAATTAATATACAATATATAATTAATATATAATTATTTAATTATATTATATAGTGCATAATATACAATATGTATATGCACATATTATGTATATACAATACATTATATTATATCACATAATTTATTATGTATATATATAACATATAATATATTATATATTATGTTATATATTATATAAATAATATAATATATTATATATAACATAATATATAATATATAATATATATTGTATTATATATAACATAGTATATATTACATATTATATACTATATAATGTATTATATATTACACATTATATAATATGCATATTATACATAATATACTATATAATATTATATAATATATAATATATTATATATAATATAATATGCAATATATATTTATATAATATGCAATACATTATATATTATATGTTATATTATATATTATATATATTATATAATATACATTATGCAATATAATATATTATATTATATGTTGTATATGCATTATATGTAATACACTATTATATAATATAGTATATATTGTATAATTATATATTATAATATAATCTAAATAATGTATAATATAACATATGCAACATATTATATGATTATATATTATATATGTAATATTAATATATTACATAATACACAGTATATATGATTATATAATGCATTATATATAATACATAATATATTATAATATATACATATAATATATAATATATATAATTTATTATGTATATATAATATAGTATACATCATATAATATATGATGTATAATATAGCATATATCATATATAATATATTATTCTATATAATATATTATATAGTATAATATATAATACATCGTGTCATATATATAAAATACAATTATATAACATATATAATATATTACATATATTATATATTATATAGTCATATATTATATATCATATATTATACATTATATAGTTATATATTATATACTATGTATTATATATTACAATTATATAATTATGTAATTATATACATTATATAGCATATTATAATTATATATTATATATCACATATTATAATTATATAATATTGTATATTATAAATTATATATTGTATATTATATTATATATTGTTTTATATTAATATATATTAATATATAATATATTTATATATTATTTAATATATAAATATATTATATATTATATATCTGTATATATGTTTTATATATTATTTATTATATTTTATATTTTAATATGTAATTATAATATATAACATATATCATAATATATTGTTATATTATAATATATAATATATTATTATATTATAATATATAATGTATAGTATTATATAATACATTAATATAATTATATTATATATTATATATTATATTATATATGATTATATATTATATATTATATTATATTATTATACTATACATTATAATATGTAATTATAATATATAATATAATGTATTATTATATTATAATATATAATATATTATAATATTATAATATATAATATATGATGTATAGTATTATATAATATATTAATATAATTATATCATTAATATAATTATATAATTATTTAAACAATAAGAGAAACATGCTTCAGAATGAGAGAGAGAGAGAAAGCTTCCATCTGCTGATTCACTCCCCAGGCTCCCACAATAGTCAGGGCAAACAATGCTGAAGCCAGGAGCCTAAAACCCTATCCAGGTTTCCCACATGGAAAACAGGAACTCAATTACCCGAACCATCAACCACTGCAGTCCAGGGCATGCATTCACAGGAAGCTGAGATTCAGAACAGAGTACAGACTTGAATCAGGCAGAGTAAGGACTTGAACTCAGGCACTCTGCTTAGAGATGTGGACATCCCATGTGACATGTGAACTACAACGCCACACATCTGACCCAAGGAGGATTATTGATTTATATATAAAAGACGAAAGGGTAGGGGAGGGGTGGGAGTGGAAGAGAGAGAGAGAAAGAGGAGGGAGAAAGCGTTTAGAAGACAATATAAGAGAATATCTTTAAAATTTCAGGGAGGGAATAATTTCTTAATCAAAATGCAGTACAATAAAAATGAAGAGATCTTCATTTTAATAAAATAAGATCTAGTTTTTCCATTTATTCAAAAACACTAAAAGCATATGAAAAGACAAACTCAGTGTGGAAGAATAGATATCCCATGTGTGTAACTACAAAATTTACTATGTGGAATATATAAAACACTCCTACTAAGAATCAGTAGGAAAATGGGCATACATGTTGAAAAGTTACCTCGTGAAAGAGCAAATTCAAAGAATCAAAACACACAGGAAGAAGTGTTCAATCTCATGAGTAATCAAGAAAATCAAATTATAAAAACAAACATGGTAAGATACTGTAATCTACCCACCAGACTGGCCAAAATTGAAAGATTCTGGCAGATCTTAAAACAAAAATAAATAAAGAGGTGGTAAATCTGTAAAGGATAAAAGAAAGTGATTAATATGATAGTCATGATAAGTAGCAGTATGTCCACTGAGGAAAGAAGGAGTTAGGATTAGGCAGGGACAATAGGACAATTAAAAGCTTCTGCACAGCTTACAATGTTCTATTTCATGATGCAGATGGAAATTATACTAATTGTTACTTCATGATTATTCATCTTTTACATTATACATTTGTGTTTTGTATACTTGCTAAATGTGTGACATATTTCACACCGTAATATTTTTAATGAATGATTAATAATAATCATTAGAATACCATAAAATTCAAAGCCTTTCATTTTTTTAGTCCTTTTTTAAGGCCTGAATAAGCCTTGAACATTTATGGAGTGAAATTCTAAAAGAATACCAACGAGGTGTTTTTCATCTTTACAAAATAACCTTAAAGGAGTTATAAAACAGATACTTCAACGGCTAGGATAATTTAAATAGCATTTTCATTTGTCTGGTTTATATAAATATTTAATGAAATGTGTTTACATTCTGTTAGCAGATTCAGCTTTTACCAAGAAGGATTGTTTCTAATTATGTGAAACAAAAAGTTTTAAATTGTGTTTTCCTTCTATTAACTGAGGGGAACTGCTGAAACAAATAAATCCAAACATTTAGGCAAAAAGAAATTTTCAAGTATACTTTTTAGTTCCAGTTTTTTCCACAATAACTTCATTTTGCACATATTCTACTTTTATTCAAGTAGTGCTTTGAACTATACTTCTGTACTTGCTTAATTCTTATAGCATTTGAATTGTGTTGTCATGGAAACTCAAGCTTATTGATATATTTCAATAGTACTGATTGGTGAGAAAAATATTTTGACAGCCTGTTATTTGCATTTTGAAAATTTAGTACAAGGCAGAAATACCAACAAAGGCATTTATATAAAGTCAAAAGCACAGCATAGGAGGAATCATTATGTAGCTTTTAAGAAAACTTATTTCATACTAGCCTGAGTTTTAAAACAAACTTTTGCACAAAAAAATCAAAGGAAAATAATCTCACATAATCTGTTTAAGCCCATTATTGTTCGTAGTTAACTTATTGTATCCACATTATCTTATTATTATAACTTTTGTTTACATGTTGTATTCACTGTTCATACTCCAGAAAAAAATGGACTTACAAATGATTCCTTTCAAAGTGTCTCATACTGATATTTTATTTTCAAATCTTTTTTTCATTTTAAAATCTTTTCTCATTTTCTTCTTGTTACTTTATTGATGTACTTTAATCTTTAAAATGCATTTTTTCTTTATTATCAAAAGGCAAGGACTATAAGCACCAGAAGCTATGTATGTTTATTATAATAAGCCTTGGGAAGATTCACTTATTATATGTTGTTGCTGCATAGCCAATAAATGAAATACTGGGCTTCCGAATTTGGGCCAATGTTGAAAGTTGAGTTTGTGAATTTTGGCTCAGTAGAACCTTAAAAGAAACAACATTCGGAAGTTATTTCCAATAAGTTATTCTCCTGTGTGTGAGTTCACAGCCTGAGATCATTATAAAAATGCATTACAGGCCTGTGTTAATGCATAACTCATATTGAAAAGAAATGAAGACATTGTAGGCAAAGTTTATGAGATCATAGATCCAAAAATTAACAGATTATGTATAAAACATGACAGTTAGTACTTGGGTGGCATTTACTTGTTTGGTTGTTTCTCAAATCTCAATGCGTTCACAGATAACCAGGGGATTTGGGTCAAGTGTAGATTTTCTGAGTTGGGTAGTCTGTGGTAAGGCTAGAAATACTGCACTTCTAAAAAGTTACTAGGAAGTGCTCACGCTGCAGATCTACAGAGCACATTCTGTGCAGCAGGGTAAAGATGACAGGTCATTTAGGGAGTTGCATAGGCCAGCTATCTGTCAGTGGCTAAATGATATTTCAAGTTTCTGATATATCTGCCCCCCATGGACCTTTAGAAGTCTCATAGTTGGTTAGAACAATATCTCCTGATCTCAACCTCCCCTCTCCTATATCCTTTGCTTGATCTAAATAGGAAGCTATTTCTGTCCCTTCAATTCTGTTAGGTTCTCCTCCTGAAAACGCCCTTTGCACCCTGTGTTTGGCCCTCTTGTAGCCTTTACTGCACTCCGTTGTTGTAACCTACTGAGCTTTATGCCTCCTTTTGCAGTTGTTGTAACCTACTTAGCCTAATGCTTCCTTATGCAACGGAGGTAACTAACAACAAGCCTAATATGGATAACAAGGTTACTGAAATGTACCAAAAATATTGTTATCAACTTTAATAAAGTGAACATTGTATGTTTATGGAAGGAATAATAAAATAAAAGAGAAACAAACAAGATAAAGCAAAGCTCTCTATCTTATCCACAGACATCCTTCCATTAAATTTTGGTTTCTGGAAGTAATCATTGTTAATAATTCCTTGACACTCCTTTAATTTTTTTCTATGAATATATATGCACTCATTATAGGTATGTGTCAATGTATGTATCTCTCCCAACAGCATATTGGTTCCAGCGTAGTCGGACTGTGTATGTGGTAGTGGAGGGTTCTAAGCACAGATATTCCATCCTCAAAAGTAATGCAGTATCTTTCCCCCAATATTCTATTAGTTGAATCAGTCATAGATGAGCTCAATTCAAGAAGACGGGAAGAATACCAAGCTGTCACAATGTGCTGCACATTGAAAATTTTGATAGATACTCTAAAAATGCATTTTAGAGGAATGTACCAAATTCCCCTCTCATCTAGAATATGAATGTCTATTCCCTCATATCACTGTTATTATTTAAGTGCTATCAAACTTTTGTAATCTCACTGATCAGACATCCTGTGATAATGAGGGAGGGTAAACACCTTTTGAAAGTTCATTTACCATTTATATTTCCTTTACTTTTCTTAACAACTTTTGGAATTTTTCATGTTTTTAAATAGTTTTTCCATGGCAGATGTTTGGTGCAGCAGTTAAGTCCTTGTCTGGGACACCTGCATCCCATATTGAAGTGCCTGGTTAGAGTCCCAGTTACTGATTCAGCTTCCTGATTCAGCTCACCCTGGGAGGCAGCAGATGATGGCTTAAGTGCTTGGGTTCTTGCCACCCACACAGGAGACCCAGATGGAGTTTGTGGTTCCTGACTTTGGCTTGACCTAGTCCTGACTGTCCTGGACATGTAGGGAGTAAACCAACAAATGGAAGGCCTGTTTCTGTCTCTCTCTCTCTCTCTGTATTTTTGCTTTTCAAATAAAATGAAGATAAATTTTAAAAATTTAAAAATAAATGATTACTAAATAAATTTATTGATTTATATCAGTTTTAAGTATATTCAGGAAAATAATCCTAATCTAAAAAACATTTAATAAATTTTTACCTAGTTTGCAATTTATCACTTACCTTTGATTCTGCTGTATTTTCATTTTTGTCAGCCATTAACTTTTAGATGTTATGTGAGTAAATTTGTATTAAGTGCATACATGTGGAGTCTTATGATAATTTAAAATTCTAACTTTTTATTATCTAATTTCTTTTGATGTAGACGTATTTGGGGTTAAACATGTCATTACATTTCATTACATCATGTTTTAGGCAGTACTTGCTTCATTGCTTTCAATCTTTTGCTACCTGCTCTTCATTTCCTCCTTTATACTTGTATTCTTTAAAAACATAATATGGTAAGATTATAGTGTTTCCAGTTTCTGGCCCACTACTATCAAGTCTTTAGAGGGAATATTTAAAACTATTCAATTATTTATCAACTTACAGAATGAAGTGCTATCAATAAACTTTCTCTTTTGAAAATGAGTTCACTTCAGTTTCCCACTATCTTTTCATTCCCTTCCACTACTTTCCTAAATTTTGTTAATAAGAGATTATCTTCTTCTCTAATTAAATCGATTTTATTATTATATGATTTAATTCAGTGTTAGGCATCTATATTCTTTCCTATAAATGTCATTCTCACAATTCAAATAATTTAATAGTAATTACTAATCTTATTATGTGACAGTTTTCCCATTTCTGACAGATTATTTCAATGTCTGGGAAATTTAGTTTAAATTCAGATTGTTAGTTCGCCCAAATTTGATTAAATTCCCAGGAGCTGGCTTTTGCCAGCCACATTCACAAGACCAAAATGCTGCCAAAAAGTCTTCTAAGGAATGTAAGTAACAAGCATGTAAGATGTTCTTGCTCCCCAATGTTCATACACTCCCCTTGTAGACAAGTGTGTATGAGAGGACACGTGTGAGCTGAGAGACTGCTTGATGAGCCTCAACCCAAACTACTGCGAGTATTTCAGTGATCTTGAAGACTGAAAAGCCACTGTGCCTGCACATGTCAAATTCGCACCTTTATCTAAGAAAGCTGTCTTTCTTCTGGGCTGTGCTTGAAGGCTCTATCTTTTCCTCACTATTTTCTGTGACTGACAAGATCCTTCTAATTGACACATTCTTTTTTTCATAGAGTCTTCCTTTTGTCAGATTACATTTAAGTCCTGCTTTAGAGATTATCCTGTCCTTTTAAGGTAACTGCTGATATCTGCCATGCATTCCATTATGAATTTATAAAGATTCTCCATGAGGACAAGTGTAATTCCTTATTTTTAGGTTCTTGGGGGAAACCTCACTGTCTCCCTCATGAAATTCTAGAATTGCCAGAGATGGACACAAGCATCAGTTGAACATTGGTAGAGGTAAACAGGTGCTCATCAACATAAGTAAATTTGAATCCTCATAAAACAAATTAGTTTTGCCAAAACATTTTTCTTAAGGGACACAGCTCATTACAAAACCGTATTGTTCCATTATAATTAATGGAAAATTATGATATCAGTGGGACAAGAGACCAAATAATTTTATTTTACATGTATTGTCTGTCCCAGAAATCAAAGAAATCACTCTATTATGTTTGTAAAATACATATTTAGTTTACCTTCCTGATCCTTTGATTCATTTGCATTTGCAACCTCTAATAGAGCATGCCTATTTTCAAAAAAAAAATAAAAGCAAAACATTTAACCAAAAGAATTTAATACATTTTACTTAGTTGAATAACATAAGGTACCAATCAGGGCCTAGGTAATAGGAAATAGGCAATAGATCAG
Source organism: Sylvilagus floridanus (assembly GCA_949820135.1). Taxonomy (NCBI): domain Eukaryota; kingdom Metazoa; phylum Chordata; class Mammalia; order Lagomorpha; family Leporidae; genus Sylvilagus; species Sylvilagus floridanus. The sequence continues at coordinate 71,695,366 of OX463223.1, read as the reverse complement.
CAATATCAAATACAATAGGATCCTATTCAGATGAGTTCATAAATATATCAAAAGGGTTGGAGGAACACAGGAGACAAAATGACTTCTAAAGGTACAAAAAAAAAGAGAGGGAGGAACCATGCTCACTTGGTTAATCCTCCGCTTCTGGTGCTGGTATCCCATATGGGCACTGGGTTCTAGTCCCGGCTGCTCCTGTTCCAGTCCAGCTCTCTGCTGTGGCCCAGGAGGGCAGTGGAGGATGGCCCAAGTGCTTAGTCTCCTGCACCCATGTGGGAGACCAGGAGGAAGCACCTGGCTCCTGGCTTCAGATGGGTGCAGTGCCAGCCGTGGTGACCATCTGGGGAGTGAACCAACTGAAAGGAAGACCTTTCTCTCTGTCTCTCTCTCTCTCACTGTCTATAACTCTATTTGCCAAATTAAAAAAGGAACAAAAAGAAAGAAGTAATGATACCCAGAGATCAGAAAACTAGTAAAGCCCATGGACTGGACTGTTATGAACTTGCACCTGCTGCATTGATTCTGCCAAGAGAGTCTGCTGTAGTCTGGAGTGGCATAGCCAAAATTGCTGTTTCTACCCAGGCTGTTGGAGTCTGCAGTTGTCCCTTTGTATTGCTGCTCTAGAAACTACCAGAAGTGCCTTGGCTGTGGTGAAACAAAAGTAGGAACCTTGAGGTTGGTGCCCTGGCATAGCAGGTTAAGCCTCAGCCTGAAATGCCGGCATCTTATATGGGTACCAGTTGGAGATCTGGCTGCTTCACTTCTGATCCAATTCCCTGATAAAGTGCCTGGGAAAGCAGTGGATGATGGCCCAAGTGCTTGGGCCCCTGCAACCACGTGGGAAACCCAGAAACAATTGCAGGCTCCTGGCTTTGACATGGCCCAGCCCCTGGGGTTACACCCATTTTGGGAGTGAACCTGCAGATGGAATGGACGATTTCTCTCTCTCTCTCTCTCTCTCTCTCACCTTGCCTTTCAAATAAATTAAAAAAATATTTACCAAAAAAGTAGGAAATTTGTCTTTCTACCTCTTCCTGTTTCCCATCCACACTTCCCACTGGCAACACCTAATAGGCAGCCAGGTGCAAGGGAGCCTGAGAAATATCATTTGCCAATTGATGTCATAGTACCATCACAGAACAGTGCATAGTTGCCAATGGGGTGGAACTGAGAACCCACAGATAAATATCAAACACATAGAATTTTCAGATAGATGGTCAAAAATGATGAACAATAGCTTCAAATCAAGCACCAGTGTTAAACAGCCATCTCATTGTTTGTAGCTTGCTCATAAGAACTGTCTCATCATGCCCCACACTAATTAGAGGGATTGATTTGCAGCTGTATGCTAAAAATATACATTTAAATGTTGTCACATTCATATCAAAGGGTATTATGAAATACATTTCAGAACTAATAAATAAATAGAAATTTATATAAAATTAATGTCTTTGAAGAGTGAAAGGTAAAAGTAAGTAGCTAAAACTTGGCTTATTTTGTACATTATTTTAAAGGGAGCTTTACTTCAAAAATGCCTTGTCTGGATTTCCTGGGTATCTGATAAAACTAAGACTAATTATTTCCATGGGAGGAGTTTGGTACTTACAGAGAAAGCATAGCTAAGTAACATAGTGAAAATCTAGACTGATCGTGGCTTTTACTCTTTTGTTAATTTGTATGGAATGGATTGAATATGCTATGACTTTTTTCAAGTCTAAAATACTGCTCTGTATATTTAACACTCATAGGTTGTTTGCACATCACTCCCACTTAACAGAGTGTCCATTCCTAATATGTCCAGGGTTGGAGTAACTTTGTTATACAGATTGTCTGTATAAACACTCCCACAACAACCCTGCATATACTGCAAAGTAGGAACTTGAGCAACCAAAGAAAAAAAGATTATTTCTTTTTGCTTCAACAATGCATAGTCTATAGGTAAAATTATGATAAATGAAAGATAAATTACCATGACAAAATCATGGCTCGGATAATGTGGCCTCCAAGAGTTTATCAATATCTTGTTCTAATTATTTATATACAGAAATAGTAAGATACTCCTCTAGGTAAAAAAAAAAAAGGTGGGGGAGAATCTCCTCACACAAGCAAACAGGTCTCTCTTTTTACTAAATTAAATAGGTATTGAAGAAAAAAGTCATCTAGGAGCAGTCATTCTACAACTTTTCCAAAACAAGTTAAATAATTTTATGTTTTGGACAGCCAATGACCTTCCTGCTTCTTGTCCCTTACACAACTCCACTAGAAAAGGGCACTGCAAAATAAAATTAAAGGATAACTTTACTTTGGTCATAAAAATTCATGAATATAAAATTCATTCATATATTTATATAAATATAAAAATTCATGAATATGAGGGGATCAAAAGCATTACAGAAAATGTGAGTACATAGTTATATATACATATATATATATATATATATATATATATATTTGTGTATAGTGTGTGTGTGTGGTGATTGATATGATGTTTGTTATGACACAATGGTTAAGGCCACCACTTAGGACACTCTGCATCCCTTACCATAGTGCCCAGGATTGAGCCCTGCCTCTACTTTTAATCCAACTTCCTATTAATGCCTAGCTAGGAGGCAGCAGGTGGAAGCTCAAGTACTTGGATTACTACTGCCTTCTAGGTGAGAGACCTGGATGGATTTCTAAGCTTCTGGATTTTGTGTGGCCCAGCCATAGATGTTGTGGGCACTTGAACAAAACCGAAGACTTTCTCTCTCTCTCTCTCTCTCTCTCTCTGGCTTTCAAATGAATGACAAAGAAATAAAAACTTTTTGTAAGATTTATCTACTTTTTATTTTTTTTACTTTTTTTATTTTTATTTTTTTTATAACGCTTTTATTTAAAGAATATAAATTTCCAAAATACAGCTTATAGATTACATTGGCTTCCCCCCCGCATTACTTCCCTCCCACCCGCAACCCTCCCCTTTCCCACTCCCTCTCCCCTTGCTTCACATCAAGATTCATTTACAATTCTCTTTATATACAGAAAATCAGTTTACTATATATTAAGTAAAGATTTCAACAGTTTGCCCTCACATAGCAACACAAAGTGAAAAATACTGTTGGAGTACTAGTTATAGTATTAATTCACAATGTATAGCACATTAAGGACAGAGATCCTACATGATATATTTTTTTAAAAAATTGATTAATTTTCTAGGCAATTTCCAATTTAACACCAAGATTTTTTTTTCATTTTTAATTATCTATATACAGAAGATTGATTCAGTATATACTAAGTAAAGATTTCATCAGTTTGCACCCACACAGAAACACAAAGTGTAAAATACTGTTTCAGTGCTAGTTATAGCATTACTTCACATTGGACAACACATTAAGGACAGATCCCACATGAGACGTAAGTACACAGTGACTCCTGATGTTGATTTAACAATTTGACACTCTTGTTTATGGCGTCAAGAATCTCCCTAGGCTCTAGTCATGAGTTGCCAAGGCTATGGAAGCCTTTAGGGTTCGCTGACTTCAATCTTATTACGACAGGGTCATAGTCAAAGTGGAGGTTCTCTCCTCCCTTCAGAGAAAGGTACCTCCTTCTTTGATGGCCCCATTCTTTCCACTGGGATCTCACTCACAGAGATCTTTCATTTAGGTCTTCTTTTTTTTCCAGAGTGTCTTGGCTTTCCATGCCTAGAATATTCTCATGGGCTCTTGAGCCAGATCCGAATGCCTTAAGGGCTGATTCTGAGGCCAGAGTGCTATGTAGGACATCTGCCATTTTCTGAGTCTGCTGTGTGTCTCGCTTCCCATGTTGGATCATTCTCTCGCTTTTTGATTCTATCAGTTAGTATTAGCAGACACTAGTCTTGTTTGTGTCATCCCTTTGACTCTTAGACCTATCAGTGTGATCAATTGTGAACTGAAATTGATCACTTGGACTAGTGAGATGGCATTGGTACATGCCACCTTGATGGTATTGTATTGGAATTCCCTGGCACAATTCTAACTCCATCATTTGGGGCAGTTCCGATTGAGCATGTCCCAGATTGTACATCTCCTCCCTCTCTTATTCCCACTCTTATATTTCACAGGGATCACTTTTCAGTTAAAATTTAAACACCTAAGAATAATTGTGTGTTAATTACAGAGTTCAACCAATAGTACTAGAATAAAAAAATACTAAAATGGATAAAGTATTACATTGTACAACAACAGTAAGCACAAGAGCTGATCAAGCCACTGTTTCTCATAGTGTCCATTTCACTTCAATAGGTTTCACCTTTGGTGCTCAATTAGTTGTCACCGATCAGGGAGAACATATGATATTTGTCCCTTTGGGACTGGCTTAATTCACTCAGAATGATGTTTTCCAGATTCCTCCATCTTATTGCAAATGACCGGATTTCATTGTTTTTGACTGCTGTATAGTATTCTATAGAGTACATGTCCCATAATTTCTTTATCCAAATGTATGCTTTGAATTCCCTGTGATCTTTTGCTGTGAGGTTCCCTTCGTTTACCTTCTTTCATCTTGATGGCCGTGTTTCTGTGTTTCTGTGTGTAACACATCTTTAAGCATCTTTTGCAGGGCTGGACGAGTGGCAACAAATTCTTTCAATTTTTGTTTGTTATGAAAGGTCTTTATTTCACCTTCATTCACAAATGAGAGCTTGGCAGGATATAATATTCTGGGCTGGCAGTTTTTCTCTCTAAGTACCTGGGCTATGTCTCACCATTCCCTTCTAGCTTGTAGGGTTTCTGATGAGAAGTCTGCCGTGAGTCTAATTGGAGATCCTCTGAGTGTAATTTGACGTTTCTCTCTTGCGCATTTTAGGATCTTTTCTTTCTGTTTCACTGTGGTGAGTTTAATTACAAGGTGTTGTGGTGAGGACCTCTTTTGGTCATGTTTACTAGGGGTTCTATGAGCTTCCTGTACTAGGATGTCTCTGTCCTTCTCCAAAACTGGGAAATTTTCTGCTATTATCTCACTAAATAGGCCTTCTAATCCTTTCTCCCTCTTCATGCCTTCAGGAACTCCTAGAACTCGAATGTTGGGTTTTTTAATAGTATCCTGTAGATTCCCAACAATATTTTTTAGATTTCTAATTTCCTCTTCTTTTCTTTGGTTTGACTGTATAGTTTCCTGTGCTCTGTCTTCTAAGTCCGATATTCTCTCTTCTGCCTCACCCATTCTGTTTGTAAGGCTCTCTAATGTGTTTTTCATTTGATCTATTGAATTCTTCACTTCATTATGATTTCTCGTCACTATCACAGTTTCATGTTCTACTAGTTGTTTCATTTCAGCTTGATTTCTCCTTAATATTTCATTTTCACGAGAGAGATTTTCTACCTTGTCCATTAAGGATTTCTGTAGTTCAAGAATTTGTTTTTGAGTACTTCTTAGTGTTCTTATCAATTTTTTGAGATCTGCTTCTTGCATCTCTTCTATCTCATCATCTTCGTAATCTTGAATTGGGGTGTCTTTTTCATTTGGGGATGCCATAGTGTCTTCCTTGTTCTTATTACCTCGGTTTTTGCGTTTGTTGTTTGGCATATTGGTTTCTTCACTGTGGTTTTTTTTCTTGTTATACTATGACTCTAGATTAAGTGGACTGTCTGCTTTTGATGGAGCCTTAGAGGCTAGAGATGGGTGTGGCCTGAGAGCTCTTTTTGGTTCCTCAGGGTTGAGGGTGGGTCAAAGGAGACACTCCCAGGTTAGGCGTGGTAAATCTCTCTCTGTTACTTTTTTTTTTTTTTTTGGTTCAAAAGGGAAGTAATTCCACACAGCTGAATGGAATTGGGGGTGGTTAGCAGGCGAATGATATACCCACAGGAGCCAGAGATCGGAAGCTCTTTCCCAAGGACCAGAGAGGGAATCTTTGTGGCCCTTAGTGTGGGCTCAGATTCTCCTGTAGTCTCCCACTGGGCTGCCAAGGCTACTGAACTGTAGCGTCTCTGGAGAGTACTCACATGAATTCTTGATTTCCGTGAGTTCTCTCCCCCACTGTCTCTTTTTTCACAGTCTCAGTTCATTAGCACCACACATTCATTAGGTTCTAATCTCCTGTTATTTCACCCCTCCCACCCAGAGTCAGGTTTTTCTGCTAGGCTCGGGGCCGGTGCCGACCCGAGGTCGCCCTGCTTATGATGTATTCCAAAATGGCGCCTGCTCTTTGTCTTGCTCACCTTTGAGAGGTGAGCAGAGAGAGAGAAGCTCGTGTCCGTATGGGTAATTTTTTTTTTCCCTCTCTCTCTCTCTCTCTTCTAGTTAGCCTGGTGAACTTTTCCCCACAGGGTTTCAAGCCTTGTTCGCTGTAGGCTCCCTTTTCCGCTTCCCTGCTGGTATTTCGGGCTGCTGAGGTTCGGCTCACCTCGTGTTCCAGCGCTGGTGTGTTGGATCTGCTGCTGGTGTCCCAAACTGCGGGCTCCCACGCTCTCCACGCAGGTCTACTGTGAATCTCCAGTTCCGGAAGGGTTTTCTCTGCTGTTTCTTCCCCTACTCTTCCTTGAACCTGCAGTATCTCCACTTTTATTAAACTGTCTCTCCCCAGACTATCAGTGTGCTCCCTTCCTATTCTGCCATCTTGCCGCTCTCAAGATTTATCTACTTACTTGAATGTCAGAGTTACACAGAGAGAGGCGAGGCAGAGAGAGAGAGAGAGAGAGAGTCTTCCATCCGATGGTTCATACCCCAGATGGCTTCAAAGGCCAGACCTGCACTGATCTGAGGTCAGGAGCCAAGAGCTTCTTCCAGGTTTCCCACATGTGTTCAGGGGCCTTGGGCCATCTTCTACTGATTTCCCAGGGCAAGGAGAGAGCTGTTATCGGTAGTGGAGCAGCCAGGACTTGAATCGGTACCCATATGGGATGCCGGCACTGCAAGCACTAGTTTTACCTGCTATGCCACAGCGCCGGTCCCCCAAAAAATTTTTGAAAGTATACATGGATTTCAATTTTTTGCAATAAAATAATCTTTTAATTCTAATTTTTCATGAACATTTTGAAGTCCCACCATATAGTTAACCGTTAGTTGATTGAAAAAATGTCAATCCTTTTTATGATTCTTTTTTCTAATTTTTATGGATGACCATGTAATATTATAAAGAGGTCTACATACCTAAGGCATTTTTTGTATTTTAACACTTGATATCAAGAAGGGACTGACATGAAATCACTTTGGTTTGAATTTCAGAAACTCATTTCTGTAGTCCCAGATTTCATTATAGGAAATTGCCAAGCTAGAAATAAATTTTATGTGTGAGCTACTCTTTCTCTGTTAAAGTCTATGTTCTACTTAAATTTTATGATTACAGAACTTTAACAATTTTCATCTGCTTTTCCTGTTTCATTTCCTATGTTCTTGAATTAAAATGTCATTTTTGACAATTGTTTTAAAGATTTGTTTCAAAGGCAGAGTTATATGGAGAGGGAGAGACATAGAGAGATCTTCCATCTACTGGGTCATTCCCCAAATGGTCACAAGAGTTGGGGCTGGGCCAGGTCAAAGGCAGGAGCTTGGAACTCCATCCAGGGCTTTCAAATCCTGTTGTCTTCCCAGATGCATTAGCAGGAAGCTGGACCAGAAGCTGAGTAGGTGGGACTCAAACCAGTGCTCATATGGAATGCTGGCATGGTAGGCAGCTGCTTAACATGCTACACCACAATATTGACCCCTGAAGTTTTTAATGATAAGATAATAAAACTGTAATTAGAAGTTGGTGCCATATTTGAAAGTCACAATAGAAATTCCTTACTGCATACTGTTTTTTTTTTAAATTCTGTATACATAAAGATATTTAACAAAGTAAACAAGAAAATCTGGAAGAGTTAAATCCCTATCTCTGTTCACCTCCAGAAAAAAGACAAAAAAGAAATAAAAAAGGAAGGAGGGTGAAAGATAGAAGGAAGGAAGGGAGGAAGAAGGGTGGGAAGGAAAAAAGAAGTGAAAGGGAGAAAGAAAGAAGGAAAACCATCCAAAGTAAATATTCAAGTTTCAGGAAGATAAGAGTAACACTAGGTTAAATATTTCTGCTACCATAGCTAAACAAATATCTCTATTATAACTTATGAAGACTACAAATACATCTCTGTTCAATACAATTAAAATTTGTTGGAAAAATACAAGCAAAATAACAAAAACAAAATGTAATAGACTTTTAAAAATCAAATTGTGAGAGAATCAAGCCAATGAATATAATATTTATATACATAGTATTTTTGAAAACTCCAGTACTCTCATTGAATAACTAGATACCCTAAGGTCATGGGCTTTAAACACAATCTCTCATTTCTTCAGCTTAAACTATAATCCCAGTAATGAAAATTTATGCTTAGAAAGATGATCTGGAGGCCTTATAAGATCCAAGGAAGGTTAAATTATATTCATTTCAATGTGCTCAGGAAAAAGAGTAACCTTTCATGCATTTTACTTTTAAAGTAATGTTTGTTGCTTTAACGTATTACAGAAGTTTTATATATATATATATATATATATATGTTTGTGTATATATATATATATATATGAGACAGAGAGAGTGAGAGAAAATTAGGGAAACAGAGAAATGAAGACTTTAAAAAAAAAAAACAATAATTCTACTGCAGAGGAAAATGTGTTGCTTAAATTTGTTTTTTCTTCCACCCCTTCCCACATAAGTGGACTTTTGTTGTTCCTGTTGTTCATTGTTCAGGTTTTTACGTAATTTTGAATATAAAATACAGAAATATTACTGCCTTAGATTTCTTATTACTTATTTTTACAAACATGATTTTATGGGTTGTATGATACTGAATTGATGGGTTTTATTAATGATTAGCTCACCTATGGCGAGAGATTTAGGTTATTTCCATAATTTTGATTGTTATAAATGTTATAGAGTAAGATTATTTTTATATTTTGTTAAGACAAATCTAAAGAAAAACTGTGGTAACTCCTTACATATCTTTAAAAGTATTTAAAGAGTTTTCTGTAAAATTCTGAGTAAATTAAAAATTTTATTTTGATGACAGATTTTAAATTATTAAATATTGTTTTTAAGTTATATCATATCCATAAGATTGAGATATGACTTTCAGAGTTCATGTACTTTGGAATTAATCAAAGGAAATAGGAAATCTAAATGTATGTATGTGAAAGAAAATTGAGGCATTTCATTCATCCACCCATGCACTCATTTCATTCTCTCAACAGTAATATACAGAACGATTATTTTGTATCTTCTGTGCTGATCATTAGAGTAAGTAAAGATATTTCCCTTAGTTAGTCATGGAGTAGAGTAATAACCTTGACAACAAATATAATTTGGTATGTCAAAACACCTTTAGGAAAACATAAGCCAATTAATATTGGCCTACAGAAGGGGGAGTGATCATTTCTAACTCTGGGATTCAGAACATTTAAACTTGCCCTTGAACACAGAGCAGAAATAGCAGTGCACTTAGACTTAAGAGAACTGTTTCTGGGGCCAGTACTACAGCGTAGTGGGTAAAGCCACCGTCTGCAGTGCTGGCATCCCATATGGGTGCCAGTTCGAGTCCCAGCAGCTCCACTTCCAATCCAGCTCTCTTTTATGGCCTTGGAAAGCAGTAGAAGATGGTTCAAATCATTGGGCTCCTGCACCCCCGTGGGAGACCCGGAAGAAGCTCCTGGTTCCTGGTTTCAGATTGGCACAGCTCTGGCTGTTGTGGCCACCTGGGGAGTGAACCAGCGGATGGAAGACCTCTCTCTCTCTCTATCTCTATCTCTTTCACTCTTTCTCTCTTTCTTTCTTTCTTTCTTTATCTCTCTCTGTGTGTAACTCTGACTTTCAAATAAATAAGTAAATCTTTAAAAAAAAAACTTGTTTCTAACACTTGACTATTTCTAATACTTAGGGTGAATCAATTACATATTCTAAGCTTCAGTTTAATTATGCATATATGAGAATAATATTATATCTTACTTCACAGGTTTTCTGTAACTATCAGGTAAGAATATTGTCTTATCCTGAGTTTTCCAGGAAACAGAACCTGAAGCAAAAACATAGATGTCACACTAAATTATTAGGGAATGCAGCAGGAAGGAAACAGGAGTGAATGAATAGAGAATAAGGGTAGGAGGGAGCACTAATATAAGGGTGTGTTGCAGAGATGAACAGCACCTTGAACTCATTTTCCCAAGGCCATCTTCTGAGGGACTGAATGAATTAGTATATGTGAGGACGATCTGTCTAAGCTGAAAGACAGAAGAATGTATATTTTAGTCTCCTGGTGATCAAAGACTTACCCTATGGAGTATTTTCTGCCTGCATCTATTGATTGTAAGCGGAAACTTAGTAAGCAATACTCAGATAGCCTATGTTCAACATTAATGAAGAAAGCCCATGTAAAGAAGGCAACACATTACGAGTGGAAATAGCAAGAATACATGGATACAAAATAGAAATAATTGTGGACTATGAAAAGCAGCAGAAGAGTAGATGAACAATGTGTCACAAATATAGTATTCTAACTCACAGTCATTAAGCTCAAGGAAGCACCGTAATGTGGTTTGGAAACTCCGCTCTAGTTCCCCAGCCTACTCACACTCCCATCTCCCATTGCTCTGGAATTCAGATAACCACCTGACAGTTTTTCCTCTCTGCTCTAATCATCAACATCTCCTTTCCTTCTTTCATTCTGAGATCATGAAAATGCTTTCCTATTCATTGCAAAAGTAGAAGCAATCAAAAAGGCCTTTCACACATTCATACTCCCTCAGCCACCACCCTACTTGTGTCAGTGTCTAAATAATCTGCCTTGTTCCTACATCAAATGTGTGCTGAAGATGCCATCTCCCTACTCCTATTCAAGGACTTCGTGTGTATCTATCAGTAGGCATAAAACTAAACAAGATGCTGAAAAATATAACTTTCCTTGACTCTCTATCCTCTTCCAGCTACTCATTTGAGTTTCTGATCCTGTTTGCAGAAAATTTGCTTAAGAGGGTCTTCATTTACAGCGACAGAGAAAGCTTCCATCCATTGGTTCACTTGCTAAGTGCCTGAAATAGCCAAGGCTTACCAGGCCAAAGCCGAGAGCCAAGAACTCAATTCAGGCACCCCATCTGCCGGAATGGTACTCAGCTACTTGAGCCATTACCTGACGCTTCCTAGGATGAGAACTAGCAGGAAGCCAGAACTGGGAGCACAGCTGGGACTCATACTGAGGCTCTCCAATATGGGATGTGAACATCCCAAGGAACAAGTTAACTGCTATGCCAACACTGACTCAAAGGTACCAGTTCTGATGGGCCCACATACAGCTGAACATGAGAACCTTGCTGCCTGTCTCCAATTATTGTTCTCTACAGCACAGAATTTACTTTTGGTTGTCTCTGAAAATTCTTGTAACTCATAAAGGTCCTTCTGGGACAGGATCTTTTGCCCCCTAGGGTGGTGCCAGGGCCCTGATGTCCGTGGACAGAACAGAGGCTGAGAGCTTGTTTTTGTAGCACTTGCTGAGCTATATTTATATTTAAGACAGTTGACATGAGTGACTAAGAAATGTCATTATGCAGCTCTGTCACTGAATGTGTCTACATGAGAACAGTGAGCAAGGAAGAATTCCAAATTGTTTTAGCATCATAGCACGGTGTCATTATGTCTTTGATTTCTTATCTCCTTGTGCTCCTACCCACATGGTTCTATAAACACTTCCCATTCAAGTTAACAATATATAATGATTATGATAAATATACCATTAAATACTTTAAAATTAAGTTAGATTTTATACTAGTACAAACATTATTTTAGATATTTATAGAAGCCAGAGGTCGGGGCCAAAATGAGCTTGGAGAAGGCTACCTACGGTTCCCGAGTATGCATAAACACACATAAATCAATGGATGTTGTTATTTCCGAAAGTTTTGGAAATGCACAAAGAGGACTGAAGAGGGCCATGAGAATCGTCAGATCAGAAATACTTAGTCAAGAGCTGTTCTTGTAATTAGAGGCTATAAAGATTAGGCTCTCAATTTATTTCTATATTCAATAACTATATTGTGGTATAACAATGAGATAGAAGTACAAGCAGAAATTAAAATTAGCTTGGAAGAACATTTAATAAAATCTAAAATATGCAAAATTTAATATTTAGATATATATACAATAAATATGCATTACACACATGCATACCTTTACACAGTCTATGCTTAAGATACCAAAGTGCAAGAGTTGCTATTTCTTGTGGCATTATGATATATTTCTGCTTTTTATCTTTTTGTTGTTGATAGTTTTTAAATCTTTTCACAGTGAGCATGATTTTTAAAAATTATAATTGGAATATATTTATTGCAGCTATTCTCAAGAGCATACCACATTCCCAAGAGATAATTTTTCCCCTGAGTATGATGATTAAAAACTGGGTAACAAAAAGACATTTCTGCTTACTCAGAATATTACTCTCCAGCTCTCCTTTTTGCTGCTGAGAACTACAAAAATTCTGCTGCCCTACATGCATGTGATTTCACATTAGGATTTCGAATGTATGCCCATTTCTAGCTTATAAAATATGAAGTTCTCAAGATTTATCCTCCTCTGAGATTGCAAGTTATGATTTCCTTTTTGTCCCTACTTTAAAATGAGCCACTGAAAGTATTTTTTTTTTTTTGCAAATGCACTGTATCTTTTATTTCTCTCAGTTGTGGCTATCCTCCATTAATAGTAATTACGGTTATATTTTGCTTAAGTGGTTCCTATTATTTTCAGTACTCTACTGGAAAACAATTTAAGCCACTCAACACCTATGTAAAGTTAAACACTTTGTCCCCAATTTACAGATCAGTAATTGAGACCTGAAAAGGTTAAGTGAGTTGTCAAAGGTTGTGACATTGTTCTACAAAATTGAAGCAATATGGAGTATGTGTTTAAAATTGCTCAAATTAACATTGATTTTCATTTTATTTATGTTTTTATGTTTTCTTCCCTTTCTTTCATTTTTTCAAATGCATGTGTGGATTAATGCCAACTGTAAAGGTCACTTTAAATACATGTATTTGTTGAGTGCATTTTCTCACAGAGAAAAAAAGCCCAAGTTTCTTGTATGTGATTCTTTAGTCTATAAAGAAAGAATAACAACTATTTTGTTTATTTCACTAGAAATGCTGTAAGCTAAAGAAAATCAATTGTTATTATTAATTATAATAACATTGATCCATTCCAAGTGTGTCTGAAGAATACTTCTGAGTCATTTGCATATATAGATGCTAGGGAAATATCTGCATGGATACTTATCTGTGTAGATGGTACTTGGTAGAGGAGGGAAGATGAGGAAAATTAAAGGGTAAGTTACAATTACAATATTGAGTGATGTATACACAATATATATAGGAAGTCAACTAGCCAAGATTAGGGAGAGACACTCTGTAAAGAGTTGAATTACCAAGTTAAGGTTTTACTATAGATAATAGGAAAACAATGAGGTATGTTAAATGTGACTAGACTTGAATTGATAAAATTTTCATTTTAAGAAAGTTATCACTGTAATGAAGAGAATGGATTAGAGAATAAAGATAAGAGAATGGAAAAACCAGTAGGAGGCTATTGTTAAATTATTCAAGAGAAAACTAATGATGGTTCTAGAGAAGGATATTGATAGGACTAAGAGAAGCAGATGAACTTAAGCATTTCAGAAGATACTGATAGGGGAATGATTCTGTTCGAAAAAAGTGAAGGAAAGGGAGATACCAATGTTACCAAAAGCTCAGTCCCTGGCCTTGGTGTTGAATTAAAACAATGGGAGCAAAATTTGAGGGTAAAGGAAAGAGCAAGTTTAATCTGTCAATAAGTAAGAAAGTAGCAGACCCTGGAGTCTCAAGAACTATAGTCCTCTTGAATGAAGGTGCTTTGAGGTTTTGAAGGAGGCTACAAGGAGGGAGGAGCTGGTCGGCAAAATCACAAATGAACCAAAAGCATTGTGTGGGATCAGGTACTGAGTCTTGTGCATTCTCTCTCTGCTTCATCATGGTTGTCCTTGGCTGTGAAATTAGAACTAATCTGACCATATTACCTTGCTCTGGTTGCCTGCAAAAGAAGTTGAGATAGGAAAAAGGCAATGTGTGCCTTAGGACATGGGTGAGTGGGAAGCCAGTGGTCCAGCCCAGAAGCATCAATAAGATGCTCTGCGTGAGCTACCTGCACAAGGTCATGATACCTGGTTGGTATCATGGCCAAGCAGACTTCAGTCAGCCTGAGGGCTACATGCTGGTAGTAGTTACTTTCTGTCCTAGACATAGAATTTGCCTGCCCATACCTAGAATTGCCCTAAATGAAACCCCTTGAACAATACTGTCCACTAAGGTGTCATATATTAAAGCAGTAAATAACCTCATGAGACTGCTGAGCAGAAGAATCTTGTAGGCTTTGCTTCTACTGTCTCAATTCAGTGAGTGAAGCTAAAGGAAGGAGGCTAGGTGACTGAGGACTAATGATTTCTAGCATCTGCATTCAAGGCACTATTTGGGAGCTTAGATTTATCAACAGTGATAAACTTTTGGTTCAGAAAACCATGCAGTTGTTGAGCTGTTGTAGTAAATAATTAGCTTGGGGAAACTATATTTTATATAATATTATAAACATACTCTTTTGTTTGTTATTTTCCTTATAAAATCTATGTTTTCTCAGGTGGAGCTCAATTTCTATAGCACTGATTGGTTATAGGGAGAGGCCAGGTAGTATTTTCCTGCTTGGTATTACTTTTCTTTTTTTAAAAAAAAATTTATTTATTTGAAAGTCAGAGTTTCGCAGAGAGGAGAGGCAGAGAGAGAGAGAGAGAGAGTGAGGTCTTCCATTCGATGTTTCACTCCCCAGTTGGCTGCAATGGCCAGAGCTGCGCCAATTCGAAGCCAGGAGCCAGGAGCTTCCTCTGGGTTTCCCACACGGGTGCAGTGGTCCAAGGACTTGGGCCATCTTCCACTGCTTTCCCATGCCACAGCAGAGAACTGGATCGGAAGTGGAGCAGCCGGGACTAGAACCAGTGCCCATATGGGATGCTGGAGCTTCAGGCCAGGGCTTTAACCTGCTGCACCATAGCGCCAGCCCCAATACTATTTTTCAAGACTGGCTTAATTATAATGACCTCACCTGGATTTTTGTGGAAAAAGATATCCATGCTGAGATCCAAAGATAAAAGTGAAATGAGAGAGAAAGAAGATACTCCAGACAGTAGAAATATATGCCAAATTTTAGTGAAGAATGATGTGGGAGGCACTGGTATATTCAATTCAAGGGATTTAAAATGGCTGTTTTATAAATTAAATGGAGGAAAGGGGAGACACTTGTAGGAGATCATTGCCTTAGTTTTTTGTTGCTGGACAGGAAACTAAAAAAAAACTTAACATCTTATAACACCACCTTTTATGTAAATCAGAAATCCTGGTGGCATCCCTGGGTTCACCACTCAGGGTACCATAAAATTAAAATCAAACTGTCTACGAAGCTGGGCTGTTATATTAAGAGGCTTTGTAGACAATCTGCTTCTAGGAAGAGTTATGTTTTTGACAGGATTCAATTCTGTACATTGTAGGACCAGAGTCCCTGTCATTGTCTGAAGGTGTTCTTTGCTTCTGGATGCCACCCATGCTCCTTGTATCATGAGTCTCTCTTTCTTCAAAATGAGCAATGAAGCATCACCGAATCCTTGTGTTTCACATTTATTTAGCTTACCCTTCTTTTTTTTGAAAGATTTATTTTATTTATTTTAAAGACAGAGTTGCAGAGAGAGGTAGAGACAAAGAGAGAGGTCTTCCATCCGCTGAGTCACTCCCCAGATGGCCACAACAGCCAGAGCTGCGCCAATCCGAAGCCAGGAGCCAGGAGCTAGGAGCCAGGAGTTTCTTCTGGATCTCCCACACAGGTGCAGGGGCCCAAGGACTTGAACCATCTTCTACTGCCTTTCCAGGCCATAGCAGAGAGCTGGATCAGAAGAGGAGCAGCCAGGACTATGGGATGTGCCCATATGGGATGCTGGCGCTTCAGGCCAGGGCGTTAAGCCGCTGCGTCACAGCGCCGGCCCCTAGCTTACCCTTCTGCAGTATCTCCCTTACTTCCTTTTGTTTCTCTACTTTTAAGGATTTATGTGATTAAAATTTTTCCACTAGAATAATACCGGATAATATCCCTAAAGATCACCTGATTAATGACTTTAATTTTATTCATGAAATTCCTTTTGGCAGGAAAAGTTACATTCACAAGTATGGTAGTTCATTACATCCATAGTCCCTAGCATCAGGGAGTGAAATATACTTAGGGACTATGATTCTGTCTATCACGGTGGAGAGATACCATGCTTTCAATTTATGAAGGGTTTTGCCACTCATTCTCTGTCGTTTGGAATTTTTTCTAAACAATGAACTAACTTGGGCTGGTTGAGCATGTTTGCTTCAATCTCTGTTATGTGACTTTCTTTACTATCTCATTGAATTTTCTTAACAATTTTGAAAGAAGATATTAGCATCTCCACATTATAGATAAGAAAACTAAGAAACAAAGATTTAAGCAACCTGCCCAATATCACAAATAGTAAATGACAGAGTTAGAATTTCAGCCCGCACCATCTAGTGTGTTATTAAGCTTTCTTTTTCTAAAAAAAATGATGGAAGCTACAGAAAAGTGTTAAACAAAGGTAAAATAAATATGATCAGATTTGCATTATGTCAGGATTACTATGACTTCTCTATTAATAACGGATTAGTTCGTAATTGGACTCCAAAAAGGGAAATCAGTTAAGAGACATTTACAATAATTTGAGCAAAGCCCCATAGTGGACAAAGATTCAAATAGGTGCATATGATTGATGTTGGAAAGGCAGAATCATCAAGACTTTATATTTGGCCATGAATGGAGAGGACAGGAAGTAAAAACGCAACTCAGTATTCTGATTTGGCCAACTTGGGGAAGGAGTATTTTACCAAGAGAGAAGACCAAGGGGGAGGAGGAGATTGGGTAGAGAATGGGGTAAAGGAGAGCAGAGAGCATGAATCTTGCTTAGGATAAGTTGAGTCTGTCAACCATATTATGCTCATGTTATACCAAATGCACATGGATCAAGATCTTAGTAGAGATCTGAACTGGAGATATAAATTAACTTGGAAAGTGAGGTGATCATATTTGCACTTTAGAAACATCACTCTGGCAGCTGTGTGGGATATGGAAATGTCTCTGTATACCAAACTAAAATACAGGACATTCTCATAAAATAAATCAATATATTGGAACTCTAGTTGTCACACCTAACCTTTTAAAAATCTGCTGTTGATGTCTTTCCTATCAACTCTACCATAGGAGCTTTTCACAAATGTGTGGCATATCATTCTAACTGCTTTCCAAAGAAAAAAAAAGAGAAAGGGTGGGGCAAAAGACTCTTTCTTCCTGGTAAAATATGGTCAGTGGCAAATTGAGAAAATATATTAACATGCCAAAAACATAAAATTGTAAATATTTGTTTTCATCTTGTTTAATTTTTATCTGTATAATGCTACATTTTATACTATTAATTATGGTTGAGATTTCTTTCTGTGATTTTGTCTATATCACACATATCATAATGCATTTTCATGTAAATGCTAATGATGAGTGTTATCTTGAGTTTCCTTTCTTTTAACAAAATATTAACCTATTCTAATGCAATGTGCTTATTTTGCTATTTTTCAAAGATTCAGTTTTTAATTTTGTATCTAAACTTGAAATATTCTAGGAGATTATCTTTGAAGTATCAGCTGTTCTGGTCTTGTGGTTCACAATTTTAACTGCATTCATTATTATTTATCACTTTATATTCAACTAATAACACCATCAGAAGCTTAGTTAGCACTGTTTTTGGATTTTTTGCTAATAAAGATAAGAAAATATTGTAATTACTGAATGTTGCACTCATTTACTCATTTTACATTATCAATTTCACTAAGAGGCAACTTGGCTTTAATGAGCAGTGCATCCTTGGAAATAGTTCAAGTTACCAATCCACAAAGTGTCTTACTTTGCCATCATAAGACACAGCAATAGTAAAGTGGATCAATATGCATTCTTTCTATTCACCTTATATCAAATCATCTTACCCAATGAAGTCAACAATTGGCAAGTTTTCCTAAAAGTATAATGCCAAAGGTTAAAAGGTCTGTATAATTGGCTTTATTTAGTCTACATTATGCCACAGGACACTGTCATAGCAAATTTACTGAACTTCTCCTTATCTTACATGTCTATAAAAAGAAAGTGAACAGCTTTACTCTAAGAGTTAGAAGCAATTAAGACCTCCTTCAGTAGGTGAATACTTAAATAAACTGTGATACAGCCATGTAATGTAATATTATCTGGCAATTAGGATATTTTTCAGTAATAAGAAATGAACTATCAAGCCATAAAAAGGCATATAAGAACCTCAATGGCATACTGCTAACTGAAGGAAGCCAATCTGAAAAGGTTATGTAATATATGATTCCAATAATATGACACACTAAAAATATTAGGTAAGAAGGAAGATATTAGTCTATATGTGTGAAAGGGACTGAAGTGAAAGGCAAAAATTTCCTGTGGGAAGGAAAGTAGCAGCCTTAGAAGCATGCCTTCGAAGCAGCCCAACATTTACACATTGAAGTCCTGTCCATGTCCCAGTAACTTTGTAGGAGGTCTCGGCCTACCCTATGGAGACATCCCAAGACAATCTTCCTGGACAGTGTCTAGTGGGCTATCCAGTTTTATAACACTACATAATACAATTTGGGGGGGGGGAATTTCATGAATTTCACACCCAAAAAGTCCTTTGTCTAAAAGACAAGGCAGAGGGAAGGGGAAATGGCTGGAAGAAGTAGATCCCGTACCCATATAAAATACAGTCTGAATGCAGACCGGGCACTCAGACTGAAGACTGGCTATCTGGCTTTCAGGTATACTACCTCCTTCAACTTTTCTACCTTGCATACTGCAACTCTGTCTCATGTCTGAAATTCTTCTCTTAAGAGAGGCTAAGAACAACTGTTCCAGCTAACAAAACGGCAGAACTGTCAAGATGGTGAAAATTTGAGTGGTTCTCAAGGGTTTTCTTGGAGACAAGGATGAATAGTTGGGGTAAGGGGAAGGATAGGGCAGTGAAAATATTCTGTATGATACTGTAATGGTGGATACATTGCATATATGTATCTGTCAAAACCCACAGAACTGTAAAAATCAAATTGATTCATCAATTCAGATAAATGCACCACCTTAATGCAAGATGTAAACAATAGAGGAAGCTGTGGAAGTGGGAGAAAATATATGACCTCTTTGTACTTTTGGCCCAATTTTTCTTTAGTCCTAAAATTCTAAAAATTAGGAGCTGGCACAGTGGGTTAAGCCACTGCTTGCAATGCCGGCATCCGATATGAGTGCCAGTTCAGGTTCCAGCTACTCTACTTCTGACCTAGCTCCCTACTAATGTGCTTAGCAAGGCAGCAGAAGACGGCCCAAGCACTTGGGCTCCTGCCACCCACATGGGATACCCAGATGTAGTTTCTGGCTCCTGGATGCTGCCTGGCCCAACCCCAGCCATTGTGGTAATTTGAGGAGTAAACCAGCAAAATGAAAATCCCCCTCCACCCTATTTCTCTGCCTTTTGAATAAATGCAACAAATCTTTAAAATCAATAAATAAAACTGAAAATTAAAGATTACTTTTCAAAAGTGAGAAATGCAGATATTTTATTTGAATTTATATCACAATACATGAACAACAATATAATGTCAACTAAACTAAATAGGATCAAATAATAGAAGGAGAAAAGAAAAGCAGAATAAATGTTTCAGAAGGTTAAATAAAAAGTAATTCACATTTTTATAGTGAAAAGAAATTTGAGTGTCACTTCTGTCTTTTCCTGTTCCCTCTAACCTTTTAGGATAGATGCCCTAGTTTCCAGGGAGATGAGCTATACTTCAATAATCTTATACTTTATTTTCTTGTATTTCTTCATTACTACAATACAGTGTTCACAAAATAATGATATCACCTACTTACTCAGTAAATATTTTTGAGTACCTAGTTATGTTGCAGACCTTATTGTTTGTGCTTGAGACACGTCAGTATACAAAACACACTGTAATCACTGCCTTTTTGAAAAATTAACTACTCTTATAGGTTTAAATACTGAGAGAATGAGAACGAGCAAAAGAAAGAGAGAGAGAGAGAGAGAGAGAGAGAAGAGAAGGAAAATGTCAATCACCTGATATTTCGTTCCAAAGGATGAGCTCTGCATAGCAGGTCTACTTGCTACATCAGGAAGTAATATCTTTTTTTTTTGGAAGTAATATCTTTTTAACACAACAGATAACTTCCTTTACAATTTTTCTACATTGTATTTGTTGTCTCATAGTGCCCTGCTACATTGTAAATTTCTGTATAGATCTACTTTAGTGTGTGCTTAAGGAGTATGTAATGGAATTCCCAGGGCATAGCTGTCTTTTCCTTCAAACCTTGAAAACATATGTATCAAACTATTTGCATTTCAGATGAGATGGAGGGATTTTCCTCCCTAAATAGACATCTTACATTTTGTTTGTCCAGTGTCATAGCTGTTAATTTTTGCCCTATATGAAGAAAATAAGAGTTGGAGAAGAAACACAACCATGCAAGCTTACCGGTTTAGCAAGTTAATAAAACCAGGACTAGAATCCAGATTACAGCTTAATTTTAATATTTTGCACCAGGTATCATAGAATGCCTGCAGGCTAAAGTAAAATCATTCATCATTTTCTTATTTGGAATTTTTCCAACCTAATATTTTCAATGACAAAAATATAGGCTATGTATAACATTTATACTGCTAGATGATTACCAAAATAACAAAATTAAGAAATGAAAAGAATAAATTGAAGACTCCAATATTTGTAGCTTCGTATATGTATTTCATTAGGTCTGTTTGTTTCATTTGGATAACTTATTGTCTGACCTATTTAAGGAATAACAGAGAAAATGTTTCTATTTGCCTCAAAATTTATGCAGATAAATATATAGCGCTTTCAGAAGATTTTTGTTATAACTCAAAGTCATGCATAATTAAATAGCACACAATTGATATGACCAATCAACTCCTCAAATAAGCATTTCATAAAACATAAAATTAAATCAATGATTGTAATACCATAAATGCTTTTTTGGCTTTCATGACTAGCTGTCAAAAATGAGCTTTATTTTTTAAAATAATATAAATTTCATGGTAGCTGATATTGCTTGTAAGCACAGTAAAATTGTTAAGTCAAGGATGTCAAAGAAGAACTTCAAGTCAAATATTTCTAAATTTCAAATTAGGTAAATTTATGTGCCCTTTTGAGAATTAGAAGAATAAAAGTAGATAATAGAATCAATTGATGTTTGTGAAATAAAAGAAAGAATTTTTATAAGCAAACAAGTGGAAATTCCTTTTGGTAAATGGATAAAAACAAAATAATCTGTAGAAAAGAGGGAGGTGTAGGAAAAGAAAAGGAGGGTGTACAAAGCCTGTTAGGCATGTTTGCCTCTAGCATGCTTGAGGCACATTTATGACACTTAAGGCCACATGAGCCTAGGAAATAAAATTGCTTTGTTCTTTGGTCTTATAAACTAACTTAACATGTTGCAAAAGTTCTGAGGCTTTTGATCTCCACACCCTCCCCAACCATGCTATTCTGAGAAAGTAAATGGGGACTGTGAGTGAATGGCATCTGAATTTATATATAAATAAAATCAGCCACACATTCTAATGCATCTGCTTCTGACTGTCTAAAATTTAAGCTCATCATAACCAAATTGTTTTTATTAAATATATCCATTGAAATCCTACAGTTAGTTCAAAGTAATTAGACTTTTTAGATATAAATGTAGTGTAAGTATACAAATGAAATAATGATGAGTTAGCTACAACTATTCTGGCTAGTTTGTTCTAAGCACCAAAACACATTCCAGTGTCAGAACAACAGAAAATGTTACTTAGGGATTATATTAAGGAATTCCATCAATTGAATATTCATTGAGAAATTACTGATTCATATTGATCAGAAATAGAATTTAAAGATGCTATAAATATTTACCTTAGAAACCTCAACATTTGTTTCAATGGCATACTAATAAATATTCATTATGTATAAAAATACATATGTGTATGATTTATATTCAGTTTAGCACACAAATTAGTATAGTCATCATCATAATTAATTAGTCTGGATTAAGTTCTTCTTGTATGAAATACAGTGTTCTAGATCTGTTGGTCATGTCGAAAAGTTTAGAACAATGTTGCTTATTCTCAAAAGATTTATATTGTAGTTGTGACATTGTGGAGATTTGGGAAAGAACTATAAACTACAATGTAATATTAAATAAAGTATCAAAATTGATTCAATTAATACCTTGGACTCCATTTTACAACTTAAGTTGTTCATATAGTAGTAATGTCCCATCACCTTTGGTCTAATTAAAACTTCCCTCCCACATGGTTGTGTGTAATATAATGAACTCGTTCATCATCTCACTGACTCCAAAGCTTTGAACCACAATCTAATCTAATAGTAATGTAGATAAACCCACCTTCATGAATAGTTTCTTCAAGCTAGCCAATCCACAACCCTGTGGGAAAGCCTAAGGGATACCTTGAAAACATCATAATTTTTCGGGCCCTCTCTGTCTCTCTCTTGCTTCCTACCTGCTGATGCCATATTCTGTTCTTTTTTTTTCCCTGTTTTCCCAGAAAGCTTTTATTTAAGGAATACAAGCATCATGCATTTCATAAATACAAGCTTTGGAACACAGTGATTTTTCCCACTATACCTGCCTCTCACCCACAGTCCTACACTTCTTCCTCCTAATACTAATAAAGAGTTCAACAAATAATATGAAAAAAAAAACTGTCCTTCAACGTGGAAACAAGGGCTGTTCAAGACACCGCATCTCAAGTGTCAATTTCACTTATATAGATTACCTTTTATATGCTCTATTAGTTACCACAGTTCATGAAGAAGATACAGTATTTGTCCTTTCAGGACTGGCTTATTTCACTAAGTATGATGTTTCTCAGTTTCATTCATTTTGCTGCAAACAATGGAATTTCATGATTTTTTACTGCTATGTAGTACTCCATGGTGAACATATCCCATAACTTCTTTATCCAATCTTCAGTTGTGGGGTGGATCAATATCTTAGCTTTTGTGAATTGAGCTGCAATAAACATGGGGGTACAGATAACTCTTTCATATGCTGATTTCATTTCCCTTGGGTAAATTCCGAGGAGTGGGATGGCTGGGTCATATAATAGGACTAGATTCAGATTTCTGAGGTATCTCCAAACAGTCTTCCATAGTGGCTTTACCAGTTTGCATTCTCACCAACAGTGGATTAGGGTACCTTTCCCCCCACAGTCGTTCCAGTATTTATTGTTTTGTTGATTTCTGTATGTAAGCCATTCTATATGGGGTGAGATGAAATCTCACTGTGGTTGTGATTTGCATTTCCCTGATGGCTAGTGATCCTGAGCATTTTTTCATGTGTCTGCTGGCTATTTTGATTTCCTCTTTTGAAAAATGCCTGTTTAAGTCCTTGGCCCATCTCTTACCTGGGTTGTTTGTTTTGTTGTTGAATTTCATGAGTGCTTTACATATTCTTGTTATTAACCTTTATCAGTTGCATAGTTTCCAAATAATTTCTCCCATTCTTTCAGTTTTCTCTTCACTTTGCTGAGTGTTTCTTTTGCAGTGCAGAAGCTTCTCAATTTGATGTAATCCCATTTGTCAATTTTGGCTTTGATTGCCTGTGCTTCTGGGGTCTTTTCAAAGAATTCTTTGCCCAAGCTAATGTCTCACAGGGTTTCCTCAACGTTTCCTAACAATTTGATGGTATTGGTTCATAGATTTAGATCCTTAATACATTTTGAGTGGATTTTTGTGTAAGGTGTAAGATAGGAGTCTTGCTTCATACTTCTGCATGTGAAGATCTTCCAGCTTTCCCAATTTGTTAGTATATGGCTCTTTGTAGTAATTTCTGATGATTCTTTTTATTTCTGTGGTGTCTGTTGTTACATTTCCTTTTTCATTTATAATTTTATTAATTTGGGTTTTCTCCCTCTTTTTTTCCATTAGTTGGGCCAATGGTGTATCAATTTTTTGTTTATTTTTTTGAAAATAACAGCTGTTTGATTTGCTGATCGTTTGTGTGTTTATTGGTTTCAATTTTGTTTCTTCTCTAATTTTAATTATTTTTCCCCTACTAGTTTTGGGTTTGATTTGTTGTTTTTCTAAGTTTGAGATGCATTGATATCTCACTTAATTCATGCCTTTTCAATTTCCTTTTTAAAAGATTTATTTGTTTATGTGAAAGTCACAGTTACAGAGAGGCAGAGGCAGAGAAAGAGAGACCTTCCATCTGCTCGTTCACTCCCCAGATGGCCACAGATCCTGCAGCAATGACCCTCACTAGGGAATCAGGGATCCCTGAGCATGTGGAGCCTCCCACTGTGAAGATCTGCTCTCTCTTTCATTGTCTCATCAACTTTGTGTCAAAACTGTCAACCTCTTTGTGACCTGTGAGTAATAAACTCTTTTTGTCTCCTGCATTTTGACTTCACTTTCTCATTGTATATCACCTGAGACACATACCACTACACTCTTCTCAGTATTATTTAATGCCATTAACAAATCATAATGTAATGAGTATCTTAAATTTTAAGACTTGAGAAGCACCACAAAGAACTAATCCCATAAAATTTTGCCCAATCTACTATTTCACATTCATTAGAATGGTCAAAATCCAAAGTACTCATGACAGCACATGCTGATAAAGATGCAGAGCAACAGGTGATACTCATTCATTGTTGGTGGGAATGCAAAATGGTACAAACACTTGGGAAGAGACTTTGACCATTTAGTAGAAAGGTTAACATACTCTTAGCACACAATCCAGTAGTTTTCCTTGGTATTTACCCAGACAAATTGAAAACTTACATTCAATCAAAATTTTTTTCAGGGAAGTATTTACATAATTGCCAAAATTTGAAGCAATCAACATGCCCTTCAATAAGTGAATGTAGGTAAAGCTACCATTTGGCAGGCCTATATCCCATATCAGAGTGTTCATTTGGGTCTGATCCCTCTTCTTCCAACGTAGCTTGCTGTAAATACACACAGGGAGCAGCAGATGATGGCTCAAATAGTTCTGTTCCTACCACTGATGTAAGGGAATCAGCTGGTGTTTCAAGTTTCGGACTTCTGCTTGACCTAGTCTCAGCAGTTGGAGCCATTTAGGGAGTAAACCAATAGATGAAAGAGTTTTCTTGTTCTCTCTCTCTCTCTCTCTCTCTCTCTAAAATACAATAAATAAAAATTTTTGAAAAAGAAGAAAACTATTAATTTATGAAAAGACATGGAATAAACCTAAATGAATATTGCTATGTGGAACAATTCAGTTGGAGAAGGCTACATGCTGCATGATTAAAGTTACGTGATATTATGGAAAAGACAAAATTTTAGAGGCAGCAAAAATAAAAGTGATTTCCAGGAGCTATACAAGTGGTAAGAAAGGATAGGTAGAACATAAAAGATTTTTCAAATAGTTAAATTCTTTTTGTATGGATACTACAAGGGTGGATATATCTCATTATGCTGTGGGGATGAGGACCCGTAAATTATGTTGCTGGGATTGAGGGCCCTAGTTGAGCTCAGAAAGACCCCTAGGTTCTTCCCATATGTAAGAACAGAACCAGGAGACATGGTTAGAGATGAGCAAAAAGCAGGATTTATAGAAAGGCAAAGGATAGTATATACTCAATACGTAAGTGTGGTCAACTTCATGAGGGAGAAATGCTTCCACCTAGGCTGGGGTCACCCTTTTATAGGATAAGTGATGGGGTTCTGGACAGGACCTGATTGAAGATCAAAATCCAAAGAATGCAGGTTTTGGGGTGGGGCTGCAGCAGACGTGGTGATCTCCAAGAACTTGTCATGGTGTCTGGTGTTGATAGAATGTAAGAATTAGCCACATGATCAGGAATGGGTGAAACAGAACTCTTACAAACTGTCTCAAAGGTAGGTAGATATATGATTTCAGCAGGTTCCATTATCCCAACCTTCCAGCCTCCCCCACCCTCAGCACAAGGCGTCCTCACCCTTCATTTATGTTGCTAAACTCACTGAATAGAGGGAGTGATTCAACTGATCCAGTGAATTTCTCCAACAACTAACATCTTGATGTTTAAAGTTTTCTCAAAGGGTCTCATTTCAGGTGATTTGCAAAGTAGGGCAAGGAGAAACTAACACCTGCATGCAGCACCCAGACAGGTGTTCCACAATAAAGAACACAGAACTGCTGACCAATAGAGGAAGACCATGAGCACCGCTGACTAACCAGAACCTGGACATGTACTGAACATGTATGTTTCATCTTCTTAATTTGAACTACAAGATTCACTGACTATTCCCTCAGGGAATCCAGAAATTAAGCCAGAGCTAACAGGCACCTTGCTCTGCACTTTGCAAATAAATACCTAATTTCTTCCACCACCTTGATGTCAGCCATTGGCTTTCTGCATGTCGGGTGAGAAGACTCATATTTGGGGGTTTTATAGCAATTCCTTCAATTAGTATGGGGGGATTTTTCTGCAAAATGTATATGCCAACTCTTCAGCCATATTGAATTGGCATAATGCTAATTTTGAATGAATTATTTTAAAGAACAGCAGGAGGAGAAGTTTTGAAAACCTCATAATTTACACTTTTATAAGGTAAATTTACACTTATTATAAAATAGGATTTGATTAGGTTTCTCCATCTCACAGGGAGAGAAGGATGACTAAATCATAAGAGATTCCCATCACAGGAAAAGATACAAGTTTTAATCTGCACAACAAACCTTACCCTTATTTACCTTGTTTTTCTTGATTATTTTCCAATGGCTTGACTCTTGTATACCCTTCTCTCTTTGTTTTAGCTGAAGATGCAATGCAAATCAGAGATCTAGGCTCTGTCTTTAACATTGACTCATTTTAAGGGTGTTTCCTACACATATATGAGATATACACGTTAATAAACGTCTGGTTTTCTCACATTAAACTGTTTTTGTTACAACAAACCCAGACAAGAACTTAAAAAAGGTAGTACGTCTCATAATGATATCATTTATCCATGTAGATTCATAAATTATAATAAATGTACCACTCTGATAAGAGATGTTAATAATATAAGAGACTATTTATAAGAAGAGAGAGTCTATATGAGAACTCTATATGCTTTCTCAATTTTGCTGTGAACCTAATATTGTTCAAAAATATGTTTTTTTTTAATTTTTAAAGGCTATTGTAAAGTTGTACTACCTAGAATGTTAAAATAGGTCTATTAGCATATTATTATAGATAAACAAGCCAGATTGACTATCAGCCTATAAAACAGAATGAGGACCAAGGAAGAATTAAAGAATATAGTACATTTTACTAGAAGAGGATGCAGATAGTTCCTGAAACCTTAAATAGCAAAGTCTGAGCAGTCAAGAGGCAAGGAGTGTGAGTCACAGAAAGAGGAGGTGGAAGTGGAGATAATCAAAAGGGCATCTGTCTCTTCCCTAACCACATTGATATGCACAGCCACAACAACTGGCAGCAATTGTCTGTTTCTCAGAACTGTGTAATTTGGCCATTTTAATAATTTGTGTATTCATTATCCTACCGAGTATAATTCAAAGTAGTTTTCTTATAAGACATTGTGTAAGATATGTATGTAAATAAAATTCCATGATTTTAAAATCTAGTGTGGGAAAGAGACATGAATAATTGAAGAATAAAGTGGAATACTGCTGTTATTTCTCCACCTCCAAACATCAATTATCAATTGTAGGCTGGGTATTGTGCCACTGCTTCAATCTGCGTTCATGCTTAAAATAAACACTAATCAATTCTGAGTTTTCCAAATGGAAGGGAATTCGTTATAAATATATTGGATAACTCATAGAATCAATGGGAAGCCTACACAAGCTGTCTTAAGAAAATGACAAAAAGCAGAATAGGGATTAATAGCAAAGATGTCAACTCCAGTCATGCTAGAAGGAACAGTTTCTAAGGGGGATACTTCTGTCATAATTGCTGACAGAGAACCCTTCCTGATGCTGCCACCAACAGACCCTTTGATATTTACTCATCACTCAGCTTCAAAAATTGTTTTGCTTCACTCGCTCTCTTGATTCAAACTCAGAAAGGGAATATTCCATTGGAAAAACCTAGGACAAATACCTATGCGCTGTCTTTCTGGGAGTGAGAAAAGGATAGATCGTAAAAAGCCATTAACAAATTTATACTTTGGAATTATAGGGATTTGACGCCTACTTGCAAAGAGATAGCAGACTATTTTGGAAGAGAATTGTGTTAATATACAACTGTAATACAATGTGATATGTGTTTAAGACCACAGAGCTAGAAGCAATGAATTCATTGTAGGTGGGGAGAGGTGAACTGAGAAATGTAGAGGGAAGATCAAACTTTTGAACTATCTTAAAGAGAGTTCACCAAGTTGAAATGCGAAGAATAAAATTCAAAACAGTAAAAATGGTTGGGCAAAGTTTTAAAATCACAAAAGAGTGCTGCATGTTCTGGGAGCAGAGAGCTCCTTGGTGAAGTGGCATAGTGATGTGCTTTTATTGTATGTCAAAAAGCAAGAGAAAGGGAGAAAAGTGAACTAGCACAATATGTAAGTAGAAAGGTTTTTTGATGATTTCAATTTGGAGAATCCTTGAATACCATTTTAAGGAATTAGGAATTTATTATGCAGATAATAAAAGTCTCTTGGGATTTCTAAGTACAGGAGAGTGTGTGTGTGTGTGTGTGTGTGTGTGTGTATTTAAAATGTCAGCTTGTCATTTTTTCACCCTTGCTTTTTGTTGTTTAGTCATGGCCCATTTAAGCACTTGAGGAATTCTTTCCATGTCCAGCTGGAACATTTGTTTTTCCATTACTTTTTCTGTAGCAAAAGATAATACTCTTGACATCCTGCCTTTAAATCATTTTTCTGAGGATTTAAAAATAGCTGTTGGACTATTTAGGTAGTGCTGTAATGTGATTATAAAATCATGATGACAAAAATTTATCAATTTCTCAGTTTCCCCAACTGTAGCATTGGGACTTTAGTGTTGAATAACTGAGTTGCTTGCATAGCTTTAATGAATAATAATTAGTTGCCTGAATGTTAAATTATTGAATATAGATACTATCACTAACATCTGTATAGTTTCAGTCATTTAATTTCACAACTTTGTTTGCTAGTGTCACAGGTGTGTTACAAAACCTAATGCAAGCATTTCTCCATTAATATCTGTGACATCTGAATACTGAACAGGTTTAATCATTTCTAATAGGTCCTGTTTATCTTTTTCTTATCTTCTTGACTTCTTATATGCAAAAAAGCTTGATAAATCTTTGCTGTTCACAGCTTTCCACTGTCAGTTTAACAATGATTATTTTTCAACTTCAACAAAAACAAGTACCTATAACAGTTGTTACACATCTGAGAGCCCACTTGGCAACAATTTACATATATTAGCTCATGTAATGCTCATAACGACTTTATCAGGTGGGTTCCACTACTCTCCCCATTTAACAAACAAAAATTAAATATTGAGAGATGAAGCAACTTGTCTAAAGCCACACAGCTAGTAAATGACAAAGCAAAGATTTGAACTCAGGCAGACAACAGAGTGCAGTACATTCTCTTTAATGATTTACTCTTTTAGTATGCTTTATTTTATTTTATACTATGAAATATTATCTTTAAAACCAGTAAACATAACAAACAAACGTAGCTAAACAAATTTATTAACTATTGTAAACCACTTATTTGCATTTTAATTCAATTTGATAAACCTTAATTAAATTCTTGATACAATGCCCTCTGATAGACGCAGTGGATTTGCATGTGAATAAGTAATGATTTCTTTGTAAAACTATCTGCCTGAGACTATAATTGGTGGAGCTCAAGAAGTCTCAGAATGTTCTATTTGAGAACAGAGATAGAAAGTTCCAAGAGAGGTGTGTAGTATTTTAAGCAGGCAGTAGGTGGCAGTATCTAAACTAAATCAAATGCAATGTAAATGCAATTATGTTAAGTAGTTGAATATTTTTTCTTCTTATATCTTGAAGTATAATGATAATTTTGTAGTTAACTATATATTGTCCTATTTTTATCAATAAATATATCTATAAAAATCTATTTGGAAATGAAGCTTTACATTTATCAGAGAAAATGTATGTGTGTATGTGTGTGTGTATACACACAATGATTACTATCTAGTAATAAATGACTAAGTAAAATAGTAAGATGATTCTAATATCTATAATGCAGTAACAGAATTTATATTTAACATGAACTGATAACCAAATGAGATATATCTTTCTCCCGAGATATCAAGAAATGTACTAAGTAGATATGTTTAATTTCTCCTAGTATTGATCAGAGTTAATACTGTCTTCGTCAATTAAAGCATTAAGAAGAAATAATTGCTCTAAGTGATTTCTCTTGAAAATACTTTTTGTACACTTTACAAATCTCGAATGTAGATGATAAGTTACACTGTATCTCAACAAGCATTTAATAGTTGGACAAAATAGATGACCCTTCAATGAACAGAAAACACAAATATATTGAAAAGCATAATTCAAAATATAAAAATTCTTCTTGGGATAACTGAACTGCATATTTTACATTTCCATTCTTCCAACCAGCATCTTGGAAGAAGCAAAATTTCACCTTTATACCCTTAGGGCTTATCTGAGTGGCTTCAAAATTAAAGTGATGTCAGACCAAGCAAGAGGTAAAAATCATACAAATTTGTTTAATATATGCTTGTATTTAGAACAACCACAAAACTAGTTGAAGGAGTTGCTATATAACCCCCAAACTGGTTTCACTAACCCTGTGCAGAAGGCACTCAATCCATTGGTCAGCAATACTGTGTTCATTTTTATGGAAAATTGGGCTTTATTCATTCTGAGTCATAAACACAAGGCACAAGTGAGAGTAGGATTTAGTTAAAAGAGAGAATGAATATACATTCATGCATCAGTATGGGCCACCCCACACAGAGATACCCATCATGAGTGGGCCAGAGAGTTACCTTGAGATCAGAGAGTGGCAGGATCCATAGAAGGACCCATGACATGGACCAAGCCAGGAGCAAAAGAAGGGCTACTGTGACATCATCAGTCTCCTTTATGAGGTAGGTGGTGGTGCCCCAGCTGAATATACAAACAAGGTGTAGTTTAGTATATTTGAGGCTTTCTTGGAGTTTCTCAGCAATTCTACATGAAGCTTAACTTCTACATGGTCATCAAGGAGTCTCTTCCTTCTTCATTCCCAATGAGACACAGGAGCATCATGGGAAAGTGGGCATACCAGGTTGACAGGTAAGGGGATGGAATTTCAATGCAGGGCTATACAACTTCCAGCTTTATTTATTTCTACCCAATTCCCTGCCTAGTTCCCACCTATCAAAAGGAGCTTAGGCTGGGGTATTTCAGTGGATAAAGCAATGAGTAAAAAGATAAGTGTGAGTTTAAAAAAGTTTGTACAGATTTCTCTCAGTTTTCAACTTCCCATCCTTGATAAGAATGACACTTTCTTTCTTACGAAGAGGAGACATCTTTCACATGGGCAGCTGTTTTTTAAAAAAATGATTATTTGACAGGAAGAGCAACAAATGGGGGAGGAGAGAGAGAGGGAGAGAGAGGAGAGAGGAGAGAGGAGAGAGAGAGAGAGAGAGAGAGATCTTCCCTCTGCTGGCCACAACAGCTAGTTCTCAGCCAGGCCAAAGGCAGGAGCCAGGAGCTCCATCCAGGTCTCCCACATGGGTGCAGGAGCCCAAGAATTTTGGCCATCATCTCCTGCCTTCCCAAACACATTAGCGAGAAGGTGCATCAGAAACAGAATTCCCAGGACTCAAACTCAGAGATTTCCAATGCCTGCATAGCAAACAGTGGCTTAAATTAATATGCCAGAACCCTGATACCTTTTAGGAAACAGAAGGAACACCAGAGTGATCATATATATGTTATTTTTAAGTGCTTTTAACTCAAAATTTTCAATATGGCAGAGTGACATATTTTGGCGTGTTTTTAGCTCTTTAAATCTGATATAAATTCATTTACTATATTTAATTTTCATTTATTATAGCAATGAATAGTTATTATAAAAAGAATTCAAGTAACATGGTCACATACAGTGTGAAAAATGAAAAAAAATTCTCTAGATCCTTTTCAAATCTCACCCTACAGAAACACTCATGGTAAAATTTTCATCTATCTGCTTCAAAATCTTTTCTCTATCCATATACAGAAAGCATTGTTTGATGGCATCATATGTTGTATACTTGCTTTTAATCTAGTCGTATTTGGGAGCACTAATCATTTTTATACAAAACTATTTTTATACAGATCAACAGAATCCCATTACATGAATGAACCAATGTTTCTTTATTAAAAATCCATTGATTGACATTAAGGTTGCTTCCCATGCCTCGTCGCTATAAGCAATGATATAGTAATGTTCTGTGTATCAGTGTTCTTGCTAATAATTTTTATCCCTTAAGTATCTCAAAGTATAAATACCGAGATCAAGGGGAGTTGCATTTTACTTTTTGGTAGACAACCTAAAATTCCCTTCAATTTTTGCAAGAGTGTGTGGAGAGACCATTTCTTTCTACACCCTTGTAACTATTAGATATTATCAATATTTTTAACTTTTTATAACCTGGTAGATGAAAATCTATTTTATTTACATTTGCATATGTTAATTATGATCATTCATTTATTCAACATATAGTGACTGCCTATACATACTATACCCTAAGAAACCTCGCAGACACTGCACTATCATTGTCTTCATAGAGCTTTACATTCAAGTGGAGTGCCTGCAATTATTTTTTCATTAGTGCATTATTTATAATGAAAATTGGCAAATGAGTCATTTATGGAGGAGAGATGATAAATCAACACAATGAAATATTACAGGCTCATAAAAAGATAGCACTATACATTCAACAGCATAAAAATATATTAATGATACCTTTTGTTAAAAAACGTTGGATTTTGTAATGTAAAATCATAACTAATATAAATACAAAATGAACCTATGTCAACGATTTTATAGAATATCAACTAAATTGGGAATCTATAAGATGTTACAATTAGTCCAACAGAAGCAAATCCACAAATTAAATAAACACCACAAAATTAAGATTTTTAAAGAGAAATCAAAATGAAGTATTAGAAATGAAGAATGCAATTGATCAAACGAAAAATGTTGTGGAATGCCTTAACAAGACTTGGTGAAGCAGAAGAGCAAATATCCAAGTTAGGAGACAAATCTCTGGAAATTTTACAGTCAGACCAAAAAAGAAATCAGAAGACGAAATTCAAGAAATTAGAAACAGTGTTGGAAATTTGGGATAGTATCAAACGTCCCAACATACAGGTCTTAAGATCTCCTGGAGGCATGGACAGAGAGAATGGATTAGAAAGCCTGCTTAGTGAAATAGTTACAGAAAATTTCCCCAATTTGAAGAAATGGTTGTCCAAGTACATGAAGTACATAAAACTTCTAACAGACAAGACCAGAAAAGATCTATACCATGACACATTGTAGTCAAACTTTCTACAGTAAAACATAAAGTAAAGATTATAAAATGTACATGAGAGAAACACTAAGTTATTTTCAGAGGATCTCCAATTAGACACACAGCTGACTTCTCATCAGAAACCCTACAGGCTAGGAGAGAATGCTGAGATAAATTCCAAGTCTTAAGAGAAAAAAAAACTGTAAACCCAGAATACTGTACCGTGCAAAGCTTTCATTCATGATTGAAGATGAAATAAAGACCTTCCATAACAAACAGAGGTTGAAAGACTTTGTCACCACTCGTCCAGCCTTGCAAAAGATGTATAAGAATGTGCTACACACAGAAACAGAAAGATAGACATCATTATGAAATAACATGAAAGCAGAAAATCTCCCAGTAGAAGTACAAAGGAAATCCAAAGTAAACAATAGGAATATTTATCAAAAATGATAATAAGCTTAAATGTAAATGGCCTCAACTCTCCAGTTAAAAGATATAGACTGGCTGAATGGATTAAAAAACAAAACCCATGTATTTGTTTCCTCAAATAAATACATCTCACCAACAAAGATACACAGACTGAAAGTGAAAGGATAGAAATAGATACTCCATGATAACAGAAACCAAGAACAGTAGCCATCCTAGTATCATACAAAAACTGTAAAAAGAGACAAAGAAAGACACTACATATGATTAAAGGATCAATTCAATAGGAAGATGTGACTATAATAAATGTATATGACCCCAATTACAGGGTGTCTGGCTATTTAAAAGAAATCTTAATAGATCTAAAAGAAGACATACTCTAATACAATAGTAATGGGCGACTTCAATATCTGACTTTCAGCAATGGGCAGATCAACCAGATAGAAAATCAGCAAAGAAACAACAGAGTTAATTGACACTATGGACTTATTAGATATCTACAAAACTTTTCATCCTACAGTTGCAGAACACACATTTTTCTCACCAGTGCTTGGAACTTTCTCTACGATAGATCACATGCTATGCCATAAAGCAAGTCTCAACAGATTCAAAAACATGAAAATCATACCATGCATCTTCTCTGATCACAATGGAATAAAGCTTGAAATCAACTCAAGAATCTCTAAAACATATGCAAACACATGGAGGTTGAACACATGCACCTGAATGAACAGTGGGTTATAGAAGAAATCAAAAGAGAAAGAAAAATAATTTCTGGAAATGAATAAAGACAATACATCAAATCAAAACTCATAAATTGTCCAAACAGAAAACAAAGTCACTAGCCTTACTAAAAATTTAATATGAAAGTTGTAATTATTATGTAAACCAGTGGGCTTTATTTTAAACATGTTTTTGTCACTGATTCCTGTTAATCCTGCCGTTTCCAGTCTAAAATGCAAAAAAGCAAAGAATGTCATTCCCATATCCTACAAAAATGGAGCTGTATATTGCAATATTTGATTTTAAAACTCTACTATATTGGCGCATGTTTTTGTGTTTTATTGTCTGAGTCAAGTTTATTCACCACTCTCACCCCCCAGCACCACTCTGCGGCAGAGAGAGAGAGACACAGAGAGCTTCCATCTGCTGGCTCACTCGCCCAGCACTCTTGGCCAAGGCTGGAATCCAGGAACTCAATCCAGGCCTCCAATATGGGTGGAAGGAACTGAATTATTTGAATCATCATGACTGCTTCCTAGAATCTTCATGAGCTGGTGCACCTGTTATTTATTTGAAAAATAGAGTTACAGAAAGATGTAGAGACAGAGAGAGAGAGGTCTTCCACTTGCTGGTGCACTCCCCAGCACAAGGCCGGAGCTGCTCCAATCCGAAGCCAGGAGCCAGGAGCCTCTTCTTGGTCTCCCACACAGGTTGCAGGTGCAGGGTCCCAAGCATTCCGGCCATCCTCTGCTGCCTTCCCAGACCACAGCAGAGAGCTGGCTCGGAAGAGGAGCAGCCGGGACTAGAACTGACGCCCATATGTTATGCCAGAGCTTCAGGCCAGGGTTTTAAGCTGCTGTGCCACAGCGCCGGCCCCAATTTTTTTTTTAAAGATTTTATTTTATTTATTTGAAAGAGTTACAGAGAGACGTAGAGACACAGAGAGAGGTTCTCTCTTCTTTTCTTCTCCCACTTCCTCATCCCCTTTTCCTTCTCCTTCTTTTTACATATCACCATAGTAACAAAATGCTCTCAACAAAAACGTACCAATTTATACTTTCTCCAGTAGTTCATGAATGTGCCCACTCCTAGCTCACTTTTATAAACATGAATCTAAATTTTTTGTAATCCATTCTAATTTAACAGTAGAACAAATGATTACCCTGGGCTATTGGCTCTTTGGAGTAATAATTTTTGTTAGGGCTACCATACTGTAAAGTTTATGATTTCTTCTTTTACTTTTGTAGTTATAAAGGATTTCTTTCCTCCTAAAGAAGCAGAATTTCTTGTATGCATTATCTGAATGCTTTTGACTTTATTTGCATTTATAACTTTAATCAATCTGCATTTATATTACTCTGTGATGATAGGAATTCAATTTTTCTTTTAAATAGGTAACAAGTTCTTCCCACATTACTTCAATTACTGATATATTATTTCTCTATGTTTTTTCTCATGCAGATAAGTCCTTAATCACCGTGTCTAGGTTCAAATCAAATAATCTGTGCCTGATTTACTTGCAATGTAATAGTTCTAATAGTTTTTGAACTTTTTATACCTATATTATCATTAGGATACATTAATTCTTTTTAAGGTGGCTTTACATTATTTTTAAAAAAATCTATCCTTATAAATTTAAATTATAATTTAAGTGTAATGTGAATTGATAGATGAACTATAACTCATATTTGTACTGATGTAGTAACATCTAATACTAAAATAGCATTGAGAACATAAAAAACACTGCTATTATAAGCCCTTATATAAAATTAATTGTGCAAATCTTATAAACCTTTTGAGGCAATGCTATTGTTACTGTCTCCGTTTTATTTTATGTTTAATTTTTTTAAGATTTTATTTATTTATTTGAGAGGTAGAGTTACAGACAGTGAGAGAGAGAGACAGAGAGAAAGGTCTTCCTTCCGTTGGTTCATTCCCCAAATGGCCACAACGGCCAGAGCTGTGCCGATCTGAAGCCAGGGGCCAGGTGCTTCTTCCTGGTCTCCCACGTGGGTGAAGAGGCCCAAGCCTTTGGGTCATCTTCTAGTGCTTTCCCAGGCCACAGCAGAGAGCTGGATCGGAAGAGGAACAGCCGGGGCTAGAACCGGCACCCATACAGGATGCTGGCGCCGCAGGCGGAGGATTAACCTACTGTGCCACTGCACCGGCCCCATTTAATTTTTATTTTTAATTGATGTAGAAGAATTGTACATATTATTTGAGTGCTGTGTGATGTCTTGATAAATTGTGCAGTATTCAACACAGGGTAAACTATTTCCTCAAATATGCCATCTTTTTGGATGAAAACATTCAAAATCTTCTCCTCTACTTTAAAAGGATAAAATATACATAATGTACATTATAGTTATCTGTAGTCATCATATTGTGCAATAGAATATCAGAAATTCTTTCTGCTGTTTGACTATAACCCATTTCCCCCCATATCTCCCTTCCCTCTATTCTCCTCATCCTCTGGTAATCACCACTCTACTCTGAAATTTATGAGATGAAAGTTTTTAGGTCCTACATGTGAGTGGTATCATATGTTACTTGTCTTTCTCTGCCTGACTTGCCTCATCCCACAGAAAGATTTTGATATTTCTGCAAATGACAAGATCCCATTCTTTCTTATGGCTGGGTAGTACTTCATTTTGCACATACAACAAAATTTGTCAGTTGATGAACACCTAGATTGCTTCCAATTCTGGAGGCTGTGAATAGTGTTGGAATGAACATAGAAGTGCAGATTTCTCTTCCACATTGATTGCCTTTCCTTTCTATAAACACATCCAGTAATGAAATTGGCTTGATCATATTATAGTTATATATTTTTTTTACTTTTTGGGATATGTGTATAGTTTTGCCACAATGGCTATACTAAAGTACATTACTATTAAGAGTGTACAAGGATTCCCCTTTCTTGTCATCATCCCTTCTTATTTTTTGTCTTTCAAGAATAGTCAATCTTACAGGAGTGAAGTGATATCTCATTTTGGTTTTTATTTGCATGTTCCTGATGATTAACGATGTTTAGGTTTTTTTTTTCATGCACCTGTTGGTATATTTGTATGTCTTGCTCTATTCCCATTTTATGTATGAGGAAACTGAGTCATTGAGAAGATAAGTAAATTACCTGATACTGCACGATTTTTAAGTGGTGAAACCACATGCCATTTATTAAATCATACTATGTGCAAGGCGCTGACCTAAAATATTTAACTTATCACCTCTAATCACAAAACCTTATAAACAAGCATTAGTATCTTCATTTTACAGCTGAAGAAATCCAGACTAAGAGAAGTTGCATACACTTCTTACTGTCACATAGATGACAGTGAGACAGATACACATTAACACCAGCCAGCCTTGTCTCAACGATCACGCTTTTTACTATGCTTCTTCCAAACATGAATTAACAATCTGTATTTAGTGTGAATCTCTTGTCATATTATCAGACATATTACCAGGTTTTCTGATGTACATTAAATGCAGTTGTCAACAGAACTTATTAGCTACTGTCATTCCGTGATAAATGACCACAACAAGAAAAGAAAGTAAAACAGAGCAAGTACAATAAAACAATAGCAACGAGAACAACAATCATCAAGCTTTTCTTTATATCACTGCATATTTCAGGTTTTATCACTCACCTACTTCATGACTTTATACAAGATGCTTAACTTATCTCAGATATTTAATCTATTTTATGTATAATAAATAGTAGGACATATCTTAAGTCCTTGGGATAATAAATGAAATAAAAGATTTAAATTATCTAGCAAAATGTCTGAACGTCAATAAGTACATACTAAATGGAACTTAATTTACTCACACTAAATTTTCTCTATTGTATTTTTTCTCAAAAGATCATACACAGATTACCTCAATTTTAAAATAGCCTGAACACCCAATTCTATGTACTCAAATGAAAGTAGAATTTTAGCTCAAATAAGCAAGCTGGATTAGAAAACTGGAAACAAGATTCTTGTTCTCAGAAAATAATGTTAAAAATGATATTTTTGTCTTTTGCAACGACTAAATTATGGTATTTCTGAGACTTAAAAGATGATGATAAATGAAACAATGATTTCGGAAAAATATTTCAAATTTCCTCTTTCAAAATGCTATGTCTGGCCTAGTCAATTTTTTTTTTTACATTTTAATTACAATTCTACCTTTCTTAAGTCATTTGATAGCTTAATCTCTGTAATGAGCTATAATTAGTGAGATATCTGTTTGTTCATTGCTTTTTTGATTCTGGAGACTTCTAACTAGTAGCTTCTATCATGCCTAGCTTTTGTTAAGAGGCAAACCATAAATAGAGAAATGTGGTATAGAACAAGGTGTTTATTCTAGAAATGAAAACCAAAAACTTTTCGTTTTAATCAAGTATACAGGAAAGGAAAAATCTTCATGTAATGAAATCCTGTTTACACATCATTCAGCTTCAGTAACTATCTATTAATTGCTGATTTTGTTTACTATCAACACCACCCACTTCTTTGCCCTTTTCCCACTGAAAAATTTCAAAGCAAGCCCCAGACATCATTCATATAAGTACAATGTATATATACATATATATATTCTATGCATATATATTTCATATATAATATGAGGATATTTTTAAAAGTTCATGGAACATGGGTTTAAAAGGTAAGTTTATTTTGAAGTAAAAATTAAATCTGTGCATGATTTTTTCGAAATGTACACATTCCATAAACTTTGTGAAGAACCCTTGTATTTCAAAAAGTTTTCAGCCAAATAAACGTTTTTTAGTTCCATCTTCCATGAAATTTTTGAAGTATACATGTACATTTTTTAAATTTTCCAAACTTTTTGAAATACCGTTGTGTTTATATACACGCATATGCACCAACAAACAATACATCACATAAATCATGAGCTAGAGGCTGGCACTGTGGCATAGCTAGTTGGGTTGCCACCTGCATTGCTGGCATCCCATATGGGAACCAGTTCAAACCCAGGATGCTGTATTTCCTATCCAGCTCTCTGCTGGTGTGCCTGGGAAGGCAGAGGATGATGGCCTGGGTCCTTGGGCCCCCTGCACCCACATGGGAGACCCGGAAGAAGTTCCTGGCTTCAGATTGACCCAGCTCGGGCAGTTGTAGCCATTGGGGAATGAACCAGTGGATGGAAGAGCTCTCTCTCTCTCTCTCTCTCTCTCTGAGTGTGTCTCTCCTCTCTGTCTCTGTAACTCTGCCTTTCAAGTAAATAAAATAAATCTTAAAAAAAGCATGAGAGGAGCCGGCACCGTGGCTCACCTGGTTAATCCTCCGCCTACGGCGCCGGCATCCCATATGGGCTCTGGTTGTAGTCCCGGTTGCTCCTCTTCCAATCCAGCTCTCTGCTGTGGCCCGGGAGGGCAGTGCCCAAGTGGTTGGACTCTTGCACCGGCATGGGAGACCAGGAAGAAGCACTTGGCTCGTGGCTTCGGATTGGCGTAGCTCTGGCCATAGTGGCCATTTGGAGAATGAACCAACGGAAGGAAGACCTTTCTCTCTCTCTCAATAACTCTATCTGTCAAATAAATTAAATAAAAAAAAAAGGAGGTCAACCTCATGCACCACTGACGCCCCCACCCCTGAGAAAGGCGTTGGTCCTCTCAAAAAAAAAAATGAGAAAGTAAATATTCAAATTTTCTCTTAATTTGGTTTTAAAGTTTGTTTGAATCAGTATACAAGTAAGGTCCTCATATTATACTGATACACACACATGTTCATTCTTTTTCTGCCTATAAATTTCTTAAATAGGGCTTCGCATTTTGCTCCCTTTGCAATTTGTTTGTTGCAGTACCAGTTTTTCTGTTTTATAACACGTCTTACAGTCTTGAGTCTTTGTCTTTGTGCTTGCAACCCTTTGGTACCTTTGAATATGCCCCTCTGTCCTCTTGATTTCCTGTAAATTGATTGTTACATTCAGACTGTGTTGTCTAATAAAGTAGCCATTAGCCACATGTGGCTATTTAAACTTATATTAATTAAAATCAAATGAAACTAAAAAATCAGTTCTCCATCTGCATTACCTACATTTCAAGTGTTAAAGAGATACATGTGGCTAGTGATGATCATTATCAGATAGTATGAATTTCAGAAATTTCCATAGCTGCTGAGAGCACTACTAGATAAAACTGGACTAGATGTTTGATCAGATTCAGAATTAACTGTTTAGGTAAGAATTTGTCATAGGTGCAGTCACAATTTTTATCACAATGCACATACTATTTCATTATTTTTCTTTATATGATAATAGCAGACAGACAGAGCGAGAGAGAGAAACTGAAATACCATAGGAACGGATCTCATAGCCATATGGTCATGCTGATCCAATCCTTTTGAATATTTGGTGTATAACTTGCCTCACGGAGAGTCACTTTATCTTGACTATTCAAATTTCCTAATGCCAAAGATCTGAGGTATCCAATATAGTCAGATTTGCACCTTGCACCATTTGAAAGGGATTTTTACTTCCTTTGTGTACTGTTATAATCTTTGGGTCAGAAATTAATTTCTTGTTGACTTAGTCATAATCAAGATTGTGTGACTGATTTTTTTATTCATTAAATGAGCCACAAATTCGTTTTCAAAAAAAAAAATTGTGGTCAGTTTCCCCAGAAGGGGAAGAGTCATAGATCCTGCTTTTACAAGCGTAAAGAGAACCCTTGCAATTATCACTCAGGAATCACCATTTACTTAACATATATGAAATGCTTAGATTTACAGGGTATAACAGGGCAGTGGAAGGGTCAAAAGAAAGGGAGAAATCAAAGACATAACAGACTTTACATTTCTGCCTTGGAAACAAAGTGATTTACATGAAATGATTCCATAACAATTGTCATATGATATGAGTATCAATATTTTGAAAATAATATTCCAGGAGCTGAATACATTTCAATATGAGATATACAGTAATGGAGAGATCAGTCATCAATTTATAACCTCTTGTAGCATTCCATGGCCTACATAACTGGAGTACTCTCTGATGAAAAGAATTGCAGTAAACACATTTATTAAAGTGTTTCCTCTTGGTTTCTCTTAGAAATAATACTGTACATGTATAGTGTACCATATATTAGAAGACACCCTTTAAAGACCAAAATACATTTTATAAAACCACATGCCCTACAGCTATGGACAACTTTGAAATTGGAGTTTGGCAACATATTTTATTCCATTTTAGTTTCCATGATAATTAAAAACTGGTCACATATAATTACAGGATTTTTAAAATTAGTATAAGCAACAAATGCAATCTAGAAAAATTAAGTATCGATAACTCAACACTGACAATTTCTCCAAAATTGTTGATGAAATCGAAAATATTATAATTAAATTTGATTTTTTGTAATGAAGGTATAATGAGAAAAATGGAATTCTTTTTATGGGTAGAAAAATTCTGCTAAATTGGGATTCAAAGTTTATTTTCCCTATTGTCAAATAAACTACAAATGTTCATCTGTTGAAC
This sequence comes from Sylvilagus floridanus, assembly GCA_949820135.1. Classification (NCBI taxonomy): domain Eukaryota; kingdom Metazoa; phylum Chordata; class Mammalia; order Lagomorpha; family Leporidae; genus Sylvilagus; species Sylvilagus floridanus. Next base: position 71,653,155 of record OX463223.1, on the reverse strand, counting down.
ACTCGTGACTTGAGGCCTCTATAAAAATAGTAATTGAGCTGAATTTGGCCTGAGTTCTGTAATTCAGTGGCCTCGGGTATAAATTATTTTATGTGCCAAATGAATTAATATATCTATTTGGACATCAACCTTCATTTGAATTTTTAAAACAATTCCTTTTTTACTCTATGATAACTTTAGACTCCTCTATACTAGTAGTTCTTATAGGAGATACGTGGTAAATCTTTCCACACACACTTTTTTTTATATAATGCACTATTTTCTTTCTCAAAGTTATATCTCTTAAGTTTCAATCCCTGAAGGAGTTGTTCTTGGTCAGAAAAGACTTTTTTGAAGTGTTTTGCATTCCTTTCAGAATTCGTCGTATAGCATTCTGACAGGTTCAAATCCCTTTCGAACTACAAGCAGAAAGGTTTTTTTTTTTTTTCCTTCTAAAAGCTGGCTATCTTTATTTTAAAGTCTGGCTTTCAGCACAAGAGAAGCAAGGAGACAGACAGAGACAGAGTAAATGGATGAGTAACACATTATTTGAAGTCAATGGCAGCAATCAAGGGTAAGCCATACAAAAAGACGACAGGAAGCAGTTGAAAAGTCCTCATCACTTTTCTTCCCCCTTTTCTCCTTCTACAAGTTACCCTTCTTCACCTGTATTGCAAAAATAAAGCTGTGTGAACTCAAGAGATGTTAGAAAAGGATCTGTGCTTTCATTGTATTAAATGTTGGCCTGAGAAAGCCTTTGGAAATGACATGATTGATACTATGTAACTTAGAAAGAATATCAAACATTGTTTTAGAACTCTAATATGCATATTGATGTACAATCAAAGTGGCTTTCTAGAAAAGATAATTAAAGTTGTCGGGGATTTTTGATCCTTTCTTCTCTACTGTCATCAGAGCTAACACTTAGTCTCGATCTATTTGGTGAGTATTTTGTCCTTTCCTACTGTGGAGAATATTAATTTACCAGGTCATTAGATTTTCAGACTCCTGTTATCAACTATTTGGGACTCAAAGTGATCTTGGAGAACAGATATAATCCTTTAGGTGCCATTCTAACTCATCTTCCTTGCTACTTGCTCACAAGCACTCACTCTGGTGTAAAAACATTTCCTATGTAATTTACAATTACATAATCCTTTGGACAAAATAAAAATTAAGTTTTTTTATAGTTTAATTAGTATAGTAATCATACTCCCAAGTCTATGCCACAATTATTGCATGATGAGCTTCAGGAAAAACTATATATATTTTTGTCGCATGAGCAATTTAAAAATGTAAAGCTACCCTCACTTGTGAGGTACCATGCTCTAATTCAGCTTTTCGGTTATTTTTCCAGTTATTCAATCTTTTGATTGTCAATTTTTTTAAAAGGTTTATTTATTTACTTGAAAGAGTTACACAGAGAGAGAAGGAGAGGTAGAGAGAGAGGTCTTCCACCCACTGGTTCACTCCCCAATTGGCCACAAAGGCCAGAGCTGCGCCGATCCGAAGCCAGGAGCCAGGAGCTTCTTCCAGATTGCCCACACGGGTGCAGGGTCCCAAGGACTTGGGCCATCCTCCACTGCTTTCCCAGGCCATAGCAGAGAGCTGGATCACAAGTGGAGCAGCCAGGACTCAAACTGGCACCTTTATGGGATGCCCGCACTGAAGGCAGTGGCTTTACCCGTTACACCACAGCGCAGGCCCCATCAATGTTTTTAAAAGTAATAGGCAGACAGAGACATAGAGACAGAGAGAGAGAGACAGAGAGAGAGAGAGAGAGAGAGAGAGAGAGAGAGAGTCATCTTCTATCACTCCCCAAATGGCCACATTTGGCACTGGGCCAGGCTAAAGCCAGGATCCTGGTACTCCATCTGGATCTCCTATGTGGATAACAGGGGCCCAACTACTCTATCGTTCACTGCTTTACCAGGTGCATTAGTAGAGAGCTGGATCAGAAGTGGATCAGCTGGGACTCAAACGGGTGCTCACATGGGATGCTGGTTTCACAGGTGGTGGCTTAACCCACTGCGCTGCATTGCCAGTCACTCCCTTTTCTGTTTTGCTTAAAGATTTATTTATTTGAAATTCAAGAGTTATAGGGAAAGTGTCAATGTTTTTAAACTTGTCAAATTTGCTTGAGACAAATACTCATTAAATTATTACATGAAAATAAGAATGTTTCTTACTTTTGATGAGTCGGCTTGACTTGTGGAATGAGCAGGACAAATAGAGAGGAGGATCCATATGGTTTAAGCTAACGGTAATAATCAAACACCAAATGCCAGTTTGAAGTAAGCACACAGAGCCATAAGAAAGTGTATTAATACTAGAGTACTCAAATCAGTTCAAAAAGATCAGATCAGCAGTATTATCATGGCGTGCACAAATGCCAACTCACCTTCGACTCTCTTGCAATTAGAAGTTAAGCAAACATTTGAAGTGAACATTTCTAAGAGAATTCGGCTTTGAAAACAAGGGTATGGAGACAAGGATAGGAAAGCATCTGAGACTGATACCAGAGTATCTTCCGATCTGGATAAAAGGATGAATTGGAAGATGACCTGGAGAAATGACACCCAGCCTCTCCATTGCACAAGCCCACCCTGTTACTACTCTTTATTAGGTTTGAGTAAGCCAAATTTTTCAGTGAAACTGGGAAGACTATCCCAAACTAAAGTTTTGAGGGGAGTTTTTCCTAAATGGTAATGTGCTCGATCTGATTTCAGGTGTGGAAGTCCCTAGAGTAGGCTCAGCCTGTTTCTAAACAGTTTTGAGTACCACGTACAGATTAACAAACAGCAGTGAAGCAAAAAAATAAAAAATATGGAAAATAAAAATAAAACACAGATTTTTTTTTCACATTCTTCTAACAAGCTCAGTTAGAGCAGGATATCATTTTTGTCTGGGCCCTCCATGTGTTCGTAACATGCAGTGAGGGATACTTAGGTTTAAATTCATCGGTCTTTCTCAGGAGAAGCAGCAATTTAAAAGAATTTTCAAAAAGCCTTTACGGATTGCCTGAGGTAGTGTCTTTGGCAATATGTATGAATATCATTCATACTCGTAAGGAGAAATTTCTCTTCACCAAGTCACTAAAGTACTATTAGCACCAAATTCAATGTCTTGTTTTTAGACTTTATGTTACTGAGTACATCTGTAGCATCTGACAACAACCACTATTTACATCCTTCAGGAATTCTCGTCTCCTTCAGCCACCTTAATGCCTCTGGATCTTGTATTTCCCTGCGTCTATTTTCCATTCCATTCATTGGTGCCTTATCTTCTGTTCATTATATAAATATTGGTGTTCTACTTAATTCAGGTTGCCCTCTCATTTCTTCTCATGGCATATACCCCACATTAGGGAGTCCAAGTACTAAAGGATCTTTTCTTGATACACAAGGGGTCTTCCAAGAGTCGATGGAAAATGCACATTATCTTTTAATTAAATTTTCTATGAACTTTTTGAAGTACCTTATTATAAAAGGACAAGAATAAGAATACACTATTCCCTGTTTTTATTTTGTGATGCCTTACCCTATCTTGAAAACTTTTATGATACACTTGGCAAAAAAAATGGATAAATATAGTTTTGCTGTTTGTGTAGATTTTCCCAATCAATCCATTGTTCACCAGAAATGTAACAGATAGTGAATTGTTTATATAGCATTCTTGATAAAATTTAGCACATTTGAGACTGAGAAATTATATGTTCTCACTACGGAGAGCTATAAACTCTTCTATAATGAAACTCTTCTATAGTAAAAGAGATAAATATTCTGGAGTCATAACTGAACAGAGAAAATATTTGATCATCTGAGTAAGCAAGTATATAGTAGAATAGAATAAAATGCTATGATCCCTAGACAAAAATGTTAGAACTGTAGACTTATGGGGAAAATGCTTAAGTTTGTAATTTCCTCTTTTTAACGAAGAAAATACATAAAACTCGATACTGAAAAGATGTGTTCTTTTAGTTTTTAAAAATATTTCCTTCTTTGAGAAAACAAAAACAATAGAAAATGGGCTAACATTTGAGTTGAGCTGGCCTTAGGAGTATAAAAGACAAGTAGAAATAATATCCTTCAAGTAATGAATAGATCAACAGAAAACTGTAAACAAAGCAAAAAAGGCAAGCAGGCAAAAATCCTCCACAAATGATCCAGGCTCATCACAATGAAGAACTACCAAAGTACACTTCCTATTTGTTTAGATGATGCATTCTATTCAGACTCAAATTCTTGGCTTTCCTGACTCTACAAAGCACTTAATTTGGCCGATATATGATTTATGCATAAGAAGACACTAATAATCATATATTATAATGAAACAATGGTTGCAGATAGGGAAAGATAAAAGGGACTTTAAATTAGTACCCTTCAGGGGCCAGCATCGTGGCATAGCAGGTGAAGCCGCTGCCAACAATACCAGCACCCCATATGGGCCCCACTTCATGACCTCCCTGCTCCTCTTCTGATCCAGATTCCTACTAGTGGCCTGGGAAAGGCAGGAGAAGATAGCCCAAGTGCTTGGGCCCCTACCACCCATGTGGGAGATGTGGAAGAAGCCCCTGGCTTCTGGGAGACATGGAAGAAGCTGCTGGCTCTGGGCTTTTGTTGCCATCTGCGGTGTGAATCAATGAATGGAAACTCTCTCTCTCTCTATCTCTTTCTCTCTCTCTCTCTCTTTCTCTCTCCTCTCTTTGTCTCTCCCTCTCCCTCTCTGTAACACTGCTTTTAAAATAAATAGATAACAAATGTTAAAATAAGGTACATTGACACACTTCAAGTAATGATGGCGGATGGATTTTTTTCTGGAAAAGGATGTGAATAGAGCAGTGTTTGAAAATAGTCTCAATTTGTTTATTAAACAATGAATATAAAATCAATGTAGAATTATACAAGTTAAGATTGAAGACCCTAAGAAATAATGTATGTTGACAATTGCAATGAGATGAGATAGATAGATTAGGACTCACATACTTCACTTTTTAAAAAAATCATAGTATTTCAGGGACTAAAAGTAAAATATAAATTTCTATGCTATAAGTTTTAAGTAGCTATTTAAGAATGATTATATTGCTTTATTTATTTTCCCATATAATGTCCTTGACCAACTTAGAACATCGTAAACCACATGACAATATTGCCTATTTCTGTATCAACTTCAAAAGGAGCTTGAGTTATAAAATAATTATGGCCTTCTAAATACAAGAAAATCTTAAAAATTCTTAAGTACATGTTAAGCTGCTTTCTAGGTCAAAGCAACAATAGAGACACAGCAAAGAACTACAAATTATTTTACAGGAGAAATTAGTGAGAATGAATTTAGGGTAATGTTTCCGGAGGCCCACCGCTGTGTGGACTAGAATAACCCCGAGAATTTATAAAAGTTCAGAATCTAGGAGGGCTTTTCCCCCTATCTACAAATCAGAACCTCAGGGGCATAGCCAGAGAATCTCCGTTTAAAAAAAAAAAATTCCACGAGCCGCTTATTTGACACGCTTTAAAACGTGTGCGGACGCGGTGCCGCTGCGTGCTCGCTCTGCCTCGCGCAAGGTTTGACGGGAAGGATCCTTCTAGATTGCGCACTTCTAGTTTCTGCCATGTCGAGACGGGCAGTGATTCCTGGCCCGCTGGGGAATGATTGTCGCATCTACGTGGGCAACTTACCTCCCGACATCGGAACCAGGGACGTGAAGGACATGTTTTACAAATACGGAACCGTCCGAGATGTCGACCTTAAAAATCGTCGCTGGGGACGGCCCTTCGCCTTCGTGGAGTTCGACAGCCCACAGTGAGATGGCACGGCGGGTCTTGGGGACTGTTGGAGTAGCTGGGAAACGCTCCAAGGCATTAAAAGAGAATGGCGGCCGTGGCGGCGGGGGGCGGGGGGTTGTTGGGGTTTGGGGCCAGGAAGTCGCCTTGCAGGAGCCCAGTGAGGAACCCGGCCGGCCCGGGGGCCTTCTCTGGTGCCTGGGCCTTCCCGAAATCCCCCTCTGAGGCCCGAGGGAGAAACTCAAGAGCTAAGGGCTGGGGTAGGGTGGGGCGCCTGGCGTGTTGTTGGGGGGGGGGTACTGGCTCCTATTAGCACCTGGCAGCGCCTCCACTTTGGGTGCGCATGTGCAGAGGCGGCTGGTTGCCGGCTGAGTTGGGGTCTCTCGGTGGCCGCTCCTCCCTTCAGTCTTGCTTTCTGTGATCCCGCAGAGACGCGCACGACGCGGTGCTGGGTCGCGACGGCTGCGATTACGAAGGGTACCGTCTGCGCGTGGAGTTTCCTCGGAACTACCGCGCTATCTACGGAGGCGGCAGGGGCCTCCTGGAAAGCCGAGGCAGGGCATCCCGGCGGTCTGACAACAGAGTGCTCGTCTCCGGACTCCCGCCGAGCGGAAGCTGGCAGGATTTAAAGGATCATATGCGTGAGGCAGGTTACGTTTGTTATGCCGAGGTTCGCCGCGATGGGTCAGGGGTCGTGGAGTTTGTATGGAAAGAAGATATGAGCTATGCGGTGCGCAAGCTCAATAACACTAAATTCAGGTCTCACAAGGGAGAAACGGCCTACATCCGGGTTAGAATCGATGAGCCCAGAAGCCCGACTGGTGGCAGATACTCCCCTGGTAGCCACAGTCGCAGCCGAAGTCGCAGGCGGAGCCGAGGCCGCAGACGTAGCAGACGCAGCAGAAGCCTCAGGAGCCAGAGTTACAGCCGCAGCCCCCGAAGGCGCAGTCGGAGCAGAAGCCGGCGTGGGAGCAGACGCCGCAGCCGCAGCAGAGGCCGCAGCCCCAGCAGGAGCCGCGATGGGAGCAGAGGCCGCAGCCGCAGCCCCAGCAGAAGCCGCGATGGGAGCAGAGGCCGCAGCCACAGCCCCAGCAGAAGCCGCGATGACAGCAGAGCCCGCAGCCACAGCCCCAGCAGAAGCCGCGATGGGAGCAGAGGCCGCAGCCACAGCAGAAGCCGCGATGGGAGCAGAGGCCGCAGCCACAGCACCAGCAGGAGCCGCGATGACAGCAGAGCCCGCAGCCACAGCCCCAGCAGAAGCCGCGATGGGAGCAGAGGCCGCAGCCACAGCACCAGCAGGAGCCGCGATGACAGCAGAGCCCGCAGCCACAGCCGCCATGGTGCCAGAGGCCGCAGTTCCAGCAGAAGCCGCGACGGTGGCAGAGGCTGCAGCCGCAGCCGCAGCCGCAGCCGCGATGGCACCAGAGGCCGCAGCCCCAGCAGAAGCCGCAGCCCCAGCAGAAGCGGCGATGGCCGCAGCCGCAGCTGCAGCCGCCGTGGTAGCAGAGGCCGCAGCCTCAGCAGAGGCCGCAGTTCCAGCAGAAGCCTTAACCCTAGTAGAAGCCGTAGTCGTAGTAGAAGCTTCCACAGAAGGAGCGGCAGGAGTCGCAGCTGCTCGCCAAGGCCGAAGAGACGCTCACCATGCTTTTCTCTCTGTTATAACACATGTTGCCCTCGGACATAAGAGGATGGGTGACCCTCTTGGTAGAAGCCGCGTTGTGTGTAGTCTTCTTTTACTCTGTAGCATCTTATTTTTTAATTCAGACGGTTTTGTTGAGAGTGGGCTACTGTGCTGACGTTCATTCGTGGCTTATAGCCCCTACGTTCTCCTGTCTTTGACAAATTGTATTTTAAGTGATGTCATGGACAAGATTGGTTAAATTTAGTTAATTCTCCATGCTCTTCAGACTGAGATATTGTGTAACTGGCCTCCTGCTCTGCTTTGTGTGAACTGGGGTGTTGGGAGGTGTTTGTGGTCGTCTTACCTGAGGAAGTAGAGCTTGCTTTTCATGTGTCTGTAACGTATCTGAAGACATGGGTTAAGAATGGTTTGGATTAAGGATCATGGAGCACATCTCAGTCATTCTAGGATTACCAAAAGGAGGAGGGAGGAGGATCAGATCAATAATGGAGGCAATGGTATGACTTCAAGTGTGCTATTGTTGCAGATCAAGTTGGCAGTATTGGTCTTATACTGAAAGACAAGGATTAAAATGACATAATATTTTATATATATAAAATCTACACTACAGCACTTATAAGCATGTGTTTATCTTTAGCTACAATTTGCTTTGCTCCTTAAATCTTGGCAATTATGGCAAAATTACATTGCTTATTTCATAATAATTTACTTTGCTCCTTTCCCCTCCTTTTTAACACAGGAAGAATTGGCTAATGTGTTATAGTGCTTAGTTACAACTGTTATCTGTGACCTGCTGTTGGTGTATGTGTGGGTATAGGGTGTCTGATTCTGAGGAGATAGAGAATAATATCAGTACTGCTAAATCTGAATGTCCTGTCTGTAACTGATAGAAAATTACTAGTTCATTTTTAAAAGATAAGATGACATCAGATTATATAATTCCAGCATATTGATGTAGATAATCTAGTTGGGAGTACTTTTAAGTTTCACCTTCCCCTTAAAACTAGTATTCAAAATTAACTCATGTTTAGAATGCTTTACTTTACAAATTAAATAGCAGATGGAGCATCAAATTTAGTTTAGATTTGGTGTGTAGCAATATCAGTGAATTTTTCAGCTACATAACTCTTTCTGCAACCACAAAACCTGTAATGAGCTGTAAAGTAATGAGTATTAGCATTATCAGTTGAACTGTAAATATAAAATGCTTCTTCCAATTATTCTCTAAGATGATTACGTTTTTAAAATTTATCTGAACACCATTAAGAACTTCTTTTGGGGAATCTGATAGTTATTGATATATTTCTATTAAACTGATGACAGACATAGAAACTTTTTTGATTGCAGTATCTAACATTTTGCCTCCTCCTTTTTGGTTTTGCTGGTTATAAAGGTTTGGATTGCAGAGGACTCACTGGATCATAATACTTGGAACTGGATCATTGGATTCAGATCATAATGTGGATAGGATAGGAAGGATGATTTACAAGGATTCATGGAGCAGGATCAGATTACCAGGAACATCGCAGTGGATTCCTGCCACAACCAAACCACATTCATGTAGATTTTTAAATTCCACTGAATTGGCTGTGACAAAGATTTCATTTTCTTGTTTTTGAGGATTGGAGCCCTTCAGATGCGTACTGGAATTCTGGTTTGCATATCTTAGTAAAAGATAGCAAAGCGAAGACCTGGAGATATGTGCTGGAGCAGTCTCTGTAGGAGAGAGTTCAGCATGAGTAAATACTGAACATTTAAAATGGAAAAGGGAAGGTTGTTCAAAATAGTAAATCAAAGTAACTTATGTATGTAAAGAAAACTGTTAAAATTGGAGTTGAAAAATAATTAGGTTTCCAGTTGGATATGGTCATTTTTCTTTGGAAAAAAATTTTTTTAAAGAATTTAAAGAAAAACATTAAAGTATGAGAGTTGTGATCTTTGCCTCTTGCCCAAATTTTCCCTGCCTAGTGGAAGCTCTTTTCGATCTGTGCTGCAGAGACTTTGCAAGACATAGAGAAACAAAGAACTTCCCTATAATCTTAACAGTGAGTACAGTCTGCATTTGAAAACAGATTTAAAAAGATGTTGGACTGCCTTGCATCAACCGCTATAAAAAGATTTCTTAGCTAATTGACACTTGATTGATAATCAAATGACTTAAACTAGGAGGCAGGCATCCTGACACAGCAGGTTCTACCAGTGCTTGGGACACTCAAATCCCATATTGGAGTGTTTAGTCCCAACTAGTCTTCAGGTTGAACGTCTGTCTGATGCACCATGAGGCAGCAGATGAATGCTAGAGGACTTGAATCACTGCCATGCACATGAGAGACCTTGATGGAGTTCTGGACTCCTGGCCTCAGCCTGAGGTAGATTCAGTTGTTGTGATCTCTCTCTCTCTCTCTCTCTCTCTCTCTCTCTCTCTCTCTCCCTCTCCCTCTCCCCCTCCCTCTCCCTCTCCCTCTCTTCTCTCACCTCTCCCTTTCACATAGATGAAAACAAATAAGCTCCAAATTGGTTTTTATTAAAGTAAGCTTATAGTGTACATTACCAAATAATCTACCTTTCTGAATTTCTATAGATTTTCCTTTTTGATATCTTCCGAATTTAACATAACATCAAATTTAGTATGAGTTTAGGGGATGTAAAATAATTACTGTATCTGTTAGCAAATATTTTTAAAGATACCAAATGATGTGAGTAAAGTTTTATTTTGGGTGAATAGAATTGGGAGTGACATTTTCTTTTGGACAACTTTTTGTAATCTTTTACTCTTATACAAACATTTACCATTTTTGCAAAAAAAATTTAATTTTCATTGTACACAAGAAAATACATCAAGTAGTCAAACACTATTCTTACTAATTTTGGTGTTGGTTCTAATGTAAGTGATTTTTTTCAAAAAGTGTTAAAGTTTGAGTCAATAAAAAATATCAACCAAAATTTCCCTTGTGTTGAAGTAGCTTTCTTTATATGCTACATAAAAATACAGTATGGGATATTTTCATTATATGTTAATTATTCCTAATTTTGTGCATCTTAAATTCAATGTTATTAGCATTCTCTTGGGAGATTTCCAGTATTCTGTCCTCAAAGGTGAGTTTTTAGAAATTATCTAACATTTCATCCCATGAAAAAAAGTGATAATTATACTGTATTCACATAGTTTTCCTCTAAACAGCATAATACTTACACAGACTTTCTACCTATTTAAATTTTATATTCTGCAAACTAGAAGTAAGTTCATATTGTACCTCTTTTACAGTTCTTCCAAAAAGACACAACACAGTTCATACAGAAATTCACTAGCAGAGTCTCTTGAGTCCCAGTTTATTACTATGTGTGGTATATAAGCTTTTCATTGTGTACTGATTTTACTGATTTTTTTACATCAAAAGATTCATTTTCCCAAATAAAATAATGCATTACGCAAGAGAATCAAATATCTAGGTGAACAAATTCCATCAAGTCCTTGCAACTCCATCCTCCATTACTAAATAGCTTTTCATATTTGTGACAGATGTTGTTGCTCACAGTTATATTTTCCTTACCTCTTTGGAAATTGAATTCGTTTTCATGTGTCTGCACTCTAAGAAAGTAAATACTTCCCTTTCTCTTTATGTTAATATTAATTAAAAGTCTAAAACAATCATGGCATTCTCATTCCTGTGATTAATGATTTGTTGAGATTGTGACATGTGATAATTGTGGCCAAAGAGATCGAAGGGCAAGTTGGCTAAGGCACTAACTACAACAGCCATCCCATGACCATGAAAAGCGGTTCAAAAGCCATATTATATTTGAGACTAAATGAACCAACCCTGAAAATGCACACTCTCCAGGTGAGGCAATGTATATTTTTACCATTTGAATCATTTAATTTGTGTGTTTTGTTTCTTATTCAATAACATTCAGACTGATAAATACTTAATATCTGCTTAGTAAGTGTACATGTTCGAATCTGTGTTGACTCCAACATCAGTACTTTTTGCACATGAAAGCCTTGGTTCAGGTTATGTTTAGCTGATCACTGCATCTTATTTTCATGATTGCCAACTTGTATCAGCACCCTTATAATTTCAAGTAATACAGATGTTGAATTTATTGAAGGTGTTAATTTTTTAGTTACCTCTGATAACTCAATTTATAACAGAAAAGGTAATGTGTGTAAGTTTAAAAGTGCTCTATCATCCTATTCTTGGTTTAATTAATTTATTCATATTAATATATATGACTCAGACTGTATCACTAGTTACCTCAAGAAAATCCTGTAATCATGCTTTTTCTTTTCAGATATTTATTTCCATACAATTACAGTGTTTTTGAGTTAGAATTTTTACAAGGATAAATATTGGTGCCAATAACTTTTCTATGTTCATGTTGATGATTATTTTATAAAAAAGGAACTTTGTTTTATATATTGTTCTGCAGTTTGCTTTTATAATTGGCAGTATGTCTTGGTCATCTCTCCATAGATACACATGGAAATATCCTTTATTATTTTCAAAGGCTCTGTAGTATTCTGCTATCTAGCTGTACTTTATTATTCATATTTTATGTTATTGCTGTTTCTTTGTTGTAACACTGCCCCTATTGTCAAGCAGTTTGTTTCCAAATGCTCGCTCTTGAAAATGATGGAGTAATTAATATTTTGCCAACTTCCATTTATTCCAAGTGGTGAGGAGTTCTGAGTTCAAAGGGCCAACATTTATGCTAGCCATAGCCACATTGTTCTGTAAAACTGTTTGGAAAATTCCCATTTGCTCATATTCTCACCAAAAAAAAACCCACAAGAGTGAATTTGTTCTATTTTTCTGTCAAAATGATGAGTACAAAAAAAAAATCTCTATTTTACCTAGCTTTTTTTTTCTTTGTTATTCGTGGTTATGTGCCTATAATGTGTATAGGTGTATAGGTCATTTGTAGGTTTTTCTTTTTTTGGTGTGTGGATTTTCTATTAGTTTCACTTGTCTTTTCTTTTTGCTTACTTATTTTGTTCTTCTGCAATTACCTTCGCATTATCATGGTTACCAATGACAGATCCATAGAAATAGTAGATATCATGAATATGTACTAGATAGGAACAAAATCAAAAAAATACTTTTACAAATAAGTTCTATAGAGTCATTTCAATTAATGGAGTCCTACATAGTTTTGGATAAAACAGTGGATTGCAACAATTCTTCAAAAATCTCCTAAGTGCTAAGTAATTATTTCATTATTAACAACCACACTTTCTTGGATATTTTCATGAAACGAGAATAAAACATTTTGCATGCTATGAAAAACAGCTTGGCACCAAAGAGAGTTTTCTGTAATATATCTATTCATGGATTTCAGAATTGTGTTTGCACCAAAATAAACTCATACTTTTCATTCCATTATTTCCACAAGCATTTTGAAGTACACTCATAGACCACTAATAAACATATGAAAATTTGAATTTAATGAAAGGCTATTAGTACATTAGAATGATGCATGACTAATTGATAAGGAATTATTATCTTTTTATGGTTTGGTAAACTATCTCCTGAGAACTATTCAACTAACTGCATAAATAAAGTATTATTGAAACACAAGCGTGCCCACTCATTCCTGTATTGTCTATGACTACTTTCCCAATACAAAGTATTGAGACATTGTTACAAGACTGAAGGTTTTTATTTTCTGACAAGTTAAAAAAAATTACTGGGGCCAGCATTGTGGTGCAGTGGGTTAAGCTGCCACCTAGAATGCCAACTTCCCGTGTGAGTGCCTGATGAGGTAATGGCTGCCCACTTCTGATCCAGCTCCCTGCTAACATGCCTGGGAAAACAGCAGAAGATGGCCCAAGTTCTTGGGCCCTGCCTCAGGGGTTGGAGACTCAGCCCGACCCAGTCCCCGCCTTTTCAGCCATTTGGAGAGTGAACCAGCAGACAGAAGATCTCTCTCTGTTTCTCTTCTATCTAACTCTGCCTTTCAAATAAATAAACGAATCTTTAAAAAAATAAAGAAACAAGAAATTACTGATTGTTATATTTAAAAATGTGTAATGGGTTTTCAAAGGTATTAAGCATCACTATAAAATTATTACTATTTATATCTGAAATATCATTCTTTTACTGTCTGAAACTAGAATGATGCAGGTATCCTGAAAGAACTGAAAAAATTGACAAAGCATGTTTAGAATTAAGCCATCAACAAAGTAACATGCACTGAATAGAGGCAAACTACTCTTGGTAATAGCACTTTCTCTTTTCTCTCATCCTTTTCTTCTCTCTGGCTCTCATCTTTCTATCTGTCTCAGTTTGATTTTTCAGGTAATTTTAGCGTCCTATCTCCAGACAGAATTTAGCCTGCAGCATTTTACCTTACAGTATGGGGATCAACTTTCCTGCTGTAGTTTACTGCAGGGAAGGAAGAACAGCAGGACTTCCTGTGATAATGCAAACAAAGCAGTGAGATAGAAGCTAGGTTTTTAGTGTATACAATGGAATAAAGTAGTTTTCATTTGTAAGAACCATGAAGCTTTCTAACTACAATGCAAGATCACTTATATTAAAGAAGAAAGAAAAAGACTATCTGTTGGAATCAGAAGCTTGCTGCAGAACACAAAAGCTTCAAAGTGCAAAGATTTTCAGTAGAAAATAAATACCCAATGATTAAAAACAGTGATTATATATAGCTATAGGAGTAAAGCTAGAGATTGTGCAGTGATATGTGTTAGTGTAAATTGGTACAAAATCCAAATACTCCTTCAGATTTCAATATTAGTTCTGTCTGAAGTTCCAGGTAGTTTTCTATTTTTGTAAGCTGTAGATTTTGGTCAAGACTTGATAAATTTTTTGGCCTACTTTACCTTTCAGCATTTTCTGGAAGATTTTGTGAAACTTCAGAATTTAAATGCGTACATCTTATCACAACGACCAGCATAATTACTGGGCTGTTGTCTGAGAGGCTAGATGCTCTCATTATTTCTATGTATATTACAAATAATTTCAGAGTCATGGCTTACACAGCAGAAGCATCAGAAAAAGGGGAATTTAGATTTGAGTTGTGCCTTGGACCCTGAGAAAGACACGAATTATTCTTAGAAAATATTTGTATGAATTCCTCATATTTTAACTTATCCTGGTGCCCTTACTTGCTTTGCTATTGCACACATCTCCTGGAAAAGTTGCCCCAATTGCACTCGAGTTTGTCTGCACTCCACTCAATAATCTTTATGCATCTAGTAACTGAGAAAACAAATGTTTACCCCTGTGCTAATGTTTTTTCTTACCTTACTGTGTATTATATTTGAACATAGAACTTACTTGATGCCTTAACTTCATTTCTGCAGGCACACCTAAGAAAATGACAAATAAATAAGACAGCTTAAAAAAGCAAAAATAATGAAATTAAGGAAAGGCAATTTAAAAATAAACATTGGAATTTCCCTATGATTCCAGCTTTCCAGTCAAGTCTGCCTTATTTGCTGAGTAAAGACAGAATTGCTTCTGGGAGAATCATGAAGTGAGATCCTACTGGTTAATGTGTACAGAAGCACTGATTTGGACCCATTCCTGTCTCCTCGGAGGCATTGATCTAGTAATTATCCTCTTCTTCTCTTGCACCTTTAATTACTCTCTCCTCATTGATTCCTTTCTTTTGCCACAAGCATGCTCCTGCTTTCTCATCTTAATGTTTTAAAATCATTTCCTTAACACTGGTCCTGCTTAAGCTACTACCTCCCCCTCTTCTTTTCACTACAATACATTTTAGGAGAGAAATTGCACTGGCTTGTACATTTTACCTCACTTTTACAACTCTCACTACTGGATGTGTTTTCTGTATACCTAAACAAACCATTCATTCCCCCCACCCCCTTTCTAAATGTATTCACTCTCACTGAGCTCTCTGTCACCTTTGCTACTGCTGCCACCTAACATCATTTCCATGATGCTCCGTTCCCTCTCTTCACAGTACAGATTTGCTGTGCTCTAGCCACAAAATACCAGGCACTGTATTTGAAGTATGCTCTCCAGGTGCATTGTTTTGTAACTTTGTTTAAGCTACAACCTTAGCTGGAATTGCTCTCACTACCTCATCATGTCATGTCTCCCATTTAATCTCATGTACCATTCAACCGATTGCTTCTAGGAAATCTTCCCAGATCCTCTCCAATTCCTCTACTTCATTATGAATCACTTTTTGCTTTTTTGTCTTTTAAAGAACTGTTTTAGGTTCACAGTTAAACTGAAAAAATACTCCCTACCCCACACATGTAAAACTTGCCCCCTTTATCAATGTGCAGCATAACCCATTAGAATGATGCGCTTGTTACAACTGATAAACTAACATTGACACATTATTATCAGCCAAAGCCCATGGTTTACATTAAGGTTCACTCTTGGTGTTGTATAATTTATGAGTTCGGGCAAATGTATAATGACATATATCCATTATTATGACATCATAAAGAGTTTCACTATATTAAAATTCCTCTATGCTCTACCTGTTCATCCTTCCCAGCACTTAACTCATGCAAACACTAATCCTCTTACTGTCTTCCATGTTTTTGACTTCTCCATAACATCATATATTCAAAAATCCTGCAGTGTAGCCTTCTCAGACTAGCTTATTTCACATAATATGCATTGAAAATGTTTTATGTCTTTTATGGTTTGATAACTTATTTATCTTGAGTAATTAATAGTGTTCCTATTTGGATGTTCCAGAGCATACTTATCCATTCACCTATTCAAGGATACCCTGGTTTCTTCCACTGCTTAATAACTATGGAAAAAAATGCTGTTAACATGCTTGTGAAGGTTGTTGTTCATACAGAAATTTTTTAATTCCTTTGTGTAAATACCAAGAAGCAATATTTCTAGATCATATATTCAGCTTTATAAGAAACTAACCAGAAAAGAAGAAGAAGAAGAAGAAGAAGAAGAAGAAGAAGAAGAAGAAAGAAACTAACCAATAGCTCTGCTCCCTCCCCCACCCCAATGTGGCTGTACCATTTTGCTTTCACACCAGTAATGAATGAAATTTCCTGTTGCTCCACATCCTCACTAACATTTGATGTTGTCGGTGTTCTGCATTTTGATCATTCTGGGTATGTAGTGGTATGTTATTGTTTTAATTTGCATTTCCTCATGACAAATGAATTGGTGTATCATTTCATATGCTTATTTGCCATCTGTGTAGCTCATTTAGTCTTCAGCCTATTTTTTTTTTTTTTACCAGAATGTTAACTTTCTTACTGATGAGTTTGGAGTGTTCTTTGTATATCTCAGTAACAGTATTATATCAGATGTATCTTTGGTAAATATCATTTCTTAGTCTGTGGCTTGTCTTCCAATTCCCTTGACATTGTCTATCACAGGGCAAAATTTTTGAATTTTAACAAATTCCAGCTTGTCAATTCTTTCTTTTTTATGCTAAGTAGGTTTCTCCTACTTTATCTTCTAGGAGTTTTATAGATTTGTATTTTGCATTTAAGTCTATGACAAATTTTGAGGTGTGTGTGTCTGT
Source organism: Sylvilagus floridanus (assembly GCA_949820135.1). NCBI lineage: Eukaryota > Metazoa > Chordata > Mammalia > Lagomorpha > Leporidae > Sylvilagus > Sylvilagus floridanus. The sequence continues at coordinate 71,636,253 of OX463223.1, read as the reverse complement.
GTGTGTGTGTAATGTATGAGGTCTGTGAATTAATTTATTCTTATTTTCACATGTAGATATCCAGTTCTTCCAGTAGCATTTGTTAAATTTGTTTTATTTCTTTGTCGTCTTTAGCAAAGTTCAGTAGACTGTATTTATATAAGCCTATTTCTTGACTGTCTAGACTCTTCTATCTATTTGTCTATTCTTGGCCAGTAGCATATATTGATTACTGTAGTTTTTTATTAAATCTTAAAGTTGGATAGTGTTTGTCTTCCAACTTTGTTCTTTTCCTTCTGTACCATGTTGGCAATTCTGATTTTTTTTTTCTTTTAACTTTAAAATCAGTGTGCTCATATCCAAAAAATAACTTACTGGGATTTTATTTGAGACTGCACTGAATCTATAAATCCAGTTAGGAAAGAAGTGGCATTTTAGCAAATAGTGGATTTTCCTATCCATGAAGTAGGAATCTTTAATTCCACATTTACTTAGTTCTTTGACTTCATTCAAAGGACTCCTGTAGATGTCTTCATATAGCACTTATAAGCATTTTGTTATATTTTTCCTAAATTTTTCAGTTCTGTGGGTGCTATTGTAAATTATACTGTTTTTAATCTGAAATATTGTTTTTTGTTGTTGGTATTTGGGAAAATTATTGACATTTATCCATAAATTTGCATCCTGATATGTTGCCATGATTGCTCATTACTCCCAGAGGTTTTATCAATTCTTTCAGGTTTTCTGCATAGACAATCATATGATCTGTAAGCAATGACAGTTTTATTTCTTCCTTTCTAACCTGTGTATCTTTATTTCCCTTATTCATGTTATTTCAATAGCAAGGACTTCCAGTAGAACACTGAAAGAGTGGTGAATGAGAACATTTTTGTGTTGTTCCTAATCTGAGTGGGGAAGTTTCTAGTTACAACATTACCATTTAGTATGATGTTAAGCTTTAGGTTTTTGTGATTTTTTTTTAGTAGATAGTCTTACTCAAATTGAGAAACTCCCTACTATCTATAGTTTGCTGAGAGATTTTCATTTCTGTCATGAGTGACTTTTGGATTTTATCAGAGGTGTTTATGCATCTATAGATATAAGAGGATGTCAAAAAGTTTATGGAAAATTTATATTATGAAAAAATCATGCATGGATTTCAATTGTTTGTATCAAAATAAACTTATCTTGTAATTCTATTCTCAGTGAACTTTTTGAAGTGCCCTCATGTGCTCATGATTTTTTTTCCTTTCTCAATCTGTTGATATGAAGTATTATATAAATTGCTTTTCAAATGTAGAATCAGCCTTGAATTCCTGGGATATGTTCCAGTTAGATATGCCATATATACATATATATATATATATAATGTATTTAATATATAGTACATATATTTATAAATTTATATATATGTTATATAATATATTATATGTATAGCATATATCTAGCATATATTTAGTATGATATACATAATATACTACTTCTTTTACTTTTCTAGTATTTTGTTAAGAAATTTTACAACTGTATTCATGAGAGATTTTGGTCTGTTGTCTCTTTTCATGTAATGACTTTTTCTCAGTTTGGTATTATGGTAATGCTGACTCCAAAGAAAAAGTCAGGAATTATTCCCTCTTCTTCTATCCTCTGAAAGCTACTATAGGGTATTGGTACAATCTCTTCCTTAAATGTTTAATAGAAATTGCCAGTGAATCCATTTGGGTCTGGTGCTTTCTGTTTCAGGAGGTTATTAATTATTGACTATTTATTTAACAGCTTATAAACTTATTTAGATTGCCTATTTCTATTTGTGTGCTTTTGTGCAGATTGTGTCTTTTAGGATTGCTCCATTTTACACAGGTTGTAAAATTTGTGTGTGTAAAGCTGTGTGCAGTATTCCTTGATGATCTCTTTAAACTTTCTGAGATCTGTAGTGATGTCCTCCCTTTGTTCCTGACATTAATAATTTTTGTCATCTTTCTTATTTTCTTAATTAAACTCATTAGAATTTCATCAATTTTATTTGTCTTTTCAGAGAACCAGCTTCTTGTTTCATTGATCTCCTGTTTTCAGTTGTATTTATTTCTGCTCTGATTCATATTATTTATACTGATTTCTACCCTTATAGTTATTTTCTATTCTTCCACTTACTTTGAATTTAATTTGCTTTTTCTAGTTTCCCATGGTGGAAACTTATATTGCTGATTTTAAATTTTCATTGGTTTGAGAGAAAGAGAGAGACAGATACACAGAAAAAGAGCTCTAATATGCTGATTCGCTCCCTAAATGTCCATTTTGATAAAAGGTGGGCCAAGCTGATGCTGGGAGCTGGGAACTCACTTGAGGCATCCTATAGGGGTGTCAGGAATCCAGTTTTTTGAACCATCACTGCTAGCTCCCAGGGTCTGAATTAGTAGGAAAGGATGGAAAAAAGATATTACATTGCAAATAGTAACCAGAAGAGACCTGTGATATCTATAAACTCCAATATAGGAAAAACAGATTTTAGTCATAAAATTATAGTGAGAGACAGAGAAAGACATTTTATATCTATTATTTCAATTGCTCAAGAGTATATGACAATTCCAAACACATACACACCAAACAACAAAACCCCAACATATATGCATCAAGCATGAACAAAATTGAATTAAAATATTTTTACAATAATGACCAAAAACTTCACTCATTCCTTTTCAATAATAGAATATCTAAACAGAGAATCAGTAAGGAAGTAGAGAATTTGAGCAATACTACAAACCATCTTGACTTAACAAACACAAAAGACCGCTTCACTCAGCAATTGAAATTTACACATTCTTTTCAGAGAAGTATGGAACATTTAGAGGATATGTCACATATTAGGTTATAAAACAGTTGCTAAAGTACCTTCTCTGACCACAATGGAGTAAAACTACAAATGAATAAATCCAAAAATATGTGGAAATTTAAAATTTTTTTTTCAACTTAATATTTTATTTATTAATTTTGGGATAACTTTTTTTTGACAGGTAGAGTTATAGACAGTGAGAGAGAGACAGACAGACAGAAAGGTCTTCCTTTCCGTTGGTTCACTCCCCAAATGGCAGCCACAGCCTGCGCTGTGCCCATCCAAAGCCAGGAGCCAGGTGCCTCTTTCTGGTCTCCCACACAGGTGCAGGGGCCCAAGCACTTGGGCCATCCTCCACTGCCCTCCCAGTCCACAGAAGAGAGCTGGACTGGAAGAGGAGCAACCGGGATTATAAGCTGGCACCCATATGGAATGCCAGCACCACAGGCGGAGGATTAGTCAAATAAGCTGTGGCGCCGGCCCCAGGAATAGCATTTTTTAATTTACATTATACTCAAAAGTTTAATGGTTCTGCTAAATAAAGAGTTCAATAACTAAAAAAGCAAAATGACCGTAGCTCTTAAACTATAGGACGAAAGAAGAAATTAATAGGAAAATCTATCAATAGGAAAATCAGGATTTTCTTTGATATGAATGAAAATGAAGACATAATATGTGAAAACTTTCTGTGATTGTTAATTTTATGTATAAAATTGAAAGGTATTTTTGCATGAAATTAACATTTAGGTCAGTGTACTTTGAATAAGCAGAAAACCCTAGATCTCCTCTGAAGGTCTGAATAGAACAAAATTTATAACTGCCCTGGGAAGGGATTAATTCTCCAGCAGGCTGCCCTTGCACTTCATCTATACTGTTGGTTTTCCTGAATCTCCAAGCCTTCAGACTGGAAATACACCATTAGGTTTCCTATGTCTCCAGTCTGCCAGCTCAAATGGCAGATTTTGGACTTAGCAGCTTCTATGATCATGTGAATCCTTATAAGAAATCTTTTTCTACTCAAATACATATTCTACATTCCACTGGCTCTGTCCCTTTGGAGAACCGTAATTCACTTAAAGAATGCTGAGAAAGCATTACTCTGAGTACACTTTATAGCTGTGACCACTTACATTAAAAGTGAAGTGTTCTGTATCAGATTTTTCAATCTGAGAACTAATTTCCAGTTTTGTCTGTGACTTATCCTTATCATCTTCTATTTTTTTTTCTTTTAATTTCCGCCCCTTGTTTCTCTCTCCGGAGACTCTTATCGATCAAATGTTGGGCTCTAGCAGTGGCCATTTATGGCTCTTTCCACTCATGCATTGTCTTTTTGCCTTTATGAGCAACATTCTAAGGGATTCCCCCAACTTTATTTTTTGTTTGTGCATTAAAAATGTATTTTGGAAATTATACTTTTTTAAAAGTTTTATTTATTTGAAAGAGTTACAGAGAGAGGCTGAGAGAGAGAGAGAGGTCTTCCATCTGCTGGTTCACTCCCCAGAAGGTGGCAACGACCAGAGCTGCGCTGATCCAAAGCCAGGAGCTGGGAGTTTCCTCCGGGTCTCCCATGTGGGTGCAGCAGTCCAAGGACTTGGACCAAATTCTACTGCTATCCCAGGCCACAGCAGAGAGCTGGATCAGAAGTGGAGCAGCCTGGACTAGAATCGGTGCCCATATGGGATCCTGACGCTTCAGGCCAGGGCTTTAACCCACTGCACCACAGAACCAGCCATAGAAATTATACTTTTAAGACCTAAAGACTTTCCCTAATTCATGATTTTTAAATTGTTTATTTATTTTCATTTTAACTAAAAGAGCTAGATTTACATCTACTGGCTCCCTCCCCAGCTGCCTGTGATAAGCTGATCCAGGCCAGGCTGAAGCCAGGATCCTGGAAATCCATCTGGGTCTCCTATGTGGGTGGCAAAGACTCAGCTACTTGGGCCATTACCTGCTGCTTCCCATGATACGTGTTAGTAGGAAACTGGATCAAAAGCAGAAACCATGATTTGAACCAGGCGCTTTGATATAGAATGTAAGCATCCCATGCAGTGACTTGATTGTGGCACTAAATGGCTCCTCAATTTTTGATATTTTAAGCAACATTGAGTTTTCAGCTCAGAGATGCAAAGATTCTTAGTGCAGACTTTTGTTAAAGTTCTCTTTCGTTTTCTATTTTCACTGAGCATAATTTTATTCATCTAAATATTTATTTTTATTCTGTGGCTTTGTTTCTTGTGCCTGATGATCTGTGACTGTGTATATTTAAGAAAAAAAGTGTAGGTAGTTGGTATTATTTTCCTCTATTCTTTTCTAAGTAGGTTTGATTTTTCACCTGAGTAAGACATCCAGCTGGTTATATACAATGAACACAGTGTGAAAATTGTCCTTTTTTGATCACATGGGAGAAAATGGGGACCTGGATGTCAGGCTATGCACGGATCAGTTCTTCCACACTCCACATCCCAGCCAGGAGTAGAAATATTTGATTCTGGGCTTACAATACCCGTAAGAGAAGCCTTTACTTTCCCCAAAAGATTAAGCTTCTTGACAGAAGAATGCTGTGTGTCTTTGTCCTGTGGATAGCCAGGTTAACATTTTACTTTTCACACTTAGTAAGAGTATGGAGATATTGACTTCCTCAGCTGTTCCATATGCAGAGTTTCAATTAATTCCCAGGATTTCCACATCACTTTTCATTCTTGACCTCTGTTATACCTGCCTGTAATCCCTTGGTCTATATGGAATTCAGTCTTCCAGTAATCCATTGATATATGTGATCTGATGGCGAAACACTCTTCTCTTTTCTGTACTGTAGAGACTTTGTTCTTTATTGTATTTCTAATTCAAGACAAAAAGATTTAAACGTAAGTCTGGAGATTGAAGTAGAGTTCTTTAGTCTAATCTAAAAAAAGTGAAATGAATGAATGATGTAGGGATGGGAATGCTATCATTTTTTTCTTTGCTTCAAAGGCCGATTTTACTTTCTAGGGTCTATTTCCATATGTTTTCTTTAGTATCTACCAACCTCTCACACTGATCCTGAACACAGAGTTTATACTTCCACTTATATATATATTATGCATTTATCAAATAATTATTGACATATTAGATATATTACATATGTTATAATGATTTTCAGCTTTTATGTTCCAGAGAGCAAAAGTTTCACAGGCCGTATTACACATTGCTAAACGTTAGAAAGGCTTTGTTATTTGAGTGTGAAAACATTTTCTTCCGATGAAGTTGCATATCTATTATAAAAACAAAAAATGAAGTGATTATAACAATGCGATGAGATAATTATGTGAAAAATAACTGGACTTGTTATAAGAGTTAGAGTTATTGATTTCTGGTAATGATCCAGTTAAATGAACTGTGAAAGGTATTAAGCGCCCAGAAAAGAGAATGTTTTTAAATGTTTCTTTTTAGCAAAAAGCAGAATAGGAACTGATTTGCTGGTTATACTCAATTATTACTCCCATGTTTAATTCAAATCATGGTAATAAAAGTGGTAAAAAAAAAAAAACAGAAAAAGAAATACTTGATGAATGCAGAAATTAGAAAATGGATGGAATTTTTAATTCTCTTGAATAAAGTGCTTCACAGCGATTTCATGCTTAAATTTTAAAGTGTGAGATTCATTCATAGGTTCATAAGTTTTCAACTTTAATAGTATAAATGGGGCTCAGCATTGTGGTGCAGTGGGTTAAGCCGCCACCTGCAAGTTGGGCATCCCTTATGAGTGCTGGTTCGAATCCTGCCTGCTCTACTTCTGATTCAGCTCCCTGCTAATGAGCCTGAGATAGCAGCAGATGCCTGAGTACTTGAGCTCCTGCTACCCATGTGGGAGACCCGGATGGAGTTCCCAGCTCCTGGCTTCAGCCTGGTTGCAATCATTTGGGAAGTGAACCAGTGGATGCAAGATCTCTCCGTCTGTAACTAACTAACTAAATAAAGAAATTATTTTTAAAGCATAAATGATGTAGACAGGGAGGTAGTAAAGAACTAAGAACTGCCAGCATCTGTGCTACAACCCATGTGTACCCCCCTAAACCCCACCTCTTCCTTCCACGCAGACAAGGTGTTGGAGTGGCATGGGCTAGAAATAGTCAACATGGCTGCAGGCGCGGCACATGCATCCCTATCATGCACCTGAATTCCACTGTCATTGTGTAACAGATACCATGGCGTTTCCAAGATTTCACCACATGTACTATGGCCTCACATGCACCAGACAATATGATACTTCTGATTTCCAAAAAAAGGAGCATGAAAATGGGCAGTTTTCAAATCCTACTCAATTTGAACATTTAATTAAGTCCTGCCCCAGGCAACATTCTCTATCCTGTAAGGATGAGCCCAAACTTTTATAATGCTATCAATCTTTTATGAGATTGCCTGTATTCTAGCGTGTGTACTTTCTCTTTGCCTTAAAATAAATATTGCTTCTCTGTTCACTTTGATCCTCACCTACTTCGTGAATTCTTTCATATGTGGAGATAAGAACCTGGACCATGCGTAGACAGGGGTCTACCCCACATCATAAGCAGAGATGGGGATATATTGAAATTTCATTGAAGGTAAACGTGTTCAAAGACATCCACATACATGTTTATATTGGAATAAGTTATTCAGTCTCTTCTAATTTTGTTTTTGCGATTCCTTCAGCACTGATAAAAAGGAACATTGAAATGGATTTCATCCTGCCTAAACAGTATATATTTTTTGAATTATAAGCATAACAATTAGAAAAATCATAAGCATTTGTCCTTCCTCAAAGTAGTGGATAAAGTATAATGAGGTACATTGTTTTATTCTTACAGAAAGAAGCTACAACATGAAGATTAAGTGCTGAGCCTGTGGGTACTTGCCTTAAGAGGAAGGCAGTGTCAGGAGTGAGATTGAACAATTATTCTCTTTCCGGTTAAGGCATGCTTCAAAAGATCTTTTGAATAGAAAGAGAAGAATAGAAATATTTGAGTTTATATCTAGAAAAAGAAAGGAATTTAAAGTTAAATATTAATGATCACATATTTCATTGTAAGTCTGAGGAAGTCATAAAACTCTTCTATTGCCAGAAGAGTTATAAAGAGTACTGTGGATAATTGAGAGTGCTTACTCGCAGACGTTTTTGATGTTCTTTAAAGTGTCATAAGATAAGAGGTGAAAATGTAGCTTATCTTATTGCTTTGAAGACAATTTTTCAGACTTTCATCATTTCTGAATTTGGAATATAGTTATAATCAATTAGATGCCAAATTTAATAACTAATATTTTCTTATTCTTAGGGATACATAAAATAATTATGCACAGTATAGCTGATTTTGTTTAAGAGAAAATGAAACATAGTAATTTACACTGTATGTGCCATGAGTTACATATCTATAGAACTTAATGTTTGCGACTTGGGAAATTCCAAATTTAAGTTTCTTTGAGAGCAATTGAATGCTTCTAGTGCAACATTTTTGTTTGCATTTTGTTGCATCTTGGATCCTTAAAAATTTCCCATTTCTGCATAATTCATCATGGCACAGGAGGTTAAGCTGCTACTTGGGACACTCACATCACATGTTGGACTGGTTGTGATTGAGTTATGCTTCTGCTTCTAGTGTAGCTTCCTGCTAATGTGCATCCTGGAAGGCAGCATATGATGCCCAAGTACCTGGGTCCCTGCCACCCACACTGCAGATCTGGATAGAGTTCGGGGCTACTGGCTTCAGCATGGCACAACGCTGGCTGTTGCAGACATTTGGGAAATGGACTAGCAGATGGAAGGTCTCTCTCTGTCTCTCTCTTGCTATAGCTCTGCCTTTCCAAAAAATAAAATCAAATAAACAAACAAAAATATTTACCATTTAATTTACATATTTATACCTTTATCTCATTCATTTCATGTAAGAAAAGAATAAATTGTATAAATATATTCTATTTTTTACGTGATGCCCTATGCATGCTTTTCCCAAGAACCAATTGTAATGAGACATTTAAATGTAACCTAAACAATAAAATTTTTAAAAACAACAAGATATTTGTGTTCTACTGGTAGCCTTGGTCTAGACTTGTTTTTTTAAGAATATGCTATTTAGAAGCTATGAATTCCTCTTGTTCTCTGAAAGGCAGAGTTCATAAAATTGTCAGCTTCTCCTCTCAAAGCATGATATCCTAGTAATATTGCTCATTTGTGTCATTCATTATAACACCTGAGTGTCAATTAGAATATTAAAAAATGCTTTTCTCGGCCGGCGCCGTGGCTCAACAGGCTAATCCTCCGCCTTGCGGCGCCGGCACACCAGGTTCTAGTCCCGGTCGGGGCGCCGGATTCTGTCCCGGTTGCCCCTCTTCCAGGCCAGCCCTCTGTTGTGGCCCAGGAGTGCAGTGGAGGATGGCCCAGGTGCTTGGGCCCTGCACCCCATGGGAGACCAGGAAAAGCACCTGGCTCCTGGCTCCTGCCATCGGATGAGCGCGGTGCGCCGGCCGCAGCGCGCCGACCACGGCAGCCATTGGAGGGTGAACCAACGGCAAAGGAAGACCTTTCTCTCTGTCTCTCTCTCTCACTGTCCACTCTGCCTGTCAAAAAAAAAAAAAGCTTTTCTCATATTCCAAATTTTTATTATTTTTGATTTATCAGAAAATATTTTCTTCCAGGTCAACAAATTTGCATTCCTCGAATTCAATGCATGCATATATTAAAAATCTTACACTTTTTCCCTTCCTTCCAGAAACTTAGAATCCTGTTGAAGGTCTAACAATACTACATGACGATTCCATTAATAGTGTAATTTTTTGTTTCAAATATTATCACAATTTATTTTTCATTAACTTTAAGCAAAAGATACCGTCTTTTAAAAATAAAAATAATACTGAATACAGATCAAATATTTGTTTAAGAATTTTAAATACTCCATGAATTTTCCTAATTTTTTTGTGCTTCATACACGAGTTTTGTCAAAGATTCAGAATGACTTTAGAGGTAGAAAAATTGCCCTAAAAACTTATAAATTACTTGAAAAACTAGGTATTTGATGCAAATATATTCGTGTGAAACATATTTTTAACGTGAGAATGATATTTATTCCCTCTATATCTCGCACTAGGCAGGATTTAATCTAATGTAAGTAAATGTTAATAGCTACTTAGATGCTTTCTGTAGAAAATACATATGAAAAATTAGTCCTTTTTTTAAAAAAATTTAAGGTATACAAATTTCATGCATTTCATATGTACATATTTAGGAACACAGTGATTCTTCCCATCCTACTCTCCATCCCACCCATGCTCCCACCCTTCTTCCTATTTCCTCTCCTACTCCCTCTCTTCATTTTTGCAATGATCTACTTTCAGTTTACTTTATACTCATAAGATTAAACTTATACTAAGAGTTCAACAAATAGTGAGAAGGAAACAACACTGTTCTTCAACAGTAGAGACAAGGGCTGTAAACAATTACCAAAGCTCAAAATGTCCATTTCACTCCAATACATTACATTTTAAGTAATCTATTAGTTACCCCTGATCAAGGAAAACATATAATATTTATCCTTTTGGGACTGGCTTATTTTACTAAGTATAATGGTTTCCAGTTGAATCCATTTTTTACAAAAGATAAGATTTCATTTTTTACCTCTATATAGTATTCCATAGTGTATATATGCCATAATTTCTTTATCCAGTTATCAGTAGCTGGACATCTGGGTTTATTCCACTCTTTCATACACTGATTTCATTTCTTTGGGTAAATTCCCAGAGGTGGGATTATTAGGTCATTGGGTTTATCTATTTCCAGCTTTCTGAGGTATCTCAAATAATGTATTTTTGAATCCATAACACTTAGTGCTAATATACATAACCCAAATCATATGACAAGATTTCTAAAGCAGAGTATGAGTTCAGTTATGTGGGAGACCTAGTGAAGGAAAACTGCATTAGAAGCAGAAAGAGATAATTTGAAAAACGGAAAGACTTTGAGTAGGCAGGAAAAGAGAAGGCAAGGTTAATAAAATTAAGAACGATAGCATTATAGCACAACAGCAACAACAATATGCAGCGATTAATAAAACCATATAAATAAGATGATGATATTTTGAACAAGATTAATGTGCTTTGTTTTTTGTCTTACTAGGCCTAAAGTTTTAGCCAAGGACTTGAGTATTCATCCATGGAGACATAGATGAAATTAGAGTTGATTATAGAGAAAATGTAAAGACACAGTTGTAACTCCATACATTAATATTCATGAAGTATAAAGAGTATTCAGGACATTGTACTGCACTTTTTGCATATTTATTTTTGTTTTGTTTTATAATAATATTATGGGACTAATATCACCATTAGTCAATTTTTAATGAGTAAAATATTAAAATTAATTTGCCCTAAGGCATATAGTGTGTAAGTCTTTGTAGTGGCTTTTTAATGTTGTAACTTGGCTAAGTTGAACTATGCTTCTCAGAAAAGCCTTTTCTGTATGTTGCTGGGTAGGGTGGTCTACAATGAGATTCTTAAAAGATTTGCTGCAAAGGAAATAGCAACTGTCTTGTATCTCAAACACATTGTCATCGGTCTGCAGATTTTCCTGTTGGCATAAGGCAATAGTTGACTTGTGAGGGTCCTACCTTCTTCTGGGTCTTCTTTTGTTTCTTCGAATTCTAGACTAGATGGTGTATTCATTCCATGACAAAGAGTCCTTGTTTCTGTGTAATCTAGACATCATCAAGGTCGGGCAATTGGAAATGATATTAATATGGGTTTCAGTCTGCCCTCATGTGGTCCCAGCTCAGGTTCATGAGTTCCAGTTTGTGCTCTATCTTTCCCACTTTGTTTATTGAATGAATGAATGAATGAACAAACACAAATTGCAGATGGCCATGTTCTCATTAGGAATCTACCTATTTGGCTTAATTATCTCCTAAAGCCTCCACATCTTAATACCATTACATTGCGGGGGTAGGATCCTAATACATAAATTTTCAACATGGGAATTTTGGGAGTGCACATTCAGTCCACAATAGTAACTAATGGGGTGCCCATAATCACCAAAATTTCAAGTATTTCTTTTCCTCAAAATTATTTGGTAGGTTTTAATTTCCTCTTTAGTAAGTCAAAACTGTTTCTACAGTTTATAAAAACATATCTGAAACAGTGTGTGTATTACTTTGGCAAATATTGACTAGAATCACTTTGGCTTCAGTAATCACCCTAGGCTCTTGTCATGAGTTGCCAAGGCTATGGAAGCCTTTCGAGTTCACTGACTCCATCTTACTTAGACAAGGTCATAATCAAAGTGGAAGTTCTCTCCTCCCTTCAGAGAAATGTACCTCCTTCTTTGGCCCATTCTTTCCACTGGGATCTCACTCACAGAGATCTTTCATTTAGGGATTTTTGTTTGTTTGTTTGTTTTTCCAGAGTGTCTGGGTGTGTGTAACACATCTTTAAGCATCTTTTGCAGGAATGGACAAGTGGTGACAAATTCTTTCAATTTCTGTTTGCTGTGAAAGGTCTTTATTTCACCCTCAATCACAAATGAGAGCTTTGCAGGATATAATATTCTGGGCTAGCAGTTTTTCTCTCTTAGTACTTGGGCTATGTCTCGTCATTCCCTCCTAGCTTGTAGGGTTTCTGATGAGAAGTCTGCTGTGAGTCTAATTGGAGATCCTCTGAGAGTAATCTGACATTTCTCTCTTGCACATTTTAGAATCTTTTCTTTATGTTTCACATAAACAAGAGTGTCAATTTGTTAAGTCAACAACAGGAGTCACTGTGCACTTACTCCTAATGTGGGATCTCTGTCCTTAATGTGTTGTACAATGTAAATTAATGCTATAAATAGTACTCAAACAGTACTTTAAACTTTGTGTGTGGGTGCAAACTGTTGAAATCTTTACTTAATATATACTAAATTGATATTCTGTATATAAAGAGAATTGAAAATGAATCCCGATGTGAATGGAATGGGAGAGGGAGCGGGAGATGGGAGGGTTGCAGGTGGTAGGGAAGTTATGAGGGGGAAAAAGCCACTGTAATCCTTAAGCTATACTTTGGAAATTTATATTTGTTAAACAAAAGTTAAAAAAAAAGAATCACTGTGGCTTTAAATTTATTATTTCCCTTAGTGCTAAAACCAAAACTGATTAGTAGAATGGTTATTTGGACCAAGGGACCATCATGTGCCAAGGAGAACCTATAATGTCTATATATAATATATATTTAATATATATACATATATATACACACATACATACCTACATACACACACTTGTGGCAAAAGTATGTAAATATAAACTGCAACTTTTCAAGTATTAATTCTTTTTTTAGAGGTTGCAAATATTTCCTTAGTTTGTTTTTTTTTTTAAAGATTTATTTATTTGTTTGTTTGAAAGGTGGAGTTACAGAGAGGAAAAGTCACTGGCAGAGAGACAAACGGCTGCAACAGTCAGAGATGGGCCAGGCCTAAGCCAGGAGCCAGGAGCTTCATCTGGGTCTCCCACGTGGGTGCAGGGGCCCAAGGACTTGAGCCATCTTCCACTGCTTTCCTTGGCTATTATCTGGGAGCTAGATCAGAAGTAGAGCAGTGGGGACTTGAATCTGTGCCCATATGGGATGCCAACTCTGCAAATGGCAGTTTAACATGCTTTGCCACACCATTGACACCTCAAGTATTAATTCTTTTTTAAAAATATTTCTTTATTTACTTGAAAGAGTTACACAGAGAAGGAGAGGCAGAGAGAAAGAGAGAGAGAGAGAGAGAGAGAGAGAGAGGTCATCCATCCAGTGGTTCACTCCCCAATTGGCCACAATGGCCGGAACTGTGCCTATCCGAAGCCAGGAGCCAGGAACTTCTTCCGGGTCTCCCATGTGGTAGAGTGGCCCAAGGACTTGGGCCATCTTCTACTGCTTTCCTAGGCCATAGCAGAGAGCTGGATCAGAAGTGGAGCAGCTGGGACTTGAACCGGCGCCCATATGGGATGTTGGGTCTTCAGGCCAGGGCATTAACCCACTGCGCCACAGCGCTGGCCCCTCAAGTATTAATTCTTTAACTTTGTCTTGACAAGTGCATTTAGTCAATAATTCACATGAGTTTTGGAGGAGGATAAAATATTCACATATTGTGGCTTCAACTAGCACTTCTACACTGACATCCTCATATGTATGGCTGCACCCTCTCTAATTTTCCCACTATTTTCACATCTTTAAATCTTGGCAATAGCATTACTTGGAAGTTTAATTGCTATCTTGCTCAGAATATCTACTAGAAGGTTCATCATTTCCCCACCTATCCTAGAAGATATTGGCTCATTGTAAATGCATGATCTAAAAATCCACCAATTAGAATTCTTGGAAAACCTGTTTGAGTCATGTCCTTAACACCAAGATAGGCTTCAATCCATATGTTGTCCCTTGCTTACTCTTTCTTTCCCTTCCAAGGGATTGATTGAGTGTGAATGTCCTGGTTTTCTGACCTTTCCTATTAGCTCTCTGAAACATGTTGTCCTATGCTCTCAGTTCTGTAAGTAATAAACTGCTGATGTTACTTAATGTTTTGTTGAATCGTGTCCTGTGTGTCTCACCTCACTGACACACCTGAAGCTAACTTCCTTCCTGGTCAGGGTCCTTCGTGGCAGTGACTGTTGGGCAAGAATAAAGTGGACATAGGCCAGATAAAAGTTGCAAGGGCATCTGCCAGGATAAACAAGTTTCCTGTTCCAGACACCTGATCATGGGTCAGAAATTTAAACATTAGATTGACAGCAAAGATAAAGAGTTATCCCAGGAAAAGCACATTGTAAAAATACACAACCAAATCCTCGGAACTGCATCAGGGCAGGGCTAGGTCTACAGCCACTGTTATGAGAGAGATTTCAAGATCAAATTAGAGAAAAAAATAGTTTATTTTCTAGTTGCAATATAGACAAATGTCTGAATCATTTAAATTCTTCTCTTAGAAGATATTAATACCTATAATTATTGTCTTATCTGGTTCTATCATGTGCTTTTTCTTACTGAACTAATAAGGGTTCTTCAAAAAAAAAAAAAAAGGAAAAAAAAAAGGAAAAGTGAAGGGAAAAACATCTCTAAAAGGAGGGGCAAATTGCTCTTTCCTTTGTATTGCTTAAACTCTAGTCCTCTTTTCCAGCAGTTAGCAGTCATTTGCAACTCCCAGGATGCATTAGCAGTAGTCTGGATCAGAAGTAGAGGAACCAGGACTGGAACTGGCGCTGTTATGGGATGCAGACTTATCCAACTCTATCTCAACGCCCAGTTCACAACTCCCATTTCCATTTTCTGTAAAAGACTCCCATATTATTACAAATCCTAAAACTTCTCTGCAGAAATATAGCGCAAGTAGCTCTTCAACTAAGGCATCATTTTGTATTTCAGAAAACAAAACAGCTTTTTTCAATCTAAATGTGTACAAAATTATTAGTTGAGAAAAAACTGCTTTCTCTTATATCCCTAATTCTTTCTCTACCACTTGTTTTGATTTTTAATTCTCATACATAGAAATTTATGATGTTCTAGAATGTCTATTCATTATAAAAAAAAAATAAGCTAGTACAGGATAAACTACAGGCATGCAGAGGATAGAAGAGGAGATGCAAATTATCAACATAGTAAATTTTCCCATTCAGTGTTTTATTCTGTCTTGTGCTTTGCTTCCCTGTGGACTGTTCTTGGATCTAGGGATAAATTTTTACTCACAAAACACAAGTGATTTTCATATTATTATATTCTGAAGGAATCACTATTGATATTTGACTACCAGGAAGTCCATTTAACAATGGCATGGCTTACACATTTATTTTTCTTTTCAATCCACAGTTGCTTCATTAAAATTGTGCATTTCAAATGCTACTTAAAAATACTTCTGGGGCCAGTATTGTGGCCTAGCAGGTAATGCCGCTGCCTGCAATGGCAGGGTCCCATATAGGCGCCGGTTCAAGTCCAGGGTGCTCCACTTCCAATCCAGTTTTCTGTTAATGGCCTGGGAATTGCAGTAGGTTGATGGCCCAAGCGCATGGGCCCCTGCCAACCATGTGGGAAACCTGGATGCTCCTCGCTCCTGGCTTCAGCCTGGCCCAGCTCTGGCTGTTGAGGCCATTTGGGGAATGAAGCAGAGGATTGAACATGTCTCTCTCTCTCTCTCTCTACTCTCTCTCCTCTCTCTCCTCTCTCTTTCTCTCTGTAACTCTGACTTTCAAATAAATAAACTTTTTTAAAAAGCAGAAATGCCTCTCTGATATTTGAGAAAAGAAATGATTTTTGAGATGTGATCTTGCACAAGGACAAACAAATCAAACTGTAAATTTTAAAGGTCATTTAAATTAAGAATCATAATATGACTTTCCAAAACTGGCTCTGTCCTTCTGGTGTTATATTTTATAATATAAAGCTTTTTTCTGAGTATCCCTCAGGTCTCCATGAAGTAGCAAACTGTCAATATTAGTTATAGCCTAGTGAAAACACAATCTGCATTGTTGACTGCACTCCGTATTCCAGTTGCATTTATTCCCTATGCAATCACCAAAACTCTAAGTGGATTTATGCTTCCTTTACATAGACTTGACTTTTCTGTTTTTCACTCCTGGAATTATATAATATGTTTATTTATTACAACAATTCTACCTGTGGCTTTCACATTGTTACTTTTAGACTATAGATTATTCAAAGGAGATGGTACACCCTTGCCAGATGCCATAGACTATTAACATGATCTAGGTACTGTTTTTTGCAAGAGCCAGGTATTGATATTGGGAGAAACCAGGAAGTGAACTTATACCAAACACAAAGAATTGGTTGTAGTACTTTAAAAATAATAAAATTAATTTAACTAGATAAATTCCCAACAGAAATATCCTGCCTTGTCTATATCATTTTCTAAACTTTCAGAGATTACACGTTGACACACAACACATCTTAATTTTACTGTTGTGATGTTTAAAACAGCAAAAGACTGTATTTAGAATTTAACCTGCAATTGCCTTTATAAAAAACTTTTACTTTTTTTCAGAAATTATAAATTAAATTATTGCTTTACTCAAAAATTTTATACTTTTATCTCTCCTTAAAATAAAGAAAATCTGTATATTCACCTAAAAAATTCAATGTAAATCTAGTGTAGACCTGGTAGTTGTGTTAATAGATGTAATGCACTCCATGAGGGCAGCATTAACTGGAGCCCCGTAGCTCTCGGGGCCATCTTCAACAACATAGTTCTTCAAATTTGTCCCTGCTGTAGCTGCAGCTGATTCCCTCTAGCCACATCCCTGATGTCCGTTTCGGTTTGTTCCTTTTATATCTGATAGAGATTGTCCAGTAGAATACTGAGAGTTGATTAATGGTGAAGTAGTGCCTTTTGTCTCTGAAATTTTTAAAAACTCTATTACACAATCCATAGTTTGTGACTGGTTAAATTCACCATGCATTTTTCTTTCTCCTCCTAGTCTGCTATAAGGGAATATCTAGGTCAAGGCTGTACTTTCTCAGCTATCACTTCTCAAATGCCTCATTATGTTATGCTATGGCTAGTAACTTAGATCATCTCCACCTCTAGAATTTTTAAAACTTTCCTGAATGTGTAATTATCTTGCATCACAGGAAGCTGGAATATTTAAATTTTCACTTCAGTTGGATTTCAAATTTTGAAAGTATCTAGGCAAGTTTTATAGAGAATAAGCTAAGTGGTTTCTGTAAGAAAATCTAGAACTTGTGAAATCAACTAAGGAGCTAAAAATAGTTCACCTAAGTTTTTTTAATTAGGGTAAGTTATTTGATATTTTCTTTGTGTTATGAGGCTACCCATAAAGCTGATATAACGTGATATTCTCCAACCCATGGAGATGATAGGATTCAGTCACAGTAGAAAGAGACAATATGGTAGTAGTCCTTGGCCTAAAGGTTGTCAGACCCTGCTGTTGCTTGAAAAAAGTTTTGTAAAATATGTATTTAAATATTTTAATTAGTAATTATCTGTGATACATGCACTGGTAGCTAAGAGTTCTTGAGCCATTATATATTCCAGGCTCTGTTCTAAACACTTTACATATATAAAGTAGTTTAATTCATATATATATATATATATATATAATAGTTGGAGTGTTATATTGTTCTAACTTCATAACAAGAAATGGAAATCAGAATTTGAATCACAGTTCTACGATCTGATAATTACCTGAAAGGCTGAAATAGTTTCCTTTCAAAGCTTAAATATATTCAGTTTGTGGTGCAGTGGGTTAAGCCTCCACTTGAGATGCTTGTATCCCATATTGAAGTATCTGCTGGGAATTTCTGGCTAATCTGCTCTTCTTTCCTTTTTTAAAATATTTACTTATTTATTATTTGTAAGGCAGAGTTACAGAGAGGCAGAGGCAGAGAGAGGTCTTCCATTTGCTGGTTCACTCCCCCAATTTCCACGATGGCCAGAGCTGAGCCAATCCAAAGCCAGAAGCCAGCAGCTTCTTCTAGGTCTCCCACTCAGTTTCTGGGACCCAAGCACTTGGGCCATCTTCTACTGCTTTTCCAGGCCATAACAGAGAGCAGAAGTAGAGCAGCCAGGAATTGAACTGTCAACCACATAGGATGCCAGCACTGCAGGTGGCAGCTCCACCTGATACACCACAGCTCTGACCCCTCCTCTGCTCTTCTTTTTTTAAAGCTTTTATTTAAAGAATATAAATTTCCAAAGTACAGCTTATGGATTACAATGGCTTCCCCCCCCATAACTTCCCTCCCACCCGCAACCCTCCCCTTTTCCGCTCCCTCTCCCCTTTCATTCACATCAAGATTCATTTTCAATTCTCTTTATATAAAGAAGATCAGTTTAGTATATATTACGTGAAGATTTCAACAGTTTGCCCTCACATAGCAACACAAAGTGAATACTGTTGGAGTACGAGTTATAGTATTAATTCACAATGTACAGCACATTAAGGACAGAGATCCTACATGAATTTTTTTTAAAAAATTGATTAATTTTCTATGTAATTCCAATTTAACACCAAGTTTTTTTAATCATTTTCAATTATCTTTATATACAGAATATCGATTTAGTATATATTAAGTAAAGATTTCATCAGTTTGCACCCACACAGAAACAAAGTGTAAAATACTGTTTCAGTACTAGTTATAGCATTACTTCACATTGGACAACACATTAAGGACAGATCCGTCATGAGACATAAGTACACAGTGACTCCTGATGTTGATTTAACAATATGACACTCTTATTTATGGCGTCAATAATCTCCCTAGGCTCTAGTCATGAGTTGCCAAGGCTATGGAAGCCTTTAGGGTTCGCCGACTTCGATCTTATTCCGACAGGGTCATAGTCAAATTGGAAGTTCTCTCCTCCCTTCAGAGAAAGGTACCTCCTTCTTTGATGGCCCCATTCTTTCCACTGGGATCTCATTGGCAGAGATCCCTCATTTAGGCCTTCTTTTTTTTTTTTTTTTTCTTCAGAGTGTCTTGGCTTTCCATGCCTAATATACTCTCATGGGCTTTTGAGCCAGATCCGAATGCCTTAAGGGCTGATTCTGAGGCCAGAGTGCTATTTAGGACATCTGCCATTCTATGAGTCTGCTGTGTCTCCCACTTCCCATGTTGGATCATTCTCTCCCGTTTTGATTCTATCAGTTGGATTCGCAGACACTAGTCTTGTTTGTGTGATACCTTTGACTCTTAGACCTATCAGTGTGATCAATTGTGAGCTGAAGATGATCACTTGGACTAGTGAGATGGCCTTGGTACATGCCACCTTGATGGGATTATATTAGAATCCCCTGGTACGTTTCTAACTCCATCATTTGGGGCAAGTCCAATTCAGCATGTCCCAAATTGTACATCTCCTCCCTCTCTTTTTGCTGCTCTTATATTTCACAGGGATCGCTTTTCAGTTAAAATTTAAACACCTAAGAATAATTGTGTGTTAATTACAGAGTTCAACCACTAGTACTAGAATAAAAAAATACTAAAATGGATAAAGTATTACATTGTACAACAACAGTCAGCACAAGAGCCGATCAAGTCACTGTTTCTCATAGTGTCCATTTCACTTTAACAGGTTTCCCCTTTGGTGCTCAGTTAGTTCTGCTTCCCGCTTATGTGTCTGGGAGTCAGTGGATGATGACACAGTCACTTGGACCCCTAACTCCCATGTAGGAGGCCTGAAAAATGATTCTGGCTCCTGGATTCAGCCAGGCCTTGCACTAGCTGTTGTGGGCACTTGGGAGGCTGAACCAGCAGATGGAAAATATGTATGTCTTTTCTTCTCCAACTCTCTCTCTTTCCCTATCTCTGAATCCATCATTGTGCTTTTCAAATAAATAAATTTGTGTATATGAGGTGTTTTAATGGAATTTTTACTAAATTTCTCTGCAATTTTGCCTTTTAGTAGAGAATGCACTGATCATGAATCTCTATACTGTATCATACTTTATTATAATAAGTAATATACTTACAAGCTTGTATTAATTACTTACCATGTACAAGGCACTTGCTTGATTTTTTTAAAAGATTTCTTTATGTATTTGAAAGGCAGAATGGCAGGCAGAGAGCTTCCATCTCCTGGTTCACTCACCAAATAGCAGAAGAAAGGAAGATAGAAAGGGAAGGAAGGAAGGAAGGAAGGAAGGAAGGAAAGAAGGAAGGAAGGAAGAAAGAAAGGAAGGAAAGAAGGAAGGAAAGTTGGTTCAGAAGTATTTCCTCATCTTCAATTTCTAGAAAGAATTTTAGAGGAACTGACATTAATTCTTCTTCAATAGAATCCATCATCAAAGCCATGTAGTTCAGAGCTTTTCTTTGTTGGAGGTTTTGATTGCTCATTCAATGTCATTTATAGTTTCCATTTGTTCATATTTTCTGTTTCTTTTTGATTCATTATTAGTAGGTTATATATTTCTAGCAATTCATTTATTTTAGGTGATACATGTTGTTGACATAACATTATTCATAGTAATATTTTTTATAGAGTACATGTCCCATAATTTCTTTATCCAAATGTATGCTTTGAATTCCCTGTGATCTTTTGCAGTGAGGTTCCCTTCGTTTACCTTCTTTCATGTTGATGGCCGTGTTTCTGTGTTTCTGTGTGTAACACATCTTTAAGCATCTTTTGCAGGGCTGGACGAGTGGTGACAAATTCTTTCAATTTCTGTTTGCAATGAAAGGTCTTTATTTCACCTTCATTCACAAATGAGAGCTTTGCAGGATATAATATTCTGGGCTGGCAGTTTTTCTCTCTTAGTACCTGGGCTATGTCTCGCCATTCCCTTCTAGCTTGTAGGGTTTCTGATGAGAAGTCTGCCGTGAGTCTAATTGGAGATCCTCTGAGAGTAATCTGACGTTTCTCTCTTGCACATTTTAGGATCTTTTCTTTCTGTTTCACTGTGGTGAGTTTAATTACAATGTGTCGTGATGAGGATCTCCTTAGTAATATTTTTTAAAGATTTGTTTATTTATTTGAAAGAGTTACACAGAGAGAAGAGAGGCAGAAAGAGAGAGAGAGGTCTTCCATCCACTGGTTGACTGGTTGACTTCCCAATTGGCTGCCATCACCAGAGCTGTGCCAATCCGAAACCAAGGAGCCAGGAGCTTCCTCCAGATCTCCCACATGGGTGCAGGGGCCCAAGGACCTGAGCCATCTTCCACTGCTTTCCTAGGCCATAGCAGAGAGCTGGATCGGAAGTGGAGGAGCTGGACTCAAACCGGCGCCCACATGGGATGCTGGCACTGCAGGTGGCGGCTTTACTGGCTATGCCACAGCGCTGGCCCCCATGGTAATCTTTTATAGTCTTTTTATCTCTGTGGCTTCAGTTGTAATATCTCCTCTTTTATGTATTTCATTTATTTGAGCATTTCCTCCTATGTTTTTCATAGCAAGCCTAGGTAAAAACTTGTGAATTTTGTTATCTTTTCAAGACAGCTTCTAGTTTTATTGAAGTTCTCTATTATTTTTCTATTCTCTATTTTATTAGTTTTATTTTAATATGTATTGTTTCTATACTTTTGCTAATTTTTAAAATGATTTATTTAATTTATTTGAAATGCAAATAGAGAGAGAGAGAGAGAGAGAGAGAGAGAGAGAAACATAGAGAGGTCTTCTATCCTCTGGTTCACTCCCCTAATGCTTTCAGTGGCCAGAGCTGGGCCTCTCTGAAGCCAGGAGCCAGGAGCTTCTTCTGGATCTCCCATGTGGGAGTAGGGGCCATCTTCCACTGCTTTCCCAGGTGCATTGGCAGGGAGCTGGATCATAAGTAGAGCAGCTAGGACTCCAACTGGAGCCCATATGGGATGTGGATAAGGCTGGTTGGCACCTTTAGCGGGTACATCACAGCACCTGCCCGTCTTCTGCTAAATTTGAGCTTAGTTTGTTCTTTAGAGTTTTGTTATTTCAGATATTGCTGCCTTTTAATTTTAGGCATTGATCAAAATAAACTTTTCTCAACATGGTTTTGGCTACAGCTCCTAGGTTTTGGTATGTTGTGTTGTCTGAGAATATTTTCTGGTTTCTTTTGGTTTCTTTCCTTAACTCATTGGTTTTTGAGGAGTATGATGTTTAATTTCAACACATTCATGAATATTCCAGTTTTTCTTCTATTTATTTGAAGTTTAATTTTTTTTTGACAGGCAGACTTAGTGAGAGAGAGAGAGAGAGAGAGAGAAGTCTTCTTTTTCCGTTGGTTCACTCCCCCAATGGCCACAGTGTGCTGGCGCACTGCGCTGATCCGAAGCCATGAGCCAGGTGCTTCTCCTGGTCTCCCAGGAGGATGCAGGACCCAAGCACTTGGGCCATCCTCCACTGCCGTCCTGGGCCACAGCAGAGAGCTGGACTGGAAGAGGAGCAATCAGGACTAGAACCAGTGCCCCAACTGGGACTAGAACCCGGGGTGCCGGCGCTGCAGGTGGAGGATTAGCCTAGTGAGCTGTGACGCCGGCCTGAAGTTTAATTTTTTATGCTCAGAAAATATATCTGGCACAAATGCAATCTTTTTAATTTTTAAGTACATTTTTTGTGAACCAATATGTAATCTATCCCAGAGAATGTTTTTTGTCGACTCGTGAGAAATAAGTATGTGCTGCTGCTGTGTATATCTGTTTATGTTCTTACAGTCTCAAATGTGCATAATAAACTGCTTCCTTATCAATTTCCTGCCTGTATATTCTATCAATTATTGAAAATAGGGCAGACTGTCCACACAAATTTTTAGATTCAGACCAATGTTTAAAAAACTTGAAGATTTCTAAAAATCTGATAACTGCCCTCTTGCAAATATAAGTTTTCTATGACATTTACAAAACATAATATTAATTTCTTGGATGAGAAACCCAATTAGATTCTGATTATTGCTCTTGCAAAATATAATGTAAATTCAGCTTGCATTTATAGGAAATATAATAACATCTGCTTAATTCTTCATATTTTTCTTGTTAAAGTACACATACACACAAATGCACATGCAAATAATGAACAGAGAAGAGGTGCTATTATGTGATATATCAAACTGAATATTCAGAAACCAGGAACATTAAGCTCAACCTGCAGTACTCATAGCATAATCGGTTTAACAAAAATACTCATTATATCAGATAATAAACTGCACCCTGCGGTCTTTTACAGGTGTGTATCATTGAATTTGGCTTCAAAATCACCACATTTATAGAAGTAATAGCAGAGTCTGTGTTAGAAGCAATGTGTTTTGAAAGTCAATAGCCAAGGCAGACCAAGATTTAAGTGTAGCTTATCAAGTTGTCTTGAAATATGATTGCTATTTGTAGCTAGCACGTGTGATGAGTAGCACTCTGGTGTTTAGTTTTAGGTCAAGTTCTAGATCTGCTACTCTTTCTTCAGTGGTCCCAGAAAGTAATTAAAAGGGAGAATGATCTAGTCTGTGTCCTGGAAATGATGAGCAGCTTGACTATAGAGGCAGAGAAAGGACAACAGACATAATTAGTACATAGGTAATCATTCATTTGTTGAAAATCATTTATTGAAAAAATATATTTTGCAATGCTATCAATATATTGACAACCTAACATATGCCTAAGCAATAACGTATACTTTTCAACTTTTAAGATATTCTGAAAGGAATATTCTTCTATTATTCAAATACTTTGTCAAGATTTATATACTTATTTGGAAGGCAGAGTTACATAGAAAAAGAGGCAGAGGAGAGAGAGACAAGAGATAAAGACAGAGAGGCTCGAGAGAGGGAGAGATCTTCCATCTAATGGTTCACTCCCCAAATTTCTGTTAACAACTTGGGGCTGGACCAGGCCGAAGCCAGGAGCCTGAAATTCCATCCTTGTCTCCCATGTAGGTGGCAGGGGCCCAAGCATTTGCCCATCTTCTGCTGCTTTCCTAGGCATATTAGCAGGGAGTTGGATTAGAAGTGGAGCAGCGGGGGCTGGTGCTGTGGCTCATTTGGTTGATCCTCTGCCTGTGGCTCTGGCATCCCATATGGGTGCTGGGTTCTAGTCCCAGTTGCTCCTCTTCCAGTCCAGCTCTCTGCTGTGGCCCGGGAAGGCAGTGGAAGATGGCCTGAGTGGTTGGGCCCTGCACCTGCATGGGAGACCCGGAGGAAGCATCTGGCTCCTGGCTTCGGATCGGCGCAGTGCCGATCTTAATGGCCATTTGGGGGGGGGGGTAAACCAACGGAGTGAAGACCTTTCTCTCTGTCTCTCCCTCTTACTGTCTATAACTCTACCTGTCAAAAAAAGAAGAAGAAGAAGTGGAGCAGCGGGGCCAGCGCTGTGGTGTGGTAAGTGGGGCTGCAGCCTGTAGTGCTGGCATCCCATATTGGCGCCAGTTTGAGTCCTGGCTGCTCCACTTCCAATCCAGCTCTCAGCTGTGGCCTGTGAAAACAGTGGAGGATGGCCCAGGTCTTTGGGCCCCTGCACCCATGTGGAGGAAACTCAGGAAGCTTCTGGCCCCTGGCTTCAGATTGGTCCAGCCCTGGCCATTGGGGACATTTGGGGAGTGAACAAGCAGATGGAAGACCTCTCTCTCTCTGTCTCTACCTCTCTCTGTAACTGTGCCTTTCAAATAAATAGATCTTAAAAAAAAAAGGAAGTGGGACAGCCTGGGATAGAACCTGTGCTCATACATCACAGGTGGTGGGTTAGCTCACTGTGCCATAAACATCAGCTTCTGTTTAAAATATTTTTGATGCCTAAATATTTTATTTCTTCTTTCTTACCACTTACTTGATAACTCCTAGTCTGCATAAGATACGGATAGATGAAAATCTGAGACCTAGGTCTTATAAATGCTTCTATCTTTTAAAATACTAGTAGTTTTTCCTCCATTCTTTAATATTGGTGTAGAAGAGAGGGGAAAACCTTGGTATTCACTACAGTTGTCTGTCCAACAAGATGACAAACTGAACTATTGGCAATTTCATTGCTATCATAGCAAACCATGACACAATCTGTAGTGTTTATAATTTATACATCAACTCTTTTGGAAGAATTGTAAAGATTCATTATGTGTTATGAGTACCCTATTTCAGTCTTGTGCCAATCACTGTCATTATCATGAATGTTGTCACATGGAGTCAGTAATCACAGTTAGAAGATCATAGTTTGGAGTATCACCCTACCTATTTGCAACCTTCAACCAAAATTTCCTACAAGGGCAAGATAATGACTCAGGAGGCCTATTTCAAGGCCACTCTTGAAGTCATTCAAAAGAAAATGAAAGAATAGAAATCTAGCCTGAAAAAGTCATGCTGTTGTAAGTAAAATTGTTTAAAGAGGTCCTAGTAATTATGTAACTTAATTCATATGTAAATGTAGAGACACAAATTCCCTCAATTCAAAATTAAAATGAATAACTAGAAAATATTTGACTCTAAACCAGTAGCAAAAAGGCATTTTTACAGTGGAATTATTAGGAGTCTCTTACACAATGCTTTCTGAATAAAATACCATATTTTTTCTGCGCAGATTTGGGTGAAGATAAATCTTTAACGCTAGCAAAGAAAATAGATTCTTATAAGAAGTATCTTCTGCAGAAAACACCTCCTTAATTAGAATCTTTTTTCTCATACACATGGTTGTTACCAATCTCCATGGAAAAAATATTGTTTAAACAATGAGATTAGTTTTCAAAAAGCATGCCTAACTCAGGGGGAGAATATTGCATACTAATTAGACTCCTGATACAGTAAATTTTTTAAGATTTGCAGATGAAGCAACTTAAATTTGGGGAATTAATTGGCCATGGAAACATGATAGGTCAATGACCTTGTCACTCAAAATTTAAAATTCTAGGCTTCAATTTTAAGGAGCACAAAGACAATGGCTTAGATAATCTGAGCCTTTTCAGGTCATGTTGCTTTGTGTTATATTTCAAGAATATATTTTCCCTTTTTGTTTTGTTTTCTGGATTTATAACAACAACAAAAGTTTTCTAGTATTACTACTGTTTTGAGTCTTCTTGAATGTTTCAGTTCTATATACATCATTTTGAATCTAAGGCAGCAGTGCTTATGATCAATCTTTAGCACTAAAATGTCAGCTCCCTTTGTGAAGCTCTGAATATTCTATAATAAAAATAAATGGTTGCAAAACAGATGATTATTCAAATTGTTGGTAGCACTCTTTTTCATTTTTTTGAACTTTAGAGGTCACTGTTATCATTATAGGTTTGGGAAGATATCTGTCCCCTCTTATGACTACTAAGAATATATACCACAATGTATGAGTGTTACATTTTTATAATCTGGAACTTCCAATCTTAATTTTGCCATCATAGAAAGACATCACCCATATCATGTTGACCAGGTGAGGTCTAAATCTTGTAACAGCACAATCCTGGTGGTAGGCACCATAGAATATTTTCCCTGGTTCTATGAAAACTTTCTAGGCATCTTGGATCAAACTCTCTTGCCTTACTCTCACTTCAACTTTTTCCCAACAGTAAGAACAAATAATAGAAATGACAAATGTCTTGGAATATAAAATGTGACTGTGCAAAGAATCCTGACACCAAATGTCTTAAAGGATGACCATTATAGATTCTCACCTGGACTTTGCCAGCCTACCCTGAATTGAACATACCCAATTCCTTTGCTGTATACCATGCAGTTTGTTCCCTTCCATTATTGAAGAAACACTGGTATACTTTGACAATTCAGTCTCTATCATTGAAAAATGAAGTTACAAGTCAGAGGCTGTATTGTGATATGAATCTGGCCATTATACCTATTACTAGGAGTAAATGAATATTGGGAGAAGAAGCAAGGTTTGAAATACATGCAACAAGGAGATAAGCTAGAGAAATGTATTCCAAATCTTACAGTTGATGTATGAAAGAGATGTGACAAACAATTTTAGAAATTTGGCCAAAATCCTACAGTTTTATGACATTACCAACTTTAAAAGCTGAAGCAAACTTTTCTAAATTCTGCTAGGGAGAGTGAATTATCTTTCTTCTTTTTGTAGGAAATGGTGTCACAAAATCATTGGCCATGAAGTGGTGATCGAAGAGTATATAGCAAAAAAAGCCAGAAAAATAATATAAAAGAGCCTCTTCAGTTAATTAAAAAAGTTATGCTATTTTTTCTGTATGTTGTCATGTTTGTGATATCGTCAGCTTTTATAAATTTAAAGTTTCACGTGATTTCTGTTTTTCATTGTACAGAAATATTCACTTTCATTCTTACTTTACTATTCTTTTATTTAAGGTAGCCTATTTCAAATTGTACTTCAAATTGTATTAGGGGCAAACTCTACAATGCCTGAATCCACTAGTGCGTCTATCTGAGACTGTCTTGGTTGCTTGTGTTGTGTTTATTATGTGTGTGGCAGATATTTCTTCTTTCACACTTCTCTTGGGTATAATTATGCATGCCTCTGTAAGATCCTTCTATTGCTACAGAGACTACGATGGAAAGATTTCTGCAGGGTTTTTAATCCTGCACCTGGATAACACAGCACAGTAACTTTGCATGAGCTTTTGGCACTGTTGACCCCATCAAAATGTTTAAATTATTCCCAAATGATTGGATTTGATTCAATCCTGTTGGAATATGTTTTCAATGCATGCAGTGAATGCCTAAAGCTGGAGTTTCTTGGCAGCATTTGTTTTTTTCTGGCAGGTTAGAGTATTTCACTTTTCAACATGGAAACTCAGGTTAGCAGAATTGAAATAAGAAACAAAGAGAAAAACAGAAAGAATCAACATTGACTGGTCTCTATGAGTTTAGAGATTGTCACTCTATCTTAAGCAATGATAGTTGCTTATTAGCATATAAATGATTATCTTTGTATTATTACAAACATTAGACAGGCTACACTTGGGGTACGAGCCAAGTAAAGACATCACAACAATGATCAAAACTTAAAATAATTTTCAATTTGCTATTTATTAATCATGTTATGGAAAGTTTTTCCTTTTACATTGATGCGGTTTTATTTGTGAATTTCATTTACAGGATCATTGAGCACAGCTTAAAGTCCAGGGAGTCTTATTAGAAAAAGGTGGCACTTTCAGTAACTAAGTCCACTATTATACCAATTCTATTTAAAGTACTAGGGAAGGATTTGTCTTATAATTTCCCAATAAAAACTTAAATATATCACTTCTCATTTCCATAAAATTTATTGTAAAATATAGCTTTCTTTCTTATGGAGTTGTGGTTGGTAAAAAAAAAAATAGTAGTGGGCTAACTATGGTTATGTTTAAATATCTGTAATTTTAAAATAATCAGAAAAGTAATGCAGAAATATGTACTACTGTATTAGACAAGCATAATACTTGTCCTCTGATTTGGAAGTGTCTACAATTTAGAGGAGAGAATCACTTAGCAAAAAAGTGGGTAAGTTTAAAATAGTATTATTCTGAAAATCATGTTAGAGCAAAACCAGTATTAGTTTAATTTAACAACCTTTACTTGAGCATGTAAAAGGTTGCAGAATAGGGCAACTTTCCAGACCAAAGATGGCTCACAATGCCTCACCCCGCCACATACAGGATTTATTTATTTATAGTCATAAAAGAGGAAACGGCATACAGAAATGACCCAATTGGTTATTGTTTTGTTGGTCTTATAAGGACCTGGTCTCATCAGTTGGCATCCTCTGATTTGCTGAATCATGATTGCTATGATTGGCTCAGACTCAATTGCTCAGTTACAAGGATATACAGATATAATCTGTTTACACATCAAGTTAGGTTGTAATTTACTTTATACAGAGGCCATTTTAGGCCAAATTTATCATTCAAATACAGAGGCTGGTTTAAAGTTAAATTATTTCACTTCAACAACCTGAAAAAAGTATGACTGGATTCACAGATTCACAGATAAGGAAGATAAGATAAGGAAGATGGTTTGCAGTTAGGATTAATAGAGCAAAATGTTACACTTTTGGAGATGTATGTCAATACTGAGTAGGAAAGAAACAACTATACATTGTTGTAGGGTTTTTTTTTTTTATTTTTTGAAAGAAAAGTCAGATTTTTTTTCAAGTTGGAAACCTCCTGCCTAAGTGGCTAAGAGTGGAGTTCCAAGAGCAGAAGACCCAGAGGGCTGGTGGTAGTGGGGTTTCTAAGCACAATCTTGGGGGAAGAACTGTTAATCAGTACAAAGTGGGAACAAACCCATCAAAAGATCTGGTTGATATTATAATTTTTTTTGCCCTGTCTGGCTTGCTCATGATAAAACAAAAGATCCATCAGAGTAGTGGAATAGCTAATTTGCTTTAATTTAACTGGGAGCTCTGAAGGCCTGAATTGCCACTCCCTTGCTATTCTCACGGTAAAATTGGAGATTCCTAAGGAAGTAGGGTAGGCACTTTTGATCTTGCTTAAGATAACTTTTGGGGGGAATAAAGCATTTTGCACCCTCAGTTTGCACTGGGACCACCCTGACTGCCTATTAGCCTGTCTGACTTTTCACATCCCTTCCCCCAGAAGAACAGACCCTAACTTCTGTTACAGCAACTGGGAGATGACTTCTCTGGCTGCTTCATGCTGAAAAGGGGTGTCATTGGGGAAACAGAAGCAGCATATTCTTCTGGAGTTCAATCTAAAGGTCCCCAGTAGAATGTGGCTTTCTTTAGAGGCGTTGTCTGAAGTACTGTTTGAAGTCTGATTGCTTCAGTTGTTTAAGCCTGGATAACACAAAGCATGCAAGGCAGTTTAACATACAGGATCCTAGCAAGAGTGCAAACAAGATGGTACATATTGGTCCTTGGAAGGGCAATAACCAACACAGCCACTTCTAGTTTTCAAAGAAATTTCCCCAATTTCCAAAGAAATTTTCTGTCAATATATGTATTTTATTTACTTCCCCATGCAATCTGTCAATCTCCCTTTGAACTAGGTTTGAATTATTGGTTAGATTAAAACAGCATATTCCTGGAAGTTGCTCAAATCTGATTTGGTTTTTTAGCAATGAGTATTCAATGGCTGCGTGACTATCTGACACCTTCTCGAACCCGGCTCAGTTCATCACTGAGCTATATTAAGGCAGTGGCAGTGGTGTTAGCTGTCTTTTCTAATATGCAAACCAACTCATTAATCTCTTTAGGTGCCTGTGCAGCTAGTCCAGGAGTTGGTAAAATGAAAACAGCTGCTTTCAGTGCCTCAGTTAAAGTGAACAGCGTTGAGTCATCACAGTCTGAGGGGAACCATCATCTGGCACGGATAGAACGTGTACAGGCTGTCACAAGAAAGATGAGAACGGGTACTATTCGACCCATAGAGCAAAGGCCAGAGTATTACCTAGGAATTGTGAAAAGAGAAATGTTACCACGAAGAAGACCCCAGCCTATTGGCACAGTCACTTCATTTGAATAGTTTACACAAGTTGTAGAAAAGCAGTTATGCTTTTGAGTCAGATCACAGGAGACACAGACATAGCCATTATATATAGGAAATAGTAATGGCATGGGGTTTGGTGGCAAGTCCTTAGCAATAGGCAAAGAAGATACACTTTGGTTAGTTATCTTGGAAAAGTATTTAAGGGAGGTGCCTAGACCTAACAAATTCTGTTGTAATACATCTATAGGTGAGGCTCCTTCACACATACAAAAGGATGTTTGGTTTAACATGTTGGAAGTATGGTTTAAATGGGATTAGCCCCTCCTAACACATGCAGATGTTTAAACACCAAAATCAAATGATAAGTATTAATGGATTAATGCTAATAGTTGATAGATTAAGCATACAGACTTGATCTAATTATGGCTCTAGGAGGTTGGTCCAGTGGGAGGTCTTGAAGTATCTGGAGGCTCATCCTGAGGAGATAGTTCTTCTGAACTGGTTGATCATTTAAACAACATTTGGCCTAGCTCTCTCCTTCCTGTTTTCAGCATGTGATTGTCCCTCTGCCATTCTCTGGCCTGAACTAGTGGGGCTACCTGATCTTGGAATGTAGACTTCCAGACTAAGCAGAGATAAAACTTAGTCCCTGCAAAGTAACTCCTCTCAGGTATTTTAGTTACGCTAATTAATTATGATGAGGTTGATGATAAGCAAAACAAAGGAAATTAAAAGAACCTCACTTTGGAAGAATAAGAAATAAAGAGCAAGCTTTTCCATACAGTGCTAAAGAAACCTGTCATTCTAACTTGTTACATTTATAAATGTCATTATCATTACCCTGTAAGCTATATTTGAAACGAGAGTCATCTGTGATTTATCTATATTTCTCTCCCCTCGTTTAATCACAAAACATTAATTGTGCTACCATATATCTCTCTCACAAATGTCATGTTCAAACTTAGTATGGAGGTTATTCCGAGTTCTAATTATATCTCTGATTAGTTATTAACAATGTGGCCTTGAGTGAACATATAACCTATAAAAAGCTCATGTTTCTACATTTTAATATCAGAATGATAATAGTACTTGCTTCATTTGTGTGGTAGATGCTATAGGGCATATATAAAGCACATAGCAAATAACATAGTGAATCTTCACTAAATATTACCTATTAATATTTCTCATTATAACCCTCTACTTCTAGCATTAATTGCTTAGGCTTAGTTATTTCAATAATCTTCATATTTATACCTTTATTATTTTCTCATGACATGGCAATCTATCCTGCATACTTCTGCTAGATCAATTTTCTGAAGTTATAGGTTATCATGTTTCTTCTTTTCCCAATATTCTTCAGTATATTTCAAGTGTCCAAATGTTCAAGTTCAGTACATTTTTCCTGTTGTTCAAGCTCTTTAGTGCCAAAGCCCATTGTGAATTTTTAACTTTAAGTAAATATAAACCCTTTATTTTGAGCAGATTTATCTATATTATTTTGATGAAAAGAAATTTACTAATATCTCACCTCTAAAATCTTGATTTTCTTATGTATGCCCTGACCTTCCTTCATCCTCTTTTTCTCGCCTACTGATAACTTTTGTTCTTCTTGGGGCTTATTGAAATATCATTCTTTCCTCATAACCCTATCTATTATCTAAAAAAAATCCTTACTGTATATCTGACAGTGAACTCCTTTGTATTTTCTATTGTGCACAGAATGGTGTCAGATATCTACATATATATATATATGTATATATATATGTCATACAGGTGCTTATACAGTGAGTGCAAGCATTAAGAGACTACCTGTAAATAGTTGCTCTTCTTTTAATTCCCTCCTGCAATCAATTCATCTCAATTACTCAGTTACAAACAGAATTGCTCTGCTTTATCATGGACCTTTAATAAATTTATGAATGTTGAAAATTTGGAATTAACATCAGGAATTCTCCTATATTAGTGTCTAATAATTTTTACTTAGGCATTTTTGTGTTAATTAATAAATGTGAGGATTTTAATATAAATTCATTAGAAAAATAACTTAATTTATGTTTTTAAAGACCCCAGAAGAGAAATACCACATGCTTTTTGTGATTTGTGCTTGCTAACATAGAGAGTACAAAAAAAGTCTTTAATATATATGAGTGGAATTGACATCTTGGAATTTGAAAATTTTTTATAGCCCTTGTCAGCAGTGTACTGTGCTGAACAATGGTTTTTATGCTTCTTATTGTTGGACTCTGTATTTAGTAAAGCATTATGTAATATAAAATAAATTTAAAACAAAACTTTCAAAAAAAGGAACAACAGAGGAGAAGGGAAGGAGAGAGGGGTACACATCAGTATATTCTTAAAATTATATCTATGATCTACTTGAAATCTATTCTTTTTATATTAATACAAATCTATTAGAAAAGAAAAAAATAAAGATGCAAGGAGTAGTGTGATCTAGCAGTGCCTGAAGAAGGTTGACACAGTATCTAAATCAAGGACAGATGAGAGTAAATAAGAGACTAGTTAGGTGTCTATTGCAACACTATCATAAGGGTGTTAAGAACTGTCTAAGATGGTGTTTGTAGAAAAGAATAAGAAGACTAAAATATAAAAGAACTTCAAAAGGTTCATTGAAAAATGGAATTAAGTGATAAAAGTATAAATACAAATTTATTTATTTTTCAATATAAATGCTACAGGTGAGATGGTGGTTGAGAAAATATTACCCCAGTTCTAAGAGGACAAGGCAAAGATTTAAGAACAAGATTTATTTAACTCAGAGACCTCTCACCAGAGTGGCGTGGACAGGGGCCCAAGAGAAGCAAAACCCAAAGGATTTGGTGGTAGTGCAACTTTTAAGCACAATTTTTTGGGAAAAAAAAAAGGTTAGGAGCTTGACATTCAGTTACATGGCAAGGACAAAACCCATCAAAAGACCTGAATCTGTAATCTTATTTGCCAAGGGGTGGGATATGTAACTTGTTTACAATAAACTCTGAGCTCAGAATTCCCACTCCATTGCTATTCTTATGGTAAAACTGGAAGCTTTCAAAGTGTGCATAGGCAGGCACTTTTGATCTTGCTAAAGGTAAATTTGGGGGAAGAAAGCATTTTGCACCCTAAATTTCCACTGGGACAACCCTGCCTGCCTATTGACCATCTGACTCCTCGTATTCCCTAACTTCTGTTAGGGGAACTGGGCAATCACCACTCTGGCTGCTTTGTGCTGAAAATGGTTGTCACTGGGAATGGCTGTCAAGATAGGGTTCCACGGGCCGGCACTCTGGCATAGTGGGTAAAGCCACCTCCTGCAGTGCCAGCATCCCATGTGGGAACCAATCCCAGTTCCGGCTGTTCCACTTCTGATCCAGCTCTCTGCTGTGGCCTGGGAAAGCAGTAGAAGATGGCCCAAGTGCTTGGGCCTCTGCACCCACATGGGAGACCCAGAAGAAGCTCCTGCCCCCTGGCTTTGGATTGGTGCAGCTCTGGCTGTGATCCACCGGATGGAAGATCTTCCTCTCTCTTTCTGCCTCTCCTTCTCTCTTTGTGTAACTCTGACTTTCAAATAAATAAATAAAAAATCTTTAAACAAACAAACAAACAAAAAACAGGGTTCCAGCAGGAGATGGCCTCTCAAGGGATATGCAGTGCCAGCTTGCAGAAACTCCTTCTATCCGAGATTTCATATGCATGGCCATCTAGAATTTCACTGTCTCAAACATGGAGAAAGATTAAATACACAGGATCTAAAACAAAGGATAGAATTGTTATTAGAGGACCTGAGAAAGGTGCTGTCTAAACAACAAGAAAGTTTTCCCATTGAGAGACAAACAGAAACTGACAGAAGGGACTTGATAGTAATCAGATGGGCTTTAAGGTTTGTCCAGGTATGAGGCTCAGACCTATCTATTTCCTCACGTGGAGTACTACTGGAAGAGACATCACAAGGGAGATGTGAACGCCCTTAGGAAAGACACCCTGTGGACTTGTATTACCTAGCCTGGGAGGAGAAGTGGCCTGAATAGAAGGCAGGGGGCATCTCTAGAAGGAAATTTACAGTTTGCTTGAAATGTTGCTGACCCTACTTGCCGTCCCCTCGACAGCGGTGGTGACTTTGGGAGCTGGCCTGAGTGAAGTTTTTTTCAGCTTAGAGCCAACAGGGTCTGCAGCTCTGACCCAGAAGTACCTTCAACCCCTTGAGCAGTTCTATTTCCAATGTCCCAGCTCATGGGTGGCAGAGCTGTCAGGGCTCTTCATAAGTTGACTTCTCCATCTGAAGCCCTGGCTTTCCATTTCAAAAACCAATGCCATTTGCAGAGCCTGTCGGTTGAGTCTCCTTGATCGCTGTGTAAAGCAGCTATTAATTGCCCTGCCATCTGTCTTTACATTGCTTCTGCTGCCTAGCTTGCTCCTCTTCTTCCTGGTTTCTGGCAAAGTAGACCAGAGGAAACCTTTAATAAGATGCAAGTCAAGGGAGTGCTCAGTCCCATTCCTAATCTTGGGTGGTCTAAACTAGAAATCTGCAGTCACTGGCATGT
This sequence comes from Sylvilagus floridanus, assembly GCA_949820135.1. Taxonomy (NCBI): domain Eukaryota; kingdom Metazoa; phylum Chordata; class Mammalia; order Lagomorpha; family Leporidae; genus Sylvilagus; species Sylvilagus floridanus. The sequence continues at coordinate 71,601,155 of OX463223.1, read as the reverse complement.
TCTGATAGTGGTTTTTCTGGGATGTAGACAATGTCCATGAGGAAAGCTATGTCCTCGCTTTAACACCAAATATAATGACCACCTTATCTATAAAATTTGAAATCATTAGTAAAACTTATTCTTCCTTTGTTTGGTTTCAAAAGGGAGATTTTGCCTGTTTGTGTCATGGCAAAGTAAATCTAGCTGTGAAATCGTAATTTAAACTTTCATTTAGCTACACTATTATTACAGGAAAATGTTAGCCACCCCTTTATAAGGTCTAAAGATTAATAACTTAATATTAAACGGAAACTTACCAAGCAATTTTAACGGTTAAATAACAACTTACGAAAACATTTACCAGAAGGTCCAATGCCTTCTATAAATTTCAAGATAAGAGTACATGTATTTGGAAACATCTCTCAAAAATCTAACACACTCTAAGTTGTTTGACCAGAAAATCCAAGCACATGCATGCCAATGACTTAAATATTTTTAGTTTCTTCCTATTAACAAATTTAAAACATCTGGTACAGAGATTTCCTTAGGTCATGTGAACCAAAAAAGTTATCCTCGATTAATTTAACAGTTTAAATTTAATCATTTCCTTACTCTGAAGTCTCTGTGTTTGTGGATTTACTGTTTTTCTTACAGGTCTTTCAAGTGCTGACTTTTTATTTATTTATTTAATTAGTTAGTTGGTTAGTTAGCTAGTTGGTTTCTGTTGTTGTTGCTTGCCTGCATTCCTGGTGAAAATAGGTATGAAATTAGCATTGTTGCCCATCATATTCCTTATTGCCAAATTCAGTAGTATTGTCCTTCCCTTCTTCATAATCTCCCAGCTACCAACTTATGCTGACGACTATTCCCTGTATGTACAGACATCTACTACATTGGCTTCCTAGAGTTGTCAATGAGGTGGGTTAAAAAACAGAAATATACTATTTAAAAATTTGATAGACTACAAATCTGAAATCCTTGCTTTGCTTGACTTCTAGTCGTATCATTCTAATCTCTGCTTATCTTTAATTAGCTGTCTAATTTCCACTTCATGTGTGTCTCTTTCCTCTTATTTTATCACATTAAGGGCCCACCTTACTGCAGTATGTCCTCACCTTTACTTAACTAATTACAACTGAAATAATTCTATTTTCCAATAGAGTTATTTTTGACTTCTGGGCAATACAATTCAATCTACAAAATCCATTTTTCCTTAATTTTGAAATATTTTATTCTTTACCTGTCCAGCACTACTTCTGATTCATAGTGATTTCCATATCCTGTGGATGATTCTTGTAAACTTCTGTTCTTTTGGTTCTTTGAACTTCTCTTCAGTTAATCTGTGCTTCACCCTAGCTCAGCCAAACCAAGACATAATCATTATCAATAACTGCAATGCCCCCATAACCTTGACTTCGTACCTTCTAGTCTTCAAAAACTAAATCTAATATTATAGTTCCAACAATTACACTACTGTGCTAGGATTTACAATATCTTAATACTATGAACCTTTCACTTTCTCTCACCATCTCATGTCCTTGCCTTCTTTGTTTTTACAATAAATTCCATGATGGACAGCTATAATCATTTTTCTGACTACATTCAGCTCCTTTGCCCTTCTCTTATTTTGCTTTACTCACTTCAAAAAACTAAAACCTTGTTTAATACTATCTAAGCTCATGAATTCAGACTTAACTGGAGGAAAAAATAAAAAGACATAGACAAGTCCAGTTTAAAGTATGACCATGAATTTAACTTGATTTTTAAATCTCCTTAGCACTTCTCTCGTCTACACTTGTAGGCAAATATTTCACAAATTATCTAACAATATCTCTTCCTCCATACTCTCAGCTAATTCCTTGGTTTATAATATACTGAGTAACAAAAACCAGAGATAAACGTCCACAATCTCTTACCATACCTATCGATTTAACTGAAAAGCCATACACTATGCTTTCTGCTTTTTCTACAGATGAACTGAACATGGTCCTAGGACATGTCAATTCTTCTTGCCTCAGATTTGCATATGGCTGCCCCCTACTCCATTCCTCCAATAGTTTCTTGGTTGTACTCTACTCAAAATTTCTTACCACCTTTCTGATAAACACTCTTTTAAATTTCACCAGAAACACTCATGGTCCCAAATGGAACTATCAATTTTCACTTCTCATCTTCTTTGACATTTCCAATATTTTACACAGATTATCACTTCGTCTAACTTAAAATATTTTTTTTCCATTTTTATGTCAGAATAGGACTACGGTCTTATTTTTTCTCTTGCTTTCTGGATTCTTATGGATAATATCTTTTTGTGTTTCCTCTTCATTTCTTCGACTATAAACATCAGAGTGGTACCTACATTCATGGTCTAGATGAACCCTTTAAACACTGCCTACATACCAATGGCACCTACATTTATTTCTCCAGTAAAAGCACCTGCCCTGAATTCCAGATTCACATAGTCCATTCTCTTTTCCACATTTCTTCTGGAACTACAAAGCATATTAACATTTTTTAAAGATTTTTGAAAATTTATTTGACAGGTAGAGTTACAGACAGTGAGAGGGAGAGACAGAGAGAAAGGTCTTCCTTCCGTTGATTCTCTCCCCAGATGACCGCAATGGCTGGAGATGCGCCGATCTGAAGCCAGGAGCTGGGAGCTTCTTCCAGGTCTCCCACAAGGGTGCAGGGGCCCAAGGACTTGGGCCAACTTCTACTGCTTTCCCAGGCTATAGCAGAGAGCTGGACTGGAAGAAGGGCAGCCGGGACTAGAACCTGTGTCCATATGGGATGCCAGCGCTGCAGGCAGAGGATTAACCAACTGCACCATGTAGCCGGCCCCAAAGCATATTAATATTAATGTACTCCAATCAAGCCCCTGATCGCTCCCTCCAGTAAATGCCAGTTCAGATCTTGGCATTATTATTGATTCAGCTCTTTCTCTCACACCTCTTATTTGCTTCAATAACAAAATCCAGCTAGTCTCAACTTAAAATACATTTAGAATCTAATATTTCTCAATATCTTTCCCTCACCATAGCTTAAGCTACCATAGGATCTCACCTGAATGATAGCATTCTAAATGTAAATGTTTGTACTGTACTGTTCTAGTTCTTTAAGGGTCATTTTTTTGTTTTTCAAAATGACACTCAGAGTGATCCTTTCAAAAGAGGAGAAATTCTTCTGTTATTCTGTTAATAGTGCAAAATAAAAATCAAAGTCCGGACAGTGACCTGTCAGTGTCTACATGATCTGCAGTTTCTTTTATTATTATTATTTTATTTATTTGAAAGGCAGAGTTACAGAGAGAGGTAGAGACAGAGAGAAAGGGCTTCCATCCGCTGGTTCACTCCCCAGATGGCTGCAACGGCCAGAGCTGTGCCCATCCAAAGCCAGAAGCCAGGAGCCTCCCCCAGGTCTCCCATAGAGGTGCAGGGCCCCAAGGACTTGAGCCATCTTCTACTGCTTTCCCAGGCCATAGTAGAGAGAGCTGGATCGGAAGAGGAGCAGCCGGGACTAGAACCAGAGCCCATATGGGATGCCAGCGCTTAAGGCCAGGGCTTTAACCCACTGCACCACAGCATCGGCCCCATGATATGCAGTTTATTTCACCTCTATGGTTTTCTTTTTTTAAGGTTTATTTATTTATTCATTCATTTGAAAGTCAGAGTTACACAGAGAGGTAGAAACACACACACACAAACACACACACACACACGGAGAGAGGGACAGACAGACAGAGAGAGAGAGAGAGAGAGAGATCTTTACATCTGCTTGTCGCTGGTTTACTCCCCAGATGGTTGTAATGGCCAGGGCTGCGCCAGGCCAAAGCCAGGATCTAGGAACTTCTTCCCAGTTTCCCACATGGGTGGCAGGGGCCCAAGCAGTTGGACCATCTTCTGCTGCTTCCCCAGGCCATCAGCAGGGAGCAGGTTCAAAAGTGGAGCAACCAGGTCATGAATCAGTGCCCATCTGTGATGTCAGCATTGCAGGCAGCAGCTTTATCTGTTACTCCACAATGCTGACCCCTTGATTTTCTGTTTTAACTGCTCACTGTGCTCTGAACATACCATCATACTTGCTGTACTTATTATCAGGAAAGGTAGATTGGTGCCTCAGGGCCTTCATATTTCTGGTATTTCATTTGCCTAGAATATTCTTCTCAGATCTAGTCATGATTCACTAATTCTCTTCTTTCAATTCTTCTTCAATGTGACCTCTCACACACACTAAAATTGAACTCATGCCCTTACATTAGTTTTCTGCTCCATGTTTCCCCCTTTACTTCCTTAATCATTGCCAACATAGCATATTTTTGAATAATTTGCCTGCCATTCATTTTTTGAAATATAATTTAAACTACATAAAGTTAGTGTTTTCAAAAATTTTCTGTTTAACTATTATTCAAGAATGGTGTCTGGCTCATGGCAGTCATCCAATAAATATTTGTTGAATGAATGGATAAAACGGATTTCATTCTTGCATCTTGTGATATGATAAACAGGTTTTGGCAAGGACTTCTTTTTTTTGTGGGTACTGACTTAGAGATTATAGCCACTTTATAACCAGCAATGTTAGTGGAGACCATTTCATTGATAATTGAAGCCTTCATACTTTTAATGTCAATTAAAAGAATAAGTATAAAATTGATAAAATTTACTTATTTCAATGCTTATTTCATTTTTCTGCCATATAATGAACTCAACACAATATAGAAAATATTTTGGAAGGGGAAAAGGATGAAGAGTAATATATGAATGAGACAATTGACTGTGGTTGCCACATAACTGATTGGAAAATAATTGCTCCTATAAGATAGAAATGAACTTGCTTCATCAAGAATCAGCATTTGAAACCATATGTTTGTTGTTGTTTTTAAAGATTTATTCATTTATTCAAAAGAGTTACAGAAGCAGAGTCATAGAGAGAGAGAGAGAGAGGTCTTCCATCTGCTAGTTCACTCCCCAAGTGACCACAATGGCCAAAGCTGGGCTGATCTGAAGCCAGGAGCCAGGAGTGTCCTCTGGGTCTCCCACACAGATGTAGGTGCCCAGGCACTTGGGCCATCTTCTACTGCTTTCCCAGGCCATAGCAGAGAGCTGGAGCAGAAGTGGAACAGCCAAGTCTCAAACCGATGCTCATATGTGGTGCTGGCACTGCAGGCGGCAGCTTTACCTGCTGTGCCACAGTGCTGGCCCTGAGACCGTATGTTTTCATGATTAAGTAATATTGTTTATACACAAACCTTCCATTAAATGTTAGGTCATTTGTAGGACATATATTTTTTTTTTTTATTGACAGGTAGAGTTAGACAGTGAGAGAGAGAGAGAGAGAGAGAGAGAGAGAGAAAGGTCTTCCTTCTGTTGGTTCATTCCCCAAATGGCCGCTACGGCTGGCGCTGCACCGATCCAAAGCCAGGAGCCAGGTGCTTCTTCCTGGTCTCCCATGTGGATTCAGGGCCTGTCGAGAACCCTCGCCAACAAAAGTCCTGCCAGCAAAGGTCCAACCTACGGAGTCACGACACGACCGCTGTTGATCGGTTCTCGAGGAACTTTTATTCTTAGTGATAGAAGAAGGAAAGGAGAGAAAGAGAGGGAAGCAGCCGAAAGAAAGGAGGAGAAAGACTGAAGAGGCTGCTCTGCGTTCCCGCCCCTAACGCTGTCTTTTATCCATTCCCAGTCCCCCAGGGCTAGGGTGAGTAGTCCATCGATCAGTTCAAAGGGCGCGCATAGTCTCAGGTCAGGGTGTATCTCATCCCATCAGGTCGTTTGCAAGTCTTTTGTTCAGGTTGTTTGCAAGTCTTTTGTTCAGCACTTCCTTGACCTTGTTCTGCTCTGCAGGATGAGGCAGTGCAATGAGGAGGTCCTCACAGGTGGCTGGCCTGTGGTTCCCCACAAGGGCCCAAGCCTTTGGGCCATCCTCCACTGCCTTCCCGGGCCACAGCAGAGAGCTGGACTTGAAGAGGTGCAACCGGGACAGAATCCAGCGCCCCAGCTGGGACTAGAACCTAGGGTGCCGGCACCACAGGCGGAGGATTAGCCAAGTGAGCTGTGGCGCTGGCCGTGTAGGATCTTACCATAATCTTACATTCTATCATAATCATGTAATATTCAAGTTTTATTATGTAGATTATTGGCTATCTACCTTGTTTACTTCCCAATTATGGTTTATTAATGGTATAATGTGTGATTTCATTGCAACTTACTTGGAAATCTTTGACAATAAAGAAGCATGTTTCATTAAAACACTAAGGTGTGTATTTAGAGGGATGACTTTATAAGTAGTTAATCTGGTGGATTTACTACCTTTCCATTGACACTGCCTTATCATTATTCATTAATTAGATAATCAGATTCTTTTTTTTATGGAACGTTTTTATTTAATAAATATAAATTTCATAGATACATCTTTTGGAGTATAGCGATTCTTTCCTCAATACCCGTCCTCCCACTCCCAAACCGTCCCATCTCCTACTCCCTCTCCCATCCCATTATTCATTAAAATTCCTTTTCAATTATCTTTATATACAGAAGATCAACTCTATACTAAGTAAAGATTTCAACAGTTTGTATCCACACAGACACACAAAGTATAAAGTACTGTTTGAAGACAAGTTTTATCATTAATTCTCGTAGTACAACTCATTAAAGACAGAGGTCCTACCTGGGGAGCAAGAGCACAGTGACTCCTGTTGTTGATTTAATAATTGACACCCTTTATTTATAATGTCAGTGATCACCCAAGGCTCTTGTCATGAGCTTCCACTGCTATGGAAGCCTTTTGAGTCCACAAACTCCGTCAGTATTTAGACAAGGTCATAGTCGAAGTGGAAGTCCTCTCCTCCCTTCAGAGAAAGGTACCTCCTTCTTTGATGGCCCCGTTCTTTCCACTGGGATCTCACTCACAGAGATCTTTCATGTAGGCCATTTTATTTGCCACAGTGTCTTGACTTTCCAAGCCTGAAAGGCAGACAATCAGAATAGCTACTAAGTTTGCTTCCTATGATGGAATCTGACAGAATAAAGGTGTTCCAAGGAAGCTCATTTTGCTTATTCAAGGAAAGGAATTTCTTTCATTTGGTGATGAGGGAATTTGGGGGTTTCCTAAGGGCATACATGCACTTCTTATTGTGGTTGAAGAGAAAGATACTGCAGTGTGAAGCTGCACTGTATCCAAAGATTCTTAAGGGGAAAGCCAAAAGCTGCCTGCTCTGTCTGGATGAATATAATTCAGATAACAATGATGAAAAATACAGGAAATCTGCAATGTCATTTAAAACCTATTTTTCACTCGTTGAGTCCATGCAAAATTTATGTCCAGAGAATAATTTTTAACACCTGGGCTCTAATGGAATTTTTTGTCACCTTTTACATAGATGTGAGTATTTTATGTAAATGAAGAGATCATAGATGAGATAGTGTACAAAAATGCAATTGCTGGGAGTAAACAGAGCAATGGTACTGAAATCCACATTACAAAAAGGTAATGATGAATCTGCTGTGCATCTTAATCCCAGAAATCCCATATACACTAGTCAACTTGGTATTCAGCAAATATAATGCTGAATGGATGCTAATGAGTTTAAAGCTTTTTCAGATACCAGGGAAATGGGGCCAGTCATATTTTTCACTTTTATTTTAACATAACAACAGTATAACTGCCCTTATGCTACTGGTAAACATAATTTCGTTTAGAATATCTATAGCAAACAGTTATTAATGACATGGTTAATAGTGCTTTGACTCATTTTCAGAAGCTATAGCAAATGATTAAAATAGACTCATCCCCAAAAAATAGTATTTTCACTTTTACTGAGAGATTTATAAAATTAGCAAAATATCATGTATTACTCTTCCTTTACCAATGCCCAGAACTCAGCAGTGATTCAGAGAGTATCCAGGAATATAAGTTATTGCCATTATCAATATAGGAATGGCATGTGTGCAAATGTATTGCTTATAGGCTTTGAAATCAGAATAACAATAATCAGTTCATGAAGTGATTGTAAATGAAGTATATGTATCTGCAAAACTTGTGAACATAATACTTAGCACTACACTAAAAGTGAGCACTTGTTTAATATCAGCTACTGTCGTTATTAATGGTAAAATAGGAATAGCCAGAGATAGTATATTAAAAAAGAAAATAGTAAGGATAGGCATGTGGCCAAGCAGTTAAGAGGCTTGCTAAGATGCCCCATCCCACCTCAGAGTGCATAGCCTCAATACTTGACCCTGTCTCCTAACTCCAAATTTGCTGATGCAGATCCTGGGAGGCAGTGATGACAAGTCAAGTAATCGGGTTGCTGCCACTCATTTGAGAGTCCTGGATTGAGTTTCTAACTGCTGGCTTTGGCTTCAGGTCCGGGACTGTTGTGGACATTTGGGGGATGAACCAGCTAATAGGAGATGGGAGTTTCTCTCACTTTCGACCTCTCTCTGTCTCTCTAATTAAAAACAAAGAAAGAAATAGTAGCTGTATACATGACATGAAATAATCTGGATAAAAATTAATTTCAACTGCTTGCTCATTTTTCTTTTCTACTTTTTCTCTTTATTGTGCTCCAAATGCTGCTATAATAATGGTAGTTACAATACAATTACTTGAGCAAAACTTGCATCATTTTTTGAAAATTGTTTGAGTGTTGAGAAAAGTAATAAGAAATAAGGAAAAAAGCAGATGCAATGAACACAGTGGATTCCCCTTCTTATATTTGTTTGGCCCCAACTGCCTCCTGGGGCATCAGACATCTTTCTATCAGAGAGACACAGCTCTCACTACCAGTGCTTCAGTTTTTCCTAGTGTTTTAACTGTTTAGACTTGTGGCCAGTTGCCAACCTAAGTCTGCACATGGGAAAAAGATATACTCAGACATTTTGATAACTATTGTACATGAGGTCTGAATTAATACAGATAAAAACAAACCTTCAAATGCCACCATGATTCCTGAGTTGCAGTTGCTGATAAATTGGGCAAGTGGTTCCACAGACTCTCACTGTGATTGTTTTCCAGATCTTTAAATTTCAAATTGGAATCATGGGCCACATAGTGATGTTTCAGCCAATGGCAAGTCACATACACGATGATATATTCATAGGATTAAAATGGGGCTGAAAAGTTTTTATCACCTAGTGATGTCATAGCCACTGTAATGTCATAGAGTAATACATTACTTGTTACTCAGTGTGTGGTGATGCTGATGTAAATAATCCTATGTCTTTGCCAGTCATAAAAATACAGGAGATATAATTATGCACAATATATATTTATTTGATAATGACAAATGACCACATTACTGATTTATGTGCTTGCTACACTACATTTATATTATTATTTTAGGATGCACTCCTTCTACTTATATAAAAATAAAGTCACTGTGAAAGACTAGGATGTGTTATTCCAGCAGCAACTTCATGCATCTCATGTTTACTAGGGCTGTTGATGATCTGTACTGTATAGGTTTATGTAAGTATATGCTATGATGTTTGCAGAATGACAAAATCGCCTAACAATGTATTATTTAGAATGTATCCTGTTTTTAAGAGATACATCACTGTAAATACTTAGTAGTTTGCAGAAACTTTGGTTTGGTTCTGGAGCAAGGGCTGTGGGGCAGGAAGAATTTATGAAAAGGACCTTAAACCAACCAAAGCATACACACCAAAATAGTGCATCATAAGTACTACCAAATTGTTGGAGCAATTGTGAAAGATAAAGGCATAATCAAATACTTTTGGGATACATGGATAATGGGTCCTCATGTTATCCCCTGTGATGTTGTGATCTCTCCTCTTGAAAATAGAGATTGATCACTATAGATTATGGCAGACTACCATGACCAATGGCAACTTCAATTACAGGTGCTATACCAAATATGAAGTATTCACTGGAATACATCAACGTGAGCATGACAACTAGACCATACTAAACCCTGAGCAATATCTATGGTGAATAAGGATGTTTGGCAATCCCTAACAAGATACCTACAAAACAAACTTCTAGTTTTCTGGAGCAAGATTAAGACTTCTATAACAGGAGCCTACTCTCAACTTGAAAAATATCTTTCATGTACTATTGCATCATAATAGAGACCAATAATCTGACCGTCATTTATGAAGAGACTCACTATATTCAAAGATTGAGTAGGAACAGAAGTAATCCACTGAATGATAGATATGGCATATTCAGGATAAGGTTAAGTAGGCCTGGAAGGCATAAGTAAAATGTATGAATTGATGGCCAGTAACCCCACATTGTTTTTCTAGTGTGTAGATCTGTTAGTAGCACACTTTTACTCTTGATTGTATACTTCACACAGAGAAAGTAGTTTGAGGGATGAATTTTTTTATATAAAGCTTTTATTTAAAGAATATAAATTTCCAAAGTACAGCTTATGTATTACAATGGCTTCCCCCCCCCATAACTTCCCTTCCACCCGCAACCCTCCCCTTTCTCTCTCCCTATCCCCTTCCATTCACATCAAGATTCATTTTCAATTCTCTTTATATACAGAAGATCAGTTTAACACATATTACGTAAAGATTTCAACAGTTTGCTCTCACATAGGGACACAAAGTGAAAAACACTGTTGGAGTACTGGTTATAGTATTAATTCACAATGTACAGCACATTAAGGACAGAGATCCTACATGATTTTTTTAAAAAAAAATTGATTAATTATCTATGCAATTTACAATTTAACACCAAGTTTTTTAAATCATTTTCAATTATCTTTATATACAGAAGATCGATTCTGTATATACTAAGTAAAGATCTCATCAGTTTGCATCCACACAGAAACACAAAGTGTAAAAATTCTGTTTCAGTACTAGTTATAGCATTACTTCACATTGGACAACACATTAAGGACAGATCCCTCATGAGACGTAAGTACACAGTGACTCCTGATGTTGATTTAACAATTTGACACTCTTATATATGGCGTCAGTAATCATAGCCTCGGCAACTCATGACTAGAGCCTAGGGAGGGATGAATATTAGCAGTAACTCTGGGACCATGACAAATAAATTTACTGGTTGATCATGGCTACATAAGGCTGGAGAATTTGAGCAATATTGTCTAAGGAAAAGGTATCTTACGTTTATCCCTACTAGAATCTTGAAAACGAGGTGACCAGGATGACCTGAATGTTAAGCAGGCTCTCTCCACTGAAATACTAATGTGTATGTGACAGGCTCTTCAGAAATTAAACATGGTAGCAAGAATGGAGGCTACCCTGGAGCCCAATAATGGAGGATCCCTTTTGCCAAGATTGGTCTAACTACTGTCTCCACTGAATGTTTAACTTGTCAGCAACAAAGACTAATATTGAGTCAAGTATTTTATATGATACTACCCCTCAATGAAAACAGTAAAGTACTGACAGCAAATTAATTAACTAGTCCCATTTCTTCTTGAAGAAAGCAATGGTTCATCTTTACTGGAATAATCTCTGCTCTAAGTGCCTTTTATAGCACTGTATTCTGATGGTTTACAGAATTCCTAATCCATTCACATGGTACCCAACATATAATGATCAAGTGGATTGAATAACGACCTTATAATTGTTCAATTCATTGGTTTCACCTTGCATGCTACTTCCTAGAAGCAGCCAACTGACAGAGCATAGAATGTCCTATTGAAGGGACAGTAAAGGGGTCAGTTTGTGGAAAGCATCCTGGGGAACTAAGGTGTATCCTATAAGGTAGAGTGTATGTACTGCACCAAAAGCTGACCATGTATGGCTCTTTGTAGCATGGTGTTGCTAGAATCCACAGGTCCAGGAAGAAAGATAAGGGAATAGGAATGTCCCTTCTCACTATCATGAGTAATGATATTTGTGACCTTAGTAGTGGAATTTGTGATTCCAGCCCCCATAAACTTATTTTCTACCAGACTTTTTGTCCTGGTTCCTGAGAGGATTGATGAACACTTATGCCAAGGAGTGCAGAAAAGATTCTATTTAACTGAAATTTGTAATTATCACTTGGCCACTTTTTGTTTCTTGTGTCAGTAAACCAGAAGACAAAGATAAGATATACTCCTTTTGTCTGGGGTAATTGATCTTGATGATCACGACAACCATGATCAAAACAAGGGTAGAGGGTTTCTTGGCTCTTCCATGCCCAGTGATAATGTAAATGGGCACATGTAATATCATAATCCAACAAAATCAAGGCAAGTCATTCAAATCCATTGGGAATGGAAATCTTAGTCATCTCCCCAGAAAAGCAATTCACATTTGAGGGTTATGGGTATCTTAAATTAGTAGTGGAGGAAAGGGGACAAAGAGTATTAACTATATCTTCTGGGCCAGCTATTGGAATGGACAATGCAGCTTTATTTACTAAAGTTACAAATCCTCAGGAAAATGTTAATTACATACGATATATAAAAACTGAACTTACACCACTATCCCCTCTTACCCAGAAGGAGAAGTAAACGTAATCTCTCCTCCTATAAATGGAAGGATCATAGTATCATCAGAGCCAGAGATCTTAGATTACTAGTTGATACAAAACAGTGAAGGAGATAAACTATTTGAGACACAAATTATGTGCCTCTCTGACTACTTGCCACTTAGATTCTTTTATTTTTTAAAGATATATTTATTTATTTGAGAGGCAGAGTTACAGAGGGATGGGAAGGAGAGCTGGAGAGGAATAGAGAGAGAGAGAGAGAGAGAGAGAGAGAGAGAATGAGAGAGAGAGAGAGAGGGATTTTTCATCCTTTGGTTAACTCCCAAATGACCAAAATAGCATGGCATGGCTGGGACTGAGACAGGCCAAAGTAAGGAACCAAGAGCTTCATCCTGGTCTTCCACATGGGTGGCAGGGTCCTAAGTACTTGGGCCATCTTCTGCTGCTTTCCCAGGCCTAAATATGCTAAATATGGAATTTGGCTTTGTCAGTGACTTTTAGGGCACTGAGTGAAAATTCAGAAAAGAAAGCTAACACTCCATTGGGCTCAAATTGGTAAGGGGTGAGCACATCAATGATTCTACTTTCCTTGTACAAATGAATGTTTAAGGAAGAATAATATTACCTTTTCACATATATCCTAGGTGGTCAAGGAACCATCTCTGTTTCCTCACTGAGCTGTGGGCAACTTTATCAAGCTCATTTTTCCCTGTATTATCTACTTTTCCCACTTTTCCTGTCCTTAGTGTGCATTTCTAACCTCCCTACTCCTACCTCACCCAGTGAAGTGTTGGCACGCAGGCTTTGTTTTTTAATGAACCAGATATAACACAGCAAGTTTGCTGACAGATTTTTCCAAGTAGTGGAAACATAGGTGGAACATGGATATATGCTCCATTCCAACTCCTAGCAAAATGAATATTAGTGCTTTTTATTTCCTACAGGGCTTTCATGCTTCCCTAGCATTTACGTTCTCATGTGGAATTGGATTGAATTTATCTATTTTCATATCAGTAAAGAAGGAGAGCACAGATTATTAAATAATTTATTAGAAAGATAGAAATTTTAGGTTACAGAGTAGAGCATTAAGCTCAAAGTAGGGAAGAATCACCAGAGCTCCAACTTTTCATATTCCATCACACTAAGGCATCCCACTAGATTTAAAATTTATGATTTGCTGCTTAGAAATAAATAAGAATATGTGCTTATAAAGACATAAAGGTGTTATTTGTTCAATTAAAGGAAAATATATCAATTTTAAAGTAGAGTTAGAAGATATATATATATATATATATATAGAGAGAGAGAGAGAGAGAGAGAGAGAGAGAGCGTTCACAGCGCTGGTTAACTCCCCATGTGTCCTCTATAGCCAAGCTGGGCTAGGCAAAAGCCAGGAGCAGGGAATTCAGCATAAGTCTCTCCTTTGGGTGGCAGATGCCCAATCACCTGATCCATCACCTTCTGCCTCCAAGGTTTTGTATTAGCAGGAAGCTGGAGTCAGGAGTCAGAGTCAGGTATCAAATCCAGGAAGTCTGATATGCATTATGGGTGCCTTAACAGGTGTCTAAGTCCCTAAGCTAAATGCCCAATTCATGCCTATCAATTTTGATCTTGTATTTATATCACTCGGATATTCTTAGTGTCCTGACTGGTATTTGCAGATTTCAACATCATTTATTCATTTAATGCAGGTATTACACTGCATAGAGTTTTAGATCTTTCTATAAAATGCAGCATAACTTTTCAAAAATCATACTTATATTTTAAATTTTAAATTAATTTCAATTTTTCAAGATTTATTTATTTGTAAAACATAGTTACACAGAGAGAAGGGAGAGGGAGTGAGGGAGAAAGAGAGAGAGACAGAGAGAGGGAATCTCCCATCTACTGGTTAAACCCCCAAATGACCAACCAGCCAGGGCTGGCCCAGGCCAAAGCCAGAAACCTGGAACTCCATCCATATACCCTATGTGAGTGGGAGGGGCTCAAGCATTTGGACACCTTCTGCTGCTTTCCTAGGAATATTAGCAGGAAGCTAGATTGAAAGTGCAGCAACCAGGACCAGAACCAATACTTGTATATGATGCCAATGTGGCAGGTGGCAACTTAACTGCTGAGCCACAGGGGCAGCCCCATTTATTTTAAATTTTTGAAGTAATTCTTCTATTAAAAGTCTCCATGAGTGGCAGTATTTTACATTTTCTCAAATTTTGTTATAATCTGACAATTAAAATGGTGACATAATCATATTTTCTTTTCTATTGCTCTGTTATGATATTTTGGAAATCTTATATTAGAGATATGCATCAGAAAAGGGAAGAGTATTTTTATGATCAGATAATTACAGACATTCTTGTTTGATATTTCCCCAGAATTCAGCATTAGATAATTTTTAAACATCACTTGCAATTTGAACTCTGAAATTATATCAATAAACTTTTTATAATCTGTTACATGAAAACCCACTGGTTCAGTCATGTACTTTAAATGGGTCATTTATCCATTCAGGATTGCACACCATCATGCGTCAGCCACTCGGAAACTATTGGTTCAATGATTTATGCAGAACTTCCCTGTGTTTAAAATTATATTAGATTATGTACAACTGCTTTAGTTACTAACCCCACCAATCCCATAGGAAATGTTTTTAAATACTGGAAATATGTCAGCCTCATAATGATAGATAAAAGTTTTCTAAAATTTTAGTTTTTACTCCAATTATGTAATCGGCAACAAATTTTTCAATTGTTTTCCTTGAAGCAACAGACATGTTTTTTTCATTTTCAACAAAATAATTACAACTTTGAATAACCATCATTTTTTGACACTTATTCTTTCAAGTAAAAATGGAGTGCCATGAAAAAAGCATGGTTCACTTTATGACTAAATAATGCCCAAGTGGCTTTCCTAAGACATTTATCATTCCTGTTTCTTTAGCAGAAGTGTTTTATGCTTAATTCTAATTTGCTTATATATACTACTTTTAAAGATTTACTAGAAAGGAAGCTACAGAAAGGGAGAGAGAGAGAGAGAGAGAGAGAGAGAGAGAGAGAGAGAGTTTTATTCCTGTTTCTTTAGCAGAAGTGTTTTATGCTTAATTCTAATTTACTTACATATACTACTTTTAAAGATTTACTAGAAAGGCAGCTACAGAAAGGGAGGGAGAGAGAGAGAGAGAGAGAGAGAGAGAGAGTTTTCCATCCACTGGTTCACTCCCCAAATGGACGCAAAGGCCAGGGTTTGGCTGGACTGAAGCTGGGATTCAGTTGCTTCTTCTTTGTCTCCCACATAGTAGCAGGAGCCCAAGTACTTGGGTCATCTTCTGATGCTTTCCCAGGCATACTAGGAGGGAGCTGGATTGGAAGTGGAGCAACATGGACAGGAATTGATGCCCATATAAGATGACAGTGTTGCAGTCAGCAGCTTAACTCACTATGCTACAATGCTGACCTCACATATCATCTTTAGAAAGGCTTGCACTCAAGAGTTGAGATTTACTTAATAATGATTACTGCTTCATTAAGAACATTCTTAAATAATATTTTTTTCTTTTCTTGTGAGCTTATGTGGAAAATACAATGGTATAGTTGGTGTTAAAGTGATGGTAATTTTATCCATTAGTATTTGCACTATCAGGGTAGATGTTGACACAGTAGAAAACAGACATAACATCTTGGTTTTATTATGAGAGCAATGTTGACATCATGAACCTCCAAAAGTTCTTAGACACCCAGCAAACTGAGGACCACATGTTGAGAAACTCAGCTGTGGATATTACCAAATTAATATTGGATAAAGATAGAGATCATATTATTATGTTTTGAAAAATTGTTTTTGAAGTCTTATTGAGTAATGTGGTACCTGATATTTAGATATCCATTATTCTTTAAAAATATTTATTTATTTATTTCCATTTATTTGAATGCCAGAGAGAGAGAGAGTCAGAGACAGAGAGACAGAGACATAGAAAAATTTTCTGGACCTCAGGTCTGCACTGGTCCTGAGCCTAGCAGAAAAACCTGACTCTGGGAGGGGGGTGGGGTGGGAGATGAAATAACAGGAGATTAGAACCTAATGAATGTGTGGTGCTAATGAACTGAGACTGTGAAAAAAGAGATGGTGGGGGAGAGAACTCACAGAATTCAGGAATTCACATGAGTACTCTCCAGAGACACTACAGTTTGGTAGCCTTGGCAGCCCAGTGGGAGACTGCAGGAGAATTTGAGCCCACACTGAGGGCCTCAGAGATTCCCTCTGTGGTATGGGAAAGAGCTTCTGATCTCTAGCTCCTGTGGGTATTTCATTTGCCTGCTAACCACACGCAATTCCATTCAGCTGTGTGGAATTACTTGCCTTTTGAATAAAAAAAAAAAGAAAGAAACAGAGAGAGATTCACCATGCCTAACCTGGGAGTGTCACCTTTGGCACACCCTCAACCCTGAGGAACCAAACAGAACTCTCAGGCCACACCCATCTCAAGCCTCTAAGGCTCCATTGAAAGCAGACAGTCCACTTAATCTAGAGTCATAGTATACAAGAAAAAACACCACAGTGAAGAAACCAATATGCCAAACAAAAAATGCAAAAACTAAAGTAACAAGAACAAGGAAGACACTATGATGCCCCCAAATGAAAAAGACACCCCAATTCAAGATTACAAAGATGATGAGATAGAAGAGATGCAAGAAGCAGATCTCAAAAAATTGATAAGAACACTAAGAAGTACTCAAAACAAATTCTTGAACAGCAGAAATCCTTAATGGACAAGGTAGAAAATCTCTCTTGAAAATGAAATATTAAGGAGGAATCAAAATGAAATGAAACAACTAGTAGAACATGAAACTGTGACAGTGACAAGAAATCATAATGAAATGAAGAATTCAATAGATCAAATGAGAAACACATTAGAGAGCCTTAAAAACAGAATGGGTGAAGCAGAAGAGAGAATATTGGACTTAGAAGACAGAGCACAGGAAAATATACAGTCAAACCAAAGACAAGAAGAGGAAATTAGAAATCTAAAAAATATTGTTGGGAATCTACAGGATACTATTAAAAAAACCCAACATTCCAGTTCTAGGAGTTCCTGAAGGCATGGAGAGGGAGAAAGGATTAGAAGGCCTTTTTAGTGAGATACTAGCAGAAAACTTCCCGGGTTTGGAAAAGGAAAGAAACATCCAAGTATAGGAAGCTCACAGAATCCCTAGTAAACATGACCAAAAGAGATCCTCACCAGGACATGTTGTAATCAAATTCACCACAGTGAAACATAAAGAGAAGACTCTAAAATGTGCAAGAGAGAAATGTCAGATTACTTTCAGAGGATCTCCAATTAGACTCACGGCAGACTTCTCATCAGAAACCCTACAAGCTAGAAGGGAATGGCGAGATATCGCCCAGGAACTAAGAGAGAAAAACTGCCATCCCAGAATATTATATCCTGCAATGCTCTCATTTGTGAATGAAGGTGAAATAAAGACCTTTCATAGCAAACATAAATTGAAAGAATTTGTTGCCACTCGTCCAGCCCTGCAAAAGATGCTTAAAGATGTGTTACACGCAGAAACACAGAAACATGGCCATCAATATGAAAGAAGGTAAATGAAGGGAACCTCACAGCAAAATATCACAGGGAATTCAAAGCATATATTAGAAAATATCTTTGGCAAATGGCAGGGCAAAATTGCCACTTATCAATAGTCACATAGACGTTAATGATCTGAACTGTCCAAAGACACAGAGGCTGATTGGCTTAAGGAACAAAACCCATCTATTTGCTGCTTACAAGAAACACATCTTTCCAACAGAGATCCATGCAGACTGAAAGTGAAAGGCTGGAAAAGGATATACCATGCCAACAGAAATGAAAAAAGAGCAGACATAGCCATCTTAATATCGGACTACATAAACTTTAACACAAAAACTGTTAAGAGAGACAAAGAGAGGCACTATATAATGATTAAGGCATCAATTCAACAGGAAGATATAATGATTATCAATGTATATGCACCTAATTACAGGGCACCGGTTAATTTAAAAGATATATTAAGGGACTTAAAAGGAGACTTAGACCCCAATACAATAGTACTGGGGGAATTCAATGCTCAACTCACAGAAATAGGCAGGTCGACAGGACAGAAGATCCAAGGGGACAGTAGATTTAAACGAAACTGTAGCCCAAATGGACCTGACAGATATCTACAGAACTTTTCATCCTACACAGAAAGCATTTACATTCTTCTCAGCAGTACATGGAACCTTCTCTAGGATTGACCACATACTAGGCCATAAACAAAGTCTCCACAAATTCAAAAGAATTAAAATCATACGATGCAGCTTCTCAGGCCACAAAGGAATGAAGTTGGAAATTAGCAACTCAGGACTCCCTAGAGCATATGCAACCACATTCTTATGAATAAGCAATGGGTCATAGGAAAAATTAAAAGAGAAATCAAAAATTTTCTGCAAGTAAATGAGGATAACAGCACAACATACCAAAACTTAAGGGATTCAGCAAAAGCAGTGTTAAGGGGAAAGTTTATATCAATAGGTGCCTACATCAAGAAATTGGAAAGACACCAAATAGATGAGCTTTCAATTCATCTCAAGGATCTAGAAAATCTACAGCAAACCAGACCCAAATCTAGTAGGAGAAGAGAAATAATTAAAATCAGAGAGGAAATCAACAGGATTGAATCCAAAAACAACATTACAAAAAATCAGAAAAACAAGGAGCTGGTTTTTTGAAAAAATAAACAAAATTGACACCCAATTGGCCCAACTAACTAAAAAAAGAAGAGAAAGGACCCAAATCAATAAAATCAGAGATGAAAAAGGAAACGTAACAACAGACACCACAGAAATAAAAGAATTATCAGAAATTACTACAAGGATTTCTATGCCAGCAAACAGGGAAACCTATCAGAAATGGATAGATTTCTGGACACAAGCAATCTACCTAAATTGAACCAGGAAGACATAGAAAACCTAAACAGACCCATAACTGAGACAGAAATTGACACAGTAATAAAGACCCTCCCAACAAAGAAAAGCCCAGGAACAGATGGATTCATTGCTAAATTCTACCAGACATTTAAAGAACTAACTCCAATTCTTCTCCAACTATTCAGAACAATCGAAAAAGAGGGAATCCTCCCAAATTCTTTCTATGAAGCCAGCATCAACTTAATTCCCAAGCCAGAAAAGATGCAGCATTGAAAGAGAATTACAGACCAATATCCCTCATGAACATAGATGCAAAAATCCTCAATAAAATTCTGGCCAATAGAATGCAACAACATATCAGAAAGATCATCCACCCAGACCAAGTGTGATTTAACCCTTGTATGCAGGGATGGTTCAATGTTCGCAAATCAATCATGATACACCACATTAAAAGGCTGCAGAAGAAAAACCATATGATTATCTCAATTGACGTGGAGAAGGCATTTGATAAAATACAACACCCTTTCATGATGAAAACCCTAAGCAAACTGGTATAGAAGGCACATTCCTCAATATAATCAAAGCAATTTATGAATACCCACGGCCAACATCCTATTGAATGGGGAAAAGTTGGAAGCATTTCCACTGAGATCTGGTACCAGACAGGGATGCCCACTCTCACCACTGTTATTCAATATAGTTCTGGAAGTCTTAGCCAGAGCTGTTAGGCAAGAAAAAGAAATCAAATTGGGAAGGAAGAACTCAAACTATCCCTCTTTGCAGATGATATGATTCTTTATTTAGGGGACCCAAAGAACTCTACTTAGAGACTATTGGAACTCATAGAAGAGTTTGGCAAAGTAGCAGGATATAAAATCAATGCGCAAAAAAATCAACAGCCTTTGTATACACAGGCAATGCCACGGCTCAGGAAGAACTTCTAAGATCAATCCCATTCATAATAGCCACAAAAACAATCAAATACCTTGGAATAAACTTAACCAAGGACATTAAGATCTCTATGATGAAAATTACAAAATCTTAAAGAGAGAAATAGAAGAGGATACCAAAAAATGGAACAATCTTCCATGCTCATGGATTGGAAGAATCAATATCATCAAAATGTCCATTCTCCCAAAAGCAATTTACAGATTCAATGTAATACCAATCAAAATACCAAAGGCATTCTTCTCAGATCTGGAAAAAATGATGTTGAAATTCATATGGAGGCACAGGAGACCTTGAATAGCTAAAGCAATATTCTACAACAAAAAAAAAAGCCGGAGGCATCACAATACCAGATTTCAGGACATACTACAGGACAGTAGTTACAAAACAGCATGGTACTGGTACAGAAACAGATGGATAGATCAAGGGAACAGAAGAGAAACACCAGCAATAAATCCAAACATCTACAGCCAACTTATATTTGATCAAGGATCCAAAAACAATCCCTGGAATAAGGACCTTCTATTCAATAAATGGTGCTGGGAAAACTGGATTTCCACATGCAGAATCATGAAGCAAGATCCCTACTTTTCACCTTACACAAAAATTCACTCAACATGGATTAAAGACTTAAATCTAGGTCCCGACACCATCAAATTATTAGAGAGCATTGGAGAAACCCTGCAAGATATAGGTACTGGCAAAGACTTCTTGGAAAATACACCAGAAGGCACAGGCAGTCAAAGCCAAAATTAACTATTGGGATTGCATCAAATTGAGAAGTTTCTGTACATCAAAAGAAACAGTCAAGAAAGTGAAGAGGCAACTGACAGATTGGAAAAAAAAATATTTGCCAACTATGCAACAGATAAAGGATTGATAACCAGAATCTACAAAGAGATCAAGAAACTCCACAACATCAAAACAAACAACCCACTTAACAGAGGGGCCAAGGACCTCAATAGACATTTTTCCAAAGAGGAAATCCAAATGGCCAACAGACACATGAAAAATGTTCAAGATCAACAGCAATTAGGGAAATGCAAATCAAAACCACAATGAGGTTTTACCTCACCCCGGTTAGAATGGCTCATATTCAGAAATATACCAACAATAGATGCCGGAGAGGATGTGGGGAAAAAGGGACACTAATCCACTGTTGGTGGGAATGCAAACTGCTGAAGCCACTATGGAAGTCAGTCTGGAGATTCTTCAGAAACCTGAATATAACCCTACCATTCAACCCAGCCATCCCACTCCTTGGAATTTACCCAAAGGAAATTAAATTGGCAAACAAAAAAGCTGTCTGCACCTTAATGTTTATTGCAGCTGAATTCACAATAGCTAAGACCTGGAACCAACCCAAATTCCCATCAACAGTAGACTGGATAAAAAAATTATGGGACATGTACTCTATAGAATACTATACAGCCGTCAAAAACAATGAAATCTGGTCATTTGCAACAAGATGGAGGAATCTGGAAAACATCATGCTGAGTGAATTAAACCAGTCCCAAAGGGACAAATATCATATGTTCTCCCTGATCAGTGACAACCTACTTAGCACCAAAGGGGAAACCTGTTAAAGTGAAATGGACACTATGAGAAACAGTGACTTGATCAGCTCTTGTCCTGACTGTTGATGTACAATGTAATACTTTATCCATTTTAGTATTTTTTATTCTAGTACTATTGGTTGAACTCTGTAATTAACACACAATTATGCTTAGGTGTTTAAATTTTAACTGTTAAATATAAGAGTGGGAATAAGAGAGAGATAAGATGTACAATTTGGGACATGCTCAATCGGACTTGCCCCAAATGGTGGAGTTAAAAACGTGCTAATGGATTCCAATACAATCCCATCAAGGTGGCATGTACCAATGCCATCTCACTAGTCCAAGTGATCAATTTCAGTTCACAAGTGATCACACTGATAGGTCTAAGAGTCAAAGGGATCACACAAACAAGACTAGTGTCTTCTAGTACTATTAGAATCAAAAAGGGAGAGAATGATTCAACATGGGAAGGGAGATACACAGCAGACTCATAGAATGGCAGACGTCCTAAATAGCACTCTGGCCTCAGAATCAGCCCTTAAGCCATTCAGATCTTGCTCAAGAGCCCATGAGAATATTTTAGGCATGGAAAGCTAAGACACTCTAGGAAAAAAAAAAAGACCTAAATGAAAGATCTCTGCGAGTGAGATCCCAGTGGAAAAAACAGGGCCATCAAAGAAGGAGGTACCTAACGTTGAAGGGGGGAGAGAACTTCCACTTTGACTATGTCCTTGTTGGAGTAAGATCGAAGTCTGAGAAACCTAAAGGCTTCCATAGCCTTGGCAGCTCATGACTAGAGCCTAAACAAGAGTGTCAAATTGTTAAATTAACATCAGGAGTCACTGTGTACTTATGTCTCATGAGGGATCTGTCCTTAATGTGTAATCCAATGTGAAGTAATGCTATAACTAGTACTGAAACAGTATTTTTACACTTTGTGTTTCTGTGTGGGTGCAAACTGATGAGATCTTTACTTAGTACATACTGAATGGATCTTCTGTATATAAAGATAATTGAAAATGAAAAAAAAAACTTGATGTTAAATTAGAAATTGCATAGATAATTAATCAATTTTTAAAAAAAATCATGTAGGATCTCTGTCCTTAATGTGCTGTACATTGTGAATTAATACTATGACTAGTACTCCAACAGTATTTTTCACTTTGTGTTGCTATGTGAGGGCAAAGTGTTGAAATCTTTATGTAATATGTACTAAACTGATCTTCTGTATATAAAGAGAATTGAAAATGAATCTTGATGTGAATGGAAGGGGAGAGGGAGTGGGAAAGGGGAGGGTTGCAGGTGGGAGGGAAGTTATGGGGGGGAAGCCATTGTAATCCATAAGCTGCACTTTGGATATTAATAAAAAAATTTTTCCTTACTGGTACACATGCCCATAATAGCTGGGGCTGGGCTCGGCTGAAGCCAGGAACCAGAAACTCATTATCCACTCTCCCACATGAGTGACAGGTATTCAAATACTTAAATCATTAAATGCTACCTCCCAAGGTGAACAGTATTAGAAAACTAGAATAGGAACAGGGCCAGGACCTCAACCCAGGCACTCTGATATGGGACGTGGGCAGCCCAAATAGCATGTTAAATGTTGTGCCGAATGTCCACCTATGGAAATTCATTATTACTGATACAAAGTGAAGAAATTTATCTTACCAGTTTTCTTATTTTTTCTTATGTGTTTCTTATTTGAGGTTCATGACAGAGATATCCATTTTTGACTCAGACATCTAGTGTAAATTGAAATTATCTTTTATTATCAATCTATAAAAAATAAAGTATGCAGTCTTCGAGTAAAAATTATAATCAAGGTAAAAGACTGCTGTTCAATAGGACTCACCCATTGAGGTACGTTAATTCATTCTTTCTACATTTAATAACTATTGACCTAAATCCTCCCTATGTGTCAGACACTGTAGCATGGGAAAGAATCATTATATAGGAATGGAACCAAAGCCCTTGCTTTGAAAACATTTTGTTCAGTAGGGGTCAATGAAATGTGTTAATATTAATATTATATTAGGTAGAAGTCTAAAAGTATCATGTCTAAACATCCAAAAAAGGAAATGGTATTTCAAAAATTAAAAAAAAATTGCTATGATTTATCATGTGCCATTAACTGTACTGTGTGCTAAACATGATTTATTACTTTTCTAAGATTTATTTACTTATTTTGAGAATTATTACTTTTTAAAAAGATTTATTTACTTGAAATTCACAGTAGCAGAGGGGCCAGGAGAGAGACGGAGACCTTCTATTCAATGGTTCACTTCCCAAATGGCCACAATAGACATGGCTGGGACAGGCCAAAACCAGGAGCCAGGAACTCCAGTCTGTTCTCCCACATAGATGGAGGGACCGAAGTGCTTTAGCCATCTTCAACTGCTTTCCCAGGCCCATTAGCAGGCAGTTGGATTGGAAGCATAGCAGCTAGGACTTGAACCAGTGTTCTGATACGGGATGCTGGCTCCTACACATGAATTATTTCATTTACTCCTCACCACAACTTCATGGGGAAGTGCTATTATTCTCATTTGACAGATGAGGAAACCAAGGAACAGAGTGATTGCGTGACTATCTCTAGTGTGAATCTGAAGGTCCTCATTATATGTATTAGGCTTATGTATTAGAATTCATTTTCCACATAACCGTTTCTTTTTTTGCTTGAAAAATCCTGTTGTTTTTAGTATTAACACCAAAATTTTATAGATGAGAGAATTAAGAAGTAAAGAGTTGACATAATTGCCTGCTTATGTTGCCATGTCAAAAACAGGGATAAGACCTAGATCTAATTCAACTGGTTTTCTATCTAGTGTCATTTACATTATAGAACAGATGTACAATATAGCTTCATAAACAAAATTAAGAAAGGGAAATTGTGTGAGATTGTTTTTTGTTTCTTTTCTCCTTCTCTTTATAAAAATACAACCAGATGGGACAAGTGTCTAGCTTAGTGGTTGCCTGCATCTGCATCCCCTGTACTCCGTTTCTGAATCCATCATTCTGTTAGTGTACACCCTGAGAGGCACCAGATAGTTGTTGATATACTTGGGTCTCTGCTACCCACATGGGAGGCCTGGATTGAGTTCTGGGCTCCCAGTTTCAGTCTGGTGAAATCCTGACTGTTGTAGGCATTTTTGGAATGAACCAGTAGAGAGAAGATCTCTCATTCTCTTGCTTTCTGTCTCTGTCTCACTCGCTGTCCCTCTGTCTTTCAAAATAAATAAATAAAAAGATATATTTGATAAAAAATTTTCCACCAACCATGCAACAAATGATCTTCTAATATATATTTGTGAAATATAAATAAAGTTTAATATCTTGAGAGAGTAAATAAAAGGGCAGATTCAGCTATGTATATGTTGCTTACATGCTGCATTTCAAATATAAAGTTACTAATAGATGATAGAAAAATATAGAAAGACTATACTATGAAAAAACTAAACACAGAAAGTTGTGTGAGGCTATGTTACTCTCAGAAATAAGGATCATTTTTTAAAGATTTATTTATTTTAAAAGCAGAGTTGAAAGAGAGAGAGAGAGAGAGAGAGAGAGACTTCCATCTGTTCCTTCACTCCCCAAATGGCCATAACTGCTGGAGCTGGGCCAGGCTTGCGCATACTATCAATTTACAAGCTATTCTGTTATGGAAATATCTTCAAGTACTCTTTCAAAAATACACTAACCATTATATAATTGATTTTATAGAGGAGGGCAACTGGCATTTATGTTGTGGTGAGATTTTGGCACTTGTACTACTGAAACTGTACTTTGGATTCTTATAACATCCGTCTTTCTGGGTCACATATGCACTAGTGAAGACAGCCACATATTTTAGGAATTAATATCTATGCATTCATATCTTCAACTTCCAGTTGGAGAGGTAATTTTCTTATGATAATTTAAGAATAATTATATATGAAATAATTGGAACATTTATTTGTATTAATCACTAGGTAACATTTATTCTTCCTTTTTCAAGTCATAAAATGTTTTTAAAGATTTTATTTTATTTGAAAGTCAGAGTTACACACACAGAGAGAAGGAGAGGCAGAGAGAGAGAAGTCTTCCACCCACTGGTTCTCTCCCCAGTTGGCCGGAGCTGCACAGATCCGAAGTCAAGACGCAGGAGCCAGGAGCCAAGAGCTCTTGATGACTTGGGCCATCCTCTACTGCTTTCCCAGACCATAGCAGAGAGCCGGATTGGAAGTGGAGCAGCCGGGACTCAAACCGGTGTCCATATAGGTTGCCAGAACTGCAGGCAGAGGCTTTACCTGCTAAGCCATAGCGCCGGCCCCAGTCAAAGAATTTTTAAAACACTTGTTTTCTAAAGGCATTGACAGTCAGAAAATTTAATTTTTTATCATTGTATCCTCCTCAGGATAGCAATGGTATCTCATTTGTATATCAAAGAACAGTTCGAATTGAGGCATATTCTTTATGGTGAATGAATTTAGAAGTGATTAGAGAAGGGCAATGTATTTGGGGCAACAGTTAAGATGCTGTATGGGATACCTGCATCCCATATCATCAAATGTAATTCAAATAAAAACAAAATAATAAAAACAATAAAATAAAATAAAAACAAAAAATAAAAATAGTAACAAAATAAAAACAAAAAAATCCCTCCATTTAGGAGAAACAAAAAGAAGTGATTGAACAAGAGACTAAGCTTTTCTTTCTGTTCCTCCATGTCTGGAGAAGTATGTGGTGATGATGTTCAACATCCTAAATAAAAATATTAAACTGTTTCAAGGACTAGATTTAATGGTAGTATAATTTTACCTCACATTGTTGTATGCCTTTGCATGTGGTGTGTGGGTTTACATGTCCATAAGTGTAAAATGATGAGAGTCCCGTAAGTACTTGAAAGTCAGGTTAATTAGCTACCCCAAATGCCTGAAAAGAAATTACTATATATTTTCCAATTCTGGTCTAAATATTGCAGCAATTCTCTTTGAAGAGCAGAATGCTGATGGAGGGTTAATATACTGTTTATGCTCTTTCAGGGAAAGCAAGAATGGCCCATACATACTCTCGTGCTGGACCCAACGAGGAAAGAAAAGGCAGCAAGTGAATGAAATAATGCTTGTTTTATTGAAATAGGTTTTCACAGGTTTGAATCAAATTATTCAACTCACTGACTAAATAGCCGCTAAAATCAACAGAAAATATTTTGTCTACATTTATTGGCCTAAGTTATTTGTAATTTTAAAAATATTTTGTCGTGGCTGGCATTGTGGCATAGTGGGTAAAGCCATCACCTCCAACATCGGTATCCCATATGGGTGCTGGTTCAAGTCCCGGCTGTTCACTTGCCTTTCAGCTCCCTGCTAATGGCCTGGGAAAGCAGCAGAAGATGTTCCCAAGTGCTTGGGTCTCTGCTGCCCACATAAAAGGCCCAGAGAAAGCTCCTGATTCCTGGCTATGGCCTTTCCAGTCCCAACCGTTGCAGCCATCTAGGGAGTGAACCAGAGGAAGATCTCTTTCGCTCTCTGTCTCTTCCTCTCTCTCTATAGCTCTGATTTTCAAACAAATATTTTTTTTTTACCTTTTCTGAACGATTTTATTTATTTATTTATTTATTTATTTGATCGGTAGAGTTACTGACGGGGGGTGGGGGAGAGAAGAGAGAGTATTCCATTTGCTGGTTTACTCCCCAAATGGCTGCAAAGGCTGGGGCTGGGCCAATCAATAAGCCAGGAGCCAGGAACTTCTTTCGGGTCTCCCACATGGCTTCAGGGGCTCAAAGACTTGGGCGTTCTTCCGCTGCTTCCCCAGACCATAGCAGAGAGCTGGGTCAGAAGTAAAGCAGTCAGGACTAGAACCGGCACCTATAATGGGATGCTGGATCTGCAGGCAGAGGCTTAACCCACTATGCCACAGTGCGGGTCCCCCCCAAAAATCTTAAAAAATATTTTTCTTTTGCAGATTTGTTCATATGTTTTTTTCAGAGCAACTTAGTAAAACTTTACTGGAATCAGTCCTCAGATACATACTTGCAAATCCATACTCTTTAATGAGATTTGTTCGTGTTCTATCACAGATGAATTTTCTGGTCTGCTATTACAACTAAATGAAAGTCTGTGCTATGCAAACAATCTTGATTGAGGTTTGACATTAATATTTGCCCTACTTTTAGATCTACAAGATTAAAAAAATGCAGTCATTCAGAACTCATGTTTTGCAAAACCTAATTGGAAGTTGAAACTCAGTCTGGAAATTTTATTCTCTCAAATTAGCATTTACTGGGTTTCATTGTGTTTTGAAGCTTGAAAAATGACACCATATGTTTCTGATTGCTTTAGACAACTTTTCAAATGCATGTTGTATAAAATTATTTATGCTCAATTTGCCCTTACACTTTTTAAAATTTAAAAACTTTTATACAAGAGATTGTATTTAAAAATAAACTCCAGGCACAAGCACAGTGGTTTACATTTGATGTGAAACTCTGAACCCTTGAGGTAGGAATGGCCTTAAAATTGATAACACCAGATTTCTCATGGATGTTCAGCAAAGAATGGCACCAAATCTTGAAATACTAGCAAAAGCTGTCCTTCACATGACATTCTAGGCATTGTGAATTATAAAACATTATTTTGATTTGCATCAGAGGAAACAGGTTCAAAGAGTTTAAGTAAACTATACTTATTTCTGATGTCAGTATCGTTTGA
Source organism: Sylvilagus floridanus (assembly GCA_949820135.1). Taxonomy (NCBI): domain Eukaryota; kingdom Metazoa; phylum Chordata; class Mammalia; order Lagomorpha; family Leporidae; genus Sylvilagus; species Sylvilagus floridanus. The sequence continues at coordinate 71,572,612 of OX463223.1, read as the reverse complement.
TAACTAAGTCATGCATTGTAAATTCTTCTATTTTTTTATATTCAAAACCAACCTGGTATGTTCTATTCAAAGTGGAGAAAGCCAAATTAAAGACAAATTAAAGCTATCCATTTCATGGTTATATTGTTTTAAATGATTAGCTACATGGTTCACACATAAAAAAAAGCCTTTGGGACCCAGCATTCTGTCATAATTGGTAAAGCCACCACCTGCAATGCTGACATCCCATATGGGCCTGGTTTTGAGTCCCGCATGCTCTACTTCCTATCCAGCTCCCTGATAATGGCCCGGGAAAGCAGTGGAAGATGGCCTAAGTGCTTGGGTCCCTGCGTCCATGTGGGAGACCCGATGAAGCTCCTGTTGCCTGGCTTCAGCCTGGCCCAGCCCAGGCACTTGTGGTCATTTGGAGAATAACCCAGTGGACAGAAGATTCTCTCTCTCTCTTTCTTTCTTTCTCTCTCTCTCTCTCTCTCTCTCTCTCTCCCCACCCCCGTATCTCCCTGTCTCTGTCTGTAACTCTACCTTTCAAATAAATAAAATAAACCTTGAAAAAGATCTTTTCAGTAGCTTATGAGAATCTATATATCAGAACTTGTTACTAGAAAAATCAAACAATAACTTGTTACTAGAAAAATCAAACATTAATATCATTTGTGGCAATGCACAGAGAAAAATACTCTGCTACCACAAACTGCTTCAGCACTCCACATAGCATACTATTTCTTTCACACCACTAAGGTACTTCTTTTTTTATTCTACCACATTAATTTTTTTCACATGTTAAAGCATCTTTATGTGTCATTTTTTCAAATAGGGAAAAGAAATCAGCAAGTGAAGAAGAGAAAAAAGAAGATCCCAACATGATAAAAAAACAGTTGCAAGAAAGAGAAAAAAGCGTATTCATCATGGTAACTGCTTTTTCAAATTCTCAACTTGTTTAGGCAACAGATGCCCTAATGAAATTATTGAGACATAAACCTTGGTTCAAAGTCAGTATAGCTTTGAAAAAAAGAATAGTTGATTTGCTTCAGCTGAAAAACTAAAGTAATGTAATGTAAATAAACATTATATATCATTTATCAAGATTGTTTGAGAATGTGGTATATATGGTTTTTTGATTTTTGTCTTAAAACAGCAAACAAATATTGATGAAAGTAATCATGCATGAGGAAAAGATAATTTTGTGTTTGGCATTTTTTGTTTTGAAAAACTGTATCACACATCACTATATGTGCAGACAACTTTATAAATAGGGTTTTATTTTTAAAGTTCATATTCCTACAATAAAAAAAATTCCATATGGAGAAGCAACTGCACTAAGTAATGTTGGACCAGCTAAGTGTAACATCTGTATCTGGACATATATATGCTTCAGTATATGAAGCAATTTTGAAAAGGAACATTATATAACCAATTATACAGAAGCTATTGAAAACAAAAAGCAAAAATAAGTTCAATAAAAGTCATGTCGACTTATTTCTTTCGCATCTTATGTTTCTTAAACTCTAGGGTCTAGAAATCATCATTAATTCACAAAGAGTAAAATAGTGAAAATTGAAATAAAACCTGAAAAAATCAACAAAACAGTGAGTACAGAGAAGAAATAAGTATAAAATAATTTTAAAGAACACCAACATTAATTAAAATTTATTTAGACATTCTAATAAGTCATTTACCTGTTAAATATCCTGTATATTATGTTTGACTATATATAAAATAAAATATCGTATCCATTGATGTACTAAACTGTAGGGTAACGGCCACTGTTGTGGCACAGCAGGTTAAGCTGCAGCCTGCATGCCAGCATCCCATATGAGCTCTGGTTTGATTCTGAGTTGTTCCACTTCCTATCAAGCTCCCTGTTAATGTGCCTAGAGAAAGCAGAAAGATGGCCCAAGTCTTTTGGCTCCTGCATCCTTGCGGGAGACCTGGATGAAGCTTCTGGCTCCTGACTTTTGCCTGGCCCAGCCCTGGCCACTGTGGCCGTTTGGGGAGTTAATCATCAGATGGGAGATCTCCCCTTCTCTCCCTCTCTCTCTGTAACTCTGCCTTTCAAGTAAATGAAAGAATATTTTTTTAAAAAATTATAAGGAGTAGAGAATTCATTTGAAGGGAATGAATTCTTTGTTTCACACATGAATAGGGGTTTTTAACATTATGGTATTTCAGAGAAAACAATTTAATCATATCGTAATCAAAAAATATATTGAACTGTAGCTAATTCATGAAAAGTACTCATTTTGGAATCAATGATATACTTAAAGTCATCAGAGAGGCTTTGTAATGCAACTATATTAATATTATTTTAAAGGATATAATAATTCATGAAACAATCAGAAACTTAAAATTTTTCCTCAAATGAAACAAACTTTTTATGCTCCACTTCTGATTCGTATTCTTGGGTTAGCTTTATAGACACTGATATAATCTTTTTAAAAAATATTTATTTTATTTATTTGAAAGACAGAGTTACAGAGAGAGGTAGAGACAGATAGAGAAGTCTTCCATCTACTGGTTCACTCCCCAGATGGCCTCAATGGCCTGAGCTCGCCAATCTGAAGCCAGGAGCTAGGGTTTCTCCTGGGGTCTCCCACGCGGGTGCTGGGGCCCAAGGACTTGGGCCATCTTCCACTGCTTTCCCAGGCCATAGCAGAGCTGGATCGGAAGTGGAGCAGCTGGGACTGGAACCGGTGCCCATATGGGATGCCAGTGCTTCAGGCTAGGGCATCAACCAGCTGCACCACAGCGCAGGCCCCGATAAAATCTTTTTTATTCAATTGGAGTTTTTCCATCTTTATGACAAAACAGTGAACAACAGGTGTCCATCTCCCAGTGCAGGATTTGTTACTGTGATTGCATTTCAACTGGTCAATGGAATGTAATTAGAATGTGTTTGAGTTGAACCTAAGGATTTAGTGTGGATTTCTAGTCAAATTTCTGATGGTAAATAAAATGAAAAAATGAATTGGATTTTAGTAAATTAGCAGATGGTTTAGAAAAGTTTACATATTTGAGATTTTATGTTAATATGTGTATACTTAATTAACCCTTCCCCTCTTCCAACACAGCTTCATTTTTTTAATTATTCACATTCTCTATATTAAATTGCAAAGACCTTTAAAACTCAAAGAACATCTGGTAAATAATCTGGTATTTCAAAAATTTTCTGAAGACATATTTACTTATTAAATGTAACATGAGTCTCCCTTTTTGTAAGATAAGACAGCATATGGAAGGTCTATATTTAGATTTCTGAGGCCTCTCCATGCTGTCTTCCACAGTGGCTGCACCAGTTTACATTCCCACCAACAGTGGACCAGGGTACCCTTTCCCCCACATCCTCACCAGCATTTGCTGTTTGTTGATTTCTGCAGGAGAGCCATTCTAACTGGGGTGAAGTGATTTCATTGTGGTTTTGATTTGTATCTCCCTGATGGTTAGTGATCCGGAGCATTTTTTTAAGTGTCTATTGGCCATTTGAATTTCTTCTCTTAAAAAATGCCTGTTTATGTTTTTTGCTCATTTCTTAACTGGATTATTTTTATTCTTGTTGAATTTCTTGAGCTCTTTATAGATTCTGGATATTAACCTTTTATCAGTTGTGTAAGTTGCACATATTTTCTCCCTTTCTATCAGTCGCCTCTTCGATTTGCTGAGTGTTTCTTTTGAAGATAGTGTGGAGATACCTCAGAAAGCTAATATAGACCTACCATATTATCCAGCCATCCTAGTCTTGCGAATTTACCCACACCAAAAGAAATCAGTATATGAAAGAGTTACCTGTACTCTCATGTTCCTTGCAGCTCAATTCACAATAGCTAAGATATGGAATCAACCCAGATGTCCAGGAACTGATGATTGCATAAAGAAATTATTATATATATATATATATATATATATATATATATATATATTCTATGAAGTACTATTCAGCTGTAAAAAAATGAAATCCTGTCTTTTACAGCAAAATAAATGCAACTGGAAACCATTATACTTAGTGAAATAAGCCAGTCCCCAAAAGACAGATATCATATGTTTTCCCTGATCTGGGATAACTAATAGAGTACCTAAAATGTAATGTATTGGAATGAAATGGATATTTTGAAATTCAAAGATTGTTTACAGCCTTTTATACTTCTGTTGAAGAACAGTTTTTTTTTTCTTCATATTATTTGTTGAACTCTTTTACTTAGTGTAGAGCTAATCTTATCACCATTAAATAAACTGAAAGTAAATATCTGTAAAAATTAAGAGTGGGAATGGGAGAGGGAGAAGTAACAGTTGGAACATGGTTGGTAGGTAGGGAAGTATCACTATGTCCCCAAAGCTGTATATATGAAATACATGAAACTTGCGTAGCTGAAATAAAATTTAAAATAATCGATGCACATTAAACACTCTTTAATAGAAAAAAATAACAAAGAGAGTTGACAGAGTGTAAACTTTTCTTCTTTTTGACAGTGAAGATTCACTGATTCCAAGACATGGCTTACACATCAGATAAAATGCACTTGGGAGTAACAAATCTATTTATTTTGCCATTCCAGGCGTATAAATTTTGTGTAATAGAAATATTTCCATTATAAGTATATCCTTTTAGTTTTAAGTTCTTTATCTAATTTTTTTTAAATTTGTTTTGTCAAACATGCTGGCCAACTATTTTCCTTGATCAGATACTATTAGACATATAATTGTTTTAGTAATTCCATTACTAAACTCCATTCTTTTAGGAACTCCATTATTAAACTCAGTTTTTTCCCAACTAAAGAAGATTGGTTCTTCCTTTACTTTGAACAGCAAATTAAGTTTTCATTTATTCAAAAGAAACCAACTTCAACTGGCACACAAAGAATAAGTAATTTAAGTCTGTAAAGCTCTTGACTTAGTTTTTATATTAGTGCTTCAAAATTGCTTAAAATCAGAACATGTATTTTTACTGTAGATACATTTAAGTTGTTGCTTAAACAAGTTATAATTTGTGCCTGATGAGCTGAAGTCTGCTAAAGTTATCCCAATCCATTAAAGAGTCTTATATCAGCAAGAGATGTTTTACTATACCCATATGATAATTGTTGAAAGTATTTGCAAGGGGAATATGTATTTGTTAATTCAACTCTCACAATGTGATCCATACTGCTAAGAGTCAAAGAATAATGGCCATAATATTATGCAATTATTTTATATGAATATTTTACACACAAGTGTTTGTATGGCCATAATTATTTGTATTAATTTATTGTTATTTATTCATTTTACTTATTTGAAAGAAAGGAGGAGGGGAGAGGGAGAGAGAGACACCTCCTGTCCACTGGTTCACTCCCCAAATGGTCACAACAACAGAGTCCAGAGTCCAAGCCAGTAGCTGCAAAGGCAATGTTGACTTCCCACCCGTGTGGCAGGGACTCAGTTACTTCAACCATTACCTACTGCTTCTCAGGGTGCACACTAGTAGCTGAATTGGGAATGGAGCCAGGACTTGAACCATGGCACTCTAATATGGGATGCAGGTATCCTAACCAACATCTTAACTACTACACTCAATGCTGGCCCCAATTTCTTATTTATTGATTCATTTAGGGAGAGAAAGAAGGAGAGAGAGAGAGAGAGAGAGAGAGAGAGAGAGAGAGGTCTTCCATCTACTGGTCCACTCCCCAATTGGCTGCAATGGTTGGAGCTGTGCCGATCTGAAGCCAGGAGCCAGGAGCTTCCCCCAGGTCTCCCATGTGGGTGCAGGGGCCCAAAGACTTGAGTCATCTTCTACTGCTTTCCCAGGCCATAACAGAGAGCTGGACAGGAAGTGGAGCAGCCAGAATTTGAACTGGTACCCATATGAGATGCCGGCACTGCAGGTGGCGGGTTTACCCACTATGCCACAACGCCGGCCCCTCCCCAAATATCTTTAACAACTAGGGAATGGGCCATGTAGAAGCCAGGAGCCTAGAACTCAGTCTCGGTCTCCCACATAGTGGCCCAACTAATTAAGCCATCACCTGCTGCTTCCCAAGGGAGGCATCAGCAGAAAGCTGGAATTGAAAGCTGAGCTGCATATCAGACAAGCACTCTGATATGGAATGTGGGGCATCCCAGGTAGATTGTTAACCTCTGTGCCAAATGTCCACTCCCAATTTCTATTAGTCATCCATATATTTACATGAAAAAAAATTCTTCAACATTCTAACCCAAGGAGTATCATTATTTTTCTTAGTGCTGGTAGCACAATTTTATCCTCTAAGGACATTTTCTACTGTATTTTTCTACAAACATGAGCAAACAAAAATTTGTTAATTTCACCAGTCTACCCAAATAATGTAGGCAAAAACTCAGGGTAATTTCTGTCATTAAATACCAGAGTGTTACATACACAGAACATATTTACCTTTCTAACACACAGTTAATGAGTACTGGTCTTGTTTTTCATTCACATTTATATGCACATGTGCTTTTTATTTAGAATTTGCAATCATTTAAAATGTAACCATGGAGATATATTCACTCTCTTCAACATACAATTTTATTTATTACAAAAAAAATTCTTATGAGTCAATCAGCAGGTTTCAAGAGGTTTGGAACTATATAGATGAAAAATATTACAACAGGAAGAGTTTTCAAATGTTCAAAGCAATTTTAAAGCTAAGTCTGAGAAATGTTGGTATTGTTCTTTCCTTAAAGAAAACAGAAAACGTTGGAAAGGAGATGCATGCTCTATTGTTTGAATACTAGTAGACAATGGTCCTTGTTGTAACCAATATTCTTTGTTGTATTTAAATAGACTATTAGAAACAACTCAGGAAAATAAATCTATATTGGTAAGTGTTAATTGAAGTAGAAAGTCTGGGACTGAAATAATGGATGAACTCTGCCTCTGAATGCATACCAGAGAAATTAGACAAAAAACAGAGCATATTGAACCTGAGCCTTTGTTGTGGAGCATCAAAATCTGTATGGAGAGGTCTCTGTCAAAAATTCTATTTATGCCCAAACGTTTGTCTTGAACTTGTTGAGCTGGTTGTCAATCTAGTTGCCACCAGCCAACATTATTTAGAAAATGTACATAGATTTGCAGACAATCTTCCACCCATCTGATGGTCCAACAGTACCCATGATTCCTCCAATCTGTTTGTTTTTATTGACTTATTTGAGAGGCAGAAAGAGAGACAGACAAAGGAAGAGAGAGAGAGAGAGAGAGAGAGAGAGAGAGAGAGAGAGAGAGAGAGAGAAAGATCTCATTTACTGGTTCACTCCCTCAGTGATCACAATAGCCAGAAGGCCAAAACTGGGAGCTAGGAATTTCATACACTCTTCCCATATGGGTGGAAGAAGACCTATCATTTGAGGCAGTATCTATGGCCTTCCAGTTTCTGCATTAGCAGAGAGCTAGAACTGGGAGCTGGAGTCGGGAATTGAACCCAGATACTCTGATACAAGATGCAGGTGTCTTAATTGCTAAATCAAGTGACCACCCAGTTTGTCTTCCTTTCCTTCTTTCTTTTTAAAATGTAGATTATTATCTCTAACTTCTGCTTACTCGCTTATGGCTACTTAGTTTATTTTTTTAAAGTTAAAACAATTATTTATGGAGTTAGAGTTGTGATACAGTCGATTAAGCTATTGCTTAGCACACCAACATCCCATATCAAAGTGCCAGTTTGATTCCCAGATGCTCCACTTCCAATCTATCCTTTTGCTAATTTGCTTCAGAAGGCAATGGATGATGGACCAATTACTTGGGTCACTGCCACCATGGAAAACTGGAAGATGACTACAACAGTCAGGACCATGTCAGGTCAAAACCAGGAGCTGGGAACTTAATTCAGGTCCACCATGTGGGTGGAAGGGACTTAAGTACATGAACCATTGCTTGCCAGCTTCCAGTTGTGCATGAGCAGACAGCTGGAATTGGGAATGGAGCTGAGACTTGAACCAGGGCACTCTGATGTGACAAGCAGGTGCCCGAAGCAGTGTTCTTACAACCACTGTGTCAAACGCCTGTCTCTCACTCTGTTGTCTTGATAACAAATTGCGGGGCTTTGTAAAATGGCATGTTGTCTGATGTTAAAGCTGAGTCTTCTCCTTTTCATATTTATCTTCAACAAGTGTAATATTGAAAACTTGAGAGAGAACAGGTCAAGAAAGAGACAAGGAAAGGAAGGGAGAGAATGAGAAATATTAAAGGAAAGACAGAAAGTGAAGGGAAAAGGATGTCAAAAACAGGGAAATCAGTAACGAAAAGTAATCTCTACATTTTTATTTGTTTTGATTTTCAACACTCATATTTCCCTTTTATTTTAAAATTTTCATTTTTGAATAGGTATTACATCCCATTTGAAAAAATAAAAATAATGTATATTGGAATTTCTTGCCAAATCCTCAGCACCAGATATCTAGTTACTGTCTCGGGATCACCATTACAGTGGTGGTAGTCTCTCAGATTTGATTCATGCATAAGCAAGTATAGCGTTTTTTTGATAATTATTTAAAAGGATTATTTATTTATGTGAAAGGCAGAGTTACAGAGAGGCAGAGGCAGAGACAGAGAGACAAGTCTTCCATCAGCTGGTTCACTCCCCAAATGGCTGCAATGGCTGGAGCTGGGCCAATCTGAAGCCAGGGACCAGGAGCTTCTTCCAGGTCTCCCACGCAGGTGCAGGGACCCAAGGACTTGGGCCATCTTCTACTGCATTCCCAGGCCATAGCAGAGAGATGCATTAAATTTCTATTTATTCTTGGATTTATATTTGGGTTTTCTATTTTATTCAGTGACTCAACTGTCTGACATAAACATACTTTTAGAGACTTTTTAAAATACCAGGCAGGCTAGTCCTTCCTAACAATATCAACATTTAAAAATTCATTAAAAATTTGACATTTATATTGAGATTACATTAATTTATATTAATCCAGAGACTAATATTTTTAATAATGTTAAGACACACAATCCAATTACAGATGAATTAGAAAGTTTTCTTTTATTTTTGTCACTCAGGAATTCCTAGAAAGAATCAGGGTTGTCTGTCCTTTGAAAGTTCAATTGAAATTGTATGTGAAAACTTTCTGTGCCTCACATTTCTGAGAAGGTAATTCCTTAAAAACTCTATTTCTTCTATATATAATAATCATTTTAAATTTATATATCCAATTGGATCACATTTGGTCATCTGTATTTAGTGGAGAAATAGGGATAAACACACACACACACACATACATATATACGTACATAGAGGTCTGCAAATTTACCTCGTGTTTAAATGACTTCTTCTATTTCAATTATCATTTCCTTGATGTCCTTTCTTATATTTGTGCTTTCTCCTTTCCTTTTTACTTGATCAGCTTCGCTGCTGATTTGTCTATTTTGCTTCTTTTAAAGTGTGATTCAGTATTTAATATTTTTCTATTCTCTACTTCATTGATTTCTGTTTTTATCTCTATGATTTTCTTTCTAATTTTTTGAGATATAAATTTAACTCCTTTATTTTAGTTCAGAGATTTTTACTGATAAAAGTATTCAGTGCAGTGAAAGTCCACTGACTGTTGCTTACAGTGCATCACATAAATAAGACATGTAGTTCTTCATTGTTCTTATGCTTTTTAAAATTGTGTAGTTTCAGTTTATATCTCTCTTCCATCCAAGAGTTATATTTTAATATTAGATAAAAGTATCTTTTATGCTGTTTTTTTCTTAATAATTTCTAGGTTGACTATATTATAATCAAAGCTTGGTGTTTATAAAATTAAAACTTTATGGAAATTACTTACATTTTTAATATGTTGTTTGATGAACATTTGTGAATTTACTTAAGTAGAAGATGTGTTCTCTATTAATGTGTAGAGTTCAATGTAAATCCATTAGATTGACCTCAGTGAGTATGATGTTTAAGTGTTTTTATCTTTAGCTATTTTTTGTCAACTTCATAGCCTTTTAGTGAAATTGGAGTACAAAAGACTTGTGTTGGGATAAGGTCAATTGTGAGACTATGAAGGATCATACAACAGGCAGTGGTGATTTTTGTCTTTATACTCAGTTATTTTTAACTTTGGGAAGGCATTCTCTATCTTGAAGTAATGCTGAAAGTGTGATTGTTGTATAGATTTGTTTTTTACCTTTTATTATTTCTTTCATTTTTGGAGAAATGCTGTGTTTTCTTCAGCTACTAGAAGTGCTTTGATTTTGTTTAAGGCCATTTTACCAAAAAACAAAAAGACGTTTTTGCATAAATCAATCTCTAAGTGTATAGCTTTTAGGCCTCTGAGCCTTGTGTCATGACCAGAACGGTTCACCACCCATATGACTGACTGTAGCAATACTTTCACTATATTTTAAAGTATTAGTTTCTAGTCTTTAAATAATTATACTGATTCCATGATAATAAGTAAGGTTCTAGCTTATATATGTTTCCAGTGAACAGTCAACTGTCCTATGACAATTTTAGCAAATACTAATTTTTGCATGGCTAAAGTAAAGTTTGGAATAAAAACCTTTAGTTGAAAGGGGAAATGACATAATAACAAGCCATGTAGAGCCTACATGTGGCCAGATACACACACCACTTCACCACTTTAGTCTTTCCTTCCAAACAGTGATTTACAGTTTACCAAGGTCAGAGAGTTTAGCCAAGTCTGGTGCTAACTTGAAGTATGAACACACACTCTCTCTCTCTCCCCCCTCCCCGTGTGTGTGTGTGTGTGTGTGCGTGTGTCCTGTCTCATAAGGGGAAAGAGAAGCAAGGAGATAGATAGATAGATAGATAGATAGATAGATAGATAGATAGGGATATGTTTGTCTTGGACATCTACTTTTCCACTACTTGGGATTAAGTGGATTAGGTTGCAGAGTCTTGGATAAAGAACAGTCTTAAGTTGAAAATATAGATAAAATAATGTGCTTGCTTATATAGGTCAAATACATTCCTGCCTTTTTCAATATTCTGTCTCATAAGAACTTATCAGAATCAGAAAACTAACTCATCATTAATATTTTTGCCTTCAATGTTGAACTGGCCTCTCTCACAGGAAATAAATAGCAGCCTAGAGACCAGACCCATAAAAGTTTAATATTTTCAGTAACTATAATTAGGATCTCAGCTTAACATGGACTGAAGTAGGACTGTACTAGGGAATTTGTGACTAGATTTGGAGAGGAAGAGCTCATTATTGGAAACAGAGTATAACAGCATGTACTATAATTTTAAAAATGACATCTTTAAACTAACAAAAGAATAAAATTTACTTTGGGGTGAACAGATTACCATTAAATTCTAAGTGATTATCTTAATTGCCTTTTAGTATGCTTTCCATTGCATTATAAATGATTTAAAAAAAAAGCAGGAAGACATTTTTTAAGTGAAAGAAATAAATAAAGAAAAATCATCTGATATTCAGATCTGCACACAAGAATAATCCAATTAAATATTCATAGTGAATTGGAATTATTAAACTAAAATACCTATTGGCAAATAAGATACCAGTTATGAGGTTAATGCTTCTAAATACTTAAGGTGCTATATAAACTAAATTAAGAGTACTATGCCCTCTCATCTGTATTCCTACATTCATTTCCTTGTCCAAGTAGGATAAATTTAGTCACTTAAATATTTTATGTGATGAACTTTTGAAGAATATAGTCTTTATGAGCATATACCAATCTCGGCTGGTTAAATGTTATCTAGAAAAGGAGGCTGAGTGCTGTAAATAAATTATATGATTTAAAATATAGTATTTTCAGAATTGATTGTAAATTTAATGTAACCAAAATCCTCATTATTTTAGTTTCTTGATATATATGAAAATATTTAAGGTACTAATCATGAAAATAGTTGATTCAAAAGAAATGCGTGCTTAGCATAATTCTCTATTCATTGGCTCTGAAGCATGGCTATCAGGATTTAAATGTACTCTGTTTTAAAAGTGGGTGCAAGAACTTGGTACATTGTCATGCGGAGGCTAGATGTGTTTGGATCCTTAAGTTGTATTAATTTGTATTTAAGTATTTAAGATCTCAATGATTTCACCAAAAGGGCAACTGATTAATTATATGATTTGATCTAAAAGTTATTTTGTTTTTGAAACTTAATTGGTTTACTTTTAGGCAGGTCTAGGCCTTCTAATTCCATGACTTTATTGTTTTTCCAAGCACTTTATATTAAATAAAATACTGTTTTTCTTTCTAAACTATGGTTGTTGTTATTAGAAGTGATAACAAGAACGATGTTATTTTAGTTCAATTCAACTTTCAAGTTGAAGTGTTAATTTTCTGTAGACAAAAATAAATTTCATGAGTTTGACCACTCATTGCATATAAAGCAGTCAGTGACCTCCAAAGAGTGGTATATATGCTAGAGTATTGACTGAGATTTTTCTTTAAGATAGTTTGTTGGAAAGTCAGAGTGACAGAGGAGGGAAGGAAAGGAGAGATCGTCCATCCTCGGGTTTACTCTTCAAATGCTCACAATAGCTGAGGCTGGGCCAGGCCAGAGTCAGAAGCCCAAAACTCCATGCAAGGCATCATTTGCTGCCTTCTCAGGTGAATTACCAAGAAGCCAGGTTTGGGTTAGAAGTAGTGTGACCACGACTTGAACTGGTAGTCTGACATGGGATGAGTGCCCCCCAAATTGCAGCTTAACCCACTGTGCCACAATACCTGCCCCACAAGATAGTCCTTTGAGGGTGGAGAAAATTAGAAATTTCATTTTTAGTGTTGTCCTTTAATTTTGCAGTTTTGCACATCTTATAACAAATATAGGATTGAAATATATATAAACCAGCAGTGCCATTCAATGTAACTTTCTACAGTGGTGGAAAGGTGCTGCAAAATAGAATGATAGACATTGGCCATGTGTGGCTGATAAAAATATGAAATGTCCACAGTAAACTGAGGTAGTGATATTTCAGGATTATTTACTTTTAATCATTTTAGGTTTAAAGTTAAATAGTTATGTGCAATGTATTAGTGTTCTCCAGAGAGACAGAACCAATAGATGAGGGCTTATCTATTAGAGGAACCGACTCTCATGATCCTGGCAACCAAGTCCTGTGAGAAGTAGCCTGAAACCTGGAGAACCAGAGAAACTGGTAATGTGGCTCAGTCCAAATCCCAAAGCCTCAGAACCAGGAAAGCCAGCAGTGTAGCCATGACCAAAGGCCTGAGAGTCCCTGTTGGGATTAGGGGAAGGTGGAAGGTGGGATCTGGTAGGAGGGTGCTGGGACAAATCTCTGAGTTCAAAGGCCAACGTACCTGGAATTCTGATGTTCAAAGAAGATAGGCTCCAGGGGACTGTGGGGAGATAAAGAGAATGTTATGTCCCCTTACTTTTACTTTTTGGTCTTCTATTGGGTCCCCAGCTAATTGGATGATGCCAGCCTAGGTTTAGAGTGGATTTTCTGGAGACCCACATGCCAATCATCTCTAGAAACACTGTCTGCTGTAGCACACCCAGAAACCATTCATCAGCGGTCATCTAGGCATCCTTTAGTTCAATCAAGCTGACATCCGGACTAACACATCATATCTAGCTGGTGGTTACTATCGTGGACAATGTTAAGTCTATAGTTGTGTAATAGTTTATATATGCAGTCCCTGTTATATAAGGTGACTGATTTCCTTTCTTCTCTTCGCCTTTCATATCTTGCAGTGCACATTTATGAATATTTATGTTACCATGAATAGAAAAGCAAAATCAGCCCCACTGAGCCCGAGTCTCTAAAGTATCAATGGAGCTCATTTTTTCAGTCAGTACATGGAGAATTTTTTCTCTATACTTTGTAGTATAGTCAGTTACACGGTGCATATGGACAGCCACTGCTTTAAGAACTAGTCTGTTCATGGAGGTTCAAGGTCAACGTTAATGTCAGAAGCATACACATTCTGAGATACTCTGGGGGATTGCTGTGCTCAGTCCTCCGGCTTCCAGTTTTCAGTTTCTAGCTTTTGGAGTCCCTTGAGAATACTGGTTGGGGCAGCTGCCAGATGAACGGTTATATGATTAGGTGAGATATAAACTCAATTGAAGGGGGAAATCAGGCAGAGAGAAGAGGAAGCATTCATTCTCCTTTGCTACTTTATCAGATTTTTGGGTACATTTTTACAGTCTGAAAAAAAGAATACAAGAGAGTTAATCTTGTATTTCTTCTTTCCTGAATCAAAAATTTAATTAGCAACAATTTCAAATAACTATTGGAAAATTTCTTGTGCAAATCTATTAATACATGTTCTTTGACACTCTAGCACTTTCTGGAACCACAGTTGTGAAATAGAAAGTAGTAAATAACTTGCAGAACACAAAGAATCATAATAAAATGCTGCTGTTTTCACTTGTTTCATGTGTGATTAATAGACACCCAGGTTCTCTTGAGCTATGTTACTTTTGTAATAGACAATAAAGATATCTTGTGCACAAAGTTTAGACCTTATAATGTGATATTACAATAATAGTTAAGATAACTTATGCCTAATTATCCTAATGGCACAATAAATGTATTAAAAGTATGGAACTGCCCATTATTACCATAATCATGCTGGTTTCATTTGGGAATATTTTATGATTCCATATCATTTTATGTACAGGTGCATATCAGCATGCTGATCTGAGAATCAAGCCTTGACAGTAATGAAATCAACACATAGGTTTTTTTGTAACATACCTTTCCATGAACTTTCTCAAGACCCCTCTTCATATGCATGATTTCAAACTTTTTTGCACCAAAATAAACATAGTTTGATTTCATCTTCCACAAACTTTTAAAGTATGTTCATATCCAAACCAGCCAAACTTCCAATGCTTCATGTAACTTGGAAGCAGGTCAACACTCCCTGAAATCCATATAAACCTAAACCTTTGCAGAATCATAAGAACAATCAATCTAACAGACACAGATTCCCTAAATAGAGTGCAGAATTTTGCAAATGAGACACTACTGCCATGTTTGCAAAATGTATAAATTAGTTGATATCATCAAAATATATAAGGATTTCTGCAAATGCATTTGAGTTGGTCAAAATTATTTTCAAATACCAAATGTCAAATGGAAGTATTGACCAATCTTCCTTGTGACTAGACCCTGTTTTCCTTTGTTAGTACCTCACAAATGTTTTGTTTCTACTCTTGCCACTCCATCTCTCACACATATTTCATATAATTAAGTTTTAACAGTTAAGACTATACAGGTACTTTGGAACTTCTGGACTTCAAAGCAAAACAAATAAACAAAAAAACACCTTCTAAGTGTTGGTATAACTGTCTATTTTCCATGTGATGTATCTGTGATAGCTAAAGGGAATACAGTAGTTTGTGGGAATGAAACTCTCTCTCTCTCTCTCCCCCTATCTCATACACACACACAGACACACACACACAGATGTCACACTGCAACACATCACACACTCCCAAGCTCACAGCCATGAACTCCCATAAAGGTCTACAAAATTTTTAGATCCTTGATTATTTCCAAATGATGCTTAGCATAGGTAAAAATATTGCCTTTGGTAGGTAGCTTTATGAATATTGTCATAGAACCTGTGAGTTATATCTAGTTTGGATATAAAGTCTTCATTGTAGCTCATTCCACCAGATACCCATGATTTAAAGCTTGTTTACAAATGTTCAAAACAAAAACATTTGTGGGCCAGGGCTGTGGCATAGCAAGTAAAGCCACTGCCTGCAGTGCTGGCATCCCATATGGGTGCCGTTTCAAGTCCTGGCTGCTCCACTTCTGATCCAGCTCTCTGCTGTGGCCTGGGAAAGCAGTAGAAGATGTCCCAAGCTCTTGGGCCCCTTCACCAATGTGGGAGACCCACAAGAAGATCCTGGCTCCTGGCTGCAGATTGGCGCAGCTCCAGCTGTTGTGGCCATCTGGGGAGTGAACATGGA
Source organism: Sylvilagus floridanus (assembly GCA_949820135.1). Taxonomy (NCBI): domain Eukaryota; kingdom Metazoa; phylum Chordata; class Mammalia; order Lagomorpha; family Leporidae; genus Sylvilagus; species Sylvilagus floridanus. Next base: position 71,556,752 of record OX463223.1, on the reverse strand, counting down.
AAAACTGTCTCTCTCTCCCCCTCTCTTCTTTCAAATAAATAAATAAATCTTTAAAAATTAATTTCACTAGTTATGTTGAAATCTTGTAATTTACTGACAAAAGGAAAAAAAAATCAGATGGTTTTATCAAGTTTAAAAGTAGGTCTATGCAGCCGTATCTTGAAATAAGAAAAATTTCAGTAACTTCTTTCCTAAAACTGCACAAATTTGAAACTAAAGAGAGAAAACTATTACCATCAATATGTATAAGTAAATACGTACACACACATATATAAGTGTATGTGCATACACACATGTACATATTAGCATACCTCAAAAGATTTGTAGAAAAATAGAATTAAAAGGTAATGCATATTTTCCATGAACTATTTCAGGATAATGCATATAGTCAATTATTTATACTAGGGTATATTTATACTAGGGTATAATGCTATTTTGAAATGAATAATTGTCATCTTAAAGGAGATATACCTAGAGGAACGGAATGTATAATCTTACGGACACATTTAGAATGACATAAAAAATCTATTTCAGAGCCAGAGAGACAGAAAGGGAAACAGATAGACCGACAGAGAGCTGCCATCTGCTGCTCCACTCCTCAGATGTCCTCGACGGCCAGGACTGGGAACTCCACCCTACTCTCCCTTGTGAGTAGCAGAAACTCAAGTGCTTGTGTCACCATCACCTCGTGCTTTCCAGGGTCTGCATTGGCAGGAAGTGAATCAGGAGCTGCAGCTGAGAATCAAACCCAGGCACTCTAACATGAGACACAGGTGTCTCAACCTGGGTTCTTAACTGCCACGCCAAACGTTCATGCCTCATTTAGAAATTTTAAGAGCATGTGGACATGAGTCATTATATTTATCATAAAAAATAATGTTTCACTTAATAAAATAATGCAACTTGATCTCCATCAAAGCATGTGCACACACACATATATATGTACTATATATATATGCATAAATCTGTGTATAGAAATATATAAGTATTGAACTGATTAATGTCCTTTATGGTAAATCAAAATCATGATATTTAGACACATATTTATATTAAATATAATTGTGAAATATTATTATAATCATACATTCAGTAATATGTCATGTCTTCTTGCATGTATAACAAGTAACAATGAAGAGCTAGTTTAAATCAGATATTTAAAAATATTTCATATATGTTTATAATAAAATATTTTGTGGGCCTATTTTCAAACTTGATTTCTTTATTAAGTGTGCACTTTTATGCATAAAAATCATGCGGAGTTAATTAGCAGAAACACAGTTGGATTGCTGCAGTTGCTATGAACTACATAATGATTTGTATACACTTACAGTGCACCTGCAAAGAGAGAAAAGAGAGAAAATAAATTTAGTTTTTTTAAAAAATAAAAGAACTTGAAAACATTTTGGAAAAGCAAAATGTCCTATTAGAAGTTGTTTTTTTTTCTCTTTCTTTTTCCTATTGAATTGCTTCATAAAGGGAATTGGATGTCAAAAGTGTTCACACTGCCAAAGATAGACTCTATGAGCCTCTTTTAGTTTTAGTCTTGTTTAAACGTGGTGGATGGATTAATGACCTTTCAAGATCCCTTCTAGGCCTGTGTTTCAATAAACATCTCTAAAAGTAGAAAAGGTGGAATAAGACAGTTTGACCTTAACTTATACATAAAATGTGCTTCTAAAAATATGTGTGTGCTGTGAATAATTATATACAAAGTCATATTTTCTCTGTTATAATTTCACATCTGTGTTTTTCCACAGAGATGTGTGTCGCTAATATATAATAAATATTGCACTTAAAAATTCTAACATTCACTTCAAGTATCTATATATCTTTGGTTGTGTATTTTTTAGTTAAGCTGTAAAGACATTTGGTTTAAAATGTAGGCAATTCACAACATATATATTACATACCAAAATACAACATTTCATTTTTATGCCTTTGAGATGTCGCTTTTTCTGTACAGAGATTTGGATTTGAATATATTCACCTTGTTTAGTCCTCACACTAATGTAATTTCTGGAAGATACAGAATCCATTTTTGTGTTCCATTTTTAAAAGTAAAACTAGCTTATTTTATCATCTAATAGAGAATTATCAAATGCTCAACATAAAATAGAAGCAATCGATAAAAACTAATTTTTGTAATTAATATTAGTATATAGATGACATTTAGACACTTAGGCAAGATTATTAAGGACTAATTTTCTCAGAAAAGCCTTTGAATTCACAATACGAGTTAGATTATTCTGTAGGATCTTTCAGCTATTGCTATGACTTTTATACAGATATTTGTGAGGCATTCTGACAAGGTAAAACCAGCCAGTGTTTCCACTGCTTCTGTGTAGAAAAGCAAAACTGTTTTATCAGCACATGTTCAGATGAGGTTTCAACAACACAAGCTAAGACAATATGTGTATTAGAAGGTGTACAGAATTTAGAGGAGGACTGACTGCAGTTCTGCACTTTCAGCCTTGTTTTAAATATCTTTAAGTTTTACAGTTAACTTGAGTGATCTTTTCTAATTTCAAATAAATATTACTAGTTAATATTTTTAATTTTTTTTCTTATTGAACAGAGAACCAGAGGGTCTGCATTTCAATCCTGAGACCTTGGAAAATATCACTTAGCCTCTCTGGATCTCATGAAGTTACTTCATGGGACTTGAACAGTGTTTCATAGAAAAGTATCCCATCAGATCCAAAGGCAGTAAAACTTCCATGTTCAAATATATCTGGGAAAAGCTACAAACCATATTTCCATCTTGGAGAGTCAGAAGCAATCTAGTGCATTTAAAGGCACTGAAAAGACCCATAAAGGAAAAGTGCTTTGTTATGAAGTAAACAAAAAACATTAAGTTTGACTGACCTATTAATTTCAAAATTTGACAAGTGAATTCTTTTCAACACAAGTCCTTGTTTAATCCAATAGGATTAATGTTTTAAGGAAAATACTTTAGAAAACTTTAAGATAAGTGATCTTGGTATTGTTAACATTTTTAAGGGAAGATTTATCCTCTCTCGTTTTTTTAAATACTCTTAAAAATTTTATACACTATTTATTTATAAAAGGTGAACAAATTTCATGTATTTCATATATGTATAGATTTAGGAACATAGTGATACTTCCCACCCTATCCTCCCTTCTGTCCAAGCTCCAACCCTTCTTCATCCTCCCTTTCTTATTTTATCTTTTTAATTTTACGGTGACATACTTTGAGTTTATTTTATAGTCAAAAGCTTAACTCTCTTCTAAGTAAAGAATTCAACAAATAGTAAGAATAAAAAAAAAAAAAAACACTGTTCCTCAACAGTAGGGACAAGGGCTGTAAACAATAACCAAATCTCAAAATGTCCGCTTCACTCATACACAATGCATTTTTGTACTATATTAGTTACCACAGATCAGGGAAAATAGGTATTTGTCTTTTTAAAAAAATATTTATTTATTTATTTGAAAGTCAGAGTTACACAGAGAGAGAAGGAGAGGCAGAGAGAGGTCTTCCATCCACTGGTTCACTTCCCAAGTAGTTGCAATGGTCGGAGCTGCACCCATCAGAAGTCAGGAGCCAGGAGCTTCTTCCAAGTCTCCCATGTTGGTGCAGGAGCCCAAGGGATTAGGCCATCTTCCACCGCTTTCCCAGGCCACAGCTGAGAGATAGACTGGAAGTGGAGCATCCAGGACTCGAACAATAAGGGTTGCCAGCACTGCAAGCGGCAGCTTTACCCACTACGCCACAGTGCCGACCCCGATATTTGTCTTTTTGGGACTGGCTTATTTCACTGGGCAGAATGGTTTCCAGTTGCATCCATTTTGTTGTGAAAGACAGGATTTTTTCCCACTGAGTAGTATTCCATAGTGTACATATCTCATAATTTCTTTATCTAGTCATTGGTTGATAAACTTCTGGGGTGATTCAGTATCTGAGCTATTGTGAATTGAGCTGAAATAAACATGGAGGTACAGATAACTCTTTCATATGCTGATTTCATTTTATTTGGGTAAGTTCCCAGGCTAGGATGGCTGGGTCATATGGTAGATCTATTTTCTGATTTCTGAGGTATCTCCATGCTGTCTTCCACAATGGTTGCAGCAGTTTATAATCCCACCAACAGTGGATTAGGAAACCTCTTACCCCCACATTCTCACCAGCATTTACTGTTTTTTTGAAATCTGTATGACAGCCATTCTAACTGGGGTGAGGTGAAACCTCACTGTTATTTTGATTTGCATTTCCCTAATGGTTAGTGATCCTGAGAATTTTTTTTTCATGTGTCTGTTGGCTATTTGAATTCCATCTTTTGAAAAACACCTATTCAAATCCTTTGCTCATTTCTTAACATTTCTAAAATAGACTAATGAAATTATAGTTATAAAGCAATGGCACACAAGTTTACAGATCAGATTAAGTTAGATTTAAGAGAAAAGGATTTGTGCGTGGTAATTCTGTCTTGTGACAAATGTTAGCTACAGGAATTTTCACTATTTAGTTGGCAGAGAAAAGAATATTTATCTAATTATAATGAAGTCCACTCATCAAATGTGCGTATCTTCAATGGACACTCTATGAGCTGTGCCTTTCTCTGCTTACTGTGACTCAATTATAGTTACACAGGGATATTTCATAGTGTCTTTGCACTCCCAGGCATAGCTCAAATATGTGACTGCTCCAACTACATTCCATCCAATCTGTCTTTACTACATATTATATCTTGTATTATTCTCTGCTGTCTCTGATGGGAAAACTCTCCGATTCAGAGTTTAAAGTATGAAATGAGTGAAGTGTGTTGTTTGCTAAAGCACAAATTAAATTCATTAACTCCTAAGCTACTCAATATTTCTCAGTAGTAACTAGTTTTCCAGAGTATATTAAACATTTAAGGAATTGTTATTAACTCTTTGAGGCCACCAGGGTACCATTTCGTGTACTGAAGCAATAATTAATTAAACAAGTTAATTCATTCTTTAGGAGTGCCTCATTTTCTTCCAATATATAGCATAGATACTGGAAGTATCTGGTTTGATATTTTCTAAAGTTCACGCTTTATTCCATTTGTAATTTGGGGTTCTGTAGGAACTAAGAGGCAGTGACATTCAAGCAGAAAATCTTTAAAGGAAAACAAACTTTCTTAGCTCATTGACCTTTGTCTCATTTGATGAGCATTTGGACATTTTAGATTCTGAAGGTCAGAAATAAATCTCTTTTTATGTTTATCCTTAGTCTAACTATATGTGCAAGGCCAATAATCTGTGCCAAAAGTGCTTCGGGAATTGTGTTCTCTGTCAACACAAAGTATTTCAGAATACATATGATAAATAATTCTCTTTCATTTTTTAGATCGTATATAATTAATGCATCAAAATAAATGAACTTAACTATTTAGTTGTATTGTTGCACTCTATACTAGTGATGTTTTCATGATACAAGGATATATTGTGTAGGTTTTCATTTGTTCGGATGTATCGACTCATCTTAGTTGGATACCTGAGATGAAATTACTTGAGAACATTCCAAGTATAGTCTTTGAATTTATTTTTATGTTGGTACTATAAACTTTATTTATCTCTCTCCTTGCATATAATCTATCTGTATCCATCTATATCTACTTAATAATCCACGTAATTTCTTAGTGCATATACTTCAAGAACCTTGAAGAGATAAAATTTAACCTGTTGAAATGCATAAAGGCACTGCCTTTTTCATGTTTATTATTTTTCATGCTATTTAGTTTTTGAAAGGTAGGAAAGAGAGACAGAAAGAGAGAGACTAAGAGAGACAAAGACAGAGAGAGCACTAAGACCCTGGTTCATTTGCCAAGTGCCCACAATAGCCAGGGCTAGGCAAGGCCAAAGCCAGGAGCCAAAGACTCAGTCTAGTTCTCCGTGGTAGCTGAGACCTGACCCAAATCCTTGAGCCATCATCTGCTGCTTCTCAGGGTGTATTTTAGCAGGAAGCTGGAACAGGAAGCAGAGCTGGGACTCAAACTCAGGAACTCTAATATGGAACATGGGATCCCAAGTAGCATTTAACCAGTATGCCAAATACTTGTTCCCGTGTATATTCTTTATTATTTTTGTCTCTAATGTGTCATTTCTATAGCACAACACTGATTTTTTTCACTCCTGCCTTTAAAAATATTGGAAATCTCAAATTTGTTAAATTCAATTAGCCAACTAATAAAAATCTCCGTCCTCTAATCTCAACACATCTTTTTAAGCAACTTTCCAATACCACCCACTTAATATATTTCATGTTCCATTTATACTGAAGTACCGAATGACTCACATGTCTCCAAATACATCCTGGATTTCCTAACTTCCTATTAATTTGTTTAGAGTATTTCTTCTCCTTGGAATTTCTTATTCACAATCTCTGTTTTATTTGTTTTGATAAAATATCATCTGTTCTTTTTTTTTTTTTTTTTTTTTTACAGGCAGAGTGGACAGTGAGAGAGAGAGACAGAGAGAAAGGTCTTCCTTTGCCATTGGTTCACCCTCCAATGGCCGCCGCGGTCGGCGCGCTGCGGCCGGCGCACCGCGCTCGTCCGATGGCAGGAGCCAGGAGCCAGGTGCTTTTCCTGGTCTCCCCATGGGGTGCAGGGCCCAAGCACCTGGGCCATCCTCCACTGCACTCCTGGGCCACAGCAGAGGGCTGGCCTGGAAGAGGGGCAACCGGGACAGAATCCGGTGCCCCAACCGGGACTAGAACCCGGTGTGCCGGCGCCGCAAGGCGGAGGATTAGCCTGTTGAGCCACGGCGCCGGCCAATCTGTTCTTTAAATTCGCCTTCTAGGCCTTCATTCATGAAGTTCTTCTTGATTCTTTCAAATGAAAGTGATAGTAATCTATCCCTCATGTCACTATGTGGTATTCTACTTCATTTTGCATTGATTGCAATTAGAATTTATGATTATTATGTAGATACTCTGTTTATTTCCTACTACACATTTATCTTCTTATAGGTAGGTACAATGCCTCATTCATTGTTGCTTCTACTCCATATCAACTCATACACTGTTTGAAACAAAGCACATTTTCAATAATAGAATATATTATTTATGTTACTGATCAACCTTGGTTGTGGAGGTATAGAATAAGAACCATGACATCTCTAAAGGAGTTGTATTAAATGAAAAAATAAACTAATAGCTAATTACTTGATATAATTTTATATAGGATAGTCAGAGTTTTTGATAAAAAGATAATTTGTGTTGAGATATAGTATATTCATAGAGGAAGAAAGAGGAGTAGGTAACTATCAAGAAATCTTTCAGATAATGTCTAAATCAAAAAGAAAAACAAAATCACAAAAATCCACCCTTGGTGTAACTGAACTTATTATGAATTCTGTTAATTTTGGACTTCATTTAATACTGTTGGATATCAAGTTCCTTAATATACAAGGACCATTATTATGATAGGGAAGTGTTTTGGCAGTGATCTTGGGAAGACAGAGTGAAATTATACTATAAGTTCATTTCTTTTAAGCAATTTTCACTCATAACTGGATTGAACCCAATGCATTCTCTTTAAACATCATATTAGACATCGGGATATACTCAGACTTCATACTTACATTAAAATAATGAATTAAATATTCAATTAAATATTGTAACATACAAATCATTGTAATAATATTTTTGCATAATATATTGTAAAATGTAGCTACAAATTCCTCCCATCCTGGTATACATACCCTTTGCCAATATGACATTGCTGTTTTTTTTGTTGTTGTTGTTGTTGTTGAAAAGTGGAAACTATTTTTCCATTCCCTTTTTTAAGATTTATTTATTTATTTGAAAAGCGGAGTTACACAGAGAGAGAAGGAGAGGCAGAGAGAGAGAGAGAGAGGTCTTCCATCCGCTGGTTCACTTCCCAATTGGCTGCAATGGCCGGAGCTGCGCCCATCCGAAGCCAGGAGCCAGGTGCCAGGAGCCAGGAGCCAGGAACCAGGAGACTCCTCCGGGTCTCTCACATGAGTGCAGGGACTCTAGGACTTGAGCCTTCTTGTACCCTTTTAATAGTGTGATACTGAAATTTCTCCCATCAAGAAGTGGTATCTAGTCTTCCCCTTAAAATTGACATGGCCTTGTGACTTATTTTGCCCAAAAGAATGCTATGGGAGCAACGTCATACTAGTTCTGAGTCTATGCTTCATGTGACTTTGGAACTTCTACATTTACTATTTTGAAACTCAGACAAAACATGAGGAAAATTCTGGGACAGCAGATCACATGGAATGAGATGTCAAGCCATCCCAGTCATATTAATTATCCCAACTGAGACTGTGGATACCAGTGAGGTCATGTTGAACCAACTTACTGACTTAAGTTATATATTGACCATTGTGTGTTGCCATGTGCAATTTAGAAGAAAAGAATGAGTCGTGGGACATTTATATGTTGTTTTGATTACTGCTGGGGATCAAATTCTTGAAATGTTAAGTCTTTCTCTCTCTTATTCCCTTCCCCCCACCTTTTTGTTTATGTGCGTTTCTATTTTCCAGTCTGGTTTCTAGACAGGAGCTCATGGGTATTGGGAGGGAGTTATGGTACTAAGTGGCAGCTTTATGCTTTTCACGTTAGTACTAAATTGACACCGTGTTGAAGCTGGCCGTTTTACAAGCAGCTTCTTTATTTTTAAAGGGACAAAGAAAAGATAATCCAATCAGAGACCTTCATATAATCCTTGAATATTGGGCAAGTTTAATACCAGTCTAAACATAGGGAAAATCTCAACTGGATACATACTCAGTCTCTTCATATATATTTATAATATTAAGTTATAAATCAAATATTCAGTCTTCATATATAATCTCAAAATATTATACATTCACATATTATATATTTTATCATTTTTCTCTGTTATATTGACATAACAATTCTACATATGTATGAGACAGAATCTGCTGTTTTGATACATGTATATATTTTATAATGATGTGATGAGGAAAATTAGCATATAAGTATTTTTTAAATATTTTAACAAATACATAAAAACTATACATTAGGATACCATGTGGTATCTCAATACATGTACACATTATGCAATGTTCCATTCAGGGAAATCATAACTATCTCCTCAAATATTTATCACCTTTTCTGTTGAAAGCATTCAAAATCCTCTTTTCTAGATTTTTTTCTAAGTATATATCGCATATTTCTCTATAAGTAGCTTCCTCAGTTCCTGCTTTCATGACTGGATCACAGGTAGCTGCTCCACTGACAGAGTTGATGCTTTCATTCTTGGTGTCATTTTTGTAAAGCCTACTTTTTAAGTCCCTGGAAATTGTTTTCATCCAGATCCCTGTATTTATACCCTTACTTACTAAAATGGCTATATTGTTTCCTGTTTTTCTGGGTCTGAAGCCTTACAAATGACAACAAAAAATATGATGGAGCCATGAATAGTAATTGCACCTGTAGATGCAACACAATTAAGAATTAACAGAGATAAATTTAACATTGTCACAGATAATGATGCATTTGCCAGTTGTTCTAACTTTAGATGTAGGAAGAGATGTTCAGTAAAGGTTTAACTTTTTCAACTAAAGTTAGCAATTTGAGAAAGAATGTAGAGCGCATGGCTCCAAATTGCAATGTGATTTGAATTGCCACTGTTAACTTCGAACCAAGATTCTTCAAGCGGGATTAGCAACAGTGAGGCACACAAAAGTATAGAATATAGTAAAATATATATTTTGACAGTTCAAAAAATGGTTTCTGCTTGATATAAAGTTTCACTTTTACTATGCTTGTCCAAGTGTCGCTTTAGAATAGAAGCTTTGTTAAGAAAATCTGAATTCTTTTGAACGGTTATTCCTATTTTGGGATCAACTTCAAATCAACCAGCTTGGTGTACTAGAATTTTATAAGTACATTAAAATATTTGGAGACATATACTAAATGACACGTTTCTATAAGCTGAATTTATATGTGCCCCAACAGCATTCTGCCACTTGACATTACTTATTATATTTGGCTCTCATAGAAGCCCTGGAAGAAACAAATTGTTATTACTCTCAGTTTGCATATGAAGAAACTGAAGTGTAAGGAGTTAATTGTCCAAAAACATATAGATAAATAACTGTTGAATCCAGGATTCAAAACTAACATTCCACTACCAGAATTTATGCATCAATAAACTGCCTTTATTTCATCAGAAAATATACCAACACACTAAAAAGGACAGATGCTTTATAGTGGCTGTATGATATAGAATCATTGAAGCAAAAAATAGAATTATGTTTGAATTTTCATTTCACTATTTATCAGTTATGTAGCCTTCAGCAAGTTGGTTACTTTTCTTAGAGCATCACTTTCCTCATTTGTAATAACACTGTATAGAATGTATGAGGGTCTACACGTGGGAAACTTTCAGAATTTCTCCACTTTTGCCCTTTTCTTTAGGAACTTTATTTTTTTTTTGACAGACTTAGTGAGAGAGAGAGAGAGAGAGAGAAAGGTCTTCCTTTTGCCGTTGGTTCACCCTCCAATGGCAGCCGCGGCCGGCGCTGCGCTGATCCGAAGCCAGGAGCCAGGTGCTTCCTCTCTTTAGGCACTTTAAAAATTGAAGCAAATCCACATAAAATAAAATTAATTATCTCAAGAATTTTAAAATATGTATTTCAGTTATCTAAAGACATTCGAATTGTTGTGCAAATATCAATGCATCCATCCCTTTCCTAGAATTCTTTTCTATTACAAAATTGAAGCTCAATAGTCATTAAACATTAATTTCCTGTTCTCCCCAGGCCTTATCAACCATTTTACAAGTTTATCAATTTTGAATACTTCATAAAAGTAGAATTTTATAATATACATCATTTTGTGACTGACATCATATTTAACATAATGTAAAATGAGTCATCCATTTTGTGGTATGTCAGAGATTCCTTCTTTTAAGGCTCAATAATATGCCATTGTTTGTAGGTATCAGCTATGGTCTCAATGTTTGTGGTACTCTCCCAGATTCTTATGTTGGAACCTGATCCCCAGTGCAGTACTCTCTGGGCAGGCATTTGGTCTAGCAGTTAACACACCAGTTAGGATCCACACTTTCCACATCAGAATATTTGGGGTCAATCCTTGGTCCAGTTCTTGATTCCAGCTTTCAGTTAAGCCGAACCTGGGAAGCAGCAGTGATGGCAAAAGCGAATGGATTCCTGCCTCCCATGTGAGAGACCCAGATTGGGTTGCAAGCTCCTGGCTTTTATACCCCTTCATCCCCACCATCGTGCGCATTTGAGGATTTAACAGGAACTAGGAGCTCGCTCGCTCGCTCACTCGCTCGCTCTCTCTTTGTATGTGTCTCTCTGTGTGTACGTGTATGTGTCAGAAAAAAAAGAAAGAAGGAAAGAAGGAAAAGAAAGGAAGGAAGGAAGGAAGGGAGGGAGGGAGGGAGGGAGGGAGGGAGGGAGGAGAAAGAAAAGAGAGAACACCTTTAGGAAGTGATTAAGTAATTAAGGCTCCACTCGCATGAATGAGATCCATGCCTTTTTGAAAACAGGCTTAAAGGAGCTTGTTTGTCCCTTCCGCCAGGTAAGAATATATAGAAGCTACTATCCATGAGGAAGAAGTCTTCTTTTGTCACCTTGGTTTTGGATTTTCCAGGCTCTAGAACTGTAGAAATAAATTTCTGTTGTTTGTAAGTCACCAAGTTTAAGATTTTTTTTTGTTATTGAAAGCTAAACAGATTGGGAAGAAATAATTACTGAAACGTGTGGTGCTGCTAATAGCAAATACCTAGAAATGTTGTAGTGGCTTTGGATCTGGCTAATGGATAGACTGAATGGATTCTGAGGTACATATTAGAAAAACCCTGCCTTGCTGCCAAAAGAACATTAAAGATGATTCTTTGGAAGGCTCCAAAGAGGCTAACTATAAAGAAAGCTATAGAGAAATATAGACAGGAAAGACCATCCTGATGAGGTCGCAGATATTATTTGAAACTGGAGGAAAGGTTTTTTTCTTAACTAAAACCTTGTTATTTTTGACCAGCTACTCCTCATTCCCCACTCCCTACCAGGCCCCAGCCTCTGGTAGTCATCATTCTACTCTCTAATTCTATAAGTTGAAGGTTTTTAGATCTCTCATATGAAAAGTCTTCAAAAAGCCCCTGGAAAACTATATTATGAAAAAAGTTCTGTGTATATTTTCTTAAAAATTTTGTTTATTTTGCACCAAAATGAAATTCTCTTTTGATTTCATTTTTCCATAGAAATGTTTAACTCCTTTATATAAGTTACATCATGTGTTATTTGTCTTTCTATGCCTGGGTTATTTCATTTAGTGTGATGTTCTCCAGGTCCATCTATATGCAGCAAATGACAAAATTTTCTTTTTATGGATAAATAATATCCCATTATCTATCTACCTATCTATCCATCCAACTATCTATCTATGCATGCACACATCATTTAGCTCATGTATTTTCTTTAAGATTTTATTTATTTATTTATTTATTTGAGAGGCAGAGCTACAGACAGAGGGAGAGACAGAGAGAAAGGTCTTCCACCCACTGGTTCACTCCCCAAATGTCTGCAACAGTTAGAGCTGGTCTGATCCAAAGCCAGTAGCCAGGGGCTTCTTCTGGGTCTTCCACATAGATACAGAGGCCCAAGCACTTGAGCCATCCTCTACTGCTTTCCCAGGCTATAGCAGATAACTGGATCAGAAGTGGAGCAGCCGGGACACAAACTGGCTCCCATATGGTATCTTGGCACTGCAGGCAGAGGCTTAGCTTACTATGCCATTGTGCTGGCCCTCACATTTTATTTATTGATTCATCCACTGATGGATTCATAAGTTGATTCCATATTTTGGATATTGTAAATAACATTTTGTGTAATATGTGAATAGAAATATCTCATTGACATATTGATTTAATTTCCTCTAGCTATGTACCCAGAAGTAGGACTGATGGATGTTATAGTTGTTCCATTATTAGTTTCACCATGGAATCCTCATACTATCTTCCATAATGGCTGCACTAAGGTCCCTTTTTCTTTGCATCCTCACCAACACTTCTAACAACATAGAGATAGTGGCTCTGATGTGCATTTCCCTAATGTTAGTGTTGTTCATCTGTTGTCTGGGCATGGATTCTCTGTGTTGCTTATAAAAAATACAAAAAGAAACTAGTTAATATAGGAAATACATTAAAAAGGAAGTAGAATTTAAAAATTTGGAAAATTTTCAGCCCAGCCATATTGCAAAGAGTGATGAAGTATTTTATTAAATATTTTAAATGTATTAATTTATTTATAAGGAGGAATGGCAGAAAGGGAGAGAGAACAAGAAGAATCTTTTGCCCACTAGTTTAATCCCCAAATGGCCACAAAAGCCAAGGTTGGGCCAGGCTGAAGTTAGGAGTCAGAACCTCCATCTGGATCTCCCACATGGTGGTAGGAACCCAAATACTTGGGCCATCATCTGCTGCCTTCTCAACAAATTAGCAGGAATCTGGATCTGAAATGGAGGTGAGACTTGATCCCAGTCTTTCTAATATGGGGTGTGAGGTTCCTAATCTGCTGCGCCACAATGCACACCATGAGAAAGTGTATTTTGAACAGAACACCATTGATGTGGCCAACATGTCATTTGTTAAAATGATTAGTATGGCTTAGTGGATGCCTGATGCCTTTCATCAAAGCAATGGAAGAATCACCTTGAAGGCATTTTGGAGATCACCCAGCTGCCACTTCCTTCTACAGGCCAAGAGTGCAAAGGCATGTGGGGAGGGGTGTGCAGCACTGTGGTGTGGGAAATGTGTCAATGGGACACGTCTATTCATATGCTCAACAAAATGTTATTTACAATATCCAAAATATGGGATCAACTTAAGTATTCATCAGTGAATGAATGAGTAAATAAAATGTGAGGGGCCAGCACTATGGCTTAGTAGGCTAAGCCTCCACCTGCAGTGCCAGGATCCCATATGGGTGATAGTTCGTGTCTCAGCTGCTCCACTTCCAATACATCTTTCTGCTACGGCCTGGGAGGGCAATGGAGGATGGCCCAAAAGACCCCTGTACACATGTGGGAGACCTACAGAAAGCTCCTGGCTCCTGGCTTTGGATCAGCACAGCTCTGGCCATTGTGGCTATTGGGGAATGAACCAGATGATGGAAGACCTTGCTCTCTCTCTCTCTCTCTGCCTCTCCTTCTCTATAACTCTGCCTTTCAAATAAATAAATAATCTTTTAAAAAAAAAAAAGTGTGCGGAAAGAACTGTATTGAAAGAGAGGCTTCACAGAATACACAGCAGACTCATAGAATGATAAATGCCCTAAACAGCACTCTGGCCTCAGAATCAGCCCTTAAGGCATTCAGATCTGGTCAAAAAGCAATGAGAGGATTTCAGGCATGGAAAGCCAAGACACTCTGGCCAAAAAAAAAAAGACCTAAATGAAAGATCTCTGTGAGTGAGAGCCTGGTGGAAAGAAGGGGCCATCAAAGAAGGAGATACCTTTCTCTGAAGGGAGGAGAGAACTTCCACTTTAACTATGGCCTTGCATAAATAATTTCAGAGTTTGTGGATCAAGAGCCTTGGCAGCTCATAACAAGAAGCTTGGGTGATCACTGACATTATAAATAAGAGTGTTGAAGATGGCGGAATAGGAGAGCACACCGATAGTCTGGGGAGAGACAGTTTAATAAAAGTGGAGATACTGCAGGTTCAAGGAAGAGTAGGGGAAGAAACAGCAGAGGAAACCCTTCGGGAACTGGAGATTCATAGTGGACCTGCGTGGAGAGTGTGGGAGCCCGCAGTTTGGGACACCAGCAGCAGATTCAACACACCATTCAACGTTCCGCGCTGGAACGTGAGGTGAGCAGAACCTCAATAGCCCAAGATACCAGAAGGGAAGCGGAAAAGGGAGCCTAGAGCGAACAAGGCTTGAAACCCTGTGGGGAAAAGTTCACCAGGCTAACTAGAAGAGAGAGAGATAGAGAGAGAGGGAAAAAAAAAGTGACCCATACGGACATGAGTTTCTCTCTCTCAGCTCACCTCTCAAAGGTGAGCAAGACAAAGAGCAGGCGCCATTTTGGAATACGTCATAAGCAGGGCGACCTTGGGTTGGGCACCGGCCCCGAGCCTAGCAGAAAAACCTGACTCTGGGTGGGAGGGGTGAAATAACAGGCGATTAGAACCTAATGAATGTGTGGTGCTAATGAACTGAGACTGTGAAAAAAGAGACGGTGGGGGAGAGAACTCACGGAAATCAAGAATTCATGTGAGTACTCTCCAGAGACGCTACAGTTCAGTAGACTTGGCAGCCCAGTGGGAGACTACAGGAGAATCTGAGCCCACACTAAGGGCCACAAAGATTCCCTCTCTGGTCCTTGGGAAAGAGCTTCCGATCTCTGGCTCCTGTGGGTATATCATTCACCTGCTAACCACCCCCAATTCCATTCAGCTTTGTGGAATTACTTCCCTTTTGAACCAAAAAAAAAAAAAAAAAAGTAACAGAGAGAGATTTACCACGCCTAACCTGGGAGTGTCTCCTTTGACACACCCTCAACCCTGAGGAACCAAACAGAGCTCTCAAGCCACACCCATCTCAAGCCTCTAAGGCTCCACCAAAAGCAGACAGTCCACTTAATCTAGAGTCATAGTATAACAAGGAAAAAACACCACAGTGAAGAAACCAATATGCCAAACAACAAACGCAAAAACCGAGGTAATAAGAACAAGGAAGACACTATGGCATCCCCAAATGAAAAAGACACCCCAATTCAAGATTACAATGATGATGAGATAGAAGAAATGCAAGAAGCAGATCTCAAAAAATTGATAAGAACACTAAGAAGTACTCAAAAACAAATTCTTGAACTACAAATATCCTTAATGGACAAGGTAGAAAATCTCTCTCATGAAAATGAAATATTAACGAGGAATCAAGCCAAAATGAAACAACTAGTAGAACATGAAACTGAAATAGTGACAAGAAATCATAATGAAGTGAAGAATTCAATAGATCAAATGAAAAACACATTAGAGAGCCTTACAAACAGAATGGGTGAGGCAGAAGAGAGAATATCAGACTTAGAAGACAGAGCACAGGAAACTATACAGTCAAACCAAAGAAAAGAAGAGGGAATTAGAAATCTAAAACATATTGTTGGGAATCTACAGGATACTATTAAAAAACCCAACATTTGAGTTGTAGGAGTTCCTGAAGGCATGGAGAGGGAGAAAGGATTAGAAGGCCTTTTTAGTGAGATAATAGCAGAAAATTTCCCAGTTTTGGAGAAGGAGGGAGACATCCTAGTAGAGGAAGCTCATAGAACCCCTAGTAAACATGACCAAAAGAGATCCTCACCACGACACATTGTAATTAAACTCACCACAGTGAAACAGAAAGCAAAGATCCTAAAATGTGCAAGAGAGAAACGTCAAATTACACTCAGAGGATCTCCAATTAGACTCACGACAGATTTCTCATCAGAAACCCTACATGCTAGAAGGGAATGGTGAGAGAGAATAGTTAGAGAGAAAAACTGCCAGCCCAGAATATTATATCCTGCAAAGCTCTCATTTGTGAATGAAGGTGAAATAAAGACCTTTCATAACAAACAAAAATTGAAAGAATTTGTTGCCACTTGTCCATTCCTGCAAAAGATACTTAAAGATGTGTTACACACAGAAACACAGAAACACGGCCATCAACATGAAAGAAGGTAAACGAAGGGAACCTCACGGCAAAAGATCACAGGGAATTCAAAGCATACATTAGAAAATATCTTTGGCAAATGGCAGAGAAAACTTACCACTTATCAATAGTCACATTGAACGTTAAAGTTCTAAACTGTCCTGTTAAAAGACAGAGATTGGCTGATTGGGTTAAGGAACAAAAACCATCTATTTGCTGCTTACAAGAAACACATCTTTCCAAGGAAGATCCATACAGACTGAAAATAAAAGGATGGAACAAGATATACCATGCCAACAGAAATGAAAAAAGAGCGGGTGTAACCATCTTAATATCGGACTACATAAACTTTAACACAAAAACTGTTAAGAGAGACAAAGAGGGGCACTATATAATGATTAAGGGATCAATACTACAGGAAGATATAACAATTATCAATGTATATGCACCTAATTACAGGGCACCAATTTATTTAAAAAATTTGTTAAGAAACATAAAGGGAGAGTTAGACCCCAACACAATAGTACTGGGGGACTTCAACTCCATTCACAGATATTGACAGATCGACAGGACAGAAGATCAACAAGGAGATAGTAGATTTAAACAACA
This sequence comes from Sylvilagus floridanus, assembly GCA_949820135.1. Lineage (NCBI taxonomy): Eukaryota > Metazoa > Chordata > Mammalia > Lagomorpha > Leporidae > Sylvilagus > Sylvilagus floridanus. The sequence goes on along the minus strand of OX463223.1, from coordinate 71,539,493 downwards.
CTATAGCCCAAATGGATCTAACAGATATCTACAGAACTTTTCATCCTACACATAAAGCATTTACATTCTTCTCAGCAGTACATGGAACCTACTCTAGGATTGACCACATATTAGGCCATAAAGCAAGTCTCAGCAAATTCAAAAGAATTAGAATCATACGATGCAGCTTCTCAGACCATAGGGGAATGAAGTTGGAAATTAGCAACTCAGGAATCCCTAGAGCATATGCAAACACATGGAGATTGAACTACATGCTCTTGAATGAACAATGGGTCACAGAAGAAATCAAAAGAGAAATCAAAAATTTTCTGGAAGTAAATGAGGATAACAGCACAACATACCAAAACCTATGGGATACAGCAAAAGCAGTATTAAGAGGAAAGTTTATATCAATAGGTGCCTACATCAAGAAACTGGAAAGGCACCAAATATATGAGCTTTCAATTCATCTCAAGGATCTAGAAAATTTGCAGGAAGCTAGACCCAAATCTAGTAGAAAAAGAGAAATAATCAAAATCAGAGAAGAAATCAACAGGATTGAATAAAAAAAAAACATTACAAAAAATCAGCCAAACGAGGAGCTGGTTTTTTGAAAAAATAAACAAAATTGACACCCCATTGGCCCAACTAACTAAAAAAAGAAAAGACCCAAATCAGTAAAATCAGAGAGGAAAAAGGAAATGTAACAACAGACACCACAGAAATCAAAAGAATCATCAGAAATTACTACAAGGACTTGTATGCCAGCAAACAGGGAAACCTATCAGAAATGGATAAATTCCTGGACACATACAACCTACCTAAATTGAACCAGGACATAGAAAACCTAAACAGACCCATAAGTGAGTCAGAAATTGAATCAGTAATAAAGGCCCTCCCAACCAAGAAAAGCCCAGGACCAGATGGATTCACTGCTGAATTCTACCAGACATTTAAAGAAGAACTAACTCCAATTCTTCTCAAACTATTCAGAACAATCGAAAAAGAGGGAATCCTCCCAAATTCTTCCTATGAAGCCAGCATCACCTTAATTCCTAAGCCAGAAAAAGATGCAGCATTGAAAGAGAATTGCAGACCAATAGCCCTGATGAACATAGATGCAAAAATCCTCAATAAAATTCTGGCCAATAGACTACAACAACACATCAGAAAGATCATCCACCCAGACCAAGTGGGATTCATCCCTGGTATGCAGGGATGGTTCAATATTCGCAAAACAATCAACGTGATACACCACATTAACAGACTGCAGAAGAAAAACCATATGATTATCTCACTAGACGCAGAGAAAGCATTCGATAAAATTCAACACCCTTTCATGATGAAAACCCTAAGCAAACTGGGTATGGAAGGAACATTCCTCAATACAATCAAAGCAATTTATGAAAAACCCATGGCCAATATCCTATTGAATGGGGAAAAGTTGGAAGCATTTCCACTGAGATCTGGTACCAGACAGGGATGCCCACTCTCACCACTGCTATTCAATATAGTGCTGGAAGTCTTAGCCAGAGCTATTAGGCGAGAAAAAGAAATTAAAGGGATACAAATTGGGAAGGAAGAACTCAAACTATCCCTCTTTGCAGACGACATGATTCTTTATTTAGGGGACCTAAAGAACTCTACTAAGAGACTATTGGAACTCATAGAAGAGTTTGGCAAAGTAGCAGGATATAAAATCAATGAACAAAAATCAACAGCCTTTGTATACACAGGCAATGCCACAGCTGAGGAAGAACTTCTAAGATCAATCCCATTCACAATAGCTACAAAAACAATCAAATACCTTGGAATAAACTTAACCAAGGACATTAAAGATCTCTACAATGAAAATTACAAAACCTTAAAGAAAGAAATAGAAGAGGATACCTAAAAATGGAGAAATCTTCCATGCTCATGGATTGGAAGAATCAATATCATCAAAATGTCCATTCTGCCAAAAGCAATTTACAGATTCAATGCAATACCAATCAAGATACCGAGGACATTCTTCTCAGATCTGGAAAAAATGATGCTGAAATTCATATGGAGACACAGGAGACCTCGAATAGCTAAAGCAATATTCTACAACAAAAAAAAAAGCCGGAGGCATCACAATACCAGATTTCAGGACATACTACAGGGCAGTAGTTATCAAAACAGCATGGTACTGGTACAGAAACAGATGGATAGACCAATGGAACAGAATAGAAACACCAGCAATCAATCCAAACATCTACAGCCAACTTATATTTGATCAAGGATCCAAAACCAATCCCTGGAATAAGGACAGTCAATTCAATAAATGGTGCTGGGAAAACTGGATTTCCACGTGCAGAATCATGAAGCAAGATCCCTACCGTTCACCTTACACAAAAATTCATTCAACATGGATTAAAAATTTAAACCTACGACCCGACACCATCAAATTATTAGAGAGCATTGGAGAAACCCTGCAAGACATAGGTACTGGCAAAGACTTCTTGGAAAATACCCCAGAAGCACAGGTAGTCAAAGCCAAAATTAACTACTGGGATTGCATCAAATTGAAAAGTTTCTGTACTGCAAAAAAACAGTCAGGAAAGTGAATAGGAAACCGACAGAATGGGAAAATATATTTGCCAACTATGCAACAGATAAAGGGTTGATAACCAGAATCTACAAAGAAATTAAGAAACTCCACAACATCAAAACAAACAACCCACTTAAGAGATGGGCCAAGGACCTCAATAGACATGTTTCAAAAGAGGAAATCCAAATGGCCAACAGACACATGAAAAAATGTTCAAGATCACTAGCAATCAGGGAAATGCAAATCAATACCACAATGAGGTTTCACCTCACCCCAGTTAGAATGGTCACATTCATAAATCCACCAACAATAGATGCTAGAGAGGATGTGGGGAAAAAGGGACACTAATCCACTGTTGGTGGGAATGCAAACTGGTGAAGCCACTATGGAAGTCAGTCTGGAGATTCCTCAGAAACCTGAATATAACCCTACCATTCAACCCAGCCATTCCACTCCTTGGAATTTACCCAAAGGAAATTAAATTGCCAAACCAAAAAGCCGTCTGCACACTAATGTTTATTGCAGCTCAATTCACAATAGCTAAGACTTGGAACCAACCCAAATGCCCATCAACAGTAGACTGGATTAGGAAATTATGGGACATGTACTCTATAGAATACTATACAGCAGTCAAAAACAATGAAATCCGGTCATTTGCAACAAAATGGAGGAACCTGGAAAACATTATGCTGAGTGAATTAAGCCAGTCCCAAAGAGACAAATATCATTTGTTTCCCTTGATTGGCGACGACTAACTGAGCACCAAAGGGGAAACCTGTTGAAGTGAAATGGACACTATGAGAAACAGTGACTTGATCAGCTCTTGTGCTGACTGTTGTGGTAAAATGTAATACTTTATCCATTGTAGTATTTTTTTTTTTATCCTAGTACTAGTGGTGGAACTCTGTAATTAACACACAATTATTCTTAGGTGTTTAAATTTTAACTGAAAAGTGATCCCTGTGAAATATAAGAGTGGGAATAAGAGAGGGAGGAGATGTACAATTTGGGACATGCTCAATCGGAACGGCCCCAAATGATGGAGTTCGGTATGTGCCAGGGGATTCCAATACAATCCCATCAAGATGGCATGTACCAAGGCCATCTCATTAGTCCAAGTGATCAATTTCAGCTCACAATTGATCACACTGATAGGTCTAAGAGTCAAAGGGATCACACAAACAAGACTAGTGTCTGCGAATACTAACTGATAGAATCAAAAAGCGAGAGAATGATCCATCATGGGAAGCGGGATACACAGCAGACTCATAGAATGGCAGATGTCCTAAATAGCACTCTGGCCTCAGAATCAGCCCTTAAGGCATTTGGATCTGCCTGAAAAGCCCATGAGAGTCTTGGAAAGCCAAGACACTCTGGAAAAAAAACAAAAAGAAGACCTAAGTGAAAGATCTCTGTGAGTGAGATCCCAGTGGAACGAATGGGGCCATCAAAGAAGGAGGTACGTTTCTCTGAAGGGAGGAGAGAACTTCCACTTTGACTATGACCCTGTCGGAATAAGATCGAAGTCGGTGAACCCTAAAGGCTTCCATCGCCTCAGCAACTCATGACTAGAGCCTAGGGAGATTACTGAGGCCATAAACAAGAGTGTCAAATTGTTAAATCAACATCAGGAGTCACTGTGTACTTACGTCTCATGAGGGATCTGTCCTTAATGTGTTATCCAATGTGAAATAATGCTATTACTAGTACTGAAACAGTATTTTTACACTTTGTGTTTCTGTGTGGGTGCAAACTGATGAAATCTTTGCATAGTATATTCTGAATTGATCTTCTGTATATAAAGGTAATTGCAAATGATTAAAAAATCTTGGTGTTAAACTGGAAATTGCATAGATAATTAATCAATTCTTTAAAAAAATATCATGTAGGATCTCTGTCCTTAATGTGCTGTACATTGTGAATTAATACTATAACTATTACTCCAACAGTATTTTCACTTTGTGTCTCTATGTGAGGGCAAACTGTTGAAATCTTTAGGTAATATGTACTAAACTGATCTTCTTTGTATAAAGAGAATTGAAAATGAATCTTGATGTGAATGGAAGGGGAGAGGGAGCGGGAAAGAGGAGGGTAGCGGGAGGGAGGGAATTTGTGGGGGGGACCCATTGTAATCCATAAGCTGTACTTTGGAAATTTATATTCTTTAAATAAAAGCTTTATATTAAAAAAATAAATAAATAAGAGTGTCAACTGTTAAATCAACAATAAGAGTCGCTAAGCATTTGCTCCCCATGTGGGACCTCTGTCCTTAATGTGTTGTGCTATGAGAATTAATGGTAAAACTAGTCTTCAAACAGTACTTTATACTTTATGTGTCTGTGTGAGTCCAAACTGTTGAACTCTTAGTATAGAGTTGATCTTCTGTATGATAATTGAGAATTAATCTTGATGAAGAATGAGATGGGAGAGGGAGTAGGAGGTGGGATGGTCTGGGGGTGGGAGGGCAGGTATCGAGGGGAGAACCGCTATAATCCAAAAGTTGTACTTATAAAATGTTTATTTATTAAATAAAAGCTTTCTACAAAAAGAACAAAACTAATTATATATATATAATATATCCTTCCTCCGAGCAGATACTCTTCATTTTTTTTAATATATTTTATTTTGCAAACTATTTCAGTGATTATCGTAATCAGTTTGTGTGTTTGTTCGCTGTATGTCCTATTCAAGGTCCTCCACAGACACAGAGCTAATAGATAATACAGACGCATGAGGCTATTTCAAAAAGTTCATAGAAAATGTAATTAAAGGATAAGTTTATCTTGGTGCAAAAACAGTTTTGAAATCCATGCATGGCCAGCATTGTGACATGGAGGGTTAAACCATTGCCTGTGACACTGGCATCCCATACAAACTCCGGTTCATGTCCTGGTTGTTCCACTTCCAATCCAGCTCCCTGCTAATGGCTTGGGAAAACAGCAAAAAATGATCCAAGTGCTTGGGCCCCTGCACCCAGGTGGGAGACCTGGATGGAGTTCTGGGCTACTGGACAGCGCTATGGCATAGCGGGCTATGCCTCTGCCTGCAGTGCTGGAATCTCATATGGGTACTGGTTCATGTCCTGGCTGCTCTACTTCCAATCCAGCTCTCTGCTATGCCCTGAGAAAGCAGTGGAAGATCGTCCAAGTCCTTGGGCCCCTGCACCTGCATGGGAGACCCAGAAGAAACTCCTGGCTTCAAATTCATTCAAGCAGCCATGGGGGAGCTGCTGTGAGAGACTTGGGGTACACTGGGTAATCCCCAGTGCAGTGTGTAAGGAGACAAGACTAGTCAAAGAAGATAATTCTGAAGTCTCAAGATTGAATATTTTTACTTTTGTTAGATTTGGTGTCCACTGCCCCTTATTTCTTTCCTATTTCTCATTTTTTGAATGAGAATGTCTATCCTATGCCTCTCGCACTGTTGTATTTGGGAAGCATGTATCTTGCTGGTGTCCACAGGCTCTCATCTGGGGAGAAATTGGCCTTGGGGTGAATTGTACCTTCAGTTTCACCAATAGCTGATTTAGGTGATATTCAGACAGGAATATGAACCTTAGACTTCTGAGCTGATTTTAGAATGAGTTAAGACGGGGCACATTGGGAGTGAAGTGAACGTATTTTTGTGTGCGAATAGGACATGAACTGGGGAGCAGGATTGGAATGTTATGGGCTGAATGTTTATGTCCCATTAATTTAAAATTTGCATGTTATAATGTGATTTGTAACGTTGCAGTATTAAAGGCTGAGGCCTTTGGGAGGTGGTAAAGTTCTAAGTGCACTGTTCTCCTTGAATGAGATTAGTGTTACGAAAGAGTAATACTGCTGCTTGAGGATGCAACAAGTAGTTTCCACCTATGAAACAGAGAGCAAACCCTCACCAGGCATCCAATCTGCTGGCCCCTTTATCTTGGACAGCCTCTAGAATTGTGAGCAATAAGTTTATATTTCTATGAATTACTCAGTCTATTTTGTTACAATATCCCAAGTAGATAAGACTATATCATATCATGATTACTCATTTCTCTGTCAGACACTTGGGTTGCTTTCCCCTTTGACTGCTGTGAATAATGCTGCTATGAACATGGGTTCAAAGATACTTCTTTGAAAATCTACTTTCAGTTATTGTGGGACTTCAGTAATGGAATTGCCATATCAAATAGTAAGCTTATTTTTTAATTTTTTGAGACACTGCCATACACAGCAGATGTACCATTTTACATTCTCACTAACAGTGCATAAGGGCTGCAATTTCTTGACATCATTACCTACACTTGCTATTTTATTATTTTTTTGAGAATAACAATCTTAATGGGTTTGAAGTGATATCTCATTGTGGTTTCAATTTGCATTTTCCTAATGATTAGTGATATTGAAGATCATTTTCTGTATTGCTAGCCATGTGTGTATCTTCGTTGGGGAAATGCCTATGAAAGTCCCATGGCCTTTTGAAAATTAAGCTGTCTGGTTTTAGTTGTTGAATTGTAGCTATTGTTTATATATTCGAAGTATTAATAGCATATGTATATGCTCTCCAAATATTTTTTACATTCTATTAGTTACCTTTTCACTCTGCTATTGTAACTTTGTTAAGAAACTTTTAAATTTTGATTTCGTTCCATTTGTAGAATTTTTTTTTTTACTTTTCTCACCTACACTTCCACTGTCATATCCAAGAGATCATCAACAAATCCAATATCATGAAGTTTTACCTTGATATTTTATTATAAGGGTTTTATGGTCTTAGTCCTTATATTTAATTCTTTGAAAAAGTTTGAGTAAATTTTTTAAAGATTTATTTTATTTATTTGAAAAGCAGAGTTACAGAGCAAGAGGAAGAGACACAGAGAGATAACTTTCATCCACTGGCTCATTCCCCAGGTGGCCGTAATAACCAGGGTTGGGCCAAGCTAAAGTCAGGAGCCAGGAATTCATCTGGGTCTCCCGTGTAGGTGCAGGGGCCCACGCTCTTGGGCCATCTTCTGTTGCTTTCCCAAGTGCACTATCAGGGGACTGGATAGGAAAGAATGCAGGTGTTACAGGTGGTGGCTTAACCTAATATGCCACTATGCCAGCCCCCACTTCTTTTTCATGTAGATATCTGTTTTTGTAGCACCTTTTTATGGAAAAACTATCATTTTCTTACTGAGTAGCCTTGACATGCTTGTGAAAAAATATCATTTAATGACATATATGACAAGGTTTTATTTCTGGGTTCTTTATTTTGTTTCATTAACCTATGTATCTGCATTTATGTAAATATCATATGCTGTTTTGGTTATTATCAATTTATAATAGATTTTGAAATTGGGTAGTATGAGACTCCCAACATTGTTCTTCATTTCCAAGATTGTTGTGATATTTGGGGTCCCTTGAAACTCCTTGTTAATTTTAGGATGCATTTTCTATTTTTACAAAAACTATCTTTGACGTTTTATAGGCATTGCATTGAATCTTAGGTTGCTTAGGGCAGTATTCACATTTATTTTAATTCACGTTACAATAAAATAAAAATCATGTATTTGGTTGCTTAAGCAACAAACATTTCTTAGGTTTTTGAATGCTGGAAAACTAAGATCAAGATGCCAGCAGATTTGTTGTTTGATGAGTGTCTGCTACTTGTTTCACAGAAAGTGGTCTTCCACTTTCTTATGTGGTAAAATGAGTAAGAGAATTTTCTGTGGTCTCTTTTGTTTGGACGCTAATCACTTTCATGGGAAAAGTGATTACTATTCTGACCAAATCAGACACCAAAGGCCCCATCTCCTAATATCACCACATTGTGAGTAAGGATGTCTGCAGGTGAATTTTGGAGAGACACAAACAGTCAGTGCATCTGTTAATATTAACAACATTACAATATTAAATCTTCCAATCCATGAACATCAGATGACTTTCCATTTATTTATGTTTTTAAATTTCTTTCAACAGTGTTTTATAAGTTTGACTGTTTAAATCTTTCATGACCTTTATTGGGCTTATTCCAAAATGCTTTTGGATGCCATTCCATATAAAATCGCTTCCTTAATTTCTTTTTTGGATTATTAATTTTGATTATGGATAAATACCACTGAGCTGTTGTGTGTTGATTTTTGCATCCTATAACACTGTGAATTCATTTATTAGTCTAATAGTTTCTCATTGAATCCTTGGTATTTTTTTTAAAGATACAATCATGCCATCTATAAATCAAGATAATTTGACTCTTTCACTTTTAATTTGGATGATCTTCATTTTTCTTGCCAAATTGCTCTGGTTAGAACTACTTATGTAATGCCAAATACATATGATTAAAGCAGGCATTCTTATCTTGTTCCTCATGATGGAGTTAATTTTTAGTCTGTCATTATCATTGAGTACATTATTAGCGGTTGACATTTTATATATAGCTTTTATTATGTGGTGGTAGTTTCCTTCCATTTGTACCATGTTAGGTGTGTTTATTATGTAATAATGTTGACTTGTCAGATTTTTTTTTCTGTAGCTATAGATGGGATTGTGTATTTTAAAAATTCATTTCTTTTGTATTTTAAAGATGTATTCATTTGAAAAGCCAAATGAGAGAGAGAGAGAGAGAGAGAGAGAGAGAGGGAGAGGTTTCCATCCGCTGGTCTACTCCCCAAATGGCTGCAATGGCCGGGACTGGGCCAGGCAGAAGCCAGGAGCCAGGAGCTTCTTCCGGGTCTCCTACAGGGACAGCAGGCGCTCAAGCACCTGGGCCCTCTTCTACTGCTTTCTCAAGCCATTGGCATGGACTGGATCAGAAGTGGAGCAAATGGCACATGAACCTACTATGCCACACTGGCACCAAAATTAATTTCCTTAACGTGGTATATTGCATTGATTTTTATGTTGAATCATATGTAAATGGAAAGAATAAATCGAATTTTGTCATGGTGCATAATTTTTTTTATTATACTGCTCAGTTCCATTTGCTAGATTTCTGTTAAGAATTTTTGTATGTATGTTTATCAGGGATATTGACTTGTAATTTTCTTTTCTTGCAGTGTTTTTAATCTTGTCTTTATATCAAGGTACTGCTGGCCAAATAGAATAAGTTCAGAAGTTTTCTTTGCTGCCCAATATTTCTTGGAAGAGTTTGAGAAAGATTGGAGTTAATCCTTCTACAAAAGGCTGATAGAATTCACTGGTGAAGCCATCAAGTCCTGGGCCTTTCTCTTTGAGGAAGTTTTGTCGATTGATTAGATCTTCTTCATAGCTATAGGCTTGTCAGATTTTCTATTTCTTCATTATTCCACCTTGTAGGATTTGATAAGTTTGTCCAATTTATCTAGCTGATCTGACATGCTGTTGATGGTACTGCCTTATAGTACTTGTTCGGTAAAATTGGTTGTAATGCTCCTTATTACATTTCTAATTTTAGTTTAGTTTAGTTTAGGTGCAAGTTCAGTTCTGTTTCTCCTTGTAAAGAACCCACTCATACTCTTAAATTTTCTGTATTATTTTATTATTCTGTATTTTGTTAATCTCTAGTATAATCTTTATTTACTTTCTTCTGCTACTTTGGCTTTGATTTACTCTTCTTTTTCTACTTGCTTCAAGTGTAATTTTAGATTATTGGACATTTTTCTTCTTTAATGTAAGCAGTTACATCTACAAATTTCTCTCAGAAATGTTTTTTCTGCATACCACACATTTTGCTTTGTTGCTTTCACATTAATTTCTTTCAAGATATTTCCTAATACACTAGTGATTTCTTCAAGCCAATGTTTTCATAAGCATGTGATTTATTTCTGCATAATTATTGATTTCAATTTTCCATTTGCTATTCATTTCATTCCATTGTAATTGGAAAATATACTTCACATTATTTCAATCTTTTAAAATTTGTGTTCTTATATTCTTATGCTAGAGAAGGTTCCATTGTATACTTGAAAAAAAGGATATTCTGAAGTACTTTTTTGATTCTTTTTTTTTAAGATTTATTTACTTATTTGAGAGTTAGAGTTATAGACACAGAGAGAGAGAGAAAGAGAGAAAAGTCTTCCATTCTCTGGTTCAATCCCCAAATAGCCACAACAGCCGGAGCTGAGCCAATCTGAAGCCAGGAGCTTCTTCTGGGTCTCCCATGCAGGTTCAGGAGCCCAAGCATTTGGGCCATCTTCTGCTGCTTTCCCAAGCCATAGCAGAGAGTTGAATTGGAAGAAGGGCAGCCAGGACATGAACCGGTGCCCATATGGCGATGCAGGCAGAGGCTTAACCTACTATGCCACAGTGCTGTCTCCTGAAGTTCTTTTTTAAAGATTTGTTTGAAAGGTAGAGTGATAGAGAAAGAGAGAGATGGAGAGAGTGAGAGACAGACAGAGATAGAAAGACAGAGAGAAAGAAATATATTTCATTTGCTGGTTCATTCCCCAAATGGCCTCAACAGCCAGGGCTGAGCCAGGAGCATTATCTGTGTCTCCCATGTGCGTGGCATGGGTGTAAGTAGTTGGGCCATCTTCTGCTGCTTCCCAGGTGATTAGCAGAGGGCGACCTGGAAGTGTTACAGCTGGGACTCAAACCAGCTCTCATATGGGATGCTGGCGTCACAGGCAGTGGTGTAACTCACTGCACAGCAGTGCTGACCATAGTTCTGCAGTTGCTCAGCAGAGTGTTCTACATAAGTCTGTTAGATCCAATTTTACTGTTTTCCAAACTTTTATTCCCTTATTGATCTTTGTGGTTGTTCTGCTCATTTTTGAAAGTGAGGTATTAAGGGCTCCTATAATTATGGAACTATCTGTTTGTCCCTTCAATTTTGTTAATGTTTCCTTCAAATATTTAGGGGCTATGATGTTTTGTTAGGAAGCATATGGGTGAGGTTATTTCTGTAAATGGGAACTGATTCTAGCTATGATACCATTAGAAATTAATGTGAAAAAGAAATGCATTGCTAATATGGACATTTTTGTTAAAGGTAATGAAAAACTTGAATCTAGTGCATGATTTCAAAGAGACATTTATCACATGGAAACTACATAAGAAGGATATTGGAAAATCTGATTCACTGTCTACAACTGAATTTCCATTAAGTACAGTGGCATTGCTCAATGGGATTTTTCTTCCAATAACACTGTAAAAGTTGAGAAAAGAGAATTTAACACCAAAGACTAATTCTTTTTCCAGGTGAGATAGAGTAAACATTTTATAATTTTACATGAATGTAAGACAGCAATAAACTCTCTCATTTTTAATTGCCTGGAATAGAAAGCTGCGACCCCAGTCACTACTCTACTAGTGAGATTTTTAAAATTTCTTCTAAAATAAAATCAAAGAAATTTGCTTGCTTCTCCTTCTTTTCTATAGAGCAGGTGTCTAATTCATCCACTACACACACAATTACTTTGGTAAAAATAAAAGCATAAAAAATGCTTTACTTCATAAATTTTAAATAAGAATGCCCGAAGTTTTATTTACACTAATATTGATAGGCATTGTTAAAATACAGAAATCTCCCAGTAATGTAAGAAGAAATTGAAAGATCTAATGTATAAGAGGAGGACTATAGGTAATACAATTGTATTGTGTTTGGAATTCATGCTAAGTGAGTAGGTTTAACACCTTTTCTTCAGTCTATCTAGTATCCATCTCTCATCTATCTATAGTAACGTATCTCAGAACATCATGTGCATAACCTTTAATACATACAGAAAAAAGTTATTTTTAAAAGTAAAAAAATACAAAAATCTCTATCACACGCATAGTTTATTTCACATTCAATTTCCATTTATGGAGTCAGAGATCAATCTTATTAGAAATAGCTTTTTATAACTTGTAGTTTTGTTGGTAAGTAGGCCTCTTATAACTTCTATTATTTTTTCTATCTTCACACTAGAGATTACAAAAACTTACTTCATGTGAATCATTCCTCTTTTCTTTCAAAATGATAAATATTAAATATTTTATGGCAATTAGCATATTCATAGAAAAACTTTCTAAAACATTTTAAGTGGTATGGATTTAATTTTAATGCTGTGATCTATATTAAGTTTTAATAATTTTCAATGTTTTACTTTTTATTTATTTGAAAGACAGAGAGAGGAGAGAGAGAGAGAGAGAGAGAGAGAGAGAGAGAGAGATCTTCCATTTTCTTATTTATTCCTCAAATGCCCACAACACCTAGGGCTAGGCCAGGCTGAAGCCAGAAGACTGAAACTTCATCCATGTCTCTCATATGGGTGGCAGGGACTCAAATACTTGAGCCATCTCCTGTTTCCTCATAAGATGTTCATTAGCAGGAAGCTGGACTAACTGGAGTAACCAAAACTCACACCAGGCATTCCAATAAGAGATGTGAGTGTCCAAAGCAACATTTAATCCACTGTACCACAATACTAACCTCTTAGTTTTATTAATTGTGTACCAATATAGTTCATAAATTATAAGACTTGCCAGCCTTTTACATTTCAGTAGTATAATTTCTAACAAAGCTGAGTTACTGAAGAATAACTGTGTTTTTTTTAATTAGTATTAGTATAATGGCCACATTATTGGAAAAAATCATAAAAAGTAATTAATCTTTGGTACAATAATATATGATAAAAGGACATAGACGAGTTTTAATTGAAACAGGATTTGTTGATTGAGTCAGGTATTTTTAATTTGTTGTTTGTATTCTAACCATAAAAAAGAGGAAGACATTCAAGAAAAGTTTAACAATAGTAGTAGACATTAACAATTTCTGCATCATTTCCAGCCTGACTAAATGATAGCAATCTCTAGACTGCAATGTGGTTGGAGTTGTAGCTTTTTTATAGAAGTGTTCTTGCTCAGGTTTGGTTATTAATGTATTTTGTGGGATAGAAAATCATCATAGTGTTCATGTAGAATGTGGTGAGACATACTATTTATCATAAAAATTGCTGTTAGCTTTAGGGAATTTTCAACAATTCCATTTCTGAAGATCCTTGGGTAATAAATGTTCATATTTTGTTCATGAAGTTCATATTGTTATTGAACTTGAATCAATTTTCATCCAGTCATAAATACCAAGGTGAGCTGTTGGAATTACCATGAAACCTCTAACACTGGAAATTTATATGCTAATCTAGACAATATCACAATTCATAAGAAGTTAATTTATTAATAGTTGTGATTATGAAAAATTTGAGCTGGAAGGAAGACCTTTTGCCTAGCATTTAAGACTTTGGATAGGAAGCCTGCATCTCACATCAGAGTGCCTGTGTTCAACGCCTGTTTCTGGCTCCTGATTTCAGCTTCCTACTAGTGCTGACCCTGGGAGGCTGTAGTGATATTCAAATAATTGTTTTACCACCACCCACATGAGAGGTCTGGATTGCTCCTGGCTCATTGCTTGCCTGTTCCCCATGGGACACTGCAGGCATTTGGGAGTGAACCAGAAAAATGCAAACTCTGTTTCTCTTAAATAAATAATAATAATAGTGAAAAGAATTAACTTAAAATGATTATGCATTAGTCTGAACCTCACAATTACTATTAGTTCCAAATGATTCCTTGATGGACTCCAAAACAATGAGTTATTACCTCTAGAAACTAATATTTAAATTAGAAATCCTGTTCTGGTTTTTAAAAATATTTATGTATTTATTTGAAAGTCAGGGTTACACATAAAGAGAAGGAGAGGCAGAGAGAGAGAGAAAGAGAGAAAGAGAGGGAGAGAGAGACACACGCAGAGAGAGAGAGAGAGAGAGAGAGAGGGGAGTTCTTCCATCTGCTGATTCACTCCCCAATTGGATGAAATGGCCAGATCTGGGCCAACTCGAAGCCAGGAGCCAGGAGCTTCTTCCAGGTCTCCCATGTGGGTGCAGGGGCTCAAGCACTTGGGCCATCTTCTACTGCTTTCCCAGGCCATAGCAGAGAGCTGGATCGGAAGTGGAGCAACCGGGACTGGAACTGGCTCCCATATGGGATGTTGGCACTGCAGGTGGTGGCTTTATCTGCTACACCACAGTGCCGGCCCTGAAATCCTGTTCTTTACTATGGTTGTGAACTAGTAAGATTTTCAAATGCAGCTTTATTACAGATGTGAGTACAGCTTATCCTCTTGTATTTGGCTTATTTTGGAGAAATTTTCTTATTCATTCTCAAGTGTTAAGAGTCAAGATTAGGTGGTTTTCAGCCAGCAAATAATATACCACTTGGGATGTTCATATTCCATATGAGAATGTCTGGGTTTGAGTCCAGGCTCCACTCCCAATTCCAGCTTCTTGCTGATGCACACCTTGGGAGGCAACAGGTGATGGCTCAAGCAGTTGGCTCCCTGCCACCTATATGGGAGACTTGGATTGAACCCCTAGCTCCTGATTTTAGCCTGGCCCATCCACAGCCATTGTGAGTATTTAGGGAATGAACCTGTGCATGGGAGTTCTCTGTCTCTCTTCCTTTCAAATAAATAAAATGATTTTGAAAAAGAGAATTAGTAATAGTTTAAGAGTTAAGATTCTTGGTAAGATGAATAGAACAGAGAATCAATGTATCTGTAACCTCAGGAGAACAAACACAAAATGTACTAACACACTAGTAAATAAATTTGCCTGACATCTTGAGATCTGATTATTGTTTATAGCCCTTGTTCATTCTCCTGCAGTACAATGGTCTTTCTATTTTCTATTTGCTGAATTCTTAGTGGAGGATTGATCCCATGACTATAAATTGAAAGTATGTTATTGTAAAAAATTAAAAGGAAAACAAGAAAGGAAGGAATGAGAAGGGAGAAAGGGTGGGAAGAATCATTAAGGGCTTAAAATCATGAATTTGAAATACATGCAATCTGTTCTCTATATATAAATAAATAAATTGAAAAGAATCACCTGGGACTCTTGTAAAATGTAGATTCTCATCCAGTTCTCTTCCGTAGAGATTTTGATTTAACTGGTCTACAGTTGGGCTGAAGAATGAATATTTTAAATCAATGTAGCACATGATTTTTGAAATAAAAAACGTTGAGAAACACTTTTTAGCAAAGTGAGCATTTTGCAATATAAAAAGAGCATGAGGCTTTGAAATCCCACAAACATGTGTTTCAGTTCCAGATTTATTAATCATTAGTTATACAACTGGGCGATTTCTTTGAATTCTGTCACCCTAAATTTTCATGTCCACAAAATGGTGATAAAGACATTTATTGTATAAGAGATGAGTGTGTGTCTATATATGTATGTGAAGATTTAAAAAATTAAGCCGGCGCCGTGGCTCAATAGGCTAATCCTCCACCTTGCGGCACCGGCACACCAGGTTCTAGTCCTGGTAGGGGTGCCGGATTCTGTCCCGGTTGCCCCTCTTCCAGGCCAGCTCTCTGCTGTGGCCCGGGAGTGCAGTGGAGGATGGCCCAAGTGCTTGGGCCCTGCACCCCATGGGAGACCAGGAGAAGCACCTGGCTCCTGCCATCGGATCAGCGCGGTGTGCCGGCCGCTGCGGCCATTGGAGGGTGAACCAACGGCAAAGGAAGACCTTTCTCTCTGTCTCTCTCTCTCTCTCTCACTGTCCACTCTGCCTGTCAAAAATAAAAAAAAAATTAACACATAGTATCTTAATCTATGTAAGTATTAGCAAACACTAGTTGCCTTAATCTTATCCATTATTTTAAAATGTATATTAACCTAATGATGCCATAGGTTTTTATTTTTTAAGTTTAAAGAGTATTTTCACATTTTCAATATACTTTGTTAGAAATGAAAATTTCATTATTTCATACACTTCTGTTCCAAGTAATGAGGATACAAGTGAACAAGACATGAACCCTACCCTGAACAACAAAACTAAGAAGAAATAAATAACAATAAAAACAATAAAATAAGAAGAAAAAATTAAAATGCTGTGTGAGAGGTGCTAAAGCACACTACAAAGGATGCAGAAGCACAAAAAATGGGTACAATTATAAAAATCAATGAAAATGGGAGGAAGTAGGTCTAGAACTACATATAATACCTTAACAATAAGCCATGAAATCAGGAAAAAATAAAAGATTACTATTTTTTGCTCAAATACTATTTTAAAATGTTTATTTATTTATGTATTTATTTGAAAGACAGTGAGAGAGAGAGAGAGACAGAGACAGAGAGAGAGAGATGGTCCATCTGCAGGTTCACTCCCCCAAATGACCCCAACAGCTAGAGCTGAGCCAGACTGAAACCAGGAGCTAGGAGCTTCATTCAGGTCTCTCAATTGGGTCGTAGGGGCACTAGTCCTTGGGTCATCCTCCACTGGTTTCCCAGGTGCATTAGCAGGAAGCTGGATCAGAAGTGGAGCAGCTGTGGCTTGAACTGGTGTTCTTATGGAATGTTGCGGCTTCACTGGTTTCTGCTTTGTCCTCCAGATAGGAAGGCAAATCCATATCTCTGGAGGAACCAAAGCTTAGTACAGTAACATGATGCCAAAGCCTCACTGGGACTGGCAGCTTGACACAGCTTCCTGTCCCCTGGACCTGAGCTCTTGACGTTTCTGTGTGTGAAGATTTTGTGTAGTGCCCATTCATTGGTTCTGTGTCAGACCAGACACTTGTTTCTCTGTGAGTCCTGTTGTAGGGTGACTGGTTTGTCCCAGTTTGCCTCTGGCTGTCCTCATTTTTGCACTAAAATTCCTGCTTTTCTAGATCCTGTTTGGATTTCTGCGTGTGACCCTGGCCCAAGGGGACATTTCTTCCTACCATTCAGCCTCTGTGGGCACAGCCCAGCAAACTGAACTCTCAGGTCTCAGAGCTCTCATCTGCCTGCGTGCCTGCTGCCAGCCTTTCCCATCTCCCTGGGGCTCTAAGACAACCAACCAGTCACATTGCTCTATGGGCAACGGGGCAAAGCAAAGCACAGCATGACGGTGGCTCCTTCTTGTCCATCACTGAGTATTTTGATCAAATTGTGTGTTTCTGCAGCTCCTCTCTTCTAAATAACTACGCAAGCATCATCTGGTCTCCTTTATCCTCACCCAATACCTATGCCAAAGGATGGAGGCACGTGCTGGTGACACAGCCTGCCCTCCTTTAAAAAATAAAAAAGATTTATTTCTTTATTTGAAATGCATGGTTACAGAGAGGGAGAGAGGGAAGGGGAGAGAGAGAGAGAGAGAGAGAGAGAGAGAGAGAGAGAGAGAGAGAATCTTCCTTATGCTGGTTCACTCCCCAGATGGCCACAAATGCCAGGGCTGAGCCAGGCAGAAGCCAGGAACCAGAAGCTTCATAAGGATCTCCCACATGGGTGGAGGCAGAGGCCCAAGTACGCTGTTTTTCTCAGACCATTAGCAGGGAGCTGGATCAGAAGTGGAGCAGTCAGGACATGAACCGACACCCATATTTGATGCTGGTCTCAGGCTACCGCTTTATGAGCTACAGCACAATGTCAGCCCCTCGTCCTATACATATTACACTCATCTAATACTGCTTTCCAGGAACTTGAACATTGACCACCAAATTTACATTACTGAATTATCAAGATGAAAATGGAAAATGGAATTATTTGTATAGGTACCTGTAGTGGAAACCACCTGAAGAGTCATTATCCACTCATTTAATGAGTATTTGTGAAGCACTCAGATTGTAAATATTAAGCATCTAGGTGATTTAATATATCTTTAATTTTTAATTCATATAACTTTGTGTCCTATAAACAAATATATACCAGGTGAGGATCACAGGAGTGTACAGAGATTTTCTTTTCTCATTCTGAAGCATTCTTTGGAAAAGATTTTATAAAATTCACTCAAATGTTATTACTTAAATTGTGCCTGTGTAGGTTGTTTTTACTTTAACTTTATTGTTCCAATTGGTTACTCCTTTGTCCCCCAAATCAGCCTTTTCTCTTTACAATAATACAATTTCCAGTGAAACTAACTAGAACTACCATGTCTCACTTGCCTCTCAATGTCATTTATGGCAGTTGGCACAAAAACTAGACTGCACTTTAATTTTAATCATTCTTTCATTCTACCCCTCTTCCTGATCTCCAAAGTCAGCTTGAAAGTTACATAAAAAACTCTGGGGCTAGGGTTGTGGCTTGGCAGGTAAAGCCATCACCTGCAATGCCAGCATTTAAATTGGTAGCTTTTTATCAGTAACTTCATTCACCAGAGTCACTCTATTAGTTCACAGATGTTGAGGTAATGCAAGATAGTTATCAAAGTAAGTCTCTCTACACACCTGCTAGTTGCATGCAAATTGTACTCCCCTGTTGAGACAACAAAAACAAGTACATCTTTGAGGGGGGAAAAACAAATTACTGGTTTAAGCAACAACAGAAATAGTACTTTTTTTCTTCTCACATATTACTAAATTTCTCTATGTGACATGAATAGCAGGGGAATCCAGAATATGTATAACACTTAGGTGTGAACATTTTGCACAACACGATGTTAAATGACAACAATTACAATGTTCATCACCATTAAATCTGAAATTACAGTGAAGTTATCAGTTGTGCAAAAGGTCTTTTAAAGAATGGAAAGACAGTTTATGCCAGATGTGCTTTAATACATAGTATAGAAAATCACCTTCATTTCTGTAAATTAAATATTGAGTCATCGTCATTATTGTCTGAAAAATACATTCATACACTCTCATGTTGGCTCATGACACGTTATTTCCCTATCAGTATGTCTTTTCCTATAACCAAACTAATGTTAATAATGTGATGTATGCTATTTTAAGGACCAAGTCCAATGTAGTGCATTGAAGCCTGAGAAGTTGATTTGAAACCACTGTTTCAACTAACTTGCTGCATTTGAGTTTTTAAAACAATTAAGACTATCTGTTTGGTTAAACACTGCTCATTTATTTGCTGATCTTGTTGAAATGCAATTATCCAGCCAAAATCTATCACAGAATCTCACCAGAAATGCATTTTCATTAAACTAATCGGGTTAGTTAGCCAAATAGATAGGGAAGTTGTGTTTGGGCATGTGCACATGTGTTAGAGAGAAACAGAAAAAGCAACAAGGTTAGAAAAGAATAAATAAAGACTCTCCTTCATATCATGTATTAAAATAAATGTATGACTACAGTATTTATCTTATACTGAGATATATAAAAACTCAAAATATTGTAGGTTGATGCAGAACGCTAGTTTGCCTTCAAGAACTAAAACTGAATGGATAAGAACTCCATAACATTGCAAAAATATATGATTGTCTCACTCTAGCAATAAACAATATATAAGTTGTTACAAATCCCTCTGTAACTGCTATGATAAATATAAAATAAACCACAGAAACGTGCACGTAGTGGGGTAGAGTAGCTTTAATTTCTGATGGGAATCTTATAGCTTTGAGTGACTGAAGTAGCCAAAACAGTAGCAACAGTACTACTCAATGCTAAATTAAGATAAGTGGAGTGCTGCCTAGAAACAAAACAGAAAAGACATTTTGAACCACTAAATTGACCAACCTCTAGATAGACTTGTTTGCTATATTGGTTGTGCTAAGTGGAATTATTTCAAACAGTTCTTCACAAGACAATTGTACTTTCCAGTTTTAGCACATTTCAGATGAAATTCCCAAAGTGTTTTACACATGTAGACACATTAAGTTTTCTGTGCCTTTGAGAAGTGAATGAGACGATGCAAGATACAGTATTTCTTAAACAACATGGAATACAGGCACATTCCTCTGAACCACACTAGAAAATAGAAATGGTGAATTCATTTTCAGGGAAAAGAATTATATACCTCATCTTTGGTCTCCTGTATTGGAGTTCTTTGTTAATAGGTTCAATGATTTTTCATCTAGTTCTTACTTTTATGATAATATTAATGATAAATGATGACAGCATAAAAAGTGGCATTAATTCATTTACCTTGTTTCTCTAAAGGAAAATATATTCCACTGATACATAAACTCCACAGGTCCCCTCTCCTATCTTGTGAACATTTGAGAAACCACTATGCATTTTTATAGAATTTGCCTTCAAAGTGCTAGCAGTAAGTAGTTATTTTAAACATCCTTATAAAGCAAATGCAGTGAATCATTCTATTTTCATTAGCGAAATAACAGTTCAACACATATGTTATATTATCTACCTTTGGGATTGGAACTCAGGTTCAAATTGTATTTAATACAATAGAATTCTATTAAATTAACTTTTGACCAAGTGACCCCACCATACTGTACTTCCCCAGTATTCCTTGAAGAATTAAAATACTAAGTTAAAAAAAAAAAGTCAATCTTTATGTTACTCTGGTAAAACTGGGAACTTTGTGTATATAACCTTAATGACTCATTTGAACACCATGACTTCTTTTCAAAACATAAAAGACCATAACATAGAGAAGATTACCAAGTAGAAAAGCATGGGGTAAAAAGTTCCCGGGGTGAGTTTTGTCTACGGACCTATTTTTGTTCTCAGCCTTGGCCAAGACATTGTAGACCTTCAGTTCTCAGATTCCACCCACATGAGGACTCTGCTTGTGATTATGTCTAATATTCCTCCAATCTTGAATTTCAGTGATGAGCAAATAGTGTCTTTCCATTTATAATTATAATTAAATATGGTTTTACACGTTTATTTTTTTTTTAATTTACTTGTTAATTTGAAAGGCAAAGTTAGAGAGAGAGAGGGAGAGACAGAGAGATCCAGAGATCTTCCATCTGCTGGTTCCGCTGGAACAAGGACATAAGCCTCAGTCATTTTAGGTTTCTTGTTATCCCTGCCTTCTTTCAAGTGTTCAGTTCCATCTCACACCCTGTATTGTTCCCCACCCCATCCCTTACACTTTCCTCCAGGTTTGGAAGCCAGTGGGCCATAGCTGAAGAACCAGTATGGAGAAGCTCATCTCCTCCTACTGTCCCCACCCCCACCGCAGCCCACCTAAGACATAGAAGGGCCCAGCCTGCTGGGGTCCAGGCCTCTGCCATGTGTTCAGTCTGTGTGCACGCTGGCAGTTGGTTTACCTTTGTGAGTTTATTTTCTTTGAATAAATTTTGGTCTGGCTGTGAGTTTGTATTTTGCCTTCTCTCTGTTCTGTGCCCTTTTTCTTACAGGTACACACTCCAAATGACCACAAAAGCTGGTGCTAGACACGGCTGAAGCCAGGAGCCATGAACCTGATCCAGGTTTCTCATATGCTAGCAGGGGCCAGAGTACTTGAGCCATCTTCTGCTGCTTTCCCAGGTGCCTGAACAGGGAGTTGGCTAGGAAGTGGAGCAAGCTCATATGGAAGTGGAACAGGTGCTCATATGGGATCCTGGCATTGTAGGCTGTGCTTTAAGCAGCTGTGCCACAGTGCTGACCCCAAATAATTTTTTAAGCCCTAAATAAATAATCAAAAATGGAAATAGTTATTTTCATTAGCAATGGGAATCTATGGGATCCAGATATGTAGAGAAATAAAGCTTGCCCCTACAAATCCAAAGGAAAATAATCAGCTGCTATAGCAAAGAGCATGTGCACCCTGTATTAGTCATTTCTTTTAATTCCTTCTTTGTTATAAAGGAAGCCCCTGCCAGGAGACATGGCAATCTAGTTCTCAGGGTGAATGATGTGAGAGGCAGCAACAGATTGTGCAAAGCAGACTAAAGTAAATTAAGTAGGGGAAGAAGCACAAATGACAAAGTTTCTCAATGAAATTGGAAATGTTAGAAATTCAACCAATGTTTTTGAATGGTTAAAATCTGCTGAGTGCAGTAAGCACGCATGATAAAGCTGGCTGTATCCTGCCATCAGTATCCAGGTTTACAATTAGAAGAGAGGAGAAATTCGTACACACAATAACAAGGTAGAACAAGATTAATGCCATAAAATGGAAAATAAATTGCTACAGTAGTTCAAGGGAAAAAAAAGATTTGTGCTGGGAGGGCTAGGAAGGATTTAATGAAAATCAGCTTTTAGCTGGGCCTTTTAAACAAAACTTTGAGATTTGTGGGGGAGAAGGAGTTGGAAAGATGAAGTAGGAGAGGTCCTGAGTCCTTTACAATTCGGAGATTTTTTTTTTTTTTTTTTTTTTTTTTTTAGATTTTATTTAAAGAATATAAATTTCCAAAGTATAGCTTATGGATTCCAATGGCTCCCCCCCTCACAACTTCCCTCCCTCCCGCCACCCTCTCCTCTCCCGCTCCCTCTCCCCTTCTGTTCACATCAAGATTCATTTTCAATTCTCTTTATACACAGAAGATCAGTTTAGAACATATTATGGAAAGATTTCAACAGTTTGCCCTCACATAGAGACACAAACTGAAATTATTGTTGGAGTACTAGTTATAGTATTAATTCACAATGTACAGTACATTAAAGACAGAGATCCTACATGATTTTTTTTAAAGAATTGATTAATTATCTATGCAATTTCCAATTTAACACCAAGATTTTTTAATCATTTGCAATTATCTTTATACACAGAAGATCGATTTAATATTATAGTATGTAAAGATTTCATCAGTTTGCACCCACACAGAAACACAAAGTGTAAAAATACTGTTTCAGTACTAGTAATAGCATTATTTCACATTGGATAACACATTAAGGACAGATCCCACATGAGACATAAGTACACAGTGACTTCTGAAGTTGATTTAACAATTTGACACTCTTGTTTATGGCGTCAGTAATCTCTCTAGGCTCTAGTCATGAGTTGCCAAGGCTATGGAAGCCTTTAGGGTTCGCCGACTTCGATCTTATTCCGACAGGGTCATAGTCAAAGTGGAAGTTCTCTCCTCCCTTCAGAGAAAGGTACCTCTTTCTTTGATGTTTTTAAGCTGAGTGGCTTTCTCACGAGCTTTTCAAATGTGGAAACCCATAAACTGAACTGTGGGTGCGTACTTACTGGAGAAAAGATGTGCAGCTGGAGTAATTCAGCAAACAGCTGAGGAGACAAATGAGGGGGCCAACAGGAGGGTACTATAGTCAATTCATTGAAAGCACAAATTACAAAAAAGCCACCCATGGGTTTCAAATTTTTGACGCCCAAATAAACATATCTTTTAATTCCATTTGTCTATGAGCTCTTTGAATCCCTTCATATACACTAAGTTCCAGCTTCTCAACCCCAGCCACAAGAGTTCCTACTTGGTGCTTGTGCCAGAAATGCTTGCTTCCGCTATACACACTTCTGCTATACACACTCAAAGAACACTCTGAGGTCTTTGAGACCATGCTGCTAAATGTTTCAGCAGGGGCTTGTGGGGGATGAATCTCGGTATAATAATTAAGTTAGATCATCCATTAGCTTTTACCTTTGAACTAGTGCTTTCAATCAAGTGCATGCTTAAGTTTGTTTCATTGCAAAGTGAGTAAAGCATGCTTTGTACTGGTGTTTGAAAGCCAATGGGGAGAATTTTTATCCCACAGGAAAAGTTAATCTCAAGGCAATTTAATCAACTCAAAGGACCCCTACAAGGACAACCCAGAGTGGCTTTAACTTGTGTCAGAACATGGAAAGAGTAGGCTTATTAAGAATCCTTGGTGATTTCCACAAGTCCTTTGATACTCACCCTAGTGTCTTTTAAAATATCTGTTATTCTAGAAACAGACATTTTTTTTGCATTTTTCTTTTAAAGAAGCATTGACTATGCTTCTGTGATATAAAAATAAATGCTTTTCTTTAAAATATTCTTGAAACACTTTACAAATATTTAGACCAGAAAAGCAACAATTAAGATCATGTGTTTATATAAACCAAAGACATATGTGATAGGGTCTTTGCTACAGTGTAGCAGAGTGGAGTGGGTTGTAGAGTATAAGGAATCTCGATTTGCATTCCAATATGACCAATAAAAAGTGTCATAATTAAATTTGTTCAGGTTATTAGAAATTTCTCACTCTCATTTTCCCAATCAGAAAAATGAGAATAGTTATTTCATCTGTTTCTTTTGTAAGACTTAAGTGAGCTAGCAGAATGTGCAAATTTCCTGGCACATAGCATGTATGCACTGGAAAATTTTATTTATATCTCAGAATCAAGGCGTTGAGAATTGTCCCTGAGTAACCAATCCAATAAATAGAATTGAAAGGAGGAAATGCTTTAAGGCATCCAACATGCTTTACTGGCCTGTGTATTATTTTTATTGTTACAGGAAGTATTCTTACATGTGCATGGGGTTGGGGGGAACATTCTTACAGCAGAAGCTACCAGAATGTAAATTCTGTAAAAGCAGAGACCTCAGCGGTCTTGCTTGCTGTTGCATCCTTCAGCCTTGAGGGGATATCCTGGTACAAAAAGGACCTCAAAATTGTTTACCTCTTAGAAAGAACTGATATTCATTGGGAGAAACTATCAAACCTAGAAACAATAACTATATCTTAAACATGTCATTCTTCATAAAGTAGTTTTGATCCCTTGTGTGATAGCCTGAAGCCATATTCTTAAGGATGAAAGTTCTCCTTCTATTTCCACAGCAGTACCCAAAGAGGAAGTCAAGAGAAGGGCATTAGCAACAACCTGAAGTTAAATTCAAAATGATTTTAGATATGAACTTATGTGAAGAATTAATTATCATTATGATGTTGTAAACAGAAAGAACAAAACAAATTCTTAAG
Source organism: Sylvilagus floridanus (assembly GCA_949820135.1). Classification (NCBI taxonomy): domain Eukaryota; kingdom Metazoa; phylum Chordata; class Mammalia; order Lagomorpha; family Leporidae; genus Sylvilagus; species Sylvilagus floridanus. The sequence goes on along the minus strand of OX463223.1, from coordinate 71,514,508 downwards.
AAAGTACTGGGAATATATATTTTTAAGTTCATACTTATAATACACACAATAAAATTGTATTTTCTGTAGTTGTAGTATTAAGTTAATTACAATATGGAGACCCCCCGTATTGAATTGTACTGAATATTTATTCCACGGTATTTCTCAGTATATACCTGTCCATATTCAAATTTTCATATATGAAATCTATTAAGAACAATGTATTAATAAATCACCAGCATTTTGTATTTTGTCTCAGTACCTTATTTCATTGTGGCATTTCTCACATATTTGAGTCTGATATTTTTATGCTTAAAAAAATCAGATATTTTAAATTTATCCATATAAATGTATCAAATACAATCAATAGAGATTTTCCTGTTAGTGTAAGATTATAGTGGTATTTCATCACCTATAATGGTAAAATTAAATTTCTCAAGTTTATATCTTTGTGTTATTGAAGGGAAGCCTTCTTGTGTCTTGAATTTTTATGTTACTGAAATGAGTCAACATTTAGCTAGTAATGGACTAGGAAAGAAAACCATTTTCTCAGGAAAACATTGTCCACTGTTTTTGCGCATGGAAATGGATTGCTTTATCAAACACAAGTCAATTTCATAATTACTTCTATGACATAATGTTTAGTAAATACCTATTTTACCAGATACCTGGCAAGTATCTGTGGCAGAGCATTTGGTTGTCTTCTGTTTTTAATGGTCAAATCGAACTTCTCATGTTTACAGCTTTAAGTTACTGAAGGGAAGTACTACAGTGTCCTAAATTAGTTGGATTGTTGTCACTTAATGAATAAACTGTGTTAGCTCTCTATGTTAAGGGAACTTAAAAACATGGTTATTATTTTAAAAATTCATGAAAAAATGTGTAAACGATAAAACTATGCACAGGTTTCAAAGACTTTTTGCACTAAAGTAAACTTAACTGTTAATTCCATTTTCTATTAACTTTGTGAAGTCCTTTTGTATAGGGACATATAACTACTTTTTACCAAACAATGTGCTGGACGTGATGTCTGTCATTTCCAAATACAGTTTGTAAGCACTCCCGTGAGTTTCCATAGTCTTTACTCCCTCCAATTGGCTGTAATAAAAAGGAGTCACATGAGAACCCTTGGATTCACTTCCTGAAGATGGAGAGAACTAACTATAAGAAAACCTGAGGGGCCAAAGCCGTGGCATAGCAGGTGAAGTCACCACCTGGGATGCCAGTTTCCCATATGGGTACCGGGTCAAATCCAGGCTGTTCTACTTCCAATCCAGCTCTCTGCTAATGGCCTGGGAAAAGCCGCAGAAGATGGCCAAAGTGTTTGGACTTGCCACCTACGTGAGAGACTTGGATGAAGCTCCTGGCTCCTGGCTTTGACCTGGCCCAGTCCTGGCCATTGCAGTCATCTGGGCAGTGAACCAGCAAATAGAAGAACTTCCTCTGTCTCTCCTTGTGTCTCTGTAACTCTGAGTTTCAAATAAATCAATCTTTAAAGAAAGAAAAAAGAAAACTGGAGTAACTACTTGAAGTAGAGCTACTCAACTGGGAACGTTTGCGATGGAGAAATCTGTAGTTAGGTTGGGGGTGGGTCACTATAAAACAGAATTCTTGTTTTGTATAATAGTAACAACGACAATGATTATATAACAATAAAAGTACTATTAACTCCATTCATTGAATATATAAAATTCACTATTCTAGTTGAGCTAAATATATGGAATAATTTAATTTGTACTACCCTGTTATATAGATACTTTTATTATTATCGTTTCATGGAAGAGGAACTACGCATGTCCTGAAGGTCTAAATAATTTGATCCTGATCATAGAACCCAAACCTGGAGGATTCAGGTAGGAACTCAGAAAGTCTAACTTAAGTCTGAGCATTTAAATTCTCTATGATAGTGCCTCATTAAATCACTCCTGATTGCAAAATAAATAAGTAACGGACTAAGCACAGTATTTAGAAATATTAAGGAATGCATAAGAAAAACCTAAAATAAGTGAAAACAGATTGATCTAGCCAGAGCAATTTCAGAGCACGGAGGGATTGAGTCAAGCGATTGCTAATTCACATTGTAAATTTTGTACAATTGCTTTTCCTTTAAACTATGTTCATGTATAACTTTACAAATAATGAAAGTGATACACTTTACAATTTAGCTTTCTGTGTGTCTCCTAGAATGACACAGGTTTCCTGCAGTGTCAGAAATTTCAATAAATGTCTGGATATTGTATGAGAACAAATAAATGCTTAATGTTTGAGAATATACAGCATATGCGAGGAAATAAAACATATCCCTGAAATACCTCCAAATTTATATGATTTATTTTCTTGATAACCTGTTGGGAGCCCCAGCGGCTGGCTCATATCCATATAAGAAGAAGGAAGCTTTTTAGAAATATGTGTCTATAAATACAGAGATGATACCTATGGGGTATCTGAGTATAAGTTCAAAAAGAACAGTGTTAGAATCATGTGACTCTAGCAGAAAACATGCATACCTCCAGGTTGAAATACACTTTATAGTTCTAGTTTCCGTAAATCATTGGTAAATGACTCATTTTTAAGACTTGAACCAATATATAGTAATGGAGAATTCTTGTGAAAAGTTTTCTCTGAATTTCGGTTACATTTCAAGAAGTCTTAAATACTAGAACCATACTTGTAAGCATACCCGTGGAAATGAAAGAAGTCTTTCGAATAGCATGCCTATTTTCTTCATTGAAAGCTCCAAATAAAAGAAAGAGATATGGTTTTTGAAGACCTGTGATTACATCAGCATGTGCATAAAGAAGCAAGACACGCTTGTTATTGAAAACATAGCTCTGGAATTTATAGGGATCACATTCATTGAGTAGAATTCATATAAAAAGTTATAAAAAAGAAGTGCTACCCCAGAAGTGGCAGGGGTCTACAGTTTTGCACAGAATTACATCTAGGATAACCTTAAGCATTATTTTACTTTCAAGAGGTAAAAATAGAAGCCTCAACTTTTTCAAGGGTACTTGAAAAATCCTGGGAAAATAGAATGAAACTATGTTTATTTTAGTGCAATTTTTTAAAAAAATATTTGCGTAGATTTTTTAATATACATTTTCATCGAATTTCTTAAGGCCTGTCATATGCCAGGATTTCAAAATTTTAATTCCTTTTCCACAAACTGCTTTTTTAAAGATTTATTCATTTATTTGAAAGTCAGAGTTGAGAGAGACAGAGAGAGACAGAGAGAGAGAGACAGAGAGAGAGAGAGAGAGAGAAAGAGATCTTCCATCTGCTGGTTCACTCCCCAGATGTCCACATGGCCAGGGCTTGACCAGGATGATGCCAGGAGCCTGGAGCTTCTTCTGGGTCTTCCAGGTGGGTGTCAGGGTCCCAAGTACCCAAGCCATCTTCCACTGATTTTCCCAGCCCATTAGCAGTGAGTTGGATCAGAAGTGGAGCAGCCAGGACACGAACTGGCACCCACACAGGATGCTGGCCTTGCAGGTGGTGATTTACTCGCTGTGCCACTGCACCAGCCTCTTCACAAACTTTTTGAAGTATCCACCATATTTATGTTGTTTATTTTTTAATCTGAATCTTCTACAAATGGTCTTACTTATATTGTTATCTACAGTTTTCTATACATTAATTATATCATAATAACATGTATAAATGTGGCTATTACGTAAATGTACTTTTGTAATAAAGGTACAGTTAACCCTCTGTATCTGCAAGTTCTGCATCCATAGACTCAACCAACTATGGATGGAAAATATTCCAAAGAAAAAATTGTGTCTGTCCTAAACATGTACAGATTTTTTTGCTGTCATTATTCCCAAAAAACACAGTATAAGTAACCTAGAGATTATTTATAGTATACAAGATAATGTGTATAGAGTTTATATGCAAATTTATGCTGTTTCATATAAGGGGCTTGAGCACCTTCTGATTTTAATATCTTTGGAGTCCTAGGAGCAATCCTCAATGTATATCAAGGAAAACTGTATTAAACAAATATAAATACAATACAATATAAGAAGTAAAGAATAAAGTATAGAGTGCATGATGCAAGATATAACTCCCTGCCATTAGAAGAGTAGCCGAATTATAAATTCCTGTCCAGAACCTGATTTGTTTTTAAAGAGAATAGTGAAATTCCTAATATTCCTATGTATAAAACATGCCCAATTGCGTAGGTCTTTATACTGAAGAAAAACTTTGATTTTCATTTTTATTATTTGAAAGGTTGCCTTATGTGACTGAAGTTTTTACAAGAAGAAAATCTTACTAAAATTTGCTATATTTACAAATATTGCAAAAGTCATTAATGAAATAAAATGTATTCAATGGAATTATGAAACCTCGTGAAAAGTGGAAACGTTTGGCTAAACTTTTACCTATTCAAGTTAAATCCTGATTAAATATTTTATTATTCTGGGGACCAATATTTATTGATCCCTTTTTCAATTGCTATTTATATATTTTCATTGTTTATTTGAAAGAGAGAGAGAAAGAGACAGAGATCTTTCCATTTGCTGGTTCACTCCTCAAATGCCTACAATATCCAAGGCTGGGCCAGGCCAAAGCCAGGAACCTAGGATTCGATATAAGTCTACCACATAGATGGCAAGGACTCAACTACTTGAGCCATCATCTGCTTCCTCCCAGAGTGTGCATTAGCTGGAAACCTGGGATCAGAAATGGAAGAGCCAGGGATTCAACCAGGCACTCCGATCTGGGACGCTGGTTTCCTAAATGGTGTCTTAATTGCTGTGCCAAATGCCTGCTCTGCTCCTGAGTATCAATATTTAAATTTTAAATGTCTACATGAATTTCCTTACATTTTGTAATTATAAATTTAAAGTGAATCCAGTCTAGTTTGTGGTTTTCTCTAATCATGGTCATCTGGTCAGATCTAGGCAAAAATTAGAGGGAAAATTGTTTCTAACCAGAAGTGAAGTCTTTCCAGGAAAATGTGCTGGAGAGAAGGGTGGCAAAAGACCTCAGCTCGTATGCATGGAAGAGATCCTCGTGGTATACAGTAGAAATATAACGGATAAGGAGAGAAGCAAGGAAACAAGATAGATGATGAGCAATGATAAGATTTTCCAGTATTTTAATACAATGAAAATGGGTGATTTTGTGTGATGATGTAGAAACAGACATTTTCTTTCCTCAAATAATATTCAGCTGTGTTAGCATATATGTATCTATCATATCATGAAACTATTTTATTGTTTACATTTTTATTTATTTTATTTATGTGAAAGGCACAGAGACACAGAGAGACAGAGACATACCCAGAGAGATTATCCACTGCTTAAACGCCTCCAACAGCCAGGGCTGTGCTTGGCCAAAGCTGGGAGATGAGGGCTCAATTAGAGTCTCCCATATGGGTGGCAGGGACTCAAGTTCTTGAGCCATACCTGCTGCCTCCCAAGGTGCACATCAAGAAGCTGAAATTAGAAGTGGAGCCAGACTCCTAACCAGGCATTCTGACATGAGATGTGGCTGACGCAAATGGCATCTTAATTGCTACACCAACCACCTGTCCCATGAAACAATTTTAACATGAGTGGCTTTCTGTTTACCCATTAACTCATCAGAAAAGTTAAGTATAAAATGGTTCTTGGATACTATGAAAATGGATGTCTTATTTTATTGTCAAAATAATTATAGCAAATATATGAATCATACATTTCTTTGAACTCATATGCAGTTATTCTACATTTGATTGGAGTCAATGATTACTTTCATCCTGGAAATTCTAGTGATTCCAGATTGGCCACAGTAGGTTTTAACAGCAACCTGTTTAGCTCCTAGAATTTGTGCTGCACACTTGTACTTACTTTGAACTGGTAATATAGTCCATAACATTTGGAAATAGTAGACATTTGAGAGGAAATGAAGAAGGAGTTGCAGACTATTATTCACAGTGTGTGAGGCAGTGAATTCACAGGCAATATCTGGAGCAAGAAAATGCTCTCAATATTATATTACCAATATTGAAAGAATCAGACCTTTTTATTTCCACTCAAAGATTTTTGTATTTGTTTTTGCAAATTGCAAAGACTTCCTCTTTCCATTCCTTGAATCCCTATGGCTTTCTTCCTCTTTTAGATACAATTTCAAATGGGCTTTGCACTTTAAAAATAAAACAGAGCAACCATTTGAAAATAACAGGGCACCCCAATGTGGAATCCCATCTGTGAAAAAACACCTGCACAACTGCTTTTATTCGCATGCTATAAACATCAGTTTCACACCTGGCTCCGTTATGATTGTGAAAGAAGTTTCTAAAAGTGTCACTCTCTTTTCTTTTAGGGGATGCACCTTTCGAGTGATTTGTTCCTCAAGATCAATGCTTTGGGGGAGCCTTGGCATTGTTATAGCCAAAGGCAGCCTTCCTGTTTGATGTTTCTATTAGTGTATTCTATGATTCTGATATTCTGATTCTAACATTAGATCGCAGTCTTGCCTGCAAGGCATTTGTTTCAACACTTTAAATTTTTCCTTTACCACATTCATATGTTTATTGTTTTACGTATCAATTGAGAAATATCTTTGCATTTTGAGGGAGTAATTCTGGCAATGAATTATTATTTAAAAGGATTCTTGGGGCAAGCATTTGGCACAGGAGTTAAGATGCCGTTTGGGATGCCTGCACCCCATTATCAGAGGACCTGGGCCTGACTTTCATCTCTGCTTCTGATTCCAGTGTCCTGCTAAAGCACACCCTGAGGGTAGCAGGGATGACTCCAGAAGTTGGGTTTCTGCCACCTACGTGGCAGACCTGGATTGATTTCTGGGCTCTTGACTTTGGCCAGGCCCAGCATCAGCTGTTGCAGGCCTTTGGGTAGTGAATCAGTAGAAGTATTATCTCTCCCTTTTTGTCCGTCATTTCTCTGCCTTTCAAATAAGAAATAAATAAATAAGTAAAAGGTTTCCTGTCATGCAAATGTGAAGAAACACTTATTTATATATATATATATATATATATACATGTACAAATACATATACACACATATATATGAATATGCTTCAATGTTTGTATAAATGTAAACATGATTTATTTTTGTATTTATTGTCATGCTGTGAATATAAAATCTCATATTATTTAATTTTTTGGAGTTTTCAGTGTTTATTATCCATTTATAATGACATGAAATGATTTCACAATATTTTGTGATTTTTCTCATTGCTAGTTGTCTTTTTCAGATAGGTTCCAGATTTTGAGCTGCTCCCTTTTCCTGAAGGTGTGTATTTTGAGTTATCAATACAGTTTTTTCCTGGTGAGTTCTTTTCTTTACCTAATCAGTTATCTACATTTAACATTAGCTTCTTTTCCTTGTCATAACTAATAATGCTGGCATGATGTGCTTATCTGTGAGAAGCTTAACAACAAAATAGCAATCTTACAGAAGTCAAACAATGACCATCCGATCAGTAGGTGAATACTTGAAATATTTGTTAGAGTGCACTTGTATGGTAGAATTATAGCTTAGATTATGGACTTTTGTGTGAATTTTAGATCAAATTAAATTTGATGCTTGAGATTTTTATACTCTAAAATCACGACTTTACAAAACAAAAGAGACAATGTACTTGAGAAAATGATGGAGTGCAAGCAAACAATGATGATGTTTGCATGGAAATGTATACATCTCAATTAATTTACCAAGTCTTAAAATGTCACAAAATAGAGAATTATGTCTTACCGGGCATATACTTCATAAAGATTTCAATGTTATGAATAAATTATTATAGATAAATTCATGGTTGAATTTTTAATGTGTTCCCCATATTTGCATATGTAGATCAATTCAATGGCTGGCATTTTTTGTTTCCATAATCATTTCAAGATCAAAAATTATTATAAAACAAATGGGCTTCCATATGCACTTGTGTGCAAATCATTTTTCTATATTTTGAGGTTTTTGTTTTTTAATACTATATCTTTCACAGAAAAAGGCAACTGAAAAAACTATACTGATTCACAGGAAAAACTGCTTTGATTTTTATACTTCTTGTCCTATATTGGTATTTCTGGAAGTCTCTGTACAAAATCTGTCAGTGGCTGGTGTTGTGGCGCAGTGAGCTAAGCTGCCTTCTGCCATGCTGGCATCCCATCTGGGTAGAATGCTGGTTCAAGTCCTGACTGCTCTGCTTCCAATCCAGCACTCTGCTCCTGAGTCTGGGAAAGCAGTGAATCTTCCAAGTGCTTGAGCCTGTGCCTCTCAAGCGGGACACCTGGTAGAGTTGCAGTCTCCTGGCTTCTGCCTGGCTCAGCCCCAGCTGTTGGGACCATATGAGGAGTAAACCAGTGGATGGAAGAGCTCTCTCTCTCTCACACTCTTACTCTCCCTTGCAAGCAAATAAATAAATCTTTTTTAAAAAATATGTCAAATAATACAGTTTTGCTAAGTTTTTTTTATTAATATCTTGCTTTGTCTAAACTGCTGTCAGAATTTTCACTAGGTAAACTTTTGAGAGAAAGGGCCCTAGAAACTTGACTTACGTAATCCTGTGAAAGTTATAATAGGGATGTTCCATTCTACACTGAAACAAACTAGAGAGGAGACAGTGTAGCATAGTGGCTGAGCTCTAGAGTCAAAAGACCTAGATTTGAATTGTGATTCTACCACTTACTATATATTTATTCATAGAGAAATTATTTGAACTCTGTAATTCTCCAATTTTCATCTGTTAAATGAGGATAATAATAATAAAACTTACTTCCTAGAGTGAGGATTAAATGTAATAATGTTTTTATAAGGCATTTAAAATAACCCTTTACACACAATATGCATTCAATAAAAATGATAACTATAATTATCAGCGGTATAAAAGTTCTCTAGCTACATCTATAGCCTGCTAGATAGTTAAATATTAGAAATACAATGCACTTCTTTTCAGTGACAGTAAAAGAGTAGCAAATAAGCCTATAAAGGGAATTTGTTTTTCTGTCCTCTTACCACCAGGTACAGAATTGAGAACACGGATCAAAATAAAAGAATAAGAGAATCATACAGTAATAATATGTGTAGTAGTAATGGTTATGGCCTGATCGAAGTGAATTGTCACTGTGTGAGGAGTGGACAGGAGAAAAACGCCTGTCATATGAAAACATCATAGCCTAGCTGGATGCATATGAATTTTATTCTGGCTCCTCAGAATTATCAGCTTAATTGTAAGATGTTTATTTTGGTCCCCAAACCTTATTATAATCTGAACCTCATTGTCCTTTAAAGAGCTGCGTCCTTTCTCTGTTTTTTCCTCCCCAAGGAACTATTTCCTATAACAGCATTTTAATTAGATCACAAAACATAGGATTAAGAGACTTGGCATCATACTCCTTCTTTGATATCAATCAAGCCTGTTCACCTTGAAATACCACATAAAGCCTATATTTCTGCAACTTTTTTATAAGCTGATATAATGGTCAAATGAAAATAATGTGGTTGCTGAGTTTTTGGTTGAATTGTTTTATAGTGTTGAAATTATTTTATCATCCCTATTAAAATTATATTACTCTCTTCTGTACTGAAGGACACGTATAAAATATGATAGATTTGATTTAGATAAATTTTTGGGTCATTGAGAAAAGAAAAAAATACTGTTCTATTGGAAACCTCTTATGTGGAAATTGTTCATAATAAAGATAAGGGTGACAAAATCTGAGGCTTTCTTGCCTGTTTCACATCTTGGATATTTCTACTTTTAAAATCTTCCTGTATCTTAAACATTTTAATATCTTAAAAGAAATTCAAAAGAATGAAAAAACTAATTTACAAATGAAGAGATGGTATTAGTAGATAATTTCTAGAAACACCAACATAATATAACCAATGAAGTTTCTGGTCACTTTTTTTTTCTTGAAAATTATGCTTGAATGTTTACCTTGTCATGAGAAAGCAACATCCCATGATCATAGTTTTCATGTCTTTGCAGATCTATGTCAGAGGCACCAGTGATATACTTGCATATTGTGAAGAAAGTGGGCTGTAGAATCAGCTCATAATACTCTAGATGTTATTTAATCACTGTATCCCTCCATGTCCACCTATCAAAATGGAAAATAAAACACAGCATTATAAAGTTTTAAGCTTAAGTTAAACAATATGAGTATATGTAAAAACACAATGTTTAGCACATACTTATCACTTACAAGTATTTTATTTTTCCTTCCCTTTCTATGAACTGAATAGAGGGATCATGGCTGAATTGACTTTGAGAATTGACAAAATATCCAAATATCAAGTTTTTCATTGGTCAATAAGTTAATCAAAGGAAGCAAAGGAAAAAAAAAAACTGTGAGATCTAAAGTTGCTCCTCTTTTTCAATGCCACTGAGAGTGAACTACACCATAGCAAACACATTTGTGTTAAGGCATATCTGAGCATCAGATGAGAATAAATAAGATGATCAGAGGATGACATTGAAAAGAATATACACTGAGACTTCCATATCTATGGATTCTGTATCCATGGATTCAACCAAACTCATATAGAAATATTTGGAAAAAATTGCATCTGTACCAAAAATGCCCCATTTGGGGGGTCATTTTTCCCTAGGCAATATAGCGTAGCATTGATTTAAAAAGCATTTGCAATATATTTGATAATAAAGTATAGGGGAGGTGGTGCATGTGCAAGTACTATGGCATATTATATAAAGTACAGGAGCATCTGCAGGTTTTTATGTTTTTGAGGGGCACTGGAACCAATCCCTCACAGATACCAAGGGGTGACTGCATTCTTCTTAAAAGTATTCTCAAGATAGAACACATTTTAACTGATTAGTTTCTATAAATGTTGGTATTATGAACCACAATCTATAAACTATACAAAATATTTCTCTAAAACAAGATTACATATTCTATAAACTACAGCTAAAACAAGAATCATACCTTTATCATTTGCTTTTAAAAATTTACAATCTAGTCACATGTAATTAAACTTTTTTGGCTTATGACAAACAGATTTTCAATTGGAATTATTTTAATTATGTTAATACTGTTTAGTATCTGTAGGTGGTGACATCATTATGCTTCATATTGTGTTCATAATAATAGAGATTTTCTAAATATGCCCCATGCATAGATATTATGGCGATTTAAAAATGTTGTAGAAAAAGTACATTTGAAAAAATATAATTGTGAAGAGCACGAATTTCTAAGAGAAATTAAATTGATTTTCTAGATTCAGGTGTCTATTATTCTAAGAGAAGAGAAACAGTAGATAATTAAAACCTGTAGGTAGCCTATAACTTAGTCAGTGATTTAAAGCATTTTCATTGCCAGAAATTTTATCCTTTTATCAACCAAAAGCAGAATTAGCTAATGTTTTATAGGGGATCACCCACTTCCACATTATCCTCAATTATTCATCAATATTATTTATCATCACAATCCAAATTTATTATAATTAGATTGGTCCACTCTAATCAAAGCAGGCTACCGCATCTATTGTAGGTTTCTTATACAACCCTTTTATTGTAGTTTGTTTATACAACCCTTTTGAGTTGCTCAACTGGCATGACTTAAGGCCTGTCCTTATGATATTACCTGGAGTGAGTTTTCCAGGTGCCATATCCCCTCCTAAATTCAAATAATCAGAAAATATCCCTTACTGTTGAAACTGGATTCTATGAACATTGCAAGAAAACAAATGCTCAAAAACAACAACAAAAAAAAAACCTCTCCAAATATAAAGGCAGGTATCTTCCCTGAAAAATTGTATGAAATGAGTTTTTTACAAAAATAATTATTTGCTTGAAAGACAAAATGACAGAGAGAGAGAGAGAGAGAGAGAGAGAGACAGAGAGAGAGAGAGAATCTTCCATCTTTCCATATGTTGGTTCACTCCCCAAATGGTTAAAACAGCTCTTGCTGCACTAAGGCAAAGCCAAGAGACAGGAACTCCATCTGGATTTCCCATGAGGGTGACAAGGACCCAAGTTCTTAGACCATTATCTATTGCCTTCCGTGGTACATTAGCAAGAAGCTGGATCAGAAGCACGCAGAGGCCAGGAATCAAATCAGCACTCTGATACAGGTTACACATGTTTGAAGCATTGGTTAAACTCACAGGGCCACAATGTCCACCCCTCTACCAATTACTTAAGGGAAAAATTTAAATGTTACATAAATTGTTCCAGAATGAGTTGGGAGAGAAAACATTTCCCAATTTGTTTTATGAATACACCATAGCACTGTTATCAAACCCTGACAAAAATATAATGGGAACTTCTTATCATGAATACTGAGAGACAGGTTTTAAACATAGTATTAGCTAAATTAATCTAATAATAACTAAAAAAAGAAAAATACATTAAAATTCATTGTTTTAGGGACAAAAGACTGTTTTGATGGTTTCATGGGTGTATAATTATCTTGTAACTCAACAAATTGTAAACATTAAATATGTATAACTTTTCATTTATTTATCATAATTCAATAAACTGGCTAATAGAACTTTTTAACATTAAAAATCAATTGGTGCGGATCCAAGATGATTGAACAGTGAGAAGATGCACTGACCCTGGCTGCAAAAAGACACAAGAAAAGCAAAAGAAGGTCCACATTTCCAGGGGACTGACTGACAAGAATTTTCAGTAGGGAAGTAATTAAACATAACAAAGACTCCATGGGATAGCAAGAAAAAAGGACAGCTATGCTGCTATGTGTGACACAGGCAGCTGCTGGCTGGGAGTCACCATCTTTCCAAGTCATGGTAGGAAGAAGTTGCCATGTACCCCGCCATTGGCAGCTTTAGCAGAGGGAGAATTCCACAGTATCTCCACTGACTTTACCTCCAGCCTGAGGAACTAACTGGGGTCTGAGTGATGCTGTAGCTCTGAGAAAGGGGTAGCCACATTGCCTCCTTCCCCTCTTTCACCCTCAGAAATTACCAGATTCAATTAACTATGTAGAGTTACATAGCTGATCTCTGTTCCATTGGTACCAGAAGCAACCAGAGGTAGAATAAGGGTAACTTGTGAGTTGGAGAACATACCTCTTGTACTCTGCAACTGTGGGAGTTTGTGGCATAAGCCTTGGGGTTGCTCTCAACCAATGTGATCCAGGTAGTTTCTCCTTAGCTTTTAGGTGCTAGAAATATCAGCAACCCATAAAAATTTCGATGAAAGACACAAGGCTATAAACAGTCATCGCTGATATATTTTTGGTATTAATCTTTTGTCAGATAAGTAGTTGGCAGATTTCTTTTCCCGTGCTGTTGGATGTCTCTTGACTCTATTGATTATTTCCTGTGCTGTGCAGAAGCTTCTGCATTTGTTGTAATCCCATTGGTGTAGTTTTGCTTTTTGTTGCCTGTGCTTTGGGACCTCATTGAAGAAGTCATCACCTGGGCCAATATCTTGAAGGATTTCCCCTACATTTTCTTCCAAAAACTTTATAGTCTTAGGTCTTAAATTTACGTCTTTGATCCATTTTGAGTTAATTTTTATTATGGTGAGAGGTAGTGATTTAATTGAATCCTTCTACATATATATATATATATATATATATATATATATATATCCAGTTCTGTGAGCACCATTTATTGAAGATTATGCTTTCTTCAATATACGTTCTTGGCATTTTTGCCAAAAATTAGTTTCTTGTATGTACATGGATTAATTCTGGATTTATTTTCTGTTCCACTGATCTACATATTGGTTTTCTTTTTTTTTTTGTTTTTGACAGGCAGAGTGGACAGTGAGAGAGAGAGAGAGACAGAGAGAAAGGTCTTCCTTTTGCCGTTGGTTCACCCTCCAATGGCCGCCCCGGACGGTGCGCTGCAGCCGGTGCACCACGATCGTCCGATGGCAGGAGCCAGGAGCCAGGTGCTTTTCCTGGTCTCCCCATGGGGTGCAGGGCCCAAGCACTTGGGCCATCCTCCACTGCACTCCCGGGCCACAGCAGAGGGCTGGCCTGGAAGAGGGGCAACCAGGACAGAATCCGGCGCCCCGACTGGGGCTAGAACCCGGTGTGCTGGCGCCGCAAGGCGGAGAATTAGCCTGTTGAGCCACGGCGCCGGCCCTACATATTGGTTTTCATTCCAGTTCCATGTTGTTTTAATTACTGTAACATTTTATTATACTTTGAAGTCAGATATTGTGATGCTTCAGGCTTGATTTTCTTAGGATTATTTTTGCTATTCTGGTTCTTTTGTGCTACAGTATGGAGACTTCTTTAAAAACTAGAAATAAGGGCTGATACCATGGTCTAGTGCGTAAAGCTTCCACCTGCAGTGATGACATCCCATATGGGTGCTTGTTCAAGTCCCAGCTGCTCCACTTCTGATCCAGCTCTCTGTTATGGCCTGGAAAAGCAGTAGAAGATGGCCCATATTCCTTGGGTCCCTCCACCCACATGGGAGACTGGAAAGAAGCTCCTGGCTCCTGGCTCCTGGCTTTGGGTCAGCACAGCTCTCGCTCTTGCAGCTATCTGGCGAGTGAACCAGCAGATGGAAGAACTTTCTCTCTCTCTCTCTCTCTCTGTCTCTCTTTCTCTCTTTCTCTCTCTCCCTTTCTATAACTCTGTCTTTTCAAATAAATAAATAAATCTTTAAAAAAAATCCTAGGAATAGACTTTCCATATGATCTAGCAATTCAACTACTGGGTATATGCCCAAAAGACATGAACACATTGTTTCAAAGAGATACTTGTACGATAATATTTATAGCAGCACTGTTCACAATAGCCAAAAATCAAACAAGATATTATCATCAGATGAATAAAGAAAATATATATACACATGGAATATTATTTAGCTACAAAAAATTGTGAAATTCTACCATCTGTATCAAAATGGATACAGTTGGAAGACATCATGCTGAGTGAAATAACCCAGACAAAGAAAGACAGATACTGCATATTCTCCCTTAAATATGAAAAAATAAAATTAAAAAGAAAAAGTTGGGGTGACTCTGAGGCATAGTGGGTTAATCCACCACCAGCAGTGCTGGTCCCATATGGGTGCCAGTTCAAGTCCCGACTTCCAATCCAGCTCCCTGCAAATGCCTATGTGCTTAGGCCCCTGAACCCACGTGGGAGAACCGGAAGAAGCTCCTGGCTTGTGGCTTAAGCCTGTCCCAGCCCCTGCTATTCTGACCATTTGGGAAGTGAACCAACAGATGGAAGACCTCTCTCTCTCTCTCTCTCTCTAACTATGCCTTTCAAATAAATAAAATAAATTTTTAAAAATCAGAAAACAAGCAAACAAAAGAAATGCCAGTGCACATCAGTATTTTTTTTAGAATTTCTGAAAATATAGTTTGTAAAACTTTGTTTTATATCATTGTCAGATCAATGGTTAAGAATGTTATACTACAATAGTTTTAATGATCTGTGATTGTTTTAAATTTACTGTATATGAGTGGATTGGACATCATTTCATTTGATTATTGTGTATAGCCCTGGATTATATCCCCATGGAACTATGGTCTTTTTACTTGTTGAAATATTTATTTAGTAGAGTATTAAGCTTTTGACCTAGTGTAAATTAAAAAATATATATTATCTCAAAAATTAAAAAAAGAAAGGGAGGGAGGAAGAAGGAAAGGAGGGGGGAGGAAAGGAAGTATCATTATATGCTTAGAATTGTATCTATGAACTACATGGAATCTGTTCTCTTTGTGCTAAGATCACATTAACCTGAGAATTAAAAAAAATCAACTGCTAATTATTATCACATTAACAAGTACAATCATATGACTAAACAGATGAAGGAAAACAGTTGATAAAATTTAACAGCTATTCTGGATAGAATGCTAATATATTAAAAATAAGAGGGCATTTATTTAATCTAATAAACTGTATCTACAGAAAACTTCTATCACACAATGACCTAATACTGGAAAATCTACAGCTTTTCATCAGAAATTGATGAGAACATGGGATGTTCATTATCACCACATTTTAGCTATTGTACTTAAGTCTCCAGTCCATGGATTAAGAGTAGTAAAATAATAAAGTATGTCTGTACTGTAAAGAAAATAATTGTTTCCTGGTAGCTTATTATGTACTTATGAAATTAAAAAAAATCCTCATAAGACCATAATAGTCAATAGAGTAGTTTACCTAATTTTTTGCTAGAAAGATTAATATGAAGGGTCAGTGTTATGGAACAGTGGGTCGAGCCACCCTATTTGAAGCTGGCATTCTATGTTGTAGCATCAGTTGAGTCTGGCTGCTTTGCTTCCAATCCAGCTTACTACTAATGATCCTAGGAAGACAGTACAGTATGGCTAAAGTACTTGGGCCCTTGCCACCCACGTGGGAGACACAGATGGAATTTCTGGTTCTTGGCTACAGCCCAGTCCAGACCTGGCTTATGTGGCCATTTGGGGAGTGAACCAGCACATCTCTTTTTCTCTGCCTTTCCCTCTCTCTCTGTTGTTCTGCCTTTAAATAAATAAATAAATAAATAAATCTTTTAAAAGATTAATATGCAAAACCATTATATTTCTAAATACCAACAACAGTTATAAATAACATTTGTAAGATATAATGTAACATAACATAAAAATTCAAAATACCTGAGAGTGATATCTGATAAAAATGTAAGAGCTATAAAAATATTTCTGAAAGAAATTTATAGAAGATGTAAATAAATGGAGGGTTACAGCATATTCATGACTTGTAAGACTCAGTGTTTTACGCTATATGTTCTCCCAAATTATTCTGAAGAATCCATGAAATTAAAATAAAATTTCCATCAGACTTACTTGTGAAATTTGAAAGCTTATTCTAAAATTTATATGTGGTTGCAAATGACTAATATTATTCAAGACACTCTGGAAAAGTAAAATCATAAGCACCTGGCTCCTGCCATCAGATCAGTGCGGTGCGCTAGCCGCAGCGCGCCAGCCGCGGAGGCCATTGGAGGGTGAACCAACAGGAAAGGAAGACCTTTTTCTCTGTCTCTCTCTCTCACTGTCCACTCTGCCTGTCAAAAAAAAAATTAGATTAGTTTGATTTACTATACTGAATATTGAGATTTATAGTAAAGTAACAACTGACAGGAACGTGTATTACTGGTTCATGGATAGCTAGACAAATTAATTTAAAAAAAAAGCATCCAGACACAATCTCAAGCAATCATGGATGCATGATTTAAGACAAATTTGGTACTGCACTGAAATGCAGAAAACAAATATGCTCTTCTATAAATAGTGCTAGGATAATTGGCTAACTTTATGAAAATGGAAAGAAGAAAGAAGAAGAAAGAGGGAAGGAAGGAACTTCTGCATTTCCTCACATCATATAAAAAAGTAACTTTAGGTAGATTGTGATTTCAAATGCTAAATATTAATAAAGTATCTAGAAGATGATGTAGGAAAACATTTTCATGTCCTTGGAGCAGGCAAGGGTTTCTTAAACAGAACACAAAAACATTAATCATAAATAAAAGATTGATTATTTGATTATATCGAGACTAACTTATATTCATCAAATAAACCATCAGGGTTATGAGAAGACAAGGAATAAATTGTGAGGTATTACTTGCTACACATATAACTGATAAAGTCAGAAGGTCAGAATATACAAAGAACTCATCAATCAATAGGAAAAGCATACACAATCCAGTAGAAATATTGGCAGGAAACTTAATTATTAGATATTTAAGAAAAGGAAATATTGAAACAGGTGCTAAAAAATTGAAAACATACATAGACTCATTAATTGTCAAGTAATTGCCGTTTAAAACTACAAAAGGATATCATTGGATAAGCATGGCAGTAAGTCAGACTGAAAAAGCCAAAAATGTTTGCGGTGAGACTGAGGAACAATTGTAGTTGCTACATACTACTAATTGACAATGTAGAAAGCCAACAAGTACATGAATGAGTCACTGGCAGAATTTGCTAAAGTGAACATAGTGTATTTCATGGCGGTTTTATTCATAGACATATAACAGATAGAAATACATTAATAAATATAATGCATTATCAGTGTGCAAAGTTTGGAAAATACATGTTGCTCCAAAATAATTGTTCTTAGGATTTTAGTAAAATTCTTTCCAGATATTTTCTATGCAAACACACACACACAGGATTTTACCACTGAACATTAAAAATATTTTCCTTTTTATTCATGTTAATTCATAGACTTTTCTCATGTTTCTTAGAATGCGATTGAACAGAAATAGCAAATGTTTTATTAAGTTCTCTGTTGTTCAGGTGTTTTCAGGGGCACTATCATTAAAAATGGTGTGATGAATATGCTTCAACATGCATTTTACTTATCATGTGCTTATTTTCCTACAATTAATTTTTAAAATTATAATAGTTCCACCAAATGGAAAATATTATTATATTATCCTGCAGAAAGAAAGGATAAATTTCTGTTCTTAGAGCAGCTCTTGATAGGGTCCTTTCTTCTACACTCTTGTTAATATTAGGTGTTATCCTTTAAATACTTGTGTCACGTTATTCGACGATAATATTAAACTTGTTTTATTGTACTTTTTTTAAAAAGAACCCTTCTGTCTTTTTTTCCTCTCTCTTTTCTTCCTTCCTTTCTTCTTTCCTTTCTTCCCTCCTTCATTCCTTCCCTCCATCCTTTCTTTTTTTTCCATAGGTAACTATTGCCTCCCAGAACTGTATTAGAAGGAAGCTGGATTGGAAGCAAAGTAGCCAGGAATTGAATCAGGCACTCCAATAGAGGATGTGATCATATTAAGTAGCTACTTAATCACTGCAGCAAATGCCTGCCCCTTAACTTACATTAAAGAAAAAATTTTTGAGAACTATTGAGGATCCTATGATGAATTTCTTATTTATTTGTATATTTTATTTCATGGATTTCTTGCTCACATTGTTTCTTTGTATTTCTAGAAGTGGTTATATAAATATATTCTATAAAAATTAATATAATTATAAATAGCATATAAATAAAAATAATATATAATATATATGCTATTTAACTGTACAGATGGTCCTCAACTTAGAATGGTCCAACTTGAGATTTTTTTTATTATAGTGCCAAAGCAATATGTGAAGTAGAAAAATTACTTAAAATTTTGATTATTTTTAAGCTTCTCCTACTCAGTTGAGGTTCTCCCAATGCGGGGAAGGAGAAATACACACTGCAGCCCCTCATGGCCTTCCTGTTTTATTTCAGCGAGGGAGAAGCGCTTTTCACTAGCAACTCAGGTTCATAACAAGACTCAGATATTCTTATGGCACTGTAGAATGCTTCTCCTATCCTCACACCTTACCACAATAGCAATACAGTCCCTAGAACATATTGGGAATGCAACTGAAACAACTACATGTCCTAGAACTTATTTTACAAGAACCATCCTGGGAGACACACAAACAACAAAGGAGACAAAAACGAGAACATCAAAGAAAAATATGATAGTTATAGCTACTGCAAAAGGGAAAAGAAACCTCCTTATCAGACAATCATATAACCTCACTGAAGATTTATTTACTTTAATTTCTTTTTACTCAGTGATCATTCTGGTTTTCAGCAAAATAAATTACAAGGCATACTACCAGACAGAAAATGAAGCTTGAAGATACAAAGGAAGTATCAGAATCAGCTCAGATATTGTTCAAATTATTAGACTTGGAATTTAAACTAATTATGATTAATTTACTAAGGATTTCAATGATAACATTGTATACAATATGAAACAACAGGAATTAAAAATTTTAGAGACAATAAATGTACCAAAACCAAAGAAACTCTTGATTAATTATTAGACTGGGCATGATTCAGAATAGAATCAGTAAGATTGAAGATACATCAATATAAACTTCCCTCCAAGTGGAAAATAATATCTGAGAATCATGAGATAATTACCAAAGGTATAAAATAAATGTATGGGAAATACTATAAAGAGAAGAAAGGAACTGAAGAAATATTGAAAGTAAATGAGAATTTTCCAAAATTAATGGCAAAAACCAAACCAGAGATCTAGGAAATACAGAGAGTACCAACCAGGATAAATACAAAAAATCTCCATGTTGACCAATAGTATTCAGACTTCATGACATCAAAGACAAAAAGAAAATATTGAACATAGTTATAGGAAAAAAATAGTTTACCTACAGGCCAATGGATGAGAAGGATAAGGACTATATTGGACTTTTCTTCAAAATCCAATCAAGAAAATAGAGATAGGAGAAAAATACTAAAGTGTTGAAGGAAAACCTCACACACAATTTAAAATCTGTGCTCAGCAAACTCATAATTCAAAGGTGAACAATAATAAGTAAACCTTCTCACAAAAAAAGAGGAAAATTGTCACCAGGAAATAGAATGAATTTTTGTTTTAGTTTTTTAGTTTTCAACAGATTCAACATAGTTCATAAATATAATTCTAAGAATATAGTGATTTTCCCTTCCTCCCTCTCTCCCTTCCTCTCATCCTCTCTCTATCCCTCTCTCTGTCTCTCTCACTTTCTTTTTTTTAATTTTTGAACTAACATGTTTTTTAAATTAACAATATACTCGAGGGCTTAATTCTCCACCAAATAAAGAGATCAACAGGTAAAAAGCAAAAAGTTCCTATCCTAGTTTAGTGAGAATAAAGAAAAGGACTACAAGCAATAATAAATTGAAAAGATGGCCATTTCACACATATACTGTAAATTTTAAAGCAATCACAAATCATTAACTGTAGTAGTGTATGAATCTTAACCGTTGGTTTGACAAGATATAAAACAAAATTTCAAAAACTATATTTGTAGCAATACTAATACACACTGACATTTCTTTGGTTTTTGATTTTTTTTCTTTTTTAATTTTAACTTCCATTATATAAGGGAGAATATGCATAATTGTTTTCTGCGTCTGGCTTATTTCACCCAACATGATGTCCTCTGGCTGCATCCATTTTGATGCAAATGGCAAAATTTTATTTTTTATAGCAGAATAATATGTCATCATGTGTGTATACCACATTTTCTTTACTCATTCATCTGATGATGGACACCTTGGTTGATTACATATTTTGGCTATTGTAAACAGAGTTGCTATAAACATGATAGTGCAAGTATCTCTTTGATACAATATGTTCATGTCTTTTGGGCATATACCTAGAACTGGGATTGCTGGATCATATGGCAAGTCTATTCCTTTTTTAAAAAAACTTTTATTTAGTAAATATAAATTCCCAAAATACAGTTTATGGATTAGAATGGCTTCCCCTCCATAACTTCTCTCCCACCCGCACTCCTCCCATCTCCCGCTCCCTCTCCCATTCCATTCACATCAAGATTCATTTTCAATTCTCTTTATATACAGAGGATTGATTTAGTATATATTAAGTAAAGATTTCATCAGTTTGCACCCACACAGAACATAAAGTGTAAAATACTGTTTCAGTACTAGTTATAGCATTAATTTACATTGAACAACACATTAAGGACAGAGTTCCTACATGAGGAGTAAGTACACAGTGACTCCTGTTGTTGACTTAACAATTTGACACTCTTGTTTATGGCGTCAGTAATCGTCCTAGGCTCTAGTCATGAGTATGGCAAGTCCATTTATATTATTTTTAAGAAATATTCATACTCTTTTTCACAGTGGCTGTACTAATTTACGTTCCCACCAACAATGTTTAAGAGTTCCCCTTTCTCTATATAGTCACCAACATTTATTACTCTCTGCCTTTTGGATAATAGCCATTCTGACTGGGCTGAGGTGGTATCTCATTGTGTTCTTGATATGCATTTCCCTGATAACTAGTAATGTTGAGCATTTTTTCATATATTTGTTAGTCATTTGTATTTTTTTATTTGAGAACTGTCCATTGAGGTGTTTTGCCTATTTCTTAACTGGGTTGGTTGTTTTTTTGTTGCTGTGTTTTTAAGTTGCTGATATATTTTGTGTATTAATGCTTTGTCAGGCAGCTTGCAAATACTTTTTGCCATTCTATTGGATGTCTCTTCATTCTATTGATAGTTTCCTTTGCTGTGCAGGAACTTCTGAGTTTGATAGAATCACATTTGTTTAGTTTTGTTTTTGCTGTTTGTGCTTTGGGGGATCTTATCCAAGATGCCATCTCCTACTCCAACACCAATGTCTTGGAGTGTTTCTCGTACATTTTCTTCTAGCAACTTCATGGTCTAAGGTTATAAACTTAGGCCTGTAATCCACCTTGAGTCAGTTTTTGTATATGGTAAAAGGTATGGATCTAGTTTAACTTAATATTTAATTTTTTGAGTTAACATATTTTTAACTAACATTATAGTCAAGGGCTTAATGCACCACTAATTAAAGAGATCAACAACAACAACAATAAATTTTAAAGATTCACTTACTTATTTAAAAGGCAGAATTACAGAGGGAGAGAGGGAGAGACAAAAAGAGAAAGAGATTTTCCATCTGCTGGTTCACTCCCCAAATGGCCTCAACATCTGGAGCTAGGCCAGCCTGAAGCCAGGAGCCATGAGCTTCCTCTGGGACTCTCACATGGCTGCAAGAGCACAAGGACCTGGGCCATTTTCTGCTGCCTTCCCTGGCCATACCAGAGAGCTGGATTGGAAGTGGAGCTGCAGTGACTCCAACCTGTACCCATATGGGATGCTGGCATGGCAGGCAGCAGATTCGCCCAATATGCCACAATACCTGCCCCAACTTTAAAAATCGAAATGATCATAGTTCAGCAGTAAAATACAGAAGAGCTATAAATAATAATCAAATGAAAATATGTTCAACTTCACTCATACAAATTTTAAAATCATCACAAAATCATTAAAACTATAGTAGTACATAATTCCTATCAATTCATGTGACAAGGATTTAAATCAAAGTTTATAAAAACAAAGTGTTTGAAGCAAAACTGATACACTTTGACACTGCATTCTTTTTTATTTTTATTTTTTATTTAAAAAATTATTTGCTCCCACATATAAGGGAGAATATGTGGAATTGGTTTTACTATGTCTGGATTATTTCATTCAACATGGTGTCCTCCAGTTCCAGCCATTTTGCTGCAAATGATAGAGTTTCATCTTTTATATAGTTGAATAATATTTCATTTTTTCCAATGGAAAAATATTTTTCTTTATCCATTAATTTGATGATGGATGAATTGATTCCACAATTTGGCTATTTGTGAACGGTGCTACAGTAAACATCGTGGTGCAGGTGTCTTTTGGTTGTGAAGGAAATTTTAATAGAGACTTGTTTAAAAGAAGTGAAAATAAATGTCATAAACTCAGATCTATGTGAAGAAAAGAACATTAGAGAAATAATAAATGAAGGCTAAATATTTATGTTTATTTTCTTAGTCTTAATTGATATATAAGTTAATTTACTCAAAGTTTTGTTAATCACAGTGTGATTACTGCTTATGGATAAATGAAATTAATGATCAAAATGCTTTAAGGTTTGGGAGACACATGTGGGTATAATTGTTGCAAGTAATCTTGACCTCCATGAAATAGTTTAGTGGTACTAAAAGTTGCCTTAATTAGTTGTTAAATTACATTTTCTAAGGAAAATTATAGTTACTTTTATCTAGGGCAACTATTAAATTTTTTTATAGTCTTTCCCTATTCAAAGGACTATAACTGATATTTGTTTAAGGAGATACAATGAAATAATATGCAATGCTCAGTTAAAATCACAAAAAAAAACACAGAAAAATAATGAGTAGAAAACACTAGCCAACATAGTATCTATTAATCCAAGTCTATCAATATCACTTTACATATCAGTGATCTAAATAAATTGAATAAAGAATCTCTTAAAGTTGATTAAAAAAAAAAAACCTCAATATGTTCTCTACAAAAAGCATTTGAATGTAAAGAGGTAAGGAATGGGGTGTTAACATCTGGTAAAAAGGAACATTAAAGTAAATGAATTAATTTCATATTGTTTTGGAACAAGAAAATAATCATAGATAAAGAAGAATATTATAATATGGAAGGGTCAATTTTTCTAGATGTAACAGTTGTCAATGTGTATATGTCTAATGATAGAGTGTCAAAGTAGGTTAGACAACAACTGATAGAACTTAAAGAGGAAATTTGTGAATCCATTACTACAGTTGGAGACGTCAACACACCACTAAAGTTACTGACAGATCCAGCAAGCAGAAAATCAGCAACGACATACTTGAACTCAACAACACCATCAATCAACTGGATATAATTAACATGTATAGAATACTTCATCCAACAACAGCATAATACATGAGCTTCCCAAGGTCACACAGAGAATTCACTGAGATAAAACCTATTCTGGGCTATAAAATCCACTGCAACAGATTTTAAAAATAGGAAATATGCAAAGTATAAATCATACAAAGTATGCTATCAGGTCATAATGGAGTTAAACTAGAAGTCTGTAACAGAAAAATACCTAGAAAAATCCCAGATTACTTAAAGAATGAGCAACTTATTTCCAAATAGTGTCAAGGCTCCAGAAAAAATGTTTTATAAAATATTTTAAACTAAATGAAAATGAAAATACTATTTATGAAAATTTATGTGGTAGGACAAAAACTTACAGAAATAGAGAAATTGAATGCAAATGTCAGGAAAGAATAAAGTTATAAAGTCATTAAATAACACTTCTCACTTAGGAAACTAGAAAATTAAGAGCAAATTAAGCTGGCGCTGTGGTGTAGCGGGTAAAGTCACTGCCTGCATGCCAGCATTCCTTAGTGGCGCTGATTGTCCCAGCTGCCCCACTTTCTGATTCAGCTCTCTGCTATGGCCTGGGAAAGCAGTGGAGGAGGGCCTAACTCCTTGAGTCCCTGTACTCACATAGGAGACCTGGAAGAAGCTCCAGGCTCCTGGTTTCGAATCAGTCCAGCTCTAGCCATTGAGGCCATTTGGAGAGTGAACCAGAAGATAGAAGATCTCTCTCTCTTTGCATCTCTCCTCTCTCTCGGTAGTTCTGACTTTCAAATAAATAAATAAAACGTATTTTTTAGAAAGCAAAATTAAATGAAAGTGAGCAGAGAGGCAGTGCTGCAGCACAGCAGATTAAGCCCCCACCTGCAGTGCTGGCATCCCATATGGGCACCAGTTCAAGTCCCGGCTTCTCCACTTCTGATCCAGCTCCCTGCTAATGTACCTAAGAAAGCAGCCGGAGGGTGTGCCAAGTGCTTGGAAATCTGCATGTGGGAGAACTGGATTAAGCTCTTGGCTCCTGGCTTCAACCTGGCCCAAACTTGGTCATTGCAATCATTCGAGGGAGGGAACCTGCGAAAGGGAGGAGTCTCTCTCTCTCTCTCTCTCTCTCTCTCTCTCTCTCTCTCTCTCTCTAACTCTAACTTTGAAGTAAACAAATCTTTATTAAAAAGAAAAAAGAGACAGTAAGCAGAAATAGAGAAAAAATAAAAATTAAAGAAGAAGCAACACTTAAAATAATTTAATAAGGAACAAAATTTTTTTTTCTTTCAGCTCCGAATGTTGAAAAGTGTAAGGAGGAGAGAAACGCAGAAAGAGGAGAGAGAAGAGAGAGAGAAAGAGAGAGAGATCTCCCACTCACCGGTTCACTCTCCAAATGCTTGCAATTTCTGGGAGTGGATCAGGTCCAACCCAGGAGCGTGGAACTCAACTTAGATCTCATACGTGGGAGGAAATCAACACATCAACACAGAAAATTATCAAACTCAAAATCTTATTATTTGTGAAGATTAGTAAAACTGATAATTGTATACCCTGATTAGCAAAGAAAAAAGTAAAGGCAAATCAATTATTAATATCAGAAATGAATGTGGAAATAATGCTACTGATCCCATGGACACTGAAAAATAATAAAAATAAGATAAAGGAGTATTATGAAAAGCTCTATGGCAAAAATTTAATAATAAGGAAGAACTGAACCATTTCTTCTGAAGATGTAATTTTCAAAATTCACACAAGGAGAACTAGATAATCTGGATAGTCCTATATCTATTAGTGAAAATCAATTAATGAATAATAATCTTCAAAATAAAAAGTACCAAGCTCAGATGCATTCAGTAAGGAATTCTACCAACAACTGAGGAAATACCACTTCTCTGCAATCTCTTCTAGAAAGTGGAAGTAGGCCAGCGCCATGGCTCACTAGGCTAATCCTCCACCTTGCGGCGCCGACACACCAGGTTCTAGTCCTGATAGGGGTGCCGAATTCTGTCCCGGTTGCCCCTCTTCCAGGCCAGCTCTCTGCTGTGGCCCGGGAGTGCAGTGGAGGATGGCCCAAGTGCTTGGGCCCTGTACCCCATGGGAGACCAGGAGAAGCACCTGGCTCCTGCCTTTGGATCAGCGCAGTGGGCCGGCTGCAGCGCGCCAGCCACGGCGGCCACTGGGGGATGAACCAATGGCAAAAGGAAGACCTTTCTCTCTGTCTCTCTCTCACTGTCCACTCTGCCTGTCCAAAAAAAAAAAAAAAAAGAAAGTGGAAGTAGTAGAAATACTTATTAATTCTTTATATGAAGCCAATATTACTGTAACATCCAAACCGGACAAAGGCACTACAAGAAAGGAAAACTGCAGACCAACATTTCTTACAAAAATAGATACAAAATTTCTTAGCAAAATACTAGCAAATTGAATTCATCTATGGATAGAAAGAACATGAGTAAGTGGGATTTATTCTAATATACAAGAGTGATTCAAATACAGAACATCAATATAGTCTAACACATCAACAAGCTAAAGAAAGAAAAAAATCGTATGATAATACCAGTATCATCATTTGAAAAATTTTAATAAGGAACAGAAATTTGAATGTTGAAAAGTACAAGGAGGAGGAAACAAACAAACAAAAAAGGGTGAGGGGAGAGCAGGAGACAATAAGAGATCTCCCACTCTCTGGTTCACTCTCCAAATGCTTGCATTGCTCAGACTGGACCAGGTCCAAGCCAGGAACCTGGAACTCAACCCGGACCTCATACATGGGAGGCAGGGACTCAACTACTTGATTCATTACCACCTACCTTCCAGGGTGTGTATTAGCAGGTACCTGGAATCAGGAGAAGGGTTGAGACACAAACTCAGCCACTAATAGTTGATGTGGACATCCCAAGTAGGATCTTAACTGCTGCATCAAATATCTAGCCCAAATGTTTATTTCAATGCAAAAAAAATTATTGAAATCCATGAAAAGATTTTTTTCAGACTTAAATTTTCCATGAACTTTTTGATGGCTGCTCATACATATTTGTATTATATTTTGTCAAAACCCATTGCAGAAAGAGCACCAAGAGTGAACCCTACTGTAGACTATGGAGTTTAATAATAATATATCAAATATTGGTTCATTCATGATAATAAATGCGCCACACTAATGCAAAAATGTTAATAACAGGGGCAATTCAAGCCTGCATTGTGGCACAACAGGTTAAACTAGTGCAGGTTAAGCTAGCACTTGTAACGCCAGTATCCCATATGAGTACCAGTTCGAGTCCCAGCTACTCCACTTCCAATTGAGCTCCCTGCTAATGATTTTGGAAAAGCAGCAGAAGATGGCACTAGTACCTGGGCTCCTGCCACCCACATGGGGACCCAAATGGAGTTCCAGGCTCTAGTCTTTAGCCTGGTCCAGCCCTGGCTATTGTGACTATTTGGGAAATGAACCAACAAATGGAAGCTTATCTATGTATCTATCGATCAATCAATTGATTGATCTTCTCTCTTTGTAACACTTCCCTTTGAAATAAATAAGTAAATCTTGGAAAAGAAAAGTAGGGTAAACTGCATGTGATGGGGTACTTGGAACAATTTGAATTTTCCACTCAATTTTTCTGTAAACCTAAACATTCTCTAAAAAACAAAAGTCTATTAATTTTTAAAAAATTAGCTTGGCTGCTCTTACATGTATTTCTTCCTGCTCTTATTTCAATGTGTTTCCTGTTATAGAGAATATATCTTCTTTTTTTTCTTTGAAAGTAAATAAAATCAAGGTAAAATCCAGGCTCTGAAGTACATCTAGTACATATTTTTGGAAAAGCTGTTTTGTCACTGTGAATTTCAGTTTATGATAAGTTGTTCTTAATATTGCACTCATTCCTAGAAAAATGTGGATTTTTTTCTATTTTTCACTCTTTTATATATAGGAAATATGTGTAACAGCATGTTTTGGCCAACTGTGTACTTTCTTTGACCAATTTTCCTTTCTCCACCTTTTGAAGATGTCACATCATTTAATCCCATACTGATATGGTTAATGTAGGCTTATGTGTATAGCAACAAATGAGATTTTCTCAATTAAAGAGTTTCTAGGTGAATATGTCTAGGGTGGAGGCATCAGGCTATCATGTTTATTAGAATATGTTGTCAGTGGGGCCAGCACCGGGTCACAGCAGATTAAAGCCCAGGCCTGCAGCGAGGGCATCCCATACAGGTGCTGGTTGTAGTCCCAGCTGCACCACTTCCAATCCAGCTCCCTGCTATTGTGCCTGAGAAAGCCAGGGAAGATGGCCCAAGTTCTTGGGCCCCTGCAGCCACGTGGGCGACATGGAAGAAGCTCCTGGCTCCTGGCTTCAGATTGGCTCAGCTAGAGCCATGGCTATTTGAGGAGTAAACCAGCATAGAGAAGACCCTCTGTCTCTACCTCTTTCTGTAACTCTGTCTTTCAAATAAATAAGTCTTAAAAAAAAAAAAAGAAATCATTGTCAGCATATTTGTTCTGCTTTCAAAGCCAGGCTAACTAGTGATTTCAGAGACTATTCAGTGCAAACTAAGAACACAGTTAAATAAGTAATAAAATCGTGAAATAAATTGAGAGAAATAAAATTCTTCATCATGTTCTAGAGTTTTACTTGTTTATTTGCACTATCCCATATTGGAATATGAGACTGAGTCAGAACCTGACAAGATAATGTCTGTCATACATGTTTACAACGTTTCACTGTTTTTGAAGTACTTCTGCATTTCTCTTTTCACTTGGTCTTTATAACAACCCTCTGAGGTAGTTATGGGCAAAGTGTGAAATATGACTAATATTATGATTAGGCAACACAATTCCTTCTGGCTGTTGGCAGAGACCTGACATTTCTACATAGCTTAAAATGAGATATCCTTCCTCCATTTCATTCCCAACCTTCTGAAGTTTCATGATTCATTCTTTTTTTTTTTTCTCAGAGAAAAACTTTATTGACTGACTGTGTGATAGGGGTAGGTGCTGTGGAGGGGTATCCAGGAGAAGCAAGGTTGTGGGGGGGGGGCCTCGGGGAGGTGGAGGTGGAGGTGGGGGTGGGGGTGGGGCAGTGAGGGAGGAAGGAAGGAAGGAAGGAAGGAAGGAGGAGGAGGAGGCGGGGTGGGGGCAGAAAGGGGTTGAAGCAGGGTCATGATTCATTCTTGATCAGTAACCAATAACTGCTTCACATTAATGGACGCTGTACGTGTGTGTGTGTGAGCAGATTGGCTCCTTCATTTGCCATTATTTTTAGTAGACAGCCTTTACATTGCCATCATACATAGTGCGATTTTTTTCTTTGGTCATTTCTTTCACCCACTATTTTTATATGACATTGTGTTTACACAGCTTTTTTTTTCACTTTATGCAAACAGACTTTATATATGAATGTTAATGAAAGAAGATGTTTATCTAACCATAATACAATAAGTAGTGCTGTTATCTATTTGCCCTAAGAAGTATTAGACTACCTTTGGAATGGACATGTGTTAAGATCACAATACGAGTACTATTTTTGGGTATGCTTTATAATTTGTAACTTTTAAATGCCTTTTTGCCTTTGCATCTTAATGTGGTATATTGATTCAGTGAAAAAAGAAGTAGATACACACATGAGATTTAGTTAAATGGACAAAATTTCATAGTCTCCTCATTTAGCAATTCTATTCTTTTATTTTGGAAATATCTCTGTTCTCTAAGATCATTTCAGACATGCAGTGGGCAAATATTCTTATCCTACAGATAGATACATAGTGTACTAAAGTGGACATGCATCTCACAGATATAAAACATGATTAAATCATTGAGTGCATTGAAAATCATACCTTTCTTTTTCTTTCATTATCTGACTTACTTCTGACTATTAAAAACTATTATAAAATCTCTTTTGCAAGGTTTTTTAATAACATTTTCTGAAAGTAAGTTATATTGTTTATTCAAAAACAAAATTTTGTAATCCTGCATTGGCTGACAAGGCTACTTGGAGTCAATTCACTAAAATGACTTTCCTTTCAGAAGCATTTTCCAGCATAATTGTGGAGAATGGTTTCATACAAGCAAAGTGAAAAACTTCAGTCTGAAGAGTGATCGGAGAGCATAATGACTAAAATGCTGTTGGTGCAGAATTTATTTAGTGGGGTCACTGGTTTGTCATTGTTCCTTTTTACACAATGACACATTTTTATTTCATAAGGAAGTGAAATTTATTTCTTATGGTTCTGGAGGCTAGAAAGTACAAGGTCAAGAAGTTGGCAGGTTTGGTGCCTACTCACGGCCCAATCTCCACTTCAAAGATGGTTTCTTGAACACTGGAACTTCCAGAGGGGCAGAATGCTGTTCCTCACGGAGCAGAAGAGCAGGAGAGAGTGATTTCACTCCCATAAGCCCTTTGTATCAGGGAAAATTCACAAAGGCAGAGCCCCCATGACCTAAGCATGTTCCTTTAGGCCTCAATTCCCAGTGCTGTTGCATTGAGGGATTTAACTTCCAAAATGTAAATTTGAAGGGGACGAAAAAAGTGTAAATGATACAGCTAACCTACACCATTAACATCAAAATAGGTTATAAGGAGCCTTTCTGACCATTTGGATTCCCTTCTCTTATTATTCTAAGACTTCAATGGCCATACCATATCAAAGTACTACATGTCATCCAGGCATTCTCCATATTTGAGGAATGTTTTGAAATGAGATTTGTAGCTTCTTCACAATACACGCTATTAAGAATGACATTTGCCCATATTATGTTCAAATTGCACTAGCAGTTTCAGAAGTTTGGCTTCCACAGATTTTGGGATTTTAATTTATTTGGCTACCTAGCCAGACTCCTCTTTACTACTAATGAAGTAGTAGTGAGGTAATTGATGGATTGGAAACAGTCTCAGAAATAAAATCCTCCATTCTCAACAAAACACAAAAGAGACAGTACAAAAAGGAATATAGTTAAAGGAAAGAGGGATTAAATAAATAAGAATAAATAACTGAGCATTGTACTTTATTTGATGGTGAATCTGATGGCTGTTTTTACACTGTAAACTAGAGGACTTTGTTATCTCATCCTAGTTTACTACTAACATTTATAGCCATTGCAAAACACAATTAACTGTCAATCATTCTTATAAAGAACTCTAGTTTAGTATCTTCAAGTGATACAAGGCTATAAAGATCACTGAGAGATTAAATAAGGTGTTCACTCCTTAAGATGGCTTGTCTTTTACCATTTTATCAATCAACAAATATTTATTGAGTACCTACAATATGTGAGGTACTACATGGCATAATAATGAAGTATAACCAATTTATTCACTCACCAAATGTTTTTGAATACCTATTCAGTGTCCTCAAGCAACAGGATACACTGTAGTTAGTGATATTAAGATATGGAACAATTAGAAAACAATAAAAATTTAACCATATTCTAAGTTATAGAATGCAGATTTTAACAAAAATGGGTTATTATCTATGTATGAACTAAAATTGGAATGAAGGGAAACTAATGCACAATGCATGAATGGTATGCTTACCAGTTCTCATAGTCTACAAATTAGTTACATAGGAGTAGGCATTTGTCATAGCAGTTCAGATGCCACTTAGGATGTCTACATTACACGATGGAGTGCCTAGATATGAGTCCAAGCTTTGCTCTGGTTTAAACTTCTTGCTAATATAAAACCTAGGAGACCCCAGTGATAGCGGAAGTAGTTAGATCCTGCTACTCACATGGAAGACCTAGATTGAGTTCCTGGGGTTGCCCATATACTGTACCCAGCCCTGGTTGCTGTGGGCGTTTGGGAAGTAAGCCTATGGAGGGGAGACATAATTAATTAGGCATACACAAATTACTTTTAATTAAAATTAGCATATACATAAAATTATACATATGTGTGGGGTTTTATCTAATGTTTTGTTATATTTATACCTTGTGTAATACCCAATCAGGGTAAATATATTTATCATTTCAAGTATTTAGCATATATTTATAATGAAGATATCCAAAATTCTATCTTCTGATTTTTAATGGACAATTATATAATACATCAATATTATCTATAGTCACCTTATTGTGCAATAGAATCCTAGGGCATATGTAGAAGAAACTTTCTAGTCTAAAACTTTGACAGAATTTTGAATGGTAGTTTTGATATTCCATCAACATTTTACATGAGAATTTTTTTAATCCAAATGAGAATTCTAGTCTTAATGAATTTTAGACATGTAAGCATGTTAGGACTCACATTGTTCAACTTCTTTATTTTATAAATGTGAAAAGCAGGACACAGTCTAATTCTACACTTCTGTATATAAATTTAGCTTTTTTCCTCCTAAGACATCAAAGTAAAGATTAATCTTCGAAGACAATAAAGCTATTACTTTGAAGGAGATTCTCACAGGCACAATACTTGGAATGAAGGTATTATGAATTTGATGTCACATTTCAGATATGAGGTAAGGGTTTAGACAGAGGAGTTGAGGTCTAGCAATTGTCAGATTCACAGTTTACAGCACACCTAGGTCAAAGCTGCTGAAGAACACTCTGTACTAACCATGGAGTTGGGATAAGGTAGTCATCAAGCAAGTGTTTCGGTTTCTAAATAAAAATGAATAGCTTAATAAATTTGGAGAGCATAATAAAATCTGTTCCAGAATACCAAATTAAAACCCTCTGTGATGATTAGCAAAACAAAATATCCAAGATCCAAAGCAATCAGAAAGGCTAACAAAACAAACAGGATTGCAAGTCCCAGGCGTTCTCACTGCAAAATAAAATCCAAAGAAAACATTTATCTTAATCCAAATCTACTTCCATCTCTAGTTTACACACACAGTGTATAAATATGACAGCAATGTGAAATTAGGCTAGGACTGGTGTGTTATAGGAAAGCTGTCCACATGTCTGTTTGCCAGGAAATCAGCCCAAAACACAGAGAACTAATGGAAATTCCCCAGGCAATGTTAAAGTGAATTGAGTAGCAGTTCATCCCTAGGCCAGTTCCAATTTTATTATACATGCTGCCAAAGTCAGTACATGGTGAGTTTTTTCCTTCTTACATTTTGTAATTGTTTTTGTCTAATTAATGTTGAAATTGCCTAATACTAACTAAACTCAAGCTAACATTTTGGGATTTTACACAAAATGTGGCATGCTTCTTTCCATATCAATTCAAGTATTGTCTCCCTTCTTATATTTTATTATAATTTCTATTATCATCAATAATGTTATTAACAATAATGTTAATGATACTTCAGCAATCGCTTATTTTCATGTTTCATGGCTTGGCGTATGCCAAAATGTCAGTATGTTTAATACCTTGTTTTTTATCCTTTTGTGATTTGTTTGTGGGTAGAGATTCTGTTTCTCCTTGGTTATACCATGCAGTGTTTGTATTTAGAAAAAGCTGGCCATTAGAATTTTGTGAGGACAAATGCCTTCTATTTTCATCATAGGGTGATGGATATTCTGCAAATGGAGAAAATTTCATTAGTTTTCTAGATAAGAGAGTTTATGAAAAGGATTGAAAAATGAGATAATGCAGATAATAGCTAATAGGGAAGGAAAAGGAATATTAATTATTTCCTTTGCATAAATAACATATTTAGAATTGATTTTTATCAAATTGTATCTGATATACTATAACAATATACCACGGCTAATTTTCAAATGATTTGATCAAAGCAATAAACAATTAATTAAGTGGGATTTATTTTATTATGCAAATTTATTTTTATACTTAACTTTTTATATATATTTTTATTGTGACATCTAAATATCAAATTTATATCAATTGCAAATATTATAAGGATAATTATTCCTGGATATTATTTTGTGTGAAAAGTGATTCAGAATTCATTCACTGTAGATTCCTCTGCAATATGAAATATTTCCCAAAGGTAAAATGCATTTAGGTTTGCAAGCAACTTCCAATATTATTTTGCATATAGGTATTCATGTAGGGGATTCTAAAAAAACATTAAGAATACTACAAAAATTGAAAATGAATTATAGATGAAATTTTAAATGGTTCTATTTGAACATACAAATAAGTATTGGCATCTTGCTTAAGGTGACTTTCCTCTAGACTATATGGATAAAAACACAGTGAAATTTCTACAATTTTATTTAGGATTTTCCAGTTATAGTTTTAAAAAATTATCAAATGATTAGTATTGAAATATGTATGCACACATATTTCCCCTGGTAATAGAAACTAATCAAACACTCTGGTAATATAGGCATAAGGAACTCAGTTTCTCCTATAATCTCAGAACAGAAGGCAGTTGTGTAAACAAATGTATAGAGGTTTTTCACCCACACCTCAAGCATGCAGTCAATTCTGAAGCAACAGACACCAGCTGGGTGTTCTGAAATTAATTCAATTCCAAAATTCGGAGATTGCAACAAATCAGACAACTTGAGGGCTTGGAGCCACAAAACTGCCCTCCCACTTGAGATGTTAGCCACAAGTCCAAGCCTACAGACCTTCTGACAGATCACCTATCAATCAGGGTTTAACCCTTTTGGATCCGATTAATTTGCTAGAGAAGCTCATAAGACTCAGGGAGATACTAATAATTACCAATTTATTATAAAGGATATTACAAGAGATATAGATGGAGCAATGTATAGGATGAGGTTTGAAGATGAGGTTTGCCCTCCCTGGGTGCTCCACCATCCAGAAGCTGCCACATGTTCAGCTATCTGAAAGCTCTCCAAATTCTGTCCTTCTGGGTTTTTATGGAGTTTTCATTACATAGTCACGAGTCTTAAATTATTGGCTATTAGTGGTCAACGTCACCTTCATCCCTTCTCCTCTCCCTGAAGGTTGGAGTTGGGATTAAGAGGTCCCAGCTTCTGATTCTGCCTTGTCTTTCTGATGACCAGCATTAATCTTGAAGTTACCTACCCATTGGCAGCCAGTAAACTCTTTAACATACAAAAGGGCATTTATCACTTTGAAGATTTCAATTAGTTTAAGTGTTGTATGCCTGGAAACAGATGAATATCAAATATATTTTTCAAAATTTTATAGATAGATAGAAAACAGTGAGAATTAAACTAAAACTTAGGTCATTTTTATAAAATCCCACGTGATCAAGTTGGATGATATTTGTGGTTTTGCATGAGAATCTAAGTAATTTATAATTTTAGCTATTTTTATGCTGAGAATAATTTTGCTCTTTTAATTCAGACTTTTATTTTTTTAAAATTTTTATTTAAACAATATACATTTCCAAAGTACAGCTTATGGATTACAATTGCTCCCCCCCACACAACTACCCTCCCACCCGCAACCCTCCCCTTTCCCGCTCCCTCTCCCCTTTCATTCACATCAAGATTCATTTTCAATTCTCTTTATATACAGAAGATCAGTTTAGTATATATTACGTAAAGATTTCAACAGTTTGCACCCACATAGCAACACAAAGTGAAAAATACTGTTGGAGTACTAGTTATAGCATTAATTCACAATGTACAGCACATTAAGGACAGAGATCCTACATGATATATTTTTTTAAAAAATTGATTAATTTTCTATGCAATTTCCAATTTAACACTAAGGTTTTTTTTTTTCATTTTCAATTATCTTTATATACAGAAGATCGATTCAGTATATACTAAGTAAAGATTTCATCAGTTTGTACCCACACAGAAAAACAAAGTGTAAAAATACTGTTTCATTACTAGTAATAGCATTATTTCATATTGGACAACACATTAAGGACAGATCCCACATGAGACATAAGTACACAGTGACTCCTGAAGTTGATTTAACAATTTGACACTCTTGTTTATGGCGTCAGTAATCTCCCTAGGCTCTAGTCATGAGTTGCCAAGGCTATGGAAGCCTTTAGGGTTCGCTGACTTCGATCTTATTCCGACAGGGTCATAGTCAAAGTGGAGGTTCTCTCCTCCCTTCAGAGAAAGGTACCTCCTTCTTTGATGGCCCCGTTCTTTCCACTGGGATCTCACTGGCAGAGATCTTTCATTAGGTCTTCTTCTTCTTCTTCTTCTTCTTCTTCTTCTTCTTCTTCTTCTTCTTTTTTTTTTTTTACCAGAGGCCGGCACTGTGGCATGGTGGATAAAGCCGCTGCCTGCATTACCAGCATCCCATATGGATGCTGGTTCGAGTCCCGGCTGCTCTACTTCTAATCCAGCCTCTGCTATGGCCTGGGAAAACAGTAGAAGATGGCCCAAGTCCTTGAACCCCTGCGCCCCGGCAGGAGAACTGGAGGGAGCTCCAGGCTCCTGGCTTCAGATCGATGCAGTTCCAGACGTTGCGGCCATCTGGGGAGTGAACCAGCAGATGGAAGACCTCTCTCTCTCTCTCTCTGGCTCTCTCTCTCTCTGGCTCTGCTTCTGCCTCTCTGTAACTCTGCCTTTCGAATAAATAAATAAATCTTTAAAAAATTGTTTTAACCAAATATGTTCTTTAATCATAATTATGGGGTATTGAAGAAGTAATTTCATGAACAAGCTTAGTTTACTCAAACTACTCTATCCAAATACCTTAAACTGAGAAGTTCATAAAAAATGGAAATTTATTTCTCACAAATATGGAGGCTGGGAATTCCAAGGTCAAGGTGCCAGCAGATGTCTGGTGACAGCTTGCTTTAGGGTGTGAAGATGACACCTTCTTGCTGTGTCTGCACACAGTGGAACAAGGCAGCTCCTTTCAACTTCTTTTTCGACTAATCCCATTCACGAGGGTCTCACCTCTTAAAACCATCACATTGGATATTAAGTTCCAACATTTGAACTTTGTTGGGACACCAACATTCAGGCCACAGCAGGGACACATCCATTTAAAAATATGAATGCTGCTATCTTGATATTTCTGTCATATTGCCACCCCGGGACATTAGTTTTATAAAATGACATATAAGTATTTTAGTCTTCTGACTGCTAAAAAGTTTATTTGGTTTGCTTTCTATTGGTTAGATTAAATTTTGATCGCAATATGCACATGTAAAAATTTTATTGCCTTTTTCAAGTATCTTTTTGATTCTATTAATAATTGTACAGCTAAATTATGCTTTGAGTTCTTATTTATGAAGAGTGTGTTTGCCTAATTGCATGTTTATTACATCACTGAAGTATAATATTAACATAAAACAAATTAGTCTTTTACTTTGTTTAATGGTTGTTGGCAGAGAAATCATGTTAACTCTAAATGTCTACCTTTCATCATAATTTCTACAATTCTCTTGTTATCAGATTATTAAAAATATTGTCAAATTAGTAACAAACTATCAAACACCACTGATAGAGACATTAAATAACAGAAAAGACCCAAATCAATGAAATAAAAGTTGCAGTTCTCCAGATTTCAATGAATCTTGTTATCATATTTAGAGTGTAAATAATAAATAGCAATAAAGCCAATTATTATATTATTAGGTGGTAATCAAGTAGATAAATAATAGGAAAATAGTATGTTGTAATCAATATTAGTTTGTTATCTTGCTGATACACAAATGGATATTGAGGAATCAATATTAACAGTTGCCAATCTTATTGTTAACTTTTCAATTCAAGAACTGAATCTTTTATTTTTAATTTATTTTTCAATATGCATTTTTTAGTAGACTATTGGTCTTGGATCATAGTGTCATCAGTCTCTTCTTTTGGACTTTTTCTCCCTCTCTAATATTCCTCCTGCTGATCTCATGCTAACTAAGTCATTTAGCCTTCTTCGTTATGTCCCTCTCTGATATTGTGGAATGTATTCATCTCTGATCTGTTCCTAACGATTCTTTGCCTTCTTGTTCACTGTAAACCTATTGCTCTAGTTTGATACTCTAATTTACACAAATCTCTTTCATTTTTCTGGCCCAAATATACATAAGATACCAAATGTCCATCAACTTCTGAAAGGATAAACAAAGTGGGCTATATTCATAAATAAAAAATTATTAAAATATAAAAAGTAGTTAACTGACACATGCTAAACTATAAAAAAAGTAGTTTAGTTGACACATGCTAAGAAGTAACATAGATGAACTTAGAAAGTATGCAAAATGAAAGAAGAGAGACTCAAAAGAAAAATACAACTCCATTTACATGAAATGCTCAAAGTGAGCAAATCCATAGAGACTTAAAGCAGATTAGCTGCCTCCTAGAGCTGGGGAGGATGAGGGAGATTAGAGTGATCTTTAAGGAGTGCAGGTTTTATTTTGAAGGTGATAAAAAGGTTCTAAAATTGATTGTGATGATGGAGGTACAACACTAGGAATGTACGTAAAGTCATTGAATTTCACACATTAAATGGGTGAATTCTATGGTATATGACTTATGTCTAGACTTATGTCTAGACTTATGTCTAGAATAAATAATGGGTCTGGCGTTGTGGCGTAGTAGGTAAAACTTGTGTTGCCAGCATCCTATATCAGTGCCAGTTAGAGTCCCTTCTGCTCCAATTCTGATCCAGCTCTCTGCTATGGTCTGGGAAAGCAGTAGATGAAGGTCCAAGTCTTTGGGGTCCTGGACCCGCATGGGAGACCTGGAAGAAGCTTCTGAGTCCTGGCTTTGGATCGGCTCAGCACCCACCATTATGGCCAATTTGGGGAGTGAACCAGTGGAAAGAAGACCTTTCTCTCTGTGTCTCCTTCTCACTGTCTGTAACTCTACCTCTCAAATAAATAAATAAAAGCTTAAAAATACCCTGCTCTCTCAGTGTGGATGATCTTGTTGTAAATAAACCAAGTAATTAAACTGACCCAAATGAACATGTGCATAGCTATTGTGTTGCCCTTAACTTTCTTTTGATGTTTATGAGGAGAGTGCTTGGAGCTGGCTCAGGCCTCAGATCACAAGAAGATTTTCCTAAAATAACACTCCCTGATGCAACTTCCCTATGTACTGTCTACATACGATAGTATTTCAAAACGTTTATAGAAAATAGAGTTAGATGTTTGTTTTGATGCAAAGAAAATTTTAAATCGATGCATAGTTATTTTCATAATATCAACCTTTTGGAGACCTGAGGTGGAGAATGATCTATTCCAAACTTAACAGTATTTCAGAGAGGACAATTTCCACATCATGGGGCCTTCCTTTTCCCAAATCAAGCTTAATCCAGACCTCTTTTAAGTTCTAGCAGGTGAGAATGTTGGTAGTCTTTCTCATCCACTGACTAGTGAGGGTCATTTCGCAGCGAAACGCTAAAGCTCAAAGAGTCTGGATCCCAGCTGATGAGTAGAGATGCTGAAATTAGCTATGCAAAATAATAAAATATAACAGAATTGTTCATTATTTATAGTTCACAAGAATGCAATTTAATAGCAATTAGGCTATCAT
Source organism: Sylvilagus floridanus (assembly GCA_949820135.1). Classification (NCBI taxonomy): domain Eukaryota; kingdom Metazoa; phylum Chordata; class Mammalia; order Lagomorpha; family Leporidae; genus Sylvilagus; species Sylvilagus floridanus. The sequence goes on along the minus strand of OX463223.1, from coordinate 71,475,141 downwards.
TAAATTTCCCAAATTAGCTTTGTTTTATATAGAACTCAGCAGTAACACTAAAAAGTTCTGTTTCTTACTTTTCAGCTAAAGTAAGATGAATCAGATTGTTACAATATGGGGGAAGGGTTCATTTTGAAATTTGAACTTGAAGTGTGGCTTGCTGAGGAGATTCTTATTACTTATATGAAGAAAAGTCCAATAAAATGAAAGGTAGAACAGAAGGTCTTGATTGAGATAGGGAAAAGTGGTATGTCATCTTGAAATTGGAAAAAGTGTACACTTCTATTTAAGTAAGAGTGCTTGCTGAAACTTCAGCAAGAAACGCCTGGAGGGTCATAATACATTCAATTATATAGACAGGAAAGGTCAAATACAATGTTTCTCTGTTAACTCTCCCCTTGCAGTGGCCAGCATTCTGGTACACCAGGCTAAGGCACCACTTGCAGCCAGCCCATTTCACATGGAAGTGCTGGTTTGAATGCCAGATGCAACTGCCATACCAAAGGAAGATGGCCCATTTATCTAATTCTCTGCCACCCATGTGGGAAACCTGGATGGAGTTCTCTGGCTGGCCCAGCCTTAGCCTTTGTGGACATTTGAGGTGTGAACCAGTGAGTGAAAAATCTCTTTTTCTCTGTCTCTTCCCACCTTTTCCCAGTCACTCTGCCTTTCAAATAAATACAATAAATCTTAAAAAGAAACCTGTCCACATCCTACAATGATTTTTTTCCCCAGAGCTGAGACTCTCACTTAAAAGTAATGGTGCATTATTTGGAAAAATATTTTTCTTTCATCATAGGTAATCAGATCAGTCTGAATTTAGTCAGGAAAATAGGGAAACTTTATATATTAGTGAAACTATCAGGATATATTCCAAAATTTAAGGTAAAAATTAAGGTGGGCAGAGTTAAGGAAACGCAGGGCAGAAGGCTTGCATGAGTGGGTCTATTGAAAAATTCAACTTGATACAACAAGGTATGCACCTGAAGTTTACTGAAAAATTCACCAACAAAGTGATACAATTTTTAAAAAGAAAAAAAAACTAAAATAACTGTGAAAGGTCTCACCAACTGTTGTGAACAGCGGCAACAAACTGAATGTTCACCAAGAAGTCTAAAAGCTGCCATAAACCTCATGTCTGACAGTATGTCATGTCCTTCCAAGTACAAGAATCTTTCCTAAATTCTATCCTCCAAATCTCCCAGGAGTTCGCTTCATGCAAATTATAATATCTAATCTCAACTACACACACATAAAAGAGGAATCTGGATATACAGCTGTCAGAGGGCTTAATATATACAGTATGGTCATCATCAAATAGAAAAAAAGAAATGGAGTTTGTACAGTGGGGACAGAATAGAATAATCTACTTTTCTTCCAGTTCAAATTAATTTTCTCCTACTCAATCTTCACTTCCTACTATCAGGACCTCTTGATTGTGTCAATATCATACAGTCAAATCTCCTAAAATATTTGGCCTTCCCTTAAACAAGTCTCAATTTGCTCTTCCCCTCTTCCTTCCCTCTTTCCTTTCTTCCTTCCCTCTTTCCTTCCTTCCTTCTTTCCTTCCTTCCTTCCTTCCTTCCTTCCTTCCTTCCTTCCTTCCTTCCTTCCTTCCTTTCTTCCTGCTTTGGAAAGCACTGAAAGTATCTCTGAGCATGTTGGAACTCTTAATTTTTTAAAAGTTTTTTTTAAAAACTTATTGGTTATGAAATATATAGATAAATAAATATTCTCTGGAATAATGTAGCATGTCATAACTGAGCTCAATATTACTTATATTTTTTTCTATAAGGCAAATTCAGTGTCTCTTCTTTCACATAATTTCTTTTAAAATAAAAGAGACTCGTTTAGTTATTCGAAAGGTAGAGTTATAGAGAGAGAGGGAGAGGCAGAGAGAGAGAGAGAGAGATCTTCCATATCCTGGTTTATTCTCAAAATGCCCACAATCGCCAGGGCTGGACCAGACCAAAGCCAGGAACTTCATCCAGGTCTCCCACATGGATGGCGGGGGTCCAAGTACTCAAGCCATCTTCTGCTGCTTTCACAGGCTCATTAGCAGGGAACTGGATCAGAACTGGAGCAGCCAGGACTTGAATTAGTGCCCACAGGAGATGCTAGCACTGAAGGTAGTGGCTTAACCTGATGCACCTCAACACCAGCCCCCTTTAGTATAATTTCTATAGCCTTATGCATAATTATACCTTTTCTAGTTATCCCGTAATTATTGGAGCTTTGTTCTACTTTCGAGTCTCCTTGCTTTACAGTTTTGAAAGTTTCTATTGACATGCTTTCAAGCTTATTGATTTCTGTGTCGTGTCCAATCTAACAGTCAGCCCATCAAAGGCATTTTTCATTTTTATTATACTGTTTTTGATTTCTGTCATTTCCTTTTGAATCTTTCCTAGAATTTCCATCTCCATTTACATTAACCATTTATGATGGTGTGGTGCCTAGTTTTTTCCTTTATAGTACTTAGCATATTAAGTATAATTATCTTAATTGCTGATAATTTTAATGCTCCTGCCATGTGTAAGCATAGTTAAGATGCTTGTTCAAGTTTATCAGCAGGTCCAGTCAAATACACTCTCTTCCCCCAACACTGAATCCATCTATTTCTTTGCAGTATGGTGCTTTACGTTTCAAATATTCTTGGCCTTAAATAAAATACCTCTTGTTTGTTGTCTCCAGTCACTGAAATGTTAGCAACACTACAAAAGAGAGCAATATTTCATGCTTAGTTAGTGGCTAGAAATAGTAGTAGATTTCTACTTGGAAAGTTAATCTTTATTTAGGGGTTTAAGGTAATCCATGAAATTTCAGCTCTATAATGGAAGAAGTTCATTGTTTACCCACTGCAAACTCCGAGTGTAATTTCCCTATAAGTACTTTAATTTAAATATTTCCAAAATGAGGGTTTGTGGAGGAAGAATCAATATGCACAATGATTTATTTATTTTTTTAAAATGAAAATTTCTTGAAAAAATGACAAGAGGGATTTGAGGATGTAAATGACACCAGATCAGCCATGACATTTTTAATATTTGTCTTTGAAAAATTAATATAGGGTGATTACCTGTTCCCAGATAGTGAAGAACACAGAATTGAAGAATCTCTTCTGGAAGTTGATGCAATATCACCAAAAAGTAAGGAAATGGGTGAGAGAGTTGTTCTAATAGATGTTTATCTCTATGATACCCTAAGAGTATTTTATGAGGTAGTAAAATCCAACATAGGAAGAGTCAACAAAGCAAGTTGTTTTATTTCTACCTCATGTATTTCATAACACATAAGTAACATTTCCTGGTAATAGTACTGTTCTTTATTAAAGACATTGTTTTTAGAGAAGTTTAGGTTCCCAGTAAAATGTAAAGGAAGGTAGACAACCTGCCCTAATACATGTATAAGCTCCCCCGTTATCACAATGCCTTTCAAAATCGTACAGTTATTGTCACTGAGGAACCTACACAGATACAGCCTAATTACCGCAAATCCATCATTTACATTAGGCTTTATTCTTGGTGTTGTGTGCATTCTATAGGTTTGGGAAAAAGTATACTATGGCCGGTGTTAGTTTGTTAGTTTTTTTTTTTTTTTGACAGAGTGGACAGAGAGAGAGAGAGAGAGAGAGAGAGAGAGAGAGAAAGGTCTTCCTTTTGCCATTGGTTCACCCCCCAATGGCCGCCACGGCTGGAGCGCTGTGGCCGGCGCACCATGCTGATCCGAAGGCAGGAGCCAGGTGCTTCTCCTGGTCTCTCACGCGGGTGCAGGGCCCAAGCACCTGGGCCATCCTCCACTGCCTTCCCAGGGCCACAGCAGAGAGCAGGACTGGAAGAGGAGCAACCGGGACAGAATCCGGCACCCCGACAGGAACTAGAACCCGGTGTGCTGGCGCTGCAAGGCAGAGGATTAGCCTAGTGAGCCACGGTGCTGGCCCAGTGTTAGTTTTTACTTTACTTAAAATACCCAAGAGGAGCTTCTTGAGAAGGAAAGGGTTTATTTAGGCTTACAGGTTAGAGGTTCAAAATACAAGACTGAGGGGTCCCATTAGTCTAGTGTCCGGTGGAGGCTGGAAATTGTAGAACATGTGTTGGAGGAGCAATCACATGGTAAGCCAGGAAGCAGAGAAAAACACAGGAAAAACATTTGACTTATATAACCAACCCTTTCATATGAACTACCTTCTTCTATAGCATCATTTGCTGCATTCTGTTGGTGAAGAGTGAGTTCCTGATGTCAGTGATAGTCAGGGAGAGGAGACATTGACCAAATCTCCCAATAGAAAGAGTGTCAAAAAATTCAGTCTGCGCTGGCATTGTGACACAGTGGGATAAACTACTGCTTACATAGCTAGCATCTCACTTCAGAGTGCTGGTTCAAGTCCCAGCTACTCCTGTTCTTTTTTTTTTTTTTATTTTTTTTATAAAGCTTTTATTTAAAGAATATAAATTTCCAAAGAACAGCTCATGGACCACAATGGCTCCCCCCCCCCACAATTTCCCTCCCTCCCCCCACCCTCCCCTTTCCCGCTCCCTCTCCCCTTCTGTTCACATCAAGATTCATTTTCAATTCTCTTTATACACAGAAGATCAATTTAGTACATATTACGTAAAGATTTCAACGGTTTGCCCTCGCATAGAGACACAAAATGATAATACTGTTGGAGTACTAGTTATAGTATTAATTCACAATGTACAGCACATTAAGGACAGAGATCCTACATGATTTTTTTTTTAAAAAATTGATTAATTGTCTATGCAATTTCCAGTTTAACACCAAGATTTTTTAATCATTTGCAATTATCTTTATATAAAGAAGATCGATTCAATATATACTATGTAAGGATTTCATCAGTTTGCACCCACTCAGAAACACAAAGTGTAAAAATACTGTTTCAGTACTAGTAATAGCATCACTTCACATTGGATAACACATTAAGGACAGATCCCTCATGAGACGTAAGTACACAGTGACTCCTGATGTTGATTTAACAATTTGACACTCTTGTTTATGGCGTCAGTAATCTCCCTAGGCTCTGGTCATGAGTTGCCGAGGCTATGGAAGCCTTTAGGGTTAGCCGACTTCGATCTTATTCCCACAGGGCCATAGTCAAAGTGGAAGTTCTCTCCTCCCTTCAGAGAAAGGTACCTCCTTCTTTGATGGCCCCGTTCTTTCCACTGGGATCTCACTCGCAGAGATCTTTCATTTAGGTCTTCTGTTTTTTCCAGAGTGTCTTAGCTTTCCATGCCTAAAATATTCTCATGGGCTCTTGAGCCAGATCTGAATGCCTTAAGGGCTGATTCTGAGGCCAGAGTGCTATTTAGGACATCTGCCATTGTATGAGTCTGCTGTGTATCCTGCTTCCCATGTTGGATCATTCTCTCCCTTTTTCATTCTATCAGTTAGTATTAGCAGACACTAGTCTTGTTTGTGTGATCCCTTTGACTCTTAGACCTATCAGTGTGATCAATTGTGAGCTGAAATTGATCACTTGGACTAATGAGATGGCCTTGGTACATGCCACCTTGATGGGATTGTATTGGAAACCCCTGGCACAATTCTAACTCCATCATTTGGGGCCGTTCCGATTGAGCATGTCCCAAATTTTACATCTCCTCCCTCTCTTATTCCCACTCTTATATTTCACAGAGATCACTTTTCAGTTAAAATTTAAACACCTAAGAATAATTGTGTGTTAATTACAGAGTTCAACCACTAGTACTAGGATAAAGAAAAAAAAAATACTTCCATGGATAAAGTATTACATTGTACAACAACAGTCAGCACAAGAGCTGATCGAGTCACTGTTTCTCATAGTGTCCATTTCACTTCTACAGGTTTGCCCTTTGGTGCTCAGTTAGTCATCGCCAATCAAGGGAAACAAATGATATTTGTCTCTTTGGGACTGACTTAATTCACTCAGCATGATGTTTTCCAGATTCCTCCATTTTGTTGCAAGTGACCGGATTTCATTGTTTTTGACTGCTGTATAGTATTCTGTAGAGTACATGTCCCATAATTTCCTAATCCAGTCTACTGTTGATGGGCATTTGGGTTGGTTCCAAGTCTTAGCTATTGTGAATTGAGCCGCAATAAACATTGCTGTGCAGACGGCTTTTTTGTTTGCCAATTTAATTTCCTTTGGGTAAATTCCAAGGAGTGGGATGGCTGGGTTGAATGGTAGGGTTATATTCATGTTTCTGAGGAATCTCCAGACTGACTTCCATAGTGGCTTCACCAGTTTGCATTCCCACCAACAGTGGATTAGTGTCCCTTTTTCCCCACATCCTCTCCAGCATCTATTGTTGGTGGATTTCTGTATGTGAGCCATTCTCACCGGGGTGAGGTGAAACCTCATTGTGGTTTTGATTTGCATTTCCCTGATTGCTAGGGATCTTGAACATTTTTTCATGTGTCTGTTGGCCATTTGGATTTCCTCTTTTGAAAAATGTCTATTGAGGTCCTTGGCCCATCTCTTAAGTGGGTTGTTTGTTTTGATGTTGTGGAGTTTCTTAATTTCTTTGTAGATTCTGGTTATCAACCCTTTATCTGTTGCATAGTTTGCAAATATATTTTCCCATTCTGTCGGTTTCCTATTCACTTTCCTGACTGTTTCTTTTGCAGTACAGAAACTTTTCAATTTGATGCAATCCCAGTAGTTAATTTTGGTTTTCAGTGCCTGTGCTTCTGGGGTCTTTTCCAAGAAGTCTTTGCCAGTACCTATGTCTTGCAGGGTTTCTCCTATGCTCTCTAGTAATTTGATGGTGTCGGGTCGTAGGTTTAAATTTTTAATCCATGTTGAATGGATTTTTGTGTAAGGTGAAAGGTAGGGGTCTTGCTTCATGGTTCTGCACGTGGAAATCCAGTTTTCCCAGCACCATTTATTAAACAGACTGACCTTACTCCAGGGACTGGTTTTGGATCGTTGATCAAATATAAGTTGGCTGTAGGTGTTTGGATTGATTTCTGGAGTTTCTATTCTGTTCCATTGGTCTATCCATCTGTTTCTGTACCAGTACCATGCTGTTTTGATAACAACTGCCCTGTAGTATGTCCTGAAATCTGGTATTGTGATGCCTCCGGCTTTGTTTTTGTTGTACAAGATTGCTTTAGCTATTCGAGGTCTCCTGTGTCTCCATATGAATTTCAGCATCATTTTTTCCAGATCTGAGAAGAATGTCCTCGGTATCTTGATTGGTATTGCGTTGAATCTGTAAATTGCTTTTGGGAGAATGGACATTTTGATGATATTGATTCTTCCAATCCATGAGCATGGGAGATTTCTCCATTTTTTGGTATCCTCTTCTATTTCTTTCTTTAAGGTTTTGTAATTTTCATTGTAGAGATCTTTAATGTCCTTAGTTAAATTTATTCCAAGGTATTTGATTGTTTTTGTAGCTATTGTGAATGGGATTGATCTTAGCAGTTCTTCCTCAGCCGTGGCATTGTCTGTGTATACAAAGGCTGTTGATTTTTGTGCATTGATTTTATATCCTGCTACTTTGCCAAACTCTTCTATGAGTTCCAATAGTCTCTTAGTAGAGTTCTTTGGGTCCCCTAAATAAAGAATCATGTCGTCTGCAAAGAGGGATAGTTTGAGTTCTTCCTTCCCAACTTGTATCCCTTTAATTTCTTTTTCTTGCCTAATAGCTCTGGCTAAGACTTCCAGCACTATATTGAATCGCAGTGGTGAGAGTGGGCATCCCTGTCTGGTACCAGATCTCAGTGGAAATGCTTCCAACTTTTCCCCATTCAATAGGATATTGGCCGTGGGTTTTTCATAAATTGCTTTGATTGTATTGAGGAATGTGCCTTCTATACCCAGTTTGCTTAGGGTTTTCATCATGAAAGGGTGTTGAATTTTATCGAATGCTTTCTCTGCGTCTAGTGAGATAATCATATGGTTTTTCTTCTGCAGTCTGTTAATGTGGTGTATCACGTTGATTGTTTTGCGAATATTGAACCATCCCTGCATACCAGGGATGAATCCCACTTGGTCTGGGTGGATGATCTTTCTGATGTGTTGTTGCAGTCTATTGGCCAGAATTTTGTTGAGGATTTTTGCATCTATGTTCATGAGGGATATTGGTCTGTAATTCTCTTTCAATGCTGCATCTTTTTCTGGCTTAGGAATTAAGGTGATGCTGGCTTCATAGAAGGAATTTGGGAGAATTCCCTCTTTTTCGATTGTTCTGAATAGTTTGAGAAGAATTGGGGTTAGTTCTTCTTTAAATGTCTGGTAGAATTCAGCAGTGAATCCATCTGGTCCTGGGCTTTTTTTGTTGGGAGGGCCTTTATTACTGATTCAATTTCTGACTCACTTATGGGTCTGTTTAGGTTTTCTATGTCTTCCTGGTTCAATTTAGGAAGGTTGCATGCATCCAGGAATCTATCCATTTCTGATAGGTTTCCCTGTTTGCTGGCATACAAGTCCTTGTAGTAATTTCTGATGATTCTTTTGATTTCTGTGGTGTCTGTTGTTATATTTCCTTTTTCATCTCTGATTTTACTGATTTGGGTCTTTTCTCTTCTTTTTTTAGTTAGTTGGGCCAATGGGGTGTCAATCTTGTTTATTTTTTCAAAAAACCAGCTCCTCGTTTGGCTGATTTTTTGTAATGTTTTTTTGGATTCAATCCTGTTGATTTCTTCTCTGATTTTGATTATTTCTCTTTTTCTACTAGATTTGGGTCTAGTTTGCTGCAAATTTTCTAGATCCTTGAGATGCATTGAAAGCTCATCTATTTGGTGCCTTTCCAGTTTCTTGATGTAGGCACCTATTGATATAAACTTTCCTCTTAACACTGCTTTTGCTGTATCCCATAAGTTTTGGTATGTTGTGCTGTTATCCTCATTTACTTCCAGAAAATTTTTGATTTCTCTTTTGATTTCTTCAGTGACCCATTGTTCATTCAGGAGCATGTTGTTCAATCTCCATGTGTTTGCATATGCTCTAGAGATTCCTGAGTTGCTAATTTCCAACTTCACTCCCTCATGGTCTGAGAAGTTACATGGTATGATTCTAATTCTTTTGAATTTGCTGAGACTTGCTTTATGGCCTAATATGTGATCAATCCTAGAGTAGGTTCCATGTACTGCTGAGAAGAATGTGAATGCTTTACATGTAGGATGAAAAGTTCTGTAGATATCTGTTAGATCCATTTGGGCTATAGTGTTGTTTAAATCTACTGTCTCCTTGTTGATCTTCTGTCCTGTCGTTCTGTCAATATCTGTGAGTGAAGTATTGAAGTCCCCCAGTACTATTGTGTTGGGGTCTAAGTCTCCCTTTAAGTTTCTTAACAAATTTTTTAAATAAACCTGTGGCCTGTAATTAGGTGCATATACATTGAGAATTGTTATATCTTCCTGTAGTATTGATCCCTTAATCATTATATAGTGCCCCTCTTTGTCTCTCTTAACAGTTTTTGTGTTAAAGTTTATGTAGTCCGATATTAAGATGGTTACACCCGCTCTTTTTTCATTTCTGTTGGCGTGGTATATCTTGTTCCATCCTTTTATTTTCAGTCTGTATGGATCTTCATTGGAAAGATGTGTTTCTTGTAGGCAGCAAATAGATGGTTTTTGTTCCTTAACCCAGTCAGCCAATCTCTGTCTTTTAACAGGACAGTTTAGACCTTTAACGTTCAATGTGACTATTGATAAGTGGTAAGTTTGCCCTGCCATTTGCCAGATATTTTCTAATGTATGCTTTGAATTCCCTGTGATCTTTTGCCGTGAGGTTCCCTTTGTTTACCTTCTTTCATGTTGATGGTCGTGTTTCTGTGTTTCTGTGTGTAACACATCTTTAAGTATCTTTTGCAGGGCTGGACGAGTGGCAACAAATTCTTTCAATTTTTGTTTGTTATGAAAGGTCTTTATTTCACCTTCATTCACAAATGAGAGCTTTGCAGGGTATAATATTCTGGGCTGGCAGTTTTTCTCTCTAAGTACCTGGGCTATGTCTCGCCATTCCCTTCTAGCTTGTAGGGTTTCTGTTGAGAAGTCAGCTGTAAGTCTAATTGGAGATCCTCTGAGAGTAATCTGACGTTTCTCTCTTGCACATTTTAGGATCTTTTCTTTTTGCTTCACTGTGGTGAGTTTAATTACAATATGTCGTGCAGAGGATCTCTTTTGGTCATGTTTATTAGGGGTTCTATGAGCTTCCTGGATTAGGATTTCTCTGTCTTTCTCCAAGCCTGGAAAGTTTTCTGCTAGTATCTCCCTAAAAAGGCCTTCTAATCCTTTCTCCCTCTCCATACCTTCAGGAACACCTAGAACCCGAATGTTGGGTTTTTTAATAGTATCCTGTAAATTCCCGACGATATCTTTTAGTTTTCTAATTTCCTCTTCTTGTCTTTGGTTTGACTGTTTCCTCTCCTGTTCTCTGTCTTCTAGGTCCGATATTCTCTCTTCTGCTTCACCCATTCTGGTTTTAAGGCCCTCAAGATTGCTTGTCACTTGATCTATTGAATACTTCAATTCATTAAGATTTTTTGTCACTATCGTAGCTTCTTGTTCTACTAGTTGTTTCATTTCGTTTTGATTTCTCCGTAGTACTTCATTCTCGCGAGAGAGATTTTCTATCTTATCCATTAAGGATTTCTGTAGTTCAAGAATTTGTTTTTGAGAACTTCTTAATGTTCTTATCAATTCTTTCAGATCTGCTTCTTGCATTTCTTCTATCTCATTATCTTCATAATCCTGACTTGGGGTGTCTTTTCCGTTTGGGGTCATCATAGCGTCTTCCTTGATCTTGCTCCCTCGGAATCTGTTTTTATTTGGCATTTTTTTTTTCCCCCACACTCTTTCTCTGGGTTGTCAAGGTAACGGAGTTTGTGTGCGCGGTGTGTTCCCAGTTTTTGGATCCCCTTCAGGTTTCTACAGCCTCGGGTTTTTGGTTCCGTCTGCCTCAGTGATGGGCGGGCGGGCGGGCGGGCGGTCGCGCCTTGTCCCACTGCGTTTAATCTAGCTCGAATTAGCAGGGTGGGTGACGAGAGAGGCTAGTGTCCGTGCAGGCTCGCCTCAATTGTGCTGTTTCCCCCGTGGGGGGTCTGCTTCCCCCCGCCAGTGTCTCGGGATCCCTGTATCGGCCCCCGTTCAAGCGCTCAGTTCCAATGGCGACTGTGTTCCGCCCGGTTCCCGTCCCTCCCGGCAGCTCCCGTGCCACTAAGGCACGATTTGCCGTTCGCAAACTTACTTTCCCCTAGGTCCTCTGCGTCTCATTCACTGGGTCCGGAAGAATTTCCACTGCATTTTTTTCCGTGAGATTTTTCCTGAGGCTACAGTAACTCTGTTTTTATTAAACTATCTTTTTGCGGACTGCTAGTGCGGGTCCTCACTATTCCGCCATCTTGGCTCCGCCCCCCTACTCCTGTTCTTATTCAGCTTCCTAATAATGCACCTGGGAAGACAACAGAAGTTGCCCCAAATACTTGGGTTCCTGCCATCCATGTGGGAAACCAGCATGGAGTTCTGGGTTCCTGGCTTCTGCCTCTGCAGAGCTGGTTGTTGTGAAAATATGGGGAGTAAGCCAACAGAAGATCTCTCTCCATCCCTCTGTCACTCTGCCTTTCAAATAAATAAACTTATTTAAAAATTAAAAAAGAACTACCTTCGGAGGGCAAGTCCCCAGTGATCTAAAGGCCTCCCACCAGATTCACCTACAGGAGGCCATGATTAAATCAAACCTCCACCGTTAACCCATCAATTACTAACATAAGCCTTGAGTTCAAATGTCTGCATGAGTTTGGTAAGTCAAGTCCTGTTCAATTCATAACAGATCTATATCCACCATTATAGTGTTACATAGCATAATTTTATTGCCCTAAAATTCCTATGCACTGAAATTATTCATTCTTCCTTGTCCCCTAAACCTGTCAGCCATTGATCTTTTAGCCATTTCCATAGTTTTGCTTTTTCTATAGCATCATATATTTGAAGTAATATAGTATAAAGTCTTTTCAAATTGGATTCTTTCACTTAATCAAATGCAATTAAGGTTGCTGTATGTCTTTTCATGGCATGGGAATTCATCTCCTTTTAGCACTGAACAGCATTGCATTATCTTTTTTACCACAGGTTCTTTTTTATTTTATTTGAGAGGTAGAGTTATAGACAGTGAGAGAAAGAGACAGAGAGAAAGGTTTTCCTTTTGTTGGTTCACTCCCCAAATGGCCGTCATGGCCGGTGCTGCACCTATCCGAAGCCAGGAGCCAGGTGCTTCTTCCCAGTCTCCCATGCAGATGCAGGGGCCCAAACACCTGGGCCATCCTCCACTGCCCTCCTGGGCCACAGCAGAGAGCTGGACTGGAAGAGGAGCAACTGAGACTAGAACCCAGTGCCCATATGTGATGCTGGCACCACAGGCAGAGGATTAACCAAGTGAGCCACAGAGCCGGCACTACCACAGGTTCTTGATCCATGCATCTCCTAAAGGGCATCAACATTGCTTCAAATTTTGAGTAGTTATGAATAAGTCATGCACGGATTTGTGCGTGGACATAAGTTTTCATCTCCTCTAAGTAAATACCATGGTGTGCGATTGCAGTATTGTATGGGAAGAACATATTTAGGTTTGTAAAACATGTGAAAATATCTTCCCATATGGTAATACAAAATGGTACACACCATTTTGTAACCCACCATCAATAAATGAGAGTTCCTATTGCCCCACATCCTCGCTAGAATTTAACAGTATCATTATCCCAGATACTGGCTATTCTAATAAGTGTATAATAATATCTCATTGCTGTTTCAACTTATATTTTCACTGAAGATGTGATGTGGGACAGCTATCATATGCTTATTGGCATCTATGTATTTTTTGGTGTGGTGCACGTTGTGATCTTTCATTATGTTATCAGTCAGGTTGTTTCCTTGTTGTTAAATTTTAGCAAATCTTACTAAATTTTAGGTAAAATTCATCTATCAGATATGCTCTTGCAAATATGGCATGTCTTGTCATTCTTTTAACATTGTCATTAGCAAAAGAGAATTTTTTTTTTATTTTAATGAAATCTAACTGATCAGTTTTGTTGATGGATGATGCCTCTGGTATCATATCAAAGAGCCATCTCCATATGCAAGGTCAAGTAGATTTTCTTTGATGTTATCTTTCAGGAGTCTTAATTTTTCATTACCTAGTTATGTCTATGATCCATCTGAGGTAATTTTATAAAGGTATAAAGTCTGTGCCTAGCTTAATTTTTTAAGTAAATGTCTAATTATTCTAGCACCATTAGTTGACAGAAACTATTTTTGCTCCATTACATTGCATTGACAAATTTACCAAATTCAATTCACTAAATTTAAATGGAATTTTTCTGAGTTCTCTACTCATTTAAGTTCTCAAACTTAAATGTTTGACTCTTCTTTACCAATATTTTACTGCCTTAATTAATGTAGATTTTTAGTAAGTCTTTAAGTTGGATTCTGACCATCCTCTAACTTTGTCTTTTCCTTAAATATTCTGTTGGCTGCCTTGATTCCAAAAAATTATAATGGAACAGAAATATTCCTATCACCTGCTGACATAAAACTTTCATGTCAGAGAACTCATAGCTAAAAATTTCCCTATCAGCACAGCCTTCACTACATCCCACAAACTGATAATTTTTACTTTCATTCTCATTTAGTTGAAAATATTTTTAATTTCTCATCAGGTTTCTTCTGTAGCTCATGTATAATTTAGAAACATGTTGTTTTCCATCTATTCCTTTTATTTTCCACTTGTCTCTATGATTCATGGCTGGTTAATTCCACTGTAATTTGTGATTGTAAATTTTATGATTTCCATCCTTTTGAAAATGCTAAGACATGTTTAAGTTCAATAAGGTGAAATGTATCAGTGAATGTTACATGTGAACCTGAGAAGAATGTATGTTTCTGTTGTGCTGAATGAACTACTCTATAAATGGCAATTAGCAGTTGATTGATGGTGTTTTGAGTTCTAGTAGGTCTTAACTAATATTCTATCTTAAGGATCTGGTCTGTTTCTAGATATGAAGGCCTGCAACTCTGATGAGTAATCAATATTTTATTACTTATAAGTCTCTTAGTTTTTACCTTAAATAAGTTGGCACTCATTTACAGACCTGTTAAGGATTTATTACTTTTTTTTGGAGAATTGACAGCTTTATCATTGTGTCATGCTACTTTATTCCTGATCTTCCCTCCCTTTGAAATCTACTCTGTTTTAAACTGAAAGAAGATCCTCATGCTTTCATTTGATTAGTGTTGGAATGGTATATTTTTCTCCATTCATTTAATTCTCACTTGTATCTATTTTTATATGTAATGTGGGTTTCTCATGGACTACATGTAGTTGGGCCTTATTTTGAATGGCTCTAGAAATATCTGCCTTATAAATGATGAATTTAATTCATTAACACTTGAAGTGATCATTGATACAGTTGGATTAATATTCACCTCTATTTGCCACTGCTTTGTATTTTTTTCCTATTCTTTGTTTCCATTCTTTTATTCTACATTTTCTGTGCCTTTTGTAATTTTATATTTCATTCTCTCTTCTTTCTTGCACATCAGCTATACTATTTGTCCCTTTTTTAAACCGTTTACTTTAGAGTTTGTAATTTACATGATGATTAATCCAAAACTACTTCCAAATAGCCCCATGTTACATCACAGGTAGTCTGGGTACCATATAATAATGGATAATCCCAACTCCTTCCTCCTTTCTGTTCCTTGTGTGATGCTATTCATTTCACTCATGTCTTATCACATATATGTATATAGCTGATATCTGTATTATTATTTTGAGCAAAATGTTATATGAGATAAATTAAGAATAAGGGAAATAAAAACTTTAAATCTTATCTTCACTTATTCCTTCTTTGATTCTATTTTTCTTTGTGAGTTTTGAGTTTCCAGCCTATATCAGTTTCAGTCTCTCTAAAGAACTTTTAAAGAACATTTCTTATTTTTTAAAAGGCCTATTTTATTTATTTGAAAGGCAGAGTTAGAGAGAGAGGGAGAGAAGTGAGAGAGATTTTCCATGTACTGGTTCACTCCCCAGGGCTGGGCCAGGCCAAAGTTAGGAGTAAGAAGCTTCATCCAGGTCTCCCATGTGGTGCAAGGGCCTAAATACTTGGACCATCTTCCGCTCCTTTCTCAGGTGCATTAGCAGAGAGCTAAGTGGGAAGTGGAGCAGTTGGGATTCGAACCAGTGCCCATATTGGATGATAGCACCTTTATCTGTTACCCCACAGTTCTAGATCCATGTCTTAATTTTCAATCAGAATGTTTAAAAAGTAAAATTAAAGTAAAATAATTAAAATAGAAAAATTGCTTATAGAGTAAGGATCTAAAGAAGATGTTTGTACAGCTGGAGAATGTGTTTGTGTTTTGAACTGTTACTACAAAAAATCTTCAAAAAGACTAAAAATGTTTGAAGTTTTTTTTTTCATAATACATATTTTCAATGAATTTCTTAAAAACCTCTCATATGCCAGGATTTCAAAATTTTAATTCCATTTCCAGAAACTTTTTTTTATAAATATTCATTTATTTATTTGAAGGGCAGAGTTATATAGAGGCAGAGAGACAAACAGAGAAAGAGAAAGAGAAAGAGAAAGAGAAAGAGAAAGAGAAAGAGAAAGAGAAAGAGAAAGAGAAAGAGAAAGAGAAAGAGAAAGAGAGAGAGAGAGAGAGAGAGAGAGAGAGAGATCGACAGAGATCGACAGAGATCGACAGAGAGCTCTTCCATCCGCTGGCTCACTCCCCGATTGGCCACAATGGCCAGAGCTAAGCTAATGTGAGGTCAGAAGCCAGCAGCTTCTTCCAGGTCTCCCTTGTGGGTGCAGGGGTCCAAGGACTTGGGCCATCTTTTCCTGCTTTTCCAGGCCACAGCAGAGAGCTGGATCAGAAGTGGAGCAGCTGGGACTCAAACAGGCGCCCATATGGGATGCTGGCACTGCAAGCTGCGGCTTTACCTGCTAAACCGCAGTGCCGGCCCCAGAAACTTTAAGATAGATAGATTTATTTATTTATTTATTTATTTGAAAGTCAGGTTATAGAGAAAAGAAAGAGTAAGAGACAGAGATCTTCTATCTGCTGTTTTGCTCCCCAGATGGCTTCAATGGTCAGAGTCAGGCCAGGGTTGGGTCAGGCTGAAGCCAGAAGCTAGGAGCTTCTTCTGGGTCTCCTACGTGAGTGCAGGGGCTGAAACACTTGGACCACTTTCTGCTGCTTTTCGAAGACCACTAGCAGGAAGCTGGATCAGAGTGGAGCAATCAGGACTTGAGCAGGTGCCCATATGGGATGCTGGCATCACAGGCGGAGGCGTAACCTACTACACCAGAGCATCAGCCCCTAAAGAGTATTTCTTGGAAGACAAATTTACTGGCAACAGATTTCATCAGTTTTTTTCTTCATTGAGAAGTCTGTTTTTCTTTCACTTTTGAAGAGTAATATCTTAGAATACAGAATTCTAGATTGGTGGTGTGTTTTTCTTCTCCCAACACTAAATATTTCACGTCATTCTTTTCTTGCATCTATGGTTTCTGAGATGTTAATATTAATTCTTTTTCTCTATAGGTAAGTTTTTTCTTTTTTCTTCCAGTTTCTTTAGGCATTTTCAAAATTTGTCCTTGATTTTCTATAATATTAAAATAATATATCTAAGTGTCCTATTTTTTGACAGCTATCTTACTGCTGTTCCCCATGTTTTCTGGATCTGTGGTTTAATGTCTAAAATTAATTTTGGAAATTCTTCATCATTATTGTTTTGAATATTTCTTCTATTCCTTTCTCTTACTTAAACTTTTATAAAGGTTAGGCTTTTTGTAGTTTCTCCATAGTCCTTGGTTATCTTGTTTTCCTGTTTTCAGTCTGTTTTGTTTTCATTTTGGGAAGTTTCTATTGATATACATTCAATCTCAGACATACCTTCCACAGTCATCTCCAGTCTACTAACAAGCTCAATGCAAACATTCTTCATTTCTGTTACAAGGCTTTGGCTTTCCAGCATTTATTGTTGATGTTATTGGAATTTCTTGTTACGTTTTCCATATGATGTTACATACTGTCTACTTTATCCATTGGAGCCCTTATCATATTAATCATAGCTTTCTTATATTCCTGGTATGGTAATTCTACCATTTTTTCCATGTGTGGTTCTGATGCTTTCTGATTAAACTGTTTTGCACTCTTGGATGTGTTTTGTAAATTTTTTTCTTTACATGTAACCATGAAGTGCAAGGTAAGTAAAACAACCTGCTGTAAGTAGGCCATTAGAATTGTGGGGGTAAGGTGGGTAAAGGGAACATTTTATAGTCATATGATGAGCTATCAGTCTTTTGGTGAGCTTATGCCTCGACTATGAACTGTATACACATTTCTTAATTTTTTCTCTCCCCACACCCCTTAAGTGCACAGCATGTCTACAGGGGCCTGGAGCTTGATATATCCCTAACCCTAGCTCAGTTACTATTGTAGGAGGTTAGGTTACGGTCAGCTAGTTTCTCCTGGGGGTGTACCTTGTTAAGAACAGAATGCTCTAAACTATTTCAAAATAATCCCTTTACTCGTAGCCTTGCCAGAAACATGAGATAGATTTTTGCCAGTATTTACCGTTGGGAATCTGGTGGAGGTCCTGGATATAACCCTCACAATATTGTGAGCGTCTTCTTGTGTCTGAATCCCCCTGGAGTTTTTGACAATCTAACTTGTCCATAGTGAGCCTGCAGCAGTTTGTCAATTACAGTGCAGTTTTTCCTACACTGGCATTGAATCCTGCACCAGTTTTCTGCTCTCGCTTTGTTCCTGGCAAGCAGGGGTGACTTACCTTACTTACTTATATGTCCCTTCAATCTGGAGGCAGTGATCTGGCCTATGTCCTCACCTCGCTTATGGGTCCCAGAAGAGTTGTTGATTTTTCAGTCTGCTCAACTTTTTCTTGTTGTCAGTGCAGACTGACAACTTCTGAGCTCCTTATGTATGGAATCAGAAATGGGAAACTTGGCAGTGCTATTGTTATTATCAGTCAACAACAATGTGTTAGTGAAATTAATTAGTTCCTTACTGTTGCATTTCTACAGATCATCATAATGGTATTATGCCTTGGAATCACTGTCTATGATATTTTCCATATACTTAAAATTTCAGAAACTCAGAGTTGAGCTCTAGCTTTTCCTTTGATTCATCACTTTTTAACAGAAACTTTTCTGAGCATCCTTATGTTATAGTTGGGGTTATTGTCACAGTTTTATAGAAGAGGAAACTGAGTATCAAACAGGTTAAATGACTTCCCAGGATGTCTATACTATTAAAAACTGAGATGAATTGGAACGAAGTCTGATTTAGAGTCCAAGTTGCCCAATACTAAATGATGCAATCCTCTGCTGTTAATGATGAAAATCACATATAAGTGGATACCTCAAAAGTTCCTGCACATTAAAAGATAGGTTTATTCGGGTTCTAAAAATTTTGAAATCCATGCAAAGTTCTTATAATATGGAGTTTTCATAAAATTTATGAAGATCCTTCCTTCATATGTATGAATTTCAAAATATTTTTACAAGAGCCGGTGCTGTGGCATAGAAGGTTAAGCCTCCATCTGTGGTGCTGGCATCCCATATAGATGCAGGTTCAACTCCTGGCTGCTCCACTTCCAATCCAGCCCCCTGCTAATGCACCTGGGAAAGCAACACAGGATGAATCAAACTCTTGGGCCCCTGCATCCATGTGGAAGACTCAGAAGAAGCTACTGGTTCCTGGCTTCAGCCTAGCCCAGTTCCAGCCATTGCTGCCATTTGGGGAGTGAACCAGTGGATGGGAGATTCTCTCTCTCTCTCTCTCTCTCTCTCTCTCTCTCTCTCTCTGTCTTCCAAATAAATAATAAATAGATCTTTGAAAAACAATTTTACAACAAAATAAACTTAATTTTCTAGAAACTTTTTGAAATATCTTCACATGATGATAGTACTATAAGATTGTAAAGAAACTGAAAAATTCCTATCATCTAGTGACACTGTAGCCATTATAACATCAGAGCACAATGCATTATTCACATTTGTCGTTGATACTGGTACAAACAAACCCAATGCTCTGCCAGTCATATGAAAGCATGTATGTAGGCCAGCGCCGTGGCTCAATAGGCTAATCCTCCACCTGCGGCGCTGGCACACCTGATTCTAGTCCCGGTAGGGGCGCCGGATTCTGTCTCAGTTGCTCCTCTTCCAGTCCAGCTCTCTGCTGTTGCCTGGGAGTGCAGTGGAGGATGGCCCAGGTGCTTAGGCCCTGCACCCCATGGGAGACCAGGAGAAGCACCTTGCTCCTGGCTTTGGATCAGCGCGGTGCGCTGGCCGCAGCGTGCCGGTTGCAGTGTCCATTGGAGGGTGAACCAATGGCAAAGGAAGACCTTTCTCTCTGTCTCTCTCTCACTGTCCACTCTACTTATCAAAAAAAAAAGTATGCATGGTATATAATACTTAATAATTACAATAAACAATTGTTGTTGGGTTCTGTATTTAATGTATCACACATTTAATTCTTATTTGAGCATCTACTCCTACTTATAAAACAGAAGATTAGGCAAAACCGTATGCTATGGTATTCTGGCAGCAGACTTATTCATCTCGTGTATACTGTGTTTCTTGATCACATTGTTTTCTCTGGCACTTGATTTAACTTTTGGTTATTTTGTTCACCAAGGCCCTAGGCACACAGTATTCAATGATAATGTTGCCCATAAAAGAACCACATTTAATGATTGACCTGGGAAAAAAATTAGAAATGATTAAGCACTACAAATGTGGAAAATCAGTGATGGTTATTGCTCACCTGTCAGGTATGTCCCAGAATGATAGATGCTTTTAAATGATCTGTCTCATTGACGGCAATGATAGTAACAAAAATGTGAGAAAGGCTCCTGTCAGGTAGGGAGAATCTTCTGTTGATCTGAATTGAACATCAGACACAAAAGTATATCTCTCTCAGTGTCGAGATGATCCTGGCCAAAGCAAAAGGTTTGTTGGCACTATTAAGAAAAGCCTGGTCCTCTGCTATGATGTTAAATTTACTGTTAGCACTGGGTGGTTTAAATGATTAAAGAATCAGTATTCATTACACAATGTGAAAGTCAGTGGTGAGTCTGTGAATGCTGATGTGAAAGCAGCTGAAGAATGCTGGAACCTGTACCTAAGCTGTGGAGGAAAACGACTTGCAGAGCAAACCTTCAATATGGATGAAACTCCATCTTGGAAACATGCCTATAGGACATTCATACTTATGAAGGCCTAATCAATGCCGGGTTCCAAGATTTTTCAGAGTGGGATAACATTATTGCTTGGGGCAATGCTGCAGGCTACAAATTGAAACCCTCAGTGATCTGGCACAGCAAGAACCCCAGGGTCTTCAAAACTTCCATAAGCACGCACTGCCTGCCAGTGTACTACAGGAATGAGAAGAAGTCACAGACGACCCAGCTCTTCTTCCACTGCTCTCCAGGACTGCTATGCTAGCGAAATGGAGAAGTCCCTTTTGGAGAATAACATACCTTTCAAGATTCTCACTGATAGTGTTCTCTCAGCTCCTCCTTTATTGGTTATCTTCATTCCAATATATTTGATAGTCTCGTATCAAAGTGTTTCTCCTCCAAACACCACCTCTTAGATCCAATTAGTGCATGAGACAATTCTGTAAGCGTCTGAGGCCTGCTACCTGAGAAGTATCTATCCCAAAGATACTGCTGCAACTGAGGATGACACTAAGAAGACACAAACGCAATTCTGGATGGATCACCTGGGTGCCGGCATGTGGATACTGGTCCCCAAGCATTTGGGCCAACTTCCACTGCTTTCCCAGGTGCACTAGCAGGGAGCTGGATCAGAAGTGGAGCAGCCGGGATTTGAATTGGTGCTATGCCACAGTGCTGTCCCCTTGAGTTTTAAACCAAAAAGTTTAAAAATAAAAAATAAAATAAAATAGTTGAAATAGAAAAAAAAGAGCTTATAGCATAAGGATCTAAAGAAAGAATATGTTTGTACAGCTGTATGTTTGTGTTTAAAACTGTTACTACAAAGAAATAAAAAAGTTAAAAAACTAAAAATGTTTAATGTATAAAAGTTAGAGTAAACTAAGATTAATATAGTATTGGAGAGAAAATGTCTTCTACATTTAATGTAGCCTAAGGGTATGGTGATGTATTGATTGCAGCACTGTAATGTCTTAGGCCTACACAATCACCCACCACTCACTCACTGATTTCCTCCCAAGAAATTTCCAGTCCTGCAAGGCCCATTCCATGGTAATATTTACCATTGTTTTACAATCTCCTAGCAGGGGTGGGGAAACATTTTTCTGCCCAGGACCATTTGGATGTTTATAACATCATTCACGGGCCATACAGAATTATCAATGTCAAAACTAGACTGCTATAGATTTAGTGAATTTCAAGTCCTACCTGCAGTTGCCTTAGCAGGGGCAGACCAAATGATTTTTTTTTTTGACAGGCAGAGTGGACAGTGAGAGAGAGAGACAGAGAGAAAGGTCTTCCTTTTGCAGTTGGCTCACCTTCCAATGGCCACCACGGCAGGTGCGCTGTGGCCGGCTCACCGCGCTGATGCGAAAGCAGGAGCCAGGTGCTTCTCCTGCTCTCCCATGGGGTGCAGGGCCCAAGCACCTGGGCCATCCTCCACTGTACTCCCGGGCCACAGCAGAGAGCTGTTCTGGAAGAGGGGCAACCGGGACAGAATCCGGCACCCCTACCAGGACTAGAACCCGGTGTGCCTGCGCCGCAAGGTGGAGGATTAGCCTATTGAGCCACAGCTCCAGCCTCAGACCAAATGATTTTGCAAGCTGTATACGGCTCAGAGGCTGGAGGTTTCCCACCCTTGCTATAGCATTAAATACAGTAGCATGCTGTACAAAATTATAGGCTATGAGCAACAGGTTATACTACATAGCCTAACTGTATAGTAGGCTATCTCATCCTGGTTTGTGTGAAGTAAGTACACTCTATAATGCTCACATAATAAAGAAATAGACTAAAAGTGAATTTCCCAGAACTTTCCCATTTGTCCTTTGATGCATAGCTGTATTATCTCTTCACTTGGAGACTGTGCAGCAAGCGATGGATAAATCCACACTAAGATTATAAACTCAATGCAAGTGATAATAAGAATAAGTAATTATAATCGTAGAAAGAAATATTTACCATTAATTTATTACATATGAAGTAACTAAAGGCTTTATCTACATTTTTCATCTGATTTTCATTACAATCCTAAACATTGGGTACTCATTTTAGTTCTGACTACCATAAAATTACCGTAAAGTGGCTTAAATAATAGATTTCCTCACAGTTCTGGGGACTAGAAGTTTGAGATCAGAGTACCAGCTTGGTTGTTCACTGGTAATGGCTCTCCCTTTGGCTTGTAGATGACCATCTTCTCTCTGATATTAGATGACGAGGGGAGGGAGCAAAAACAAGCCCTCTGACACCTTCTTATCAGCACCAATCCCATCAGAAGGGTCTCACCCTAATCACCACATCCAGACCTAATTATCTCCCAGTGTCCTTATCTTCCAATACCATTCAACTGGGGGCTGAGGCTTCAATATTTGAGTGGGTTGGGACACAATTGAGTCTATAGAAATTCTGATTATTCTCATACTGAAATGAAAAAAAAAATGCCAGTGAGGTTGAGTAACTCACTAAAGGTGTGTGAATGGCCAGGCACAGACTTGAAGGTTATTGCAGGATGCTACTCAAAATAGACCTTAGAATTCAGAGCTCCTCTGCTAATAATTGTATCAATGGGCTCTCCATAGTACTCCACTCAACTCACTCAAGTAACTTACTGAAAGGGAGGGAATACTCAAGTATTTTCTTTGATCTGTTGGAAACAAAATTCACTGTTTAATGAAAATGTTTTATTTTTAAAGAGGTTACTTTCATTTCTGGAAAGCAGGTTGGTGATAGTAAGTATTCAGCCCATGTAACGTGTTAAAAATTTTTTAGTCCATTAATAATATCTGTCACTTTAAGTACCATGGCTCTTCTGGGTACTCTTCAAGGAGAAATCAAGTGTCATATTTGCCAGTGCTTCTGTGTGGCGTTAATAATGTGGATTATGTGACATTTTTCATCTGTGCCAAATACAAACAGGAGAAAAATTGACTCTAGCTTTTTGGCTCAGGGTCCTGAAGCAGCAGTTAAATGTTGTTAGAGTAATTTTAATGGAAAACACCAACTGGAAGAACTAGGCCTGATCTTACCTTATGATCAAGATGCTCAATCAAATTCAATAAAACCACTAAGTCATAAACTCAGTAGATTGCTTTTTATTAATTAAAAATAAGTCATCACAAAATTTAAAATAATTTTAATGAACAAAATTTAATAACCAAACCCTCAATGATAAATTAAATATTCTTAGTAATGAACAACTAAATAGCCTGTCCGAATTATAGCTTTGTTGAAATGAGGTTTCTAGCCAGATCAGGTATAGTAGAATGTTGACTACCTAAAGGTATTGTCTCTCTAGTGATGTCATAGTGGTGATTGAAATTCAGTCACATCATCCACATATAAATTAAAAATCAAGTGAAATTGTTGGTCCTTTTCTCCTTCATGCCTTCTTTGGTTTTTGTTTACAATCTCTCTCTCTCTCTCTCTCTCTCTCTCTCTCTCTCTCTCCATAAACCCTTATATCTCCTCCTGGTTTTGCCAAGAATCCTGAGTAGATTGTATAACAACCTACCTTCTTGTCATTATCTTTTAAATCTGACCAAGCATGTCTCATTCCTCTAGAAGCGTATTTACTCTCTTGTGAATTAAGTTTAATTAGGTACATAAAACTTTGGATAGCAACTTAAAAAATTTTGTTTTAAAATAGACTGTGAATCTGTAGGTTCATGATTTTTTCAAATATAGATTCATTGAAATTGCAAAGAAATTGCTAGGGAGGTTCCGTGCGCTGTTTACTCAGCCTGACCCTAATGTTAACATCTTACATAAATTTAATGCACAGTCCTAAGTCTGAAGATTTTCTTTCATACTGTTTTCTAAAAGTTTTAGATTTTTATTTAATTCTAAGACTATTTTGAATTATTTTGGTATAAGATGTAAGTTAGGTGAAACTTAATTTACTTTGTGTATGGAGGTCCAATTATTCCAGCACCATCTGTTGAAAGGCTATCTCTCCTCCACTAAATTGTTTTTGCATCTATGTCAAAAATTAATTGGACTAAAAAGTTTAATTGGGTGCATTTGTGTGAGTCTCTTCTGTTCCACTGCTCTATGTGTCTGGACTTCAACTACTAGCATGTTGTCTTAATCACTGTAGTTAATGAAACATTAAAGAGATTTTGAGTAAAATTGTAGTTCATTGTTCCAACTATTTCTCTGAAATAAGCCCACTCTATAAAATCACAGAAAATAACATTAATGATTCCAAGTAGACAGAAATAACACAAATGCACACACAAATAAATATTATATCACAAAGTTCCCCAGCATAAATGGCAATATTATCTTTCCCAGGTAACCTATTAATAGGCAATTTTGAATCATAAATAAATTTACCCTTCATAGTTTTGATTATTTAACAACAATCATCACCTGCATACAATTTCCACATACTTATTAACATACAAATTTTTCCACAATTTAGAGAATCCCAATTTTTGCCCCCTTTATTTCTTTTTGTTTAGTTTACCCTCCAGAGTCTCATAAACTGGGGCTGTGCTATCTATTTTTAATCTTATGCACATTATGAGTTTCTAATTTCAATTAAGCTTTCTTTTATCCTTCTGCATTTAATTACAGCTTCATTGCTTTCTTTTAAGATTATATGTATTATTTATAAAATTAGCAATATTTTTATTCACAAAACCTTATCTTTTATTTTATTATAAAAACATAATCAACATAGAATAGTTAGGAAAATATGGGCAAAAAGCAAAAGGAAAATGAAACTATCCAAAATTCTATCATCCAGAAAACATAATGCTACCATTTTAACATATATTCTTCCAGTCTATCTTTCTCTCCACATTAATAGAGAGATTATGATGGTATATGAAAGATAAATCAATACATAGATGAGAAAGTTAAAGCAGGTTTGACATAAAAGACACAGTTATACACTTAATTGTTTGTAGTTTCCATATTTGCAAATTTTAGTACTCACTCAAACTCATTTGTCATTCTCAAATTAGTACTTGCAGCACTGTAATGGTCATTCATGGCTATGTACAGACCAGTGGACAATTTGAATCACCTGGTGCATGCATTCCCAGCTGAAGTGGAATTAAGAGACAGCATTGTTTCAGCTTTCCTACTATAAACAAGTGATTTTTTTAGTGTCTGTTTAGTTTCATATTTTTTCTTTTTTCTCATGTTTTTTATTAATGATTTTATTAATTAAAATGTGCTCCCCAAGCATAGTACTGAAGTGATATTTAATGTTTCTAAACATGGGGAAGATGTGGAATGTGCCATATGAGGAAAATATTTGTTTTAAAAACTCTTCATTCAGGTATGAGTTATTGTACTGCTGGCCATGAGCTCAATGTTAATGAATCATCAACATCTGTAAAAAAAGATGTCATTGGGGTGAGCATTTGGTGTAGTGGTTACGATTGATCCTATATCAAAGTGTCTGTATTTAACTCTTGGCTCCACTCTTGATTCTAATTTCCTGCTATTGTTTATCTTGAAAGGTAACAAATGACTGCTCAAGCAGTTGAGTTCCTGGCACTCACTTGAGTTCTTGACTCCTAGTTTGGCCCAGGACATCTTTGGCTACTGTGGGTATCTGGGAGTGAATCAGTGGATAGAAACTCTCCTATCTCCCTCTCTCTCTGTTTTTCTCTCTCTCTCCCCACTCCCCGTAAAATACTAAATAAAAATAGAATTTTCAAAAGAAGAACATATGTCTTCTTAAAACAATAGAAAAGTCGTTAAGCAACAACACATAAAGAGATGTATTCATCACTGAACAAACATATTGTGACCAGAAGCTCATGGGAATCTAATCTTTCATTTCCCCTGGGAGCAATTGTTTAGTACTCACTAATGAAATATTCGTGGTAACTACTACAGTGTAGTGAATAATGAAAACCCACTTTTATGAAGGCAATATCCTACAGTATGTATGATTTTGTGTGCACTTTTCACTCCTTATATTTTTAAATAAGAAAAAGTGGATGCATAAATATTGTTTAAATGTGTAGTGCAAATAAATCTCCAAGAAGGTCCAATTAAAATGTTCTTATGACTCTAATGTTTCTTCTTACAGCTCTTTGTACAAGATTCTGAGCCACTCTTCTTGATCTAGGATTTCATTTCTTGGTGACTTTTATGGATGGTTTCAAGTTGAATCTGAAGTCATTTTTTCGCTTATTTAATTGTCTCAGATATTTCTCTTTTCAAGTTGTCTCTCTTCTTGGACTAGATAGAATACTTTCTTCAACACAAAACAAGCTTCCTTCCTTTCCTTAGCAGAGACTACTTTATTCCTTTTCTTTTCTTTCTTCTTTAACTGTAGTCCCTGTTTTATTCTTGTTTTTTTTTCTATCATAATTTATTGATTAGATATTAATCACATCTTTCCCCTTTATTCTGGCACATACCATGTCTTGCTGAAATTCTCTTTATGCTGCTTCATTTTTTTTAGTGCATAAAGATTTTTCCTCTTATTCCTTTGGACAAATTTTGCTAGCTTACGTACATCAAATTCTCTATCTACTTGGGTTCTTAACATTAGCTCATTTGTGATAACATCAGTTTTATAATATGACCTGATCTTTGGCAAATGGCATAAATGTGTCCTTGTAATTGGTCCAAATTAAGTGTTTAAGATGACAAGGGTACACCCACATGACTTCTTAAACTATATCAGAACATATGCGACCCAATCCCCTTATCAACTAAATCTTATCAAAATACCTCTTATTCTTTAATGGCTAATTTTCTTTGCCAACTTGAATGTGTTAATGGATATTCAGCTAGTAAAATATCATTTCAGGATGTTTCTTTGAGAGTATTTATGAAAGACATGGGCATTGAATCAATAGAGTAAGTAAATAAGATCTTCCCTCACTCGTCTGGATGGCATTAGAGAATCTGTTGAGGTCCTAAATAGAAGAAAAAAGATGGAGGATGGACTAATTCACTCTCATTCTCCTTGCAATGAGTCATCCATCTCCTCCTGAACTGAGAGATTCTGGCTCGCAGGACTTCAGGTCCACCTTCCCCTTGGATTTCAGGCGTTGGACTTAGAGTTTCCCTTGTTCACCACTGGCTTTCATGTTTTCTAGCACACAGATGGCATAGAGGGCTTCTAAGGCTTTAGAATTGTATGAGTCAATTTCTAAAATGAATATGTATATAATCTTTTCTTCTGTTACTCTGGAGAACCTGAAGTAATACAGTCCCTAAATGAGAAGTACCTGACAACACAATCTTGTTTGTGGAACATTTTTTTAAAAAATAACTGTGTTGTTCCATCCAAATATCCCTTCCCTTTTTATGGGACTACTTCATTTCTAAAAAAGAACTCATCCCTAGTCTACTCAGTAGAACCATTAGCTAGGATTTTCTCATATCCCTGGTCGTCCTCGTCTTGAGCATTTTCAAGTCTCAGAATCATTTCTCTACTGATCTGACAATCATGTTAACTTCTTACTCAGAGGAATTAAAATGACTACAAATAAAACTCTTAGATTAAAGCAATTATAGTGGTAATCAGCATAATTCAGAACATGTGTAATTAACACAACACAATTATTTTATAAATTAATCAATTCCCAACACACGCTTGCTTGCTCTGTACCTACATTCAATCTTGTGTGTGATAGTGTGTGATATAACTTTATTGCAAATTCTTCACAATGCCTTACCTAACCCCACCCCATCACAGCTCCTTCAATACTGTTATTCCCTTTTAATTTGTGCTGAAAGCAAAACAAAAATACCAGCATTTACTATTTTATTTTCTTCTCCTTTTTTCTCTCTCCTTGCCCTTTATTTAACCTCCCCTTTATTTTATTCTGCTCCAAATCTTATATTGATTTCTGTCGTCTCTTTTACAGATTCCTTTTGCAGCTGGTGAATGACACTAAATATCTACCTCAAATAACATCAGGGGAATAGCACTTTCCTGTCCTGTTTTATTCAAGTCTCTGCAAGAAAATCACTTCTATCCCCTGAATTGACTTTAGAACACTTCTGTAAGACATGTGCACACTCACTCAATACTTGGTCACAACTTCAATTTCTTGGCCTTCTTGTTCTTCTCTACAACTCATGACTTATATAGACCTGTTGGTGTTTTTATTTTCCTTTTTCTCCATATGGATAATGCTAGCATAACTTAAATCAGTGCCATACTCTGCCTGAAAGAATTATGAGAAGTTACCTCTACCAGATAATCAGGTATAATTATTTAAACTCTTTCAACATTTAAAAACAAACAAGTAAAAAAAACACAGATAAGTTCTGATATTCTATGGCATTGCAAGGTGACTACAATCAATAATAATGTATTGTATATTCCAAAATAGCTAGAGGAGAGGATTGTGGACATTTCACCACAAAGAAATGATAAGGATTGGGGTAATGAATGTGCTAATTATTTCAACTTGGTCATTATACAATGTAGAAAGGGGAGGGTTGCGGGTGGGAGGGAAGTTATGGGGGGAGAGCCATTGTAATCTATAAGCTGTATTTTGGAAATTTGTATTCTTTAAATAAAAGCGTTATAAAAATAAAAACAGAAATATCACATTGTACCCCATACATATGAAAAATGTTACGTAAGTGAAAA
Organism: Sylvilagus floridanus; assembly: GCA_949820135.1. Lineage (NCBI taxonomy): Eukaryota > Metazoa > Chordata > Mammalia > Lagomorpha > Leporidae > Sylvilagus > Sylvilagus floridanus. Next base: position 71,446,360 of record OX463223.1, on the reverse strand, counting down.
TTAAAATAAAACTTTAAAAAAGCTCCTTATTTCTGTGAAAGTGATTTATTGTAAGGACATAAAAGATAATACAGAAGACATGAAACAACCTAGTTACTATAGGTCGTGACCCATGGAAACTAGAAAACCGTTTTAGTGCACATTGTCTTAATGTCCTCTTAACAATATGCATCCATTGTTTGTTATGTCAACACTTTACCATTTAGGTAATTTATTTTCTCAATTTCCTGCTTGTAATGCTTCTATGGATACCCACAGTCTGAATCTTTTCTAACTCAATGCTTACGGTAATGTAATCCTTCTTCTGCCATATGGCTTCTGCACTATTACTATCTATTGACTATCTCTTTTCAACCTCCTGCAAAGACAAGATGTAGTCTAGATATCCAATCAAAATCTACTGCACAGTGTACTTTTGAGGCAGAATTTTCATATGAATTGTCTAAGAAGCCAGTCATTAGATGTTTCCCTATGTAGTGGACATAGAAATGTGCCACCAAGATACTCACTTCCAGGAAGGACTTGGCCCAACTTCTAGGAATAATGTCAGCAAGCAGTCTCTAACAGTCAGTTACTTCTATGTTTCTCTCAGCTGCAGAGACTTGACTTTCTCACATTTCTCTTGGGAACATTTGTTTAGTATCCAGTAATTGAATATGTTGGCAACTTTATAGAACATAACTATAGGTTAGTGAAAATGAGAATCAGCTTTATATCTTTAAAAAAATAAAATCTTATAGTACATATGATATTGCATACGATTTTCACTGCTGGTGTGCTATTTTTTTCTAAAAGAAAAAGTGGTTACATAAATATTATTTAAATGAGTGATGAAAACAAGCCTAGGAAGAACCCTTCCTGTCGTGGACCTCATTCAGTTACTAATCCCAGTGTAACCATACAAGCCTGATCATTTCAACACACTGTGGGATCCTTTGACAGGGGATATATACTAAGAGCTCCTATTGGATTTCGTAGAGGCTTTGTTGAGCCTGCATGGCAGTTTAAATTCCTCTTCCGAAAATTATTTCCACTCCTTACCTTCCCCAAGTATTGCTCATTAAATACCTGCACACTAAATACATACCAGCATCAACTTCCAGAGAGCCCATCCTGTGGCATTGAAAGCCAGAAATGCTGCAAGGAGCTGGGTAATATGATGTGGTTTTAGAGCTGAATCAGTTGATTGTGAAGACCCCATCATTGGTGGTAGCTAGAAAAGCAGACAAGTCCTAGCGTAAAGTGGCAATGAACAAAAACTCAGAGAAGAATTTAGATAGATAGACAGATAATATATTAGAAAGTAAACCATGGGGCTGGTGCTGTGGCGTTGTGGGTAAAGCCTCTGCCTGGAGTGCTGGCATCCCATATGGGTACCAGTTCAAGTTACAGTTGCTCCACTTCTGATCCAGCTCTCCGCTATGGCCTGGGAAAGCAGTTGAAGATGACCCAAGTCCTTGGACCCCTGCACCCACGTGGGAGACCCAGAAGAAGCTCCTAGCTCCTGACTTTGGATCAGCTCATCTATGGCCATTGTGGTCATTTGGGGAGTGAACCAGTGAAATGAAAGACCTCTCTCTTTCTCTCTCTGGCTCTACATCTCTCTGTAACTCTGTCTTTAAAATAAATAAGATAAATCTTTTTTTTTTAAACACTAGCAATTCTGACCCACCCAGTTGAGTTTGTTTGTTTGTTTTTTATTTTTGATTTTTGACAGGCAGAGTGGACAGTGAGAGAGAGAGACAGAGAGAAAGGTCTTCTTTTTGCCGTTGGTTCACCCTCCAATGGCCGCCGCGGTCGGCGCACTGCGGCTGGTGCACCGCGCTCATCCGATGGCAGGAGCCAGGTGCCAGGTGCCAGGTGCTTTTACTGGTCTCCCATGGGGTGCAGGGCCCAAGCACTTGGGCCATCCTCCACTGCACTCCCAGGCCACAGCAGAGAGCTGGCCTGGAAGAGGGATAAGCGGGACAGAATCTGGCACCCCTACCAGGACTAGAACCTGGTGTGCCGGCGCTGCAAGGTGGAGGATTAGCCTGTTGAGCCACGGCACCGGCCCAAAATAAATCTTAAAAAAAGAAAAAAAATTAGAGGAGAGTGGCAAGATGGCAGAATAGGAAGGGAGCACACTGATAGTCTGGGAAGAGACAGTTCAATAAAAGTGGAGATACAGCAGGTTCAAGGAAAAGTTGGGGAAGAAACAGCAGAGGAAACTCTTCCGGAACTAGTGATTCACGGTGGACTTGCATGGAGGGCGTGGGAGCCCACGGCTCGGGACACCAGCAGCAGAATCAATGCACCAGTGCTAGAACGTGAGGTGAGCTGAACCTCAATAGCCTGAGACACTGGTGGGAAAGCGGAAGGAGGATCCTATAGGGAATGAGGCTTGAAGCCCCGTGGGGGAAGTTCACCAGGCTAACTAGAAGAAAGATGAGGAAAAAAAAATAGTGACTGGTATGGACACAAGTTTCTCTCTCTCCGCTCACCTCTCAAAGGTGAGCAAGACAAAGAGCAGGCGCCATTTTGGACATACATAAAAGCGGTGTGACCTCAGGGCTGCACCCACCCTCAGCCAAGCAGAAAAACCTGACTCTGGGTGGGGGGGTGAAATAACAGGAGATTAGTACCTAGTGAATGTGTGGTGCTAATGAACTGAGACTGTGAAAAAAGAGACAGTGGGTGAGAGAACTCACGGAATTCACGTGAGTACTCTCCAGAGACACTACAATTTGGAAACCTTGGCAACCCAGTGGGAGACTGCAGGAGAATCTGAGCCTACACTGAGGGCAGCACAGATTCCCTGTGTAGTCCTGGGGAAAGAGCAGGCGAATGTTGTACCCACAGGAGCCAGAGATCAGAAGCTGACTACCTTCAATTCCACTCAGCAGTGTGGAATTACATCCCTTCTGAATAAAAAAGAAATAAAGAAAGAAAGAAAGAAAGAAAGAAAGAAAGAAAGAAAGAAAGAAAGAAAGAAAGAGAGATTTACCACGCCTAACCTGGGAGTGTCACCTTTGGCACACCATTAACTCTGAGGAACCAAACAGAACTCTCTGGCCACACCCATCTCAAGCCTCTAAGGCTCCATCAAAAGCAGACAGTCCACTTAATACAGTCATAGTATATAAAATAAAACACAGCGAGGGAAGAAGAATCCAAATCATATCTCCACAATGCCAAGCAACAAAGACAGAAACCGAGGAAACCAGAACAAGGAGGACATTATGAGGCCCCCAAATGAACAAGGCACTCCACACCAAAATTATGAAGATGATAAGATGGAAGAAAGGCAAGATACAAATTTCAATAAATTTTGATAAGAACATTAAGAAGATTTCAAAAAAAATGCTTGAGCTATGGAAATACTTACTGGACAGGATAGAAAATCTCCTTTGATAAAATGTAATCTTAAGAGGAATCAAAATGAAACGCAGAAATTAGTAGAACAGGCAAGTGTGATAGTGAAGAGAAATCAAAATGAAATGAAGAACTCAATAGATCAAAAGACAAACACATTTGAGAGCCTAAAAAACAGAATCGGTGAAGCAGAAGAGAGAATATCGGAATTAGAAGACAGAGCACAGGATAGTATACAGTCAAACCAAAGAAAAGAAGAGGAAATTAGAAATCTAAAAAATATTGTTGGGAATCTACATGATACTATTAAAAAACCCAACATTTGGGTTCTAGGAGTTCCTGAAGGCATATGTAGAGAGAAAGGATTAGAAGTCCTTTTTAGTGAGATACTAGCAGAAAACTTCCTGGGTTTGGAGAAGGACAGAGACATCCAAGTACAGGAAGCTCATAGAACCCCCAATAAACATGACCAAAAGAGATCCTCACCACGACATGCTGTAATCAAACCCACCACAATGAAACATAAAGAGAAGATTCTAAAATGTACAAGAAAAAAATGTCAGATTACTCTCAGAGGATCTCCAATTAGACTCACAGCTGACTTCTCATCAGAAACCCTACAGGCTAGAAGAGAATGGTGAGACATAGCCCAGGTACTAAGAGAGAAAAACTGCCAGCCGAGAATATTATATCCTGAAAAGCTCTCATTTGTGAATGAAGGTGAAATAAAGACCTTTCATAGCAAACAGAAATTGAAAGAATTTGTCACCACTTGTCCATTCCTGCAAAAGATGCTTAAAGATGTGTTACACTCAGAAACACAGAAACATGGCCATCAATATGAAAGAAGGTAAAGGAAGAAAACCTTCAACAGTAAAAGATCACAGGTAGTTCAAAGCATATATTAGCAAATATCTTTGGCAAATGGCAGGGCAAAGTTACTACTTATCAATAGTCACATTGGGAGAGAATGATCCAACATGGGAAGCAGGATACACAGCAGACTCATAGAATGGCAGATGTCCTAAATAGCACTCTGGCCTCAGAATCAGTCCTTGAGGCATTCGGATCTGGCTCAAGAGCCCATGAGAATATTTTAGGCATGGAAAGCTAAGACACTCTGGAAAAAACAGAAGACCTAAATGAAAGATCTCGGCGAGTGAGATCCCAGTGGAAAGAACGGGGCCATCAAAGAAGGAGGTACCTTTCTCTGAAGGGAGGAGAGAACTTCCACTTTGACTATGGCCCTGTGGGAATAAGATCGAAGTCGGCTAACCCTAAAGGCTTCCATAGCCTCAGCAACTCATGACCAGAGCCTAGGGAGATTACTGACGCCATAAACAAGAGTGTCAAATTGTTAAATCAACATCAGGAGTCACTGTGTACTTACGTCTCATGAGGGATATGTCCTTAATGTGTTATCCAATGTGAAATAATGCTATTACTAGTACTGAAACAGTATTTTTACACTTTGTGTATCTGAGTGGGGGCAAACTGATGAAATCTTTACATAGTATATATTGAATCGATCTTCTTTATATAAAGATAATTGCAAATGATTAAAAAATCTTGGTGTTAAACTGGAAATTGCATAGACAATTAATCAATTTTTTAAAAAAAAAATCATGTAGGATCTCTGTCCTTAATGTGCTGTACATTGTGAATTAATACTATAACTAGTACTCCAACAGTATTATCATTTTGTGTCTCTATGCGAGGGCAAACCGTTGAAATCTTTACGTAATATGTACTAAATTGATCTTCTGTGTATAAAGAGAATTGAAAATGAATCTTGATGTGAACAGAAGGGGAGAGGGAGCGGGAAAGGGGAGGGTGGGGGGAGGGAGGGAAGTTGTGGGGGGGGGAGCCATTGTGGTCCATGAGCTGTTCTTTGGAAATTTATATTCTTTAAATAAAAGCTTTATATAAATAAATAAATAAATAAATAAATATGAACTTTAAAGATGAAAAAAAAAATAGTCACATTGAACATTAATGGCCTGAACTGTCCAATTAAAAGACACAGATTGGCTGAATGGATTAAGGAAAAAAACCCATCTATTTGTTGCTTACAAGAAACACATCTTTCCAACAAAGATGCATACAGACTGAAAGTGAAAGGCTGGAAAAAGATATACCATGCCAACAGAAATGAAAAAAGAGCCAATGTTGCCATCTTAATATCAGACAAAATAAACTTTAACACAAAAAATGTTAAGAGAGACAAAGAGCGGAACTATATAATGATTAAGGAATGAATTCAACAGGAAGATATAACGATTATCAATGTAAATGCACCTAATTACAGGGTACCAGTTTATTTAAACGATTTGTTAAGGGACTTAAAAGAAGACTTAGAAACCAATACAATAGTACTGGAGGACTTCAATACTCCACTCTCAGAAATAGACAAATCAACTGGACAGAGATCCACAAGGAAACAACAGATTAAATAGGCACTATAGCCCAAATGTATCTAACAAATATCTATAGAACATTCAATCCTACATCTAAGGATTTTACAGTCTTCTTGGCAGTACATGGAACGTTCTCTAGGATTGACGACATAATAGGCCATAAAGAATTATTATCATACAATGCAGCTTCTCAGACCATAAAGGAATGAAGTTGGAAATTAGCAACTCAGGAATCCCTAGAGCATATGCAAAGACATGGAGATTGAACTACATGCTCCTGAATGAACATTGGGTCACAGAAGAAATCGAAAGAGAAATCAAAAACTTTCTGGAATTAAATGAAGATAACAACACAACATAACTAAACTTATGGGATACAGCAAAAGCAGTGTTAACAGGAAAGTTTATAACAATAGGTGCCTACTTCAAGAGATTGGAAAGACACCAGATAGATGAGCTTTCAATTCATCTCAAGGATCTAAAAAATCTACAGCAAAGCAGACCCAAAGCTAGTAGGAGAAGAGAAATAATTAAAATCAGAGAAGAAAACAACAGGATTGAATCCAAAAACAACATTAAAAAAAATCAGCAAAACAAGGAGCTGGTTTTTTGAAAAAATAAAGAAAATTGACACCCGATTGGTCCAACTAACTAAAAAAAGAAGATAAAAGACCCAAATCATTAAAATCAGAGATGAAAAAGGAAACGTAACAGCAGACACCACAGAAATAAAAAGAATTATCAGAAATTACTACAAGGACTTGTATGCCAGCAAACAGGGAAACCTATCAGAAATGGATAGATTTCTGGACACAAGCAATCTACCTAAATTGAACCAGGAAGACATAGAAAACCTAAACAGACCCATAAGTGAGACAGAAATTGACACAGTAATAAAGACCCTCCCAACAAAGAAAAGCCCAGGAACAGATGGATTCATTGCTAAATTCTACCAGACATTTAAAGAACTAACTCCAATTCTTCTCCAACTATTCAGAACAATCGAAAAAGAGGGAATCCTCCCAAATTCTTTCTATGAAGCCAGCATCAACTTAATTCCCAAGCCAGAAAAGATGCAGCATTGAAAGAGAATTACAGACCAATATCCCTGATGAACATAGATGCAAAAATCCTCAATAAAATTCTGGCAAATAGAATGCAACAACACATCAGAAAGATCATCCACCCAGACCAAGTGGAATTTGTCCCTGGTATGCAGGGATGGTTCAATATTCGCAAATCAATCAATGTGATACACCACATTAACAGACTGCAGAAGAAAAATCATATGATTATCTCACTAGATGCTGAGAAAGCATTTGATAAAATACAACACCCTTTCATGATTACAACTCTAAGCAAACTGGGTATGGAAGGAACATTCCTCAATACAATCTAAGCAATTTATGAAAAACCCACAGCCGGCATCCTATTGAATGGGGAAAAGTTGGAAGCATTTCCACTGAGATCAGGTAGCAGACACTTGAAGCCCAATCTCACCATTGCTATTCAATGTATTTCTCGAAGTTTTAGCCAGAGCTATCAGGCAAGAAAAAATTAAAGGGATACAAATGTGGAAGGAAGAACTCAAAATATCCCTCTTTGCAGATGATATGATTCTTTATATAGGGAACCCAAAGAACTCTACTAAGAGACTATTGGAACTCATAGAAGAGTTTGGCAAAGTAGCAGGATATAAAATCAATGTACAAAAATCAACAGCCTTTGTATTCACAGGTAAAGCCATGGCTGAGAAAGAACTTCTAAGATTAATTCCATTCACAATAGCTATAAAAACAATCAAATACTTTGGAATAAAATTGACCAAGTACATTAAAGATCTCTATGATGAGAATTACAAAATCTTAAAGAAAGAAATAGAAGAGGATAACAAAAAATTGAAAAATCTTCCATGATCATGGATTGGAAGAATCAATATCATCAAAATGTCCATTCTCCCTTGTGCTGACTGTTGTTGTACAATGTGGTACTTTATGCATTTTAGTATTTTTTTTATTCTAGTACTAAGGTTGAGCTCTGTAATTAACACACAGTTATTCTTGGGTGTTTGAAGTTTGACTGAAAAGTGATCCCTATGAAATATGAGAGCGGGAATGGGAGAGGGAGGAGATGTGCTGTTTGGGACATGCTCAATCAGACTTGTCCCAAATGATGGAATTGGAATCGTGCCAGGGGATTCCAATACAGTCCCATCAAGGTGGCATGTACCAAGACCATCTCACTAGTCCAAGTGATCAATTTCAGTTCACAATTGATCCCACTGATAGGTCTAAGAGTCAAAGGGATCACACAAACAAGACTAGTGTCTGCTAATACTATCTGATAGAATGAAAAAGGGAGAGAATGATCCAACATGGGAAGCGGGATACACAGCAGACTCATACAATGGCAGATGTCCTAAATAGCACTCTGGCCTCAGAATCAGCCCTTAAGGCATTTGGATCTGCCTGAAAAGCCCATGAGAGTCTTGGAAAGCCAAGACACTCTGGAAAAAAAAAAAAGAAGAACTAAATGAAAGATCTCTGCGAGTGAGATCCCAGTGGAACGAATGGGGCCATCAAAGGAGAGAATGATCCAACATGGGAAGCGAGATACACAGCAGACTCATAGAATGGCAGATGTCTTAAATAGCACTCTGGCCTCAGAATCATCCCTTAAGAGATGGTGTGGGAAAGGGGAGGGTTGCTGGTGGGAGGGAAATTATGGGGTGGTGAGCCATTGTAATCCATAAGCTGTACTTTGGAAATTTATATACTTTAAATAAAGCTTTATTTAAAAAAGTCCATTCTCCCAAAAGCAATTTATAGATTCAATGTGATATCAATCATAATACCAAAGACATCCTTTTCAGATCTGGAAAAAATGACGCTGAAATTCATATCGAGACACAGGAGACCTCGAAGAGTGAAAGCAATCTTGTACAACAAAAACAAAGCTGGAGGCATCACAATACCAGATTTCAGGACATACTACAGGATAGTTTTATCAAAACAGCATGGTACTGGTACAGAAACATACAGATGGATAGACCAATGGAACAGAATTAGAAACACCAGAAATGAATTCAAACATCCACAGGCAACTGATATTTGATCAAGGATCCAAAACCGATCCCTGGAGTAAGGACAGTCTATTCAATAAATGGTGCTGGGAGAACTGGATTTCCACGTGTAGAAGCATGAAGCAAGACCCCTAACTTTCACCTTACACAAAAATCCACTCAACATATTTCAAAGGTCTAAGTCTAATACCAGACATCATCAAATTATTCGAGAACATTGGAGAAACCCTGCAAGATATAGGTACCTACAATGACTTCTTGGATAAGACACTGGAAACATAGGCAGTCAAAGCCAAAATTAACATTTGGGCTTGCATCAGATTGAGAAGTTTCTGTACTGCAAAAGAAACAGTCAGGAAAGTGAAGAAGCAATCGACAGAATGGGAAAAAATACTTGCAAACTATGCTACAGATAAAGGGTTAATAACCAGAATCTACAAAGAAATCAAGAAACTCCACAACATCAAAACAAACAACCCACTGAAGAGATGGGCCAAGGATCTCAATATACATTTTTCAAAAGAGGAAATCCATTTTGCCAACAGACACATGAAAAACTGTTTAAGATCACTAGCAATCAGGAAAATGCAAATCAAAACCACAATGAAGTTTCACCTCATCCCAGTAAGAATGGCTCATATTCAGAAATCTACCAACAATAGATAATGAAGAGGATGTGGGGAAAAAGGGACATTAACCTACTGTTGGTGGGAATGCAAACTGGTAAAGCCACTATGGAAGTCAGTCTGGAGATTCCTCAGAAACCTGAATATAACCCTACCATACAACCCAGCCATTCCACTCCTTGGAATTTACCCAAAGGAAATTAAATTGGCAAACAAAAAAGCTGTCTGCACCTTAATGCTTATTGTAGCTCAATTCACAATAGCTAAGACCTGGAACCAACCCAAAATGTCCATCAACAGTAGACTGGATAAAGAAATTATGGGACATGTACTCTATAGAATACTATACAGCAGTCAAAAACAATGAAATCCGGTCATTAGCAACAAGATGGTGGAATCTGGAAAACATCATGCTGAGTGAATTAAACCAGTCACAAAGGGACAAATATCATATGTTCTTCCTGATTGGTGACAACTAACCAAGCACCAAAAAGGAAACCTGTTGAAGTGCAATGGACACTATGAGAAACAGTGAGTTGATCAGCCCTTGTCCTGACTATTGATGTACAATTTAATAACTTATCCCTTTTTGTATTTTTTTTGTTCTAGTTAATACTATTAGTTGAACTCTGTAACTAACACGCAATTGTTCTTAAGTGTTGAAATTTAACTGAAAAGTGATCCCTGTGAAATATAAGAGTGGGAATAAGAGAGGGAGGAGATGTACAATTTGGGACATGCTCAATCGGACTTGCCCCCAATGGTAGAGTTCTATATGTGCCAGGGGATTCCAATACATTCCCATCAAGGTGGCATGTACCAAGGCCATCTCACTAGTCCAAGTGTTCAATTTCACAAATGATCATAATGATAGGACTGAGATTCAAAGGGATCACACAAACAAGACTAGTGTCTGCTAATCCTAACTGATTGAATCAAAAATGGAAAGAACGATCCGACATGGGAAGCGTGATACACAGCAGATTCATAGAATGGCAGGTGTCCTAAACAGCACTCTGGCCTCAGAATCATCCCTTAAGTCATTCGGATCTGGCTGATGAGCCCATGAGAATATTTTAGGCATGGAAAGCCAAGACACTCTTGGAAAAAAATAAAAATAAGACCTAAATGAAAGATCTCTGCGAGTGAGATCCCAGTGGAAAAAACGGGGCCATCAAAGAAGGAGGTACCTTTCTCTGAAGGGAGGAGAGAACTTCCACTTTGACTATGACCCTGTCGGAATAAGATCGAAGTCCACGAACCCTAAAGGCTTCCATAGCCTCGGCAACTCATGATCAGAGCCTAGGGAGATTACTGAGGCCATAAACATGAGTGTCAAATTGTTAAATCAACTTCAGGAGTCACTGTGTACTTACGTCTCATGTGGGATCTCTGTTCTTAATGTGTTGTCCAATGTGAAGTAATGCTATAACTAGTACTCAAGCAGTATTTTTCACTTTATGTTCTGTGTGGGTGCAAACTGATGAAATCTTTACTTAATATACACTAAATCGATCATCTGCATATTAAGATAATTAAAATGAAAAAAAAGAAATAAAAGAAACCACTGCTGAAAGCTCTCACTAAGGCATTGGTGGCAGGGACACTCTGAGATCCCAGACTGGCATATTCTTCTAGTCCAGGAGAGCTGAGCACGTTAGTTTCCAACCTATAAGAGCCGTGGAATTAGAGCAAAGTTATAAGAGTAGGGCTGCACAAAACCACACAGGCAGAGTTGTCTAGAGTCTTGAGGTTTAATCCCTGCCCAGCAAAACTGCAACGATTTGTTCTCTACTTCAGCAAAAGAGGCGCACAGCCAAGACAAAGAAGATTATAAATATCCAAGACAAACAAGATTATTCTGGAACATTGAGATTTTGTTTTTTTTCTTTTACATGATGGGTTTTGGACTTCAGTTGGACCTATTACTCTTTCATTTTCTGTCTCTTTCTCTTCCTTACAATTTCTGTTTAGCCTCTGCCTATCCTACCACTGTGTTTTTTGTAGCACATAATAAGTGTGACTTCACAGATTTATAGTTGAATGGGAATTTGCCCCAGAGTAAATCATACCTTCAGTCTCACTCATCCTATTTGGACGATATTTAAAAGTGACTTAAGATAGAGATTTTAAATGTGATGTTGGAATGACTTAAGACTTTGTAGGTTGTTTGAATACAATGAATATATTTTTCATGTAAAGAAAGACATGAATTGTGGTGGGAGCAGGGGCAGAATGTTATAATCTGAGTATTTTGCTACCTCTAAAATTCATATGTTGAAATTTTAACCCTCAAGATGACAGCATTAGAATGTAGGACAAAGTTGTGGCACAGAGGGTTGAGCTACCACCTGCAGTGCCAGCATCCCAAATCAGAGCACCAGTTCAGGTTCTGGCTGCTCCACTTCTGACCCAGATCCTACTAATGGGTCTGCAGGGGGGAAATAGGAGATGGCCCAAGTGCTTGGGCCCCTGTCATCCATGAGGCCACGTAAGAGACCCAGATAGAGTTCTGGGCACCAGGGTTCAGCCTGACATATGGCTGGCCATTGTGGCCATTCGGGGAGTGAATAAGCAGATGAAAGATATTCTCTGTGTGTGTGTGTGTGAGAATGTGTGTGTGTCTTTCTCCCTTCATCCCTCTCTCCTTCTTTCTTTCACTCTATCAAATCAGTAAGATTTTTAAAAAGACATCTTGGGGACCTGTGCTGTGGCATAGCAGGTAAAGCCACCACTGCAGCGCTGGCATCCCATATGGGCACTGGTTCCAGTCCTAGCTGCTCCACTTCCAATCCAGCTCTCTGCTATGACCTGGGAAAGCAGTGAAGATGACCCAAGTCCTTGGGCCCCTGCACCCACGTGGGAGACCTGGAAGAAGCTCCTGGTCCCTGGCTTCAGATCAGCTTAGCTCCAGCCATTGTAGCCATTTGGGGTGTGAACCAGCAGATGGAAGACCTCTCTCTCTATCTCTCTCTTCCTCTCTCTCTCTCTCTCTTTCTCTCTCTGCCTCTGCCTCTCTGTAACTCTACCTTAAAAATAAGTAAATCTTTAAAAGAAAAAGCCATCTCGGGGCTGTTGGATATGATTAGATTATGAGGACTATGCTCTCATGCATGGGATTAGTGCCATCATAAAAGATATCTGAGGAAGGTTGTTTGTCCCTTCCACCATGAAAGAACACAGCTAGAAGACATGATTGAGGAAGTAGGCCTCCACTAGACAACACTAACACCTTGATCTTGTATCTCCCAGCCTCCATAACTGAGAAATCAATTTCTATTGTTTATAAGCTACCCAGTATATGATATTTTTATTGCAGTCAAAAGAGACAAAAACAATATCCTAGAAGAGGATAATGAAAAGTTACAGGCAATAGATAGGTATTAGAAATCCAAGTGTGAAAGCCATAAAGCCTGCTTGCGAGTTTACAAAGAGAAACTCATTTTCTGAGCAGGAGGGCAATAAAAGCTGAAGCCCAAGCCCCAAAATAACTATTCAGATTAGCTGAACTCCAGACAATGTTAATATATTTCACAAGTCTGTTTGTTAGGCCAAATCCAGGGGCCAACTTGAGACAAAACAGAGGTCTCATCCTGCGGAGGGTCTTATGATTTGAAAGTCCAAATTATAGACTTCCAGACTTCTGTGTTTCCTCTGAGTCTACAAAAATGGCTTACTGTGCCTATTAAGAAGCTCCGTGAACTTCTCTGAACAATTATCTTTCATTGTCAAAAAGTATACGAAAAGAGGAGCACCTCATATTCCTTATTTTATACAATGACCAATTAGTATTATGCTATTCAAATCTTATAGCTTTTTCTACAATGAAGTCAAATCAAGTTGACAAAATTGTCTGAACTTTTAGGATCATGGGAAGAGTTCTGGCATTATGTATATTAACATCCCATGAACACACTTTGGGCAGCACTATGCTATACTGTGCTACTTGGCTTTTAATGGTATTTATCATCTAGGAATCACTATCAGCATTGAGTTAATGGAAAATGAAAGTATGCCATCATGATCTACAAAAAGTGAAGAGACTCTTGATGAACTTCAGTTTAAAAATATCACATTGAGACTATGAGGACAGAGTTAGCTCTCTCTCAAACAGATGGATCTTTTCTCCTTTTGGTGTTTTTTTGAGTAAATATTAGGTTCAATTTGTGAAATGATTTTTTTCAGATTTGGATAAATATGAATGTAAGTCATAAAAACACTATAGTAACCTCTTGCATTAATTATATACTAATATAATATAGTAACCTATTGTGTTATTTTGTTAGACACTTTCATGGTTCCTGTATTTGGGATTGCTGACTTAGGAGCTATGTGAAATTTTATTACCTGCTAATTAGAAATATCATCTGGATGTTGGGTAATATTTGCCAATTTGCCTTAGCATTTCCATTGGCAAAAATGAAAACGTTTTTGTGTTTCTTTGTTATGCTTTTTAAAAAAACTGCTTGATATATACATTTCCAGAAATTAGAATATTTATTTTAAAAATTGAGTATAGAATTTTATGACAGCTCCCTGGTGTTTGCATCCTTGGGTGCAATTTGTGTTTCTGGGAAAGAAGGAAGTTATGTTGATTAAGAATTTGATTACCTCTCATTTCTGATGCAAAGATTTCCTCCTTAGTATATCCTTCACATCCTCAAGGAAATCAAATTGATACTATATTGAAAGTCAGAGAGATTCTATCACAACAGTTGTGTCACAGTGTCCTCTTTCATTTCTCCATGGAGCATCTTCTGTGAAAGCAATTAAAAGCAATACGTGGAGGCCGATTTCTCTCCTTTCTCTTGGGGAGAATGTGCTGTCAGCAGCACAGATGTGATTGAGTCCTTCTTATGGGAGCTAATTGTGTACATTTCTTAAGACGTTTTATTAATCTGGGTAAATTCAGGGGTATGAAAACTTGAATGGGAAAAATTGTATTTGTTCCCTAACTTGAACTTTAGCATTATCCCCACTTATGAATGCAAGCAACAAGTCACAGCACTACTAGACATCATAGGATTTTGTCACCAGTAGAAATCATAAATATTTTCATATCATATTATTCCTGTTGCTTGAAAGATCACACAATATCATTTACATTTATAGATATTGGTTATTAACATTGTCATTAACTTGGTTATTTAATGATATTTATTGTAAAGGATATATATGCTTGCATTATACATATGATTTTTAAAATATTTTCATGACTATTTACATATAACTGTTTTGCGTTATAATTCTATGTGTTTTATTTTATGTGTTTTAAAGCTTGATTGTCAAAATTCCATGAGATTCACCAGAACGAAAAAGAGGTCCACGGTACCTTAAAAGTTTTTAACAAACCCTTTCTTAGAGAAAAATATATATTACCAAAGGCTAGAAGAGAGATGAATTTTTCTGTAATGTTCAACATTCTTCAAAGTACTTGGGAATCATTTAAAACCCAGAACAGCCGGCACTGTGGTGTAGTGGGTAAAGCCGCAGCCTGCAGTGCTAGCATCCCGTATGGGCGCCGGTTCAAGTCCCAGCTGCTTTGCTTCTGATCCAGCTCTATGCTATACCCTGAGAAAGCAGTGGAAGATGGCCCAAATCCTTGGACCCCTGCACCCATGTGGGAGACCTGGAAGAAGCTACTGGCTCTTGGCTTCGGATCAGCGCAGCTCCGGCCATTGAAGCCAATTTGGGAGTGAATCAGCCTCTGCCTCTCTGTAACTCTGCCTTTTACCTTTTAAATAAATAATTAAATCTTAAAAAAAGCCACATCAGTCCTATGAGAATAGTTTTACTTTCTGAATCAAGAGTTATATGAGAAACAACAAAGCCTTCCTAAACCTAAGTACACTGCCAATTTCCAAGGACATGAAATTTCCAACAGTAACTTGCAGATTTTGAGACCCTAAAACCATTTTAACTGGTAGAAAGTAATATTAAATGAAATGTGTTGATGATTGCCCTCTTATGCATATGGGTTCTCAGGGACTGTGTGATCTGAAAAAAAAAAAATAACTTTTTAGAAGTTAAAGGAGATCCTCAATTCTTTCAGTGCACAAAGTTGGTGTGCTGACTAGAGTTGTTTGTAAAAGTCAAAAGAACATCAACTAAGACTAAGCAGGAATATCTTGAAAGAAAACCATGTCATCCTAAATACAAGAAATGTAGACTACCAGAAGCAGGAGTTGATACCAGCATTTTCCCCAGAGAGAAAGAGATGACTTATAATGACATCATGATTTGGACACAAATTATACAGGACATGAGAGAGAAATTAAGAAAATGAATGAAGGGCAGCATCCTCTGCCCCACGGGAGCTCTGCAACTTAGAATACAATAGATGGTAAGGGCAGGTCTTTGACCTAGCAGTTGAGACACCTGTTAAGTCTCCAGTGTCCCACATTGGAGGGCCTGGGTGCAATTGCTGTCTCCAGCTCCTGATTCTATTTCTCACCAATGCAGACCTTGGGAAGCAGCAGTGATGGCTCAAGGAGTTGGCTTCCCTTTTGGGGCCAATGCTGTGGCTCTGCAGGTTAAAGCTGTGGCCTGCAGTGCCGGCATCCCCTATAGGCACAGGTTCAAGTCCTGGCTGTTCCACTTCCAATCCATCTCTCTTCTTATGCTCCTGGGAAAGCAGCGGAGAATGGCCCAAGTCCTTAGGCCCTTGTACCCACATGAGAGACTTAGAAGAAGGTCCTGATTCTCTCTTTGGCCTGGTCCAGCCCCAGTTGTTAAAGCCATTTTAGAGAGAGATCCAGGGAACGGAAGATTTCTCTCTCTCTCTCTCTCTCTCCCTCTCTCTCTCTCTACTCTGATTTAGTTTCTCATCTCCTAGTTTCATCCTGGCTGTTGGAGAGTAAACCAACCAACAGGATCTCTCTCCCCCCACCCCCATTCTTCTCTCTCCCTCTGTGTATATGTGTGTGTATGTGTGTCTGCCTCTAAAAAATAAAATTAAAAAAAAATGGTAGAGTGAAACTTGAGGTTAAAGAACTAAAACATTTGTAATTAACACAATTGTCAGCAAGGTTCACACTGAAACACTATTATTGTATTTAATTATAATGAAATAAAAAACCAAACAGAATAAATCATATATGGGAGGCCTGAGGCACATTGCATAACATATCATATCATGCATCATACTTTTCCTAGGATATAGCCATGATCATTCATTAATTCTTTCATAAAATAAATTCATTCAGTTAATTCTACAACAATAATATTCTGGAATGGCTGTTTGACATAGCTGTTAAGAAGTCACCTGGGATGCTCAGATCCCATATCAGAGTGCCGGGGTTCAAGTCCTGGTTCCACTTCCAAGTCTAATTTCCTGCTAACGTGCAACCTAGGAGGCCCAAGTACTTGGGTCCCCGTAACACAAGTGAGAGACCAAGATTGAATTCTGGGCTCCTGGCTTTGGCCTGGCACAGCTCTGTTGTGAACATTTGAAGAGTGAAGCAGCAGATGGAAGACCTCTTTCTGTCTCTCTGGCTTTCAAATAAATAAATTTCCAAAAATAACTGTATTGTTAAATACCTACAAAATTCCTACATTCATGGAACTTATTTTCAAGTAGAAGTAAATAAAAAATAAAATAATGAATAACATATTTTATATTAAGAGTAAGTAGAAAAATTTAGCTAGGTTTTCTTGAGGTAATGATATTTTAGTTGAGTCATGAAGAGCACATATTTATTTAGGACCCTGTATGTGTCTGAGATTGTGTTACAAATTTACATTGAAAAGGTGAGACATATTTTTAAATAAACACATAAAAGTTTTAAAATGGATTTTGCAAGTGTTAGGATTGACATAATCAAGGGATTGAGCCAGAAAAGGGTGTACTAAATGGTGGATACTTTATATAACTATTGTGTGGAGGATAAGTATTTCATGTGGAGGGAACCTAAGTTATGTTCACAGCTGTGATTTTCATAATAGAGAAAAATTGGAAACAGCTTAAATTCTCACAACAAGAAAATAGACAGATGGGTTACAATATTATTATAATGGATTTCCACACACTATCTAAAATTAGTTAACTTAGTTAAATTTTAACAACATAATGTAAAGTATAAAAAGTATATTGCATAAGTAAATTATAGTGTGATGTCATTTTTTATCACATTTCAAATCTGTAAATAAGTATTATGTAATAATTCTGGATGTATATAGATGTGATGAGAATAAAAAATAAACTTGCATAGGAATCATAAATACTACAATTAGTCAACTGCTTACCCTGGTGAGGAGAAAAGAAAGTAAATAGGAAAAAGGAGACTTTCCATTTTATTTGTAAATTGTCATTAAAATATGGGAACTATTAACATTCATTTGGTATATGCAATGGATCCTAAATTTTTATCTCCAATTTTCTATGTGTTTAGCACATTTCATTATTTAAATAATTAAAATAGATAGGGATCCAATAGAAGTCACTTCAGATGAATAATTATGTATATCACCACACTCAAAATTTGTAGTTCATGTGCATTTTTAGAAAGTGTCTTCAATTACATACAATGATCTAAGCCTTCCCTAATTCCACATAATATTTTAGAGGCTTTCCTTCATAAACTTTTTCCAAAAATTCAGCGTTGATTTCACTAAATAAATATAATTTTTCTGTCATTGTGATGTTTGGGGAAATGGCCAATAGCAATCTGTCTTGTTGGTTAAATGGAGATAAATTAAGAAAACATCTTATTTTGTATATTTAATTGAATTTTTTAAAATTTTCAAGATTGATAGTATCTGTGTATTTTAATAATTGTGCTTCTTTTCTTCTAATCTTTATATATTTGGCTTTTTAAAGATTTATTTAATTTATTTAAAAGACATAGTGACATAGAAAGGGAGAGGGAGGGAGAGAGGATCTTCCATCTGCTGGTTTGCTCCCCAAATAGCCTCAACTGTGGTGCTGGGCAAGACCTAAGCCAGGAGCCTTGGACTCCACTTGGGTCTGCCATGTAGATGATAGGGCCCAAGCACTTGGACCATCTTCTGCTGCTTTCCCAGGCACATTAACAGGGAGCTGAACTGGAACTGGAGCAGCTGGGACTCAAACTGACACTCCAATGTGCTGCAGTGGCACAAGTCATGTCTTAACACGTTGTGCCACAATGCTGACTCTGGATTGTTTATTTTTTAATACAGTTTACACTGACTACAAATGCAAAGACAGTGTTCAGAAACTGCAATGATAAAAGATATTTTGGAGGCCGACGTGGTGGCATAGCTAGTAAAGCCGTCGCCTGCAGTGCCAGCATCCAATATGGGCGCGGGTTCAAGTCCCGGCTGCTCCACTTCCAATCCAGCTTTCTGTTGTGGCCTGGGAAAGTGGCCCAAGTCCTTGGGACCCTGCACCTACATGGGAGACCCAAAAGAAGCTCCTGGCTCCTGGCTTCGGATTAGCACAGCTCCGACCATTGCGGCCAATTGGGAAGTGAACCAGCGGATGGAAGACCTCTCTCTCTCTCTCTCTCTCTCTCTCTCTCTCCCTCTTCTCTTTCTGTGTAACTCTGCCTTTCAAATAGATAATAAAACAAGTCTTTAAAAATATATCTTGGACATATTTTAGGTAGGCAAGGGTGGTTTAAGATAGGTATGTGTTTGTCATCCTACAGAAGTACTCTTCTTTCATGAACCAAAAGTTTTAGTATGCATCTTCGTGTTTCCTAGTAACTTCTTCAATTCAGGCATTGTTATTCATTAAGAGAAGACTAGCTGTGTTCTTATATGTCTAATTTATGGTCCTAAAGAGGAGGATTACAAAGAAATAAGCAACCATTATTTGAGAAAATTGCACTCTCTGATAAAACAAATGTGACTCTGATGTGAAATATCTGAGTGCAAGAAGACAAAAATAGTAAGTGCAAGTGAGTATGGACAAATATATAATTTAAGACTGGGTAGTAAAGTTTTTAAAGCTCTGCTTCAATGAATAATTTCCTTCTTATATATGAATTACACGTTATAGTTGCACGTGAATGTATATAATAGAATAAAATCTGTGAATACCTAAGAAGTTAATCAATGAAAGTTATTTAGAACATAGTAAATGTCTCCACACAAATGCAAAGGAACTGGTACTAAATGCTTCAGAGTGTCAAAAACAATTCCTTTACTCCACCCAGTTCTGGAGAATGATGATTCTGTGGGTTCTGAAGTGTGAATTTACTGCTGCAGTTTTCAGCTCCAACAACTCTGTTATCCAGGCCCAGTGATTCCCAGGGTTTATATACGAGGCCAATCTTCATGTTTCTAACAGTCTGTAAATAAAACATGTCCTTTTTCTGAATGGGAACTATTGTGTTGCCTAAAAAGGACCTTACTGCAGGCAAACAGTCTTCACTTGAATGATTTTTTTAATATTGTATTAGGTACAACTAAGCATATTATTAAACACAGAGGTAATAAAACTAGAACAAAATTTAACTCCTGGATATGGGTACAAGGTCACAGCATTTTTGCATCTAAAATATGTACTCCATTCAGAGATAAAATTTGGTGTTCGACAAGTTACCTACCTGCTAAATCTTTCCAGGCAGCCTACTGTGCCACCAGAAATATGCCACTCTAAGACTTACTTGATATAAATTTTACTGATATCTGGTTCTTTGTCATCTATTTATGAGAAAATAATGGTGTTATGCCAAAAGCTTTTTTTCTGATTGATTTTTAATAGCATTAATTTGCCTTGGAGTCTTCAGTGCTATTTATCAGAGTTAGAACACTGATTCTAGATTTCTATTCTTTAAACATATTTAACCCTGATGGAAAGTGGAAGCATTTATTAATCTGTTATGGAAATATCTTCTAAAAAAGCACTCAATCTCCTTTGTACTAACTTCAACCTGACAAAGTATAATAAAAAAATAAAATAATGCAAAATATTGTAATCTAAAGGTTGCCACCCCCTTTTAATTTATGTGCCCAAAAGGAAGATTCTATATCAAGCTGTCCATGCCTCCAAGAAATTGACATTCTCTGTTATCAGTTAATATGTAGTAAATTTGATTCTTGCAAATAGTTCCCTGCAATCTCATCGATTTTAGATGATTTTATAAAACCATTTTTCTCATCAGTCATTCTGAAGCATGAACTAGCCCTTCATGTTCTGTGACCCTTAGAAATTAACTAAGTCTTTCTAAGTATTTTAATGTCAACAAGTTGTGTTAATGAAAAACAAAATGTATCAATCTGTGTATGAATTATTTTTATATGAATTTTTTGTAGAACTTACCATCACCTTTCCTTTGGAACTTTAGTCAAAGGCAAAATAAAGTTGTGTAGATAATGCTACACTTGAATTCTTAAACCAATTTTTAAAATATCAAAAATGTTGAAAATGAAACCAATATAACCCAGAACTTAGCCAACATTCTTCTTGCCTATATTCTAAAAATATATATATATATATCAACAAACTTTATTAAACTTAACAAGCATGTGAGGACCAACAAAATCCCAAGTGGTAGAATTTTGTGAAAGAATAAGCCTTAGGTTTTGCCTTTGAAGTGCTTGTGATCCAATAAAAAATAAGGACATGCCCACAAATCCTAGGGCACAAGGTAACAAGTTCCATGAAAGAACTATTCTCAAGGCATCCTAGGAAGATAAAAGATAGTAACTATCTCTGTCTGAAAAAATTGGAAAGATTTTGTAAGTAATGCTTGGGACCATTTTTCAATTAGGTTTGACAATATTTAGAATGCCATTCAAGCATATTTTATGTTGATTCTTAAGAAGCTTCATTCTTTTCTTTTCACAAACTATGCCTTGAATGCAGTGGATCATGGGCAGTAGTTTCAACTGGATGCCTCCTGCAGACATATTTAGTTTGTCGCATACACTTCCTTTAAAAAACATTCAATGACTTTAGACATTTCATGTTTCCACATTTCCCACACGTACCTCATCACTCCCTACTATCTCACATGCAGTCAGATTTGCTCATTGATTTTATCTTCCATAAATAAAATACTATGTTGGAATAGTATTTTAATGATCCCTTAGTATTTATACGCGATATTTAATATGTAAGAATGTCAGTGTAAGATATTAGCATTAACACCTATAGGAAATGAAGAACAAATTAGTAAGATTAAAAAACCCTGGGAGGAAAAGTAGAATTTTGTTAATTCTACAAAGAAAATAGCTTTTACAGACATTTAGGATGAAACCAAAGGATATACAGGCAAGGTGCGTGTGGGCTATTTTTTGTTTTAGTTTTTTACTTTATTATCGGGAACCCTTGCCAGCAAGGGTCCGACCCACGGATTCACGCACAACACGACCGCTGTTTGATCGGTTCTCAAAGAACTTTTATTTTTAGTGCTAGAAGAAGGAAAGGAGAGAAAGAGAGGGAAGCAGCTGAGAGAAAGAAAGAAGGAGAAAGACTGAAGAGGCTGCCCCACTTCCCGCCCCCATCCCAGTCTTTTATCCATCCCCGGTCCCCTAGGGCTAGGGCAGCAGTCCATCAATCAGATCAAAAGGCATGCATATCCTCAGGTTGAAGGTGTATCTCTTGCATCTCTTGTGGTCAGTACTTCCTTGACTTTGTTATGCTCAGCAGGATGAGGCAGTGCAATGAGGAGGTCCCCACAGGTGGCCGGCCTGTGGTTCCCCACAGCTCCCCCTTTTTAGTTTTATATGGCATGGAATCGTGCCTGTCTTAGGTTCCCAGCGAGGTGCCACCTGCTTACCCGTCATCGAGTCACTGGGAAGCATGTCCCATGCTCTGTCTTAGGTTGCTAGGTGCACTCGCCAGTGATTACCCGTCATTGACTACCGTTCCATCATGCTAAGCCATATCTGTTGTTGAGGGTCAGAGCGAAACATAGCATGCATAGCCTGCTGAGCAGTCAGGTTAGTGCACTGTTGCCTTTTGACAATGCTTGAGATGATCTTACTGACCAAGAGACAGTGGCATAGGCCAAGGCAGGGCCCTGAGCAGGCCCCAGTACAATCCTTCATCTCAGCAATATACACTAGCAAGGGTTATAACAATACAAAATACTTTACAGAAGATACATTATGGTAAATGGCAATCACAGCTAACAAATAATCAACTATTATTTATAAAATTTTTCCAACACCGGCTAGTAGTAAAACTATCAAAAGGCAAAATAACAGTCTTTTTTTATCACTGATAGATGTTTCATTCGCTTCCTGTTGTGGTTGAGTTTATTGTAGTCTCTGCTGGACTCTGCTCCTCAGGACTCTGTGCAAGCAGCCGAACTCTTCTCTCAGGCGTCCAGATAGGTTGAGAGGCTCCCTGTGGGAAAAAACAAACAGCTCCGCAGTAAGGGAAACGGGCCTTTCCATAGGTTATCCTGCAGGTCCTTCCACATCATCCACTGTACTGGCTCCTTTTCAGTTGGTTGGGAATGTAATTCTGCTGGGGTTTTACCACATTTTTTCTTATTTAAAAAATTTATGGTATATAATGTTAAGGCCAAAGCATCTTTATTGGATACCGCATATTCTCCTATTCCCCCTTTTTGTTTATTAATTAAAGTTTTTAGATATAAATGAGTGCTTTTCACTATAGCCTGACCTTGGGGATTGTAAGGAATGCCAGTAGAATGTTTAATGCCAAATTTCTTTAAAAATGCAGCAAAGTGAGCAGAAGTATATGCCCTGCCATTATCTGTTTTAATGATTTTAGGTATTTCCCAGGTAGCAAAAGATTGTAAATAGTGCTGAATAACCTGTTGAGTTCCTTCTTTAACAAAAGGATGGGTTGGGATAAGTTGCATCTTTGCATCACAGTAGATCTGAGGCGCTTTTCAACCTTTTTTTAAAACTGTAGCTGCCTCTGGGGTTAATTGTGGTGAAGTAAGCTGTGAATCTCCCTCTAAGATTTTAAGCAATGGGAGCAATTCCTCAGTAGTTAGTTTACAATAAGGCCGTATCCAATTTAAATTTCCACATAATTTTTGAAAATCATTTAAAGTTCTTCTTTTCCACATCATGGGCAGAGCCCTGGCCAACACCCTGGAGGCTTTGAATCCATACATTTTCTTTCCTTTTCACATTTAAAACACTTCTGCCTCGACCCATTGTTATGTAGCATTCTCGCCAAGGCAACTGCTGCACGTGCCCCCCCCCCCCCCCCAGGCTGCATCATCCATAACATCCCTACAGATTTTTAAAAATATTGTCGGCAGCCTCCATTAATCTATTTACAAAATCAGTATAGGGCTCCGTTGGGCCTTGTGTAATTTTGGACAAGCTATGCCTAATTTCTCCCTTCTAAGGAATGACCTTCCAGGCCCTAGGAGCTAATTCTCTTACTTGCATTAGGACTTCATTAGGGCATTGAGCCTGGGTATTCTCATCACGAAAATCTCCCTCCCTGTTCAGCATGTCCTCATTCCAGTCTGGCCAACCGTTTTTCTCATTTTTTGCTGCTTGAGTCTTAGCAAGCTCTCTATAGGCTGCAGCCCAAAGCAGGAAGTCCCCACCACCAAGCACGGCTTTCACTAGGTTTCTCCAGTCCTCTGGGACCAGTCCCTGGGTTCCTATATTGTCTAAAACTGCCTTTGTGGAGTTAGCATGCGGTCCGTAAAGCTGCACCACTTGTTGCAGTTCTTTCAACAGCTTATGATCTAAGGGGGTCCATCCTCTGTTGCCTTGTGCATCTACTATCACTGGGAACACTTGGTCAGCTTTCTGGTACTCTTCCCACTTGGGGGGAGTTCCGCATGTTCTCTCCGCCCTTCCTCTGGATCTTACAGAGGAGGGTTCCCCGCTCTCCACTCCCTCTACGAGGGAAGGATTCCTTTTAGTGGGGGGTGCCTTAGTTACCCGCCTAGATTCCCTGTCTTTTTTCGACAGTTTACTCCCACCTTTCTGGCATTTTACTGAAAGACCCGAGGAATTCCCCCCCCCAGGTTAGCCACTCCCCAGTTCCGGTTTCCCCAGGAAGAAAACTGGTTGTAACTCCCGCCCAGGTGCCCACGTGGGATAGCCACGCCCCCCATCTAAAGGATCCAATGAGTACTCTTGGTAACCTTCAAACTGGCCAATCAAACCAAAGCGCGCGAAATATGCTAATCTTGTGGTTCTTCTCTTTAAAAACTGCTGTAGACTGCCGCTCGTGGCCTCTCTCTTCGCCATTACTGAAGGGGAAGCCCATTTGTACAAATGATTAATAAATCCTCATGTTTTTGCATCAACTTGGTCTGGAGTTTGGGTCTTTGAGCGACCACCTGAGCATGTTGGATTCCTGATTTAGGGGTCCTTCATTACTCCCCGTCTTTTGTCGACGGTTTACTCCCGCCTGTCTCCTGGCATTTCACTCCCCGTCGTTTGTCGACGGAACCGTGGCTATAATCCTAGGCCTTTTACTTTACCCGCCTAGATTCCCGTGTATGCACGTTTATACTTTTCTTACCTGCTTCCAGTGATCATTGGCCTGATGATCCGAGTTTATACTTTTCTTACCTGCTTCCAGCGATCATCGGCCTGATGATCCGAGTCACGGCACCAGTTATCGGGAACCCTCGCCAGCAAGGGTCCAACCCACGGATTCACGCACGACACGACCGCTGTTTGATCGGTTCTCAAAGAACTTTTATTTTTAGTGCTAGAAGAAGGAAAGGAGAGAAAGAGAGGGAAGCAGCCGAAAGAAAGAAGGAGAAAGACTGAAGAGGCTGCCCCACTTCCTGCCCCCATCCCAGTCTTTTATCCATCCCCGGTCCCCTAGGGCTAGGGCGAGCAGTCCATCAATCAGATCAAAAGGCATGCATATCCTCAGGTTGAAGGTGTATCTCTTGTGGTCAGTACTTCCTTGACTTTGTTATGCTCAGCAGGATGAGGCAGTGCAATGAGGAGGTCCCCACAGGTGGCCAGCCTGTGGTTCCCCACACTTTATAAAATTTATTTTATGTACAAAGAATTAGGTTACTTTTATTTGGTTCCTTTCATTTGGGTGAATGTTTCAGGTGAACCATTCTAAGAAGATCATTTAGTTTAATTTATTAAGCCTATACCTTTTGCATGCTAACAGAAAATTGGTGGTCAATGATCTCTGAATAATGCCTAAAATATGTGTGACTTTTTTACTGGTGTTTTATATATTTAAACTGAATACTCCTACTTATGCAATAATTTAGACATATTTTAGGTCATGGTTGGTTCTTTTTTTAAAAAATTTTAAACTTCTTATTCAGTGAGAGAAATACATAGGAGAGTGAGGGCTCTATCTAAAAGAGAAAGGGAAGTCTAGATTCATACTGAACAGAGAGCAGGCCAGGAGCCAGCTGCGTGGAGGAGCATGCAGGCAGAAAGCATGGAGTGGGTGGCCTGAAGGCCATGTGCGCCAAAGGCATGGGGTAGCACGGGGGTCAAGGGCAGGGAGAAAATAGAAGGGCCCATGGTTGGTATTGTTTCAGACTCCACTAATAAGAATAAGAAATATTTGGGGACATGAATGCAGGCTACCTGCTGGACCTCCTAAATCTTACCCGTGTAGGCAGACACAAAACTGGAAATAAATCCAACTCTGATGGCATTATATTAGTAAAAGATGTTTAAAGAACCCATTACTGGGAAGTGACACTATTTGAAGGATAATTCTCATTAATCAATATAATCCCAACGTTACACTCATAAATGTCTTTTGGGGCTTGTGATTTCTTTGTTACTTTTAATAAGAGATGAATTTTACTTTGACACTAAATGTTGGGCATAATGAATATATGTAATACATTTTCAGAGCTCACTCTGCATTTAGAACATCTTTGAAATTAGCAGGTAAAAAAAAAAAGTTCATAGCTTGCATTCTGTGTTGCCCTGAATTTTTTAAAATGGGGGGAAATGAGTTACATCATTACTCAGGTTTTTTCTTATATAGTTGTAGCTGCCTTTTAAAATGTATCTGCATTTGGTACTTTCCTGTGAACTAAGAAAATAATGATTAATCTCCATTATTGTCAATATTGTAGACAGCAGTTATTCAGTTCACCTGACTTCTTTGGGTTGATAACAGGATAAATGAATCTAGAGATGCATTATTCTTGATGACTTTTAATAATATTCAACTAATCATAGATGTCAAGGTTTGACATGCCATAAAAATAACAAATCCTTCCATGCGGACTCCTGTGTATGAATATTGGTGGGGCTGTGTGTTTAATCGCTGGTTTAAGAAGATAATGGCAAGAAACTATTCTTGTATTTTTCTTAAATTAAGTAGATATCTAATTTATAGCCACATTCCATTCTATGAGTAATGGGGTGAATGTGGGAAGAAACAATGATACTCTCAAGCACTTTAATAGTTATTTTAAGATACAATCAGATTTGAAGTGCTGTGATCAAATACAGAAATTTGTTCATGAAGAAGAAATTACTTCAAATGTAATTTGATCAAAGGAAAGCTATTTTCCATGTCAACATTCCCCTCTTATTTTTTTCTTAAGATTTATTTATTCAGGCCAGCGCCATGGCTCACTAGGCTAATCCTCCACCTGTGGCGCTGGCACCCTGGGTTCTAGTCCCAGTTGGGGCACCAGATTCTGTCCCGGTTGCTCCTCTTCCAGTCCAGCTCTCTGCTGTGGCCCGGGAAGGCAGTGGAGGATGGCCCAGGTGCTTGGGCCCTGCACCCCATGGGAGACCAGGAGGAAGCACCTAGCTCCTGGCTGCAGCGCGCCGGCCGTGGCAGCCATTTGGGGGGTGAACCAACGGAAGGAAGACCTTTCTCTCTATCTCTCTCTCTCTCACTGTCTAACTCTGCCTGCCAAAAAAAATTTATTTATTTGTTGAAAAGCAGAATTGCAGTGAGAGTGAAACTGATTGGGAGAGGGAGAGAGAGAGAGAGACAGATCTTCCATTCACTGGTTCACTGCCCAAATGAGCATACCCAAGTATCAAGTACTCAGGCCAGTTTTTGCTGCTTTCCCATGCACATTAGCAGGGAGCTGGAATGGGAGTGGAGCAGCTGGAACTCATACCGGTGCCTATTTGGGATGACAGCATTGCCCTTTTTCTTTACTTCTTTCCAAGGATAGATAAACCTCAGGTGACTTATTTCTTAGAAAAATCTCAACTCATTCACAGTAGGGGATGGCTGTTGAAGAGATATTTTCCCAGGAATGTGAGCAGTTGAAGAGATATTTGCAAGCAAAAGGCAATATCTGTCCCAAAGGATTAGATTTTAACTCCAGAAATCAGTGGTAACAGAAACATCCATATAAGGTCATGATCAAAGTGTAGGGTTCCACATACTGCCTTCTTTGCTGTTTGAATAACTTTATATAAGTGAATCATTGCTAGATAGTCCCATACTTGCTGGACCACCACATTGTATGTTGACCTAGTATATTATATATATAAAAGTGATGATAGATGTAAGTGTATGTAATAACTTGCAGACAGCATATAAAGTAAGGGATGATTATCCTACTGTATGCACATCTTAATTCTTACTTGCTAACAGAATGTAACAGTATCGCCTTGTTTCCTACCATGTGTCTCTCCTGAACTACTAGGAATTTCCTTCAGATTAGGGCCTCCCAAGGCCCAAATAACATCCCCAATTTGCTCTGTTTTAAGGAAATTTCTGAGACAAGTAACTTAGATATGTCAATGTTCACATATACATTGTGTTGCATGTGGGCAGGGGTGAAAGAGAGGCATTACTCATGCATTTAATCTCACACCACGTAGACACTTTTCCATTTCACCGCTCAGTATTAATAGGTCATTGTGTGCTTGCTATGGTCTTCTAGGCACTGTAATAGTCATTTATCTCAGGCAATTCTTAGAGCTAGCCCTGTGACATAGGGGCTACTCTACATCAGTTTCACAGAAGTACAGTCTAAAGCCCATACAAGTCAAATAATATTCTAAGGTCACAAAGCTGGTAAGAGTGGTAAAGCTAAGCTATTTAATGTCTGGGCCAACACAATTGAGCAAAATACTAAATTGAGTCCACTCACTGCTATAAAATGAGTTATGTTTTTACTACCAGAAAATATTAACATTTATGGAACACTTACTATGTTCTAGGCAGGATACCAGATGCTTACCTTGTGTTATCTCACTTAATTACGATGATAGTTGCATGATGAAGCCACTATTTTAATTTCCATTTTACAGATGTTTGTTATTTACATGTCAAATAATATTCCAAAGTCTGTGCTACATTTAGATATTAGTTCGGGTGTTGTCTTCCAAATATCACTTCCAATGTTATTCCTTGAAACTTATCTTTCAAGTAGGAGAATGTGTTAGGAGTACAGAAAGAGAAGGTGGTCTCCAGGAAATTTTCTTACTAGTCTTGGAGTTTTCATTGAATATTTCTGCAATTTCACAATTCTAATGGTTCTCTCTTTAGCTCCAGAGTTGAAAGGCATTCTTTGCTAAAGTTATATGTCCCAGATAAACTGAGCAGGGGCAATTGTTCAGCTGTCCAAATTGGCACGACTGGCAATATGGCTTTTTCTAAGATTAACATTGTCCTTTCTATTGTCTATTTAAATGGATTCTTCACCAGGTTTTTGCAGGTCTATATCATCTGCATTCATGACTTTGGAACCAGTCAATGGACTTGCTTTTAAATGACTTTTTCTTTACACTATCCTGTTGAACAATCACATAATATATAATTTTTCCTGCAGCATCCACCTATATGACCAGCACAATGGACATGTATTTCTTTTGTCTCATTTTCAATGGATAAGGAACAACATAAATCTTTGCAAAAGTATCTCCAACTCAAAAACCCTCTACTAACTGAAGTATCTAGCCTCTCTGGCACCCAAATGGAAGAGGCTCCGTTCAGGAGGAGACCAATTAAGCCTAATATGATGATTGAGATCTAGCCTTTTTGCATACTTAAGCTGGTAATGACAATGTTGAGCAGGTACAGGTAAACAACTGGCTAGCATCATCCTGTTCACTCCTTCCAAGATCTTGATTCTCAGTGAAATTATCTGAGATGTAGTCTCATACTAACCATTGCTCTAGGATCTTGGACATATCCTTTGCTCTCTCTGAGTTCTGATTTCCTACCCTGTAAAGGGGCAGAATTATATCTTACCAGGCTGACTGGATGAGACGCATCCATCAAGTGCCCTTGTTGATTAACTTAAGCACTGGGGCCAAATCTCCTCTGGACAGTACCTAAACCAGCTTGATTAGATAACTGCACATGGATAACAGGAGAGTGTTTGATTAGATAACTGGGAAAAGATATGCCTGACTTCAGTCAGGGTGTGATTTGAAAGAATTCTGAGCCCACAGCCCCAGTGGTAAATCAATTTCATCACAAACTTACATTTATGATTTCCCAATTATTTGTCCACATCACTGAAAATTTCTAGCCAAACAGGAAGTGCTGAAACCAAACTTCCATGTAACTAACAGTAGGATTAGCAGATTTTTCTTCATTCTGAAATAAAGATATTCCAGTCATTATATATATTTTTCCCATAGACAAAAACAGTAGCACACTCATGGTCAACCCTGCTGTGTTGTCCTTGGTAGCCTGACAAAACTGCCTTCTAGAGGTTTCCTTGAGGGGTGGGCCTCTGAGCCTAGGATTGTGATGCATAACTTCTTACCAAATATGCCTGCACCTGTGCCAGCAGTTCCTAACGTGTGTATAGATTACCCATCTCAATGAGTTCTAGCTGTGTCCCTCTCCTGGGATGGAATGCACATCAAAAATTCTGAACCATGGTGACAGCATGTGGCATAGTAGGTAAAGCCACTGCCTGCGATGCTGGCATCCTACATGGGTACTGGTTTGAGTCCTGGCTGCTCCTCTTCTGATGCAGCTCTCTGCTGATGGCCTGGGAAAGTAGTGGAGGATGGCCCAAGTGCTTGGGCCCCTGCACCCACATGGAAGACCAGGAAGAAGCTCCTGGCTCCTGGGTTTAGTCTGGCCCAGCCTTTACCATCACAGCAATTTGGTGAGTTAACCAACAGATGGAATATTTCTCTCATGCACGCTCTCACTCTCTCTCTCTCTCTCTCTCATTCTTTCTCTCCATCCCTTTCAAATAAGTAAATAAATATTCCCAAAAATAAAGAAAGAAATTCTGAATCAAACACACTCCCAGCTGAGAATGGACATTTCTGCTCCAAGGATGAGATAATGGGAGGGAGGGAGTAGGCCCTCTATTGACCAATCGGCTAGTGGAGTTCTTAGAAAGCTTACATTCAGGGCTGGTGCCATGGCTCACTTGGTTAATCCTCCACCTGTGGTGCCAGCATCCCATATGGGCGCCGGGTTTTAGTCCCTGTTGCTCTTCTAGTCCAGCTCTCTGCTGTGACCCGGGAGGGCAGTGGAGGACGGCCCAGGTGCTTGGGCCCTGCACCTGCACGGGAGACCTGGAGAAGGCACCTGGCTCCTGGCTTCGGATCAGTGCAGTGCTGGCAGTAGCGGCCATCTGGGGATTAAGCCAACCAACGGAAGGAAGACCTTTCTCTCTGTCTCTCTCTCACTGTCTAACTCTGTCTGCCAAATTAAAAAAAAAAAGAAAGCTTATATTCTCTATGGTAAAACAATATTGCAAAAAGAACTGAAATCCATTAATTTGCCTTATTATAGATTTTGTGAAATATTGTTCATTTTCTGTTTCCTGGCCCATTATTACAAAACCTTTATAATCTGCAAATTGATAATGGTATCATTTGTCTGCTCATGAAACGACTGTGGCTGGGGACTCCTAGGCAGCTTCAGAATGATGTCTTTGTTTCTTTTCTTTTGCATTGAAGCACCCTGGAGTAGCCCACAGGATCTCATGGTTTCTTGGAATAGTGGTGATGAATAGGTCCGAAAGCCTAAGACCTTGTGGAAACTTGGAAGCACCCATCTACTGAGCAGATGTAGATTTCGCTATGGAGTCCACGTGTTAGGGCTGATTTTTCCCACCTTCAGCAGTCTATGCCCTGTGAGTGTGGAAGAAGAAGGTCTATTCTGTCATAGGTGGTGCAGCAGTGGGTGTTTTGGACATTTCTGGTACACTTGTGAATGCTGAGGCCTTGGGGTTGCTCATAGAAGCAGAAGATGGTGAGGAGCTTTATGCTCTTGGTTCCCAGTGTCAGAGGATGGGGCGCCTCATCTCAGTCATTCCAGGATATGTGTGTGGGACTTTAGTGCTTAGGGCTGCGATGCTGCTACTTGCCTGTGCAATACCAGGCACTGGGTTGCAGAGTGTTTACACAACAACAGATGCAGTGGGGAGGGGAACAGGGTGGGTAGGAGGTGTTTGAAAGGAGCTATGTTCTTTCTTTTGGTGGAGAGAGAGTGGTGGTTGGGTCACTTGGGGTGAAATAGGGTAGCCAAAGTCACAGTAACTCTCTAGGCAAACACCATTCGTTATCAAAGTTCCTGCACTGCAGGTAACAGAGGAGATAGGGCTCTTTGCGCCTGAGCAAGCCTGAGAGGTACACACCAGCACAGTGACGGCCCAAACCTCTCCCGACACCTGCTATGCTGGAGGTCTAGGGCTGAAAGCCTTGTCTACAACCTCAGGGCTCTTTGTACCCTCAAGGAAGTAGCACGTACAGATCATACCCCTGGGCCCCAACTCCACAGGCATTGTCCAAACCCCTTTTCTGGTCCGTGCATTAGTCTGATTGCAGGACCATGTGCCGGGGAGGCCAGGCACCAGCAGTAAGACTCTCACCTAGTTTCCTTGATCTGCCTTGAAGTGTTTGTGGAGCCAGGCACCACTGCGAGGGGCAGTTCTAGTGGGTAAGAAAGGATTCCCTGAGCTGGTGCTCCAGGTCTCTGCCATGCAGGGACTCATCAGGCCAACCCACCAGGACTTCCGTTATCCACCTAGCTGGAGCTTGTCATCCTCCGAAGCTGTCAACACTCTGGCAAGAGGCAGAGAGCTCCCAAGATGTTGTGGATAGTCTGTCATCGCTGGAGCTGCCCACTACTGGGGCCTAGGACAAGCACATCAGACTCAGGAAGATGATGGAGATGCAATAGAAAGTTTCGTGGGACATAAATATAATGCTGAGAACATTACGCGAACCTTTCTGGTTCCTTTTTCCGCCTTTACTTTCTGGGAGTTTCTAGTAATTTCAGTCTTAAGTGTTGCCTTTGTGCTCTGTGGGGTTTCAGGTGAATCAGGAGGTGCCTAAGTGCACTAATGTGCTTGTTCCTCTGTACTTACGGCACTCTTCCGAAAATACTAATCTTAAATGAATATTATTAAGAGAAAGTAGACAGGTTGAAATGCTTTATACTGTATGATTCTCATTATAGATAACATATGGGAAAAAGTAAAAAGATCTAAAGATAGTAAAAAGATCACTGCCTTGCAGGAGTTTGGGAGGAAATAGAAGAAGGTTGAATAAATGAAATCATGGAGGTTGTTGGAAACAGTGAGACTATTCTGCATGATGATATGATGGTGGATGCATGCCACTAGGCATGCGTGGAAGCCCATCTAAATTTCTAACAGAGTCAACCTTCATGTGTGCAATGTTTTGGCGAGAAGATTTTTTAAGAAACAGTTTAAGATATTTAAAAAGTAGAAATGGAAAATAACATACATTGCAAAGAAAAACTTGCAAATACATCAAGGGCTAAAACAATTGTGATTAAACTTTTGTTTTAGATTGGAAATCTCTCTCAACCAATAAAAGAGCATCCAGTACTGAAGTGATACCAACCTTTTGTTTTTTTCTTAAATATTCTAAGAGAAATTTGTTATATATGTCAAATGTTTTAAAACTTATGTACAGTATTTGTTATCAGTAAAAATCATGAACACAACATTTAAAGTATTACATATTTTATTAAAATATGTTAATTATTCTTTTTAAGTATCGCACATCACTTAAGTGAGGACTGAAAGTGATGAAATTGTAATATACATACATCTTTTTTGTTGACTAACTTCTTTCTTCTGAATTTGCCAAAATATTGTGTAACTGTAAAACAATAATAACATTATTGCCTTAAAGTGTAAGTTCTGTGAAGAGAATATCGACTGCCATTATCAAGTATGAACCACATGGGAATTTATTTATTTATTTATTATTTTTTTGACAGGCAGAGTGGACAGTGAGAGAGAGAGAGACAGAGAGAAAGGTCTTCCTTTGCCGTTGGTTCACCCTCCAATGGCTGCCGCGGATGGCGCGCTGCGGCCGGCGCACCGCGCTCTTCCAATGGCAGGAGCCAGGTGCTAAGTGCTTTTACCTGGTCTCCCATGGGGTGCAGGGCCCAAGCACTTGGGCCATCCTCCACTGCACTCCCGGGCCACAGCAGAGGGCTGGCCTGGAAGAGGGGCAACCGGGACACAATCCGGTGCCCCGACCGGGACTAGAACCCGGTGTGCCGGCGCCGCAAGGAGGAGGATTAGCCTGTTGAGCCACGGCGCCGGCCACCACATGGGAATTTAAATAATTTCATTTTTTAAAGAAAGATTTAATTATTTATTTTAAAGGCAGATTTACAGAGAGAGAGTGAGTGATGGAGAGACTGAGAGAGAGAGGGAGTGAGAGATCTTCCATCTGTTGGTTCACTCGCTAAATTGCCATAATAGCCTGAGCTGGAGTGGTTCAAAGCCAAGAGCCAGGGGCTTCTTCCAGGTCTCCCACATGGACACAGGGGCTTAAGGACTTGGGCCATCTTCTGCTGCTTTCCCAGGATCATTAGCAAGGAACTGGATCAGAAGTGGAGCAGCCAGGGCTCAAATTAGGACCCATAAGGCATGCTGGTTTCTCGGGGAGCAGCTTAACCTGCTATGCCGCAGCACTGGCCCCTAAATAATTTCAATACCACTTATACTATACTTGTATTTAATAATGGATTATGTTAAGAGTGTCAATTGTCAAATCAACAATAGGAGTCACTGTGCACCTGCTCCCCATGTAGGATCTCTATCCTTAATGTGTAGTACTATGCAAATTAACGGTAAAACTAGTATTCAAACAGTACTTTATACTTTGTGTGTCTGTGTGGGTGCAGACTGTTGAAATCTTTACTTAGTATATACTAAATTAATCTACTGTATATAAAGATAACTGAAAATGAATCTTAATGAAGAATGGGATGGGAGAGGGAGTAGGAGATGGGTGGTTTGCGGGTAGGAGGGAAGTTATGGGAGGAAAAAACCACTATAATCCAAAAGTTGTACTTTTGAAATTTATATTTATTAAACAAAAGCTTAAAAAATAATAATGGATTATGTAAAGTGGTAAATTGAAAGCATGTTGATGTCTGATTAGAAGGAGCCTCATCTCTTATGCATATGGCATACAGAGTCACCTAGAAGAATTAAAGCTGGGTGCTAATTTAAAAACAAATTATTTCGGAGATCAAAGGAATCCCAGGATGGAGCCAAGAATGTAATAAAACAAACAAACTGTGTTGCAAATATATGAAACAACCTCATTGAAAATGGTGCATGGAAAATGCTGACCCTTAACTTTAGAAGTAAGCACAGTCTGTGAAAGAAGAAGTAAAAGAAACTGTAGATACGCCCTATACTCTGGTAAATAAAGTGGTTCCCCTTACAGAGAAGTTTCAATAATTCTAGTACTGCAGTACATATATAATGGAATTGGGTCATTAAGATGATAGGAGCCAAGTTTCTGGCTTTTGAAGTAGGAGACAGCATGTAAGTAGCAAGTGGAGGCAACACATATTCATGTGGTGACGGATTAGAATTGAAGACTTTGGAGGCCAGCGTTGTAGCGTAGCGGGCAAAGCTGTCACCTGCAGTGCGGGCATCCCATATGGGTACCAGTTCGAGTCCCGGCTACTCCACTTCTAACGCAGCTCTCTGCTATAGCGTGAGAAAGCAGTACAAGATGGCCAAATCCTTCAGCCCTTGCACCTGCGTGGGAGACCCGGAGGAAGCTCCTGGCTCCTGGCTTCAGATCAGTACAGCTCTAGCCTTGGTGGCCATCTGTTGAGTGAACCAGCAGATGGAAGACCTCTCTCTCTCTCTCTCTCTCTCTCTCTCTCTCTCTCTGCCTCTGCCTCTCTGTAACTGTCTTTCAAATAAATAAATAAATCTTTAAAAAAAGAAAATATCAGTATGAACTTATGTTTAGCTTAATATAGATGCAAATAGCTACGTATTGTTACATATTAAACTATTAAATATTTACATGTTAAGTGCACACACATACATGAGGGTATTTCAAAAATTTGTTTAAGGAATGAGCATTTGGTGCAGAGGTAATGATGTCACTGAGATGTCCGTATCCTATACACAAGTGTCTGGATTCATTTTCTGGCTCCACTCCTGATTCCAGCTTCCTGCTAATGTACATCCTTGGAAGCAGCAAGTAATGGTTCAAGTACTTAGTCTCTGCCACCCATATGAGAGACCTAGATTGAGCTCTCAGCTACTGGCTTCAGCATGGCCCAACACTGGTTGTTGCAGACATTCAGGGAGTGAGCCATTAAATGAGAGATCTTTCTCCATCATTCTGCCTCTCTCTGTTTTTTCTCTGTGTACTTTTCAAATAAAATATAACGAATATTAAAAAAAAAGTTTGTGTGGAAATATGGAATTAACGGATACGTTCATTTGGCTGTAGAAAATACAAAATATGTATTCTTCCATGAACTTTTAAAGATTCCTCATATTTTCATGCATCTTGCAATGCTAGAAAGAAAGAGCTAGGTAAAAAGAAGATGAAGGTAAGACAAAGACACAGAAGATTCCGGTGAAGGTGTCCTCAATGGCCAAAGTTTGAGCAAGAAAATAAAGATGAATTGGATTATAACCAAAATTATACAATAAGTATTCATTTAAGAGACTATACTGATCTGAATACATAAGTAAATAAATAGCAGCAAATGTCCAATAAAGAAGAGATCCAAATAATTGAATGATGGATTCCTCCCTGAAGAAAGTAGAAGACAGCTCCCTTGTCTTTAAATTTGGGCTATGCATAGTGGATTCCCTTCCGAAAGGACTGTATAGATAGAATAGCATAAAAGAGTAACTCTACAGTAGAAAAATCTGACAAACATTACTTCTGAGGTAACACCAAATCATAGTGTATGCCTTTTACATAGTGTGATGAGAGTGGGTTTTTATCCATGTGGTCTTCCACACCCAAAAGTATAAAACCAGTCTAATCATAAGAAAAACATCAGTTAAAGATCAATCTAGGGCCATTTTATAACATACCTCTAGAACTTCTTTCATCTACCCTGGTCACCTGAAAGTAGGAAAATCTGAGGAACTTCTATAGCCAATAGCAGCGAAATGAAACATGACAAGCAAATGTAATACAGCATTCTGGGTGGGATCCTGGGTCAGGAAATAGCAAACATTAGTTTAAAAAATTGAGAGAATCTGAATAAAGTGTGGATGTTAATAGAGGAAACTGATTCTAAGCTAAGGGAACTCTGCACTATCTTCACAATTTTCTGTTACTCAAGCTAATATAAAAAATTTTAAAATCGCAGTTATGAGACATGAAATATACATCGAAATATTTTAAACAATATAACCTACTCAATAGAAAGACTGAAGAATAAAGTGGAGCATATTAGAAAAAAGCACAAATTTTCCAAAGCTGAACAAAGACATAATTACTTAAACAAATAACATAATGAAAATAAACATACATTTGGCCATATTATATAAAAAAGGCAGTGCATGCTAACAGGAAATAATACAGATATTACCTACAAACTGAACAACAATTAATTTAAAAAGCATTTCTTAATCAAAAAGAAAGTCCAAAAATAGAGAAAATAAGTAGCAAACTACAATTATGTATCTAGCTGAAATGTCTTTCAACACTGAAGGAAAAATAGATTTTTAGTCCCATAAAAATTAAGAGTTCACTAATGGATGATCCTTACTAAAATACGAAATTTACTTTTCAATAGGAAAGGTCAATACAAAGAAAGAATAAGAGATACAAAGCATTAGTGAGTACAAAAACTGATAATATTAAATTTAGCATAAACATTACTGTGATGACTGTGGGACTTCCTGGAGGAAAACTATAGAATTCAAGCAATCCACTGCTATCAACATGTCCTGGGGTCCATATTACCAAGGGAGAAGGCAGAAAACCCTAAAGATTTTGATGATATAAAAATATATTTAAATATGTTTTACTGCTAATGATAACGGCTTCCAGTGGATGTTAATCTACTTTTCCTTCCAAGTACCTTCTAAAGACAACTAAATAGCCTAGAAACAATTCAATGAGAAGCAGTAAATGACTGAAATGTGAAAGAGGGAGGTAAATAGGGTACTGATCACAGGGGTTGAAGAAGATGCACAAGGAACATTCTACTTTTCTTTTTGCCTGCCTTAAGTGCCCAACAGCCTGGAGCAGCTGAAAAACACAGGTATATATACTGGAAGGAAGGAAGGAGAAAAACAAAAGCCTGATTGCTTTAGCCACTGAATCAAGAAAGGCCAGCAGAGATTTAGCAAGGAGACCATACTCAGTTAAAATGGCAACTCAATCTGCCATCAGCAGCGTCACCAGCAGGGCCTGAAAGAACCAAGCCACTCATTACTACACTCCACTAACAGTGCTAGGCAAGATCTGCCCATGAGTGATGGGGCAACACCAGAGCCCAGACAGGCCAAACCATTCCCCTGATAAATGGAGGCACATGTATATCATGTAGAAACTTGCAAATGATGTTCAACACAGATGCTCTTCAATGAGTAAATGATTAAACCAATCGTGATACATTAATTCCATGGAGTAACAGTAAACAGGAGCTGGCGCCGCGGCTCAATAGGCTAATCCTCTGCCTAGCGGCGCTGGCACACCGGGTTCTAGTCCTGGTCGGGGCGCTGGATTCTGTCCTGGTCGCCCCTCTTCCAGACCAGCTCTCTGCTGTGGCCCGAGAGTGCAGTGGAGGATGGCCCAGGTGCTTGGGCCCTGCACTCCATGGGAGACCAGAAGCACCTGGCTCCTGCCTTCAGATCAGTGTGGTGCGCCGGCCACGGCGGCCATTGGAGGGTGAACCAACGGCAAAGGAAGACCTTTCTCTCTGTCGTCTCTCTCTCTCACTGTCCACACTGCCTGTAAAAAAAACAAAGCAAAACAGTAAACAGGAAAACAGGAATGAACCATTGATACATGCCACAATTGTTATGATTCTTCGAGGAATTATTTTCAGTGAAAAAGGTCAAGTTTGAAGGTGTTAAACTGCATTATTTCACTTATGTAACATTCTTGAAATAACAAAATTATAGAAATAGAGAACAGATTAGTGGTTATGGAAGTTAAAGAAGGAGAAGTGGATATGATTAGAAAAGAGCAGCACAAAGGAATCCTTGCGTTGCTGGAACTGCTCTGTAGCATGACAAAAGAACACTCATACAAATGAATGCATGCAAACTGGTGAAATCTAAATGATATAAATAAGTTTTATCAATGCGAATCCTACTTGTTATATTGTAAAACAGCTTTGTAGGATGTTGCTACTGGAGAAAACTAAAAAGAATAGGAAGATATCACTATATTATTTCTAACAACTGCATGTGATTCTACAATTAACTCAAAATAAAACTTTTTAAAAATTATAATGAGTGAAGAATTAAAATATCATATGTAGCTTCCAAATTAGCTTAAACAAAAAGTGGCCTGGGACTTTGATAATTTAGTTTATCTAAGGGAATCAGAAGAAGAAAATATAATAAGAAAAAAGTCATTATGCACAAAAGACAGATTTGAGATAGCTGAAATAAATCCAAATACATCAGTGTGTACACAAGATGTGAACAGACTGACAGTATTATTAAATATCAGAGAATTGCAGATTGGTTTAAAACCCTAAATGTAGATGCATGCTGCTTAAAAGGGCTCTATAGCAAACAAAGTTATTGAAAAGCACTAAAAGTAAAAGGATGAAAAGTAAAGGATATATCAAATGCCAGCCAATCAAATGCTGATATAACAAATTACAGAGGTTAAAGAGATATATTTCTTATTTTTTCAAAGTCTATGTTTCCTTACTGACAATCTGTTTCAAATAAGCTCTATCAAAAGTAGTAGCACAAAACTGAAGCCCAAAATGGCAGCTCATTATACCCAACATCCTTGGAGAAAGCAATATCCTAAAAGCTATAAATGCTCACTGCAGGTAATTATAATTACAAAATAACAAGAACATACCATTAAAAATGATTTCCAAATGCAATCAGTATATATGTATGTTTAGAGATTTTTTTTAAAATTTAAATTGAAATAGAAAAGATTTCACAAGTATTACATCCCTAAAACTTACTCAAGAATACAGGAAACACAAATCCCTTTCAGCCAATACTTAGGCCATCAAAAGTACCCCCAAAATTAGGTCATCTAATTATAGAACAAAATCAAAATGTGTGCATTTGGCACAGTAGTTAAAGGCTTCACTTGGGATAGCCATATCTTATATAGCAATGTCTGGGTTTGAGTCCTGGCTCCAATTGCAGTTTTCTAGTAATCTTTATAAAATCATGCAAGAGGGTCCAGTGCTGTGACATAGTGGGTGAAGCTGCTGCCTGCAGAGCCAGCATCTCATATGGGCACCGGTTCGAGTCCCGGCTGCTGCATTTCCCATCCAGCTCTCTACTATGGCCTGGAAAAACAGTAGAATATGGCCCAAGTCTTTGATCCCCTCCCCTGCACGTGCATGGGAGACCTGGAAGAGGCTCCTGGCTTAGGATCGGCACAGCTCTGCCCATTGCGGCCAACTGGGGAGTGAACCAGTGGATGGAAGATCTCTCGATCTCTCTCTCTCTCTCTCTCTCTCTCTCTCTCTCTCTCTCTCTTCCTCTACCTCTCCTCTTTCTGTGTAACTTTTTCAAATAAACAAATAAAACTTTTTAAAAAATCATGAAAGAAAAGAAAGAACATTAGTAAATTGTAGGAGAAAACTATGATTAAATTCTATAGATGCAAAACTTACTTGATAAAATTTAACACTAATTTATAAAACAATATCTTATAAACTGGGAATAAATATGACATTTGTATAACAAAGGATACCTACCAAATCAATACAACAGGTATATCGACTAAGAGAATAGACTGTGAAGCCAGACCACTGTGGATGGAATTCTGTCTCTGCCTCTAAAAAGCTATATATGACTTCGACATACTATATATCTCCTTTTTACTTCAAAAATAGTATCTATCCGTGAAGGTTAATGAACAGGTACATAAGCTGATGCATGTAAAATGCTTGAAATATGTTGTGGGTGGGGCCAGTGCTGTGGCACAATGGGTTAAGGTCCTGGCCTGCAGCACTGGCAACCTATATGGGCGATGGTTCAAGTCCTGGCTGCTCCACTTCCAATCTAGCTCTCTGCTAATGGCCTGGGAAATCAGTGGAGATGGCCCGTGTCCTTGGGCCTCTGTACCCATGTGGGAGACCCAGAAGCAGCTCCTGTCTCCTGGCTTCAGATTAGCTCAGCTCCAGCCATGGTGGCCATTTGGGGCGTAAACCAGCGGACAGAAGGCCTCTCCCTCTGTTTCTACCTCTCTCTGTAACTCTGTATTTCAAATAAATAAAATAAATCTTAGAAAAATATATTTTGTGGGAAATTGCAATAATTTAGCTTATATTTTTATAATTTTTTGAGATTAGTATTATTATATTGCATGGTGAGAATTTGAAATATTTCCATAAATGTTAGAAATGAGAACAGGCTTCTCTCATGCATCTAAAAGTGGCAGTTCATCACTTTTCCTTGCAAAGAGAATACATTTTCTTTGTTTGTTCAAGAAGTTTTTCTACCTAAAATATGAAAAGAACCAATGAACAAAAGTGATAATTGGTTCAGCAAGATTGGTCTACACAAGATCAACTCTATAGAAACTCAGTAGCATTTCAGTGGTTAACAGTTAAAATATATAATACAAAAATAATCTTGTTTGCGTATATATACTAATTTGTAGGAGTTGTTGTGTAGAAATACCACAAATTTCAACAAACAGCTGTTGCACTAAAACAAATTTCAGAAGGAATAGGACATATAATATCAAGTATACAAATTGAATAGTTGTAAGTCAATACTCTCTACTTAGCTTAAGAATAAGCATATACATAATTAATATCATGAAAACATTGATGTGAGTGATGATCCTAAAAATAATGGTAAAAGCTATATCTGAAGAAAAGAGTTAGTGCACTTGTGGCAAGTTCTATAGGTAGCTTCAGTTGAGTTTGTATTGTTTAATTTCTAAATATATCCTTAAAAAATGCCACATATTAATATTTGAAAGACCGAGTAATCAAAGGACTTGAACAGGCATTTTTCAAAAGAGGGAATTCAAATGGCCAACAGACACATAAAAAAATGGTCAGGATCACTAGATACCAGGGAAATGTAAATCAAAACCACAATGAGTTGTTACTTCACCCCAGTTAGAATGGCTCTCATATAGAACTCAACAAACAATAAATGCTGGGGAGATTGTGGGGCAAAAGGTACCCTAATCCACCACTGGTGGAAATGCTAACTAGTATAGCCATTGTGGAAGACATTATTGAGATACCTCAGAAAGCTGAAAGTAGATACACCATATGACCCAGCAATCCCACTCCTGTGAATTTACTGAAGGAAAGTTAAAGCAGAATATTAATTATCTGTATCCCCGTGTTTGTTACAGCTCAGTTCACAATAGCTACGATATGGAATCAACCCAGATGCCCAACACACACTATAGAATACTATTCAACAGTAAAAAAAAAAAAAAAAGAAATCCTATCTTTGCAACAAAATGGCTGCAAATGGAAACCACTATACTTAGTGAAATAAGCCAGTCACAAAAAGACAAATACCATGTATTTTCCCTGATCCAAGGTAACTAACAGAGTACCAAAAATGTAATGTGTATGAGTGAAATTGACGTTTTCAGATTCAATGATTGTTTAGGGGCTTTGTTTCTGCTATTGAGGAATAGTGTTTTTATCTTCTTACTATTCGTTGAGCTCTTTTCTTAGCGTAGGGTTAATCTTGTGAGTATAAAGTAAACTGAAAGTAGATCATTGTGGGGGCTGGAGCTGTGGCGTAGCAAGTAAAGCACTGGCCTGCAACACTGACATCCCATATGGGGAGCAGTTTGAGTCCCAGATACTCCACTTCTGAACCGGCTCTCTGCTAATGCTCCCAGGAGAGCAGTGGAAGATGATCCAGGTGCATGGGCCCTTGCATCTATATGGGAGACCCAGAAGAAGCTCCTGGCTTTAGCCATTGTAGCCATTTGGGGAGTGAACCAGTAGATGGAAGTTCTCTCTCTTTCTCACTCTCTCTGAAACTTTGCCATTCAACTAAAATAAATCAATAAATCTTTTTTTAAAAGTAGGTCATTATAAAAATTGAGAGGGAATAGTAGAGGAAGGAGTAAGAAGGGTGGGAGCATGGGCAGGAGGGAAGGTAGGGTGGGAAGTACCACTATGCTCCTAAATCTGTATACATGATATACATGATATACATGAAATTTGTATATTTTAAAATTTAGAAAAAAGAAAAAGTGAGTGACAGGTACATGGATGGTCTTTAATAAATATTTTGTTTTGCCTTGTTTAAAATGTTTCAAATCAAAATAGAGTTCTATATGTCTCAGAAAAAATGTAGTTTGCTAATTCTTAAACTGTAAGCCTTTCTAATTCACTTAACTGATATTTGAAAATTGACTGTCTTAAATCATTCTAACATAGTGTAGTAACTATAAACATACATAACATATCTTCAGCTCATAACAACGTGTTGTGAATACAATATATCATTTAAACCATCCGTAGTATACACTGATAGAATAATTTTCTTGGGGGGGGGTGCATATTTATTTTGTTTCCTTTTTTAATTGATTATTTCACACTTTTAAAAAACATTTTGCCATACTCACTTCAAGTGTAGACATTATATACTTACAC
This sequence comes from Sylvilagus floridanus, assembly GCA_949820135.1. Lineage (NCBI taxonomy): Eukaryota > Metazoa > Chordata > Mammalia > Lagomorpha > Leporidae > Sylvilagus > Sylvilagus floridanus. The sequence goes on along the minus strand of OX463223.1, from coordinate 71,403,028 downwards.
ATACATACTATTTTTTCTTGAACACAGATATATTAATATCAGAGTGAGTGACTCATGACAATGATCCTAACATGGGGAAAGAACAGCATATTGTCATTTATGTGGTATGATTCAGTGAAGAAATCTTTATAACTATATACAAAATAATATGATATCTACACAATTTTTGTACTTAGTATGTATATTAACTTCCATACGTAAGAGAAAAATGTGCTATTTGTCTTTTTGGCTATGACTTATTTAACTTAGCATAATGATCTCCAGCTCCATCATTCCTTAAAGCATTGAATACAGCACATTATTTCCTTCTGCGGAAGCTGTTGAACTTCTGCCCAAATAGTAAAAATTCAAACTTCTGACTCTGTTTGTCATTGAATACCCTCCATAATCAGATGCTGTTAACAGAAGCAAATTAAACCTTAAAATTACATGGCAAAGTGTGTGGGTTTTATGTGACATGTAGCTTACATTTGCATGTAAGGACAAGGCACAACCTTGGTTGCAGGACTCTGGAGAAAATGAAGTGTTAACAGGCCATAAGTCACCAGAATGTAAGTCATGGAAAAATATGTCTGAGGCAGGCCAGAACTGGAAGATGAGTTACAATTAATACAAAAGGCAACATGGAAACTGAGAAATCCTAGGAGTCGCTGAAGTAAAAGAATAAAAATCAGTGAGGATCCATGGTGTCTATGCACTGAGTAGATTGCATTCTTCATTGGACATTTAGTTGAAGAGAACTTAAGTGAAAATCCAAAGTTTGCTCTAAAAACTTCTACAGTTGGGGACAAGGGACTACTGTTTTAAATACTTTTTCTATGGAGTTCCATGAGCCTAAAGTGAAGCTTTCCATTTTCATCTGAGTAAATGTGGTGCTTATAGTTGAAATAAGTTGTCTTCTATTTATTTTTATTGCAGTTATGTAACAAAAGGCACAATTCCAATAAAATAATCTCCCTTATTTCTTTCTCTTTCCTCACAACATCATAAATGAGGTTTTAAAGCTAAACTAGGGGCTAGCACTGTGGCGCAGCGGGGTAAAGCTCTGGCCTGAAGCACCAGCATTCCATATGGGCGCCGGTTCTAGTCCTGCCTGCTCCTCTTCTGAGCCAGCTCTTTCCTGTGGCCTGGGAAAGCAGTGGAAGATGGCTCAAGTCCTTGGGCCCCGGTGCCCATGTGGGATACCCAGCAGAAGCTCCTGGCTTTGGATTGGCGCAGCTTCGGCCATTGCAGCCATCTGGGGAGTGAACCAGCGGATGGAAGACCTCTTTCTCTGCCTCTACCTCTCTCTATAACACTGTCTTTCAAATAAATAAAATCTTTAAAAAAAAAAAAAAAAGCTAAACCAACACTTTTTTCCTTCCAATGTTTTATTTTATCTTCTCACAAAAGATGTGTCATTTTCATGCACCCGAATGATTTCCAAATTGGTCTTATCACAGTGATTGAAATCTCACTGATGAAGCCAAGGAAAAAATTATTGAGGAGGATACATTAATACCTTGATTACAATTAGGCATTTGTTTTTCTGAAATTCATACAACTAAGAAGTATCCAAGCCTATCATTTAACTCCAGTGTTACATCTATATTCTTTCTTTCAACCCCTACTGCCACAGTTTCAGCTTAATCAAGGTATGTACAGCAAAGTTTGCCCTTTTCACCTAGCTCTTGGCTCAGGAAAACAGTGAATATAAGAAATTTCATTATACACCAATAGATAAGTATGCAGCACTGTATTCCTGCTGGTGGCCTGAATGAAAGATTTTTTCAAGAGTATGATTGCTTTAAACTATTTTGGCAACTGACTGGAAAAGAGAAAGATACATTCATCTTTGTAATCATGTAAATTTCACTGCTACTAGCGTGTGAGCAATTATTGGACAAGTAAAGTAGAATAATTATTGAATATTCATTAATGCATATGGATAAAGAAATGAGCGTCTCCAAACCAGCATTAATTTTCACCTTCCCCTTATCTATAAACTGGGGTAAATGTTTTTCTTTAATTGCATGTAAATCCATCAGTACTCAGATTAAAAGCTTTACACTTGTGATCATCTTGGATTCATATCTGAGGCTTTTGTCATCACCAGAATATGAATGGCAGCATGCTCTTCAACAACTGAGTATGGATATCGTGTGTGTGAGTGTGTGTGTGTTGTGTGTGTCTTTAAATAATGACTGGATCACTCCAAAATGAAGTATCTGTACAAACTCATACTATGTATTATAGTATACAAAATCCCACATGTAATTCTGGGAATTCACAAGACATCTACACACCTCAGCCACAGAGAAGAATGAGAACAACAAAGAAGGCGAATGACTGAGGGAAAATTTTAGTGAACAAACGATAGGAATGGCAAGCAGCACAGACACTTCAAAAGCCAGAAGAGAGAGACACAAAGCCTGCCACAGCTGGTTCCTGAGCAACCTGGATTGGGAGATGCCATCTTGCCAGAAGAAGGTAAACAGAAAGGATCACAACCCCCACCACCTGCACAGCTTGGCAGCACGAACTACAGAATTCCACAGCACTCACATGCCATAAATCCAGTCAAGAAACCTGACTGCTGCCAGACCTCCTGCTTTGTTCAACACAAAACAAGGCCAGTGCGTGGTGTAGCGGGTTAAAGCTCTGGCCTGAAGCGCCGGCATCCCATATGGGCACTGGTTCTAATCCCGGCTGCTCCACTTCCCATCCAGCTCTCTGCTATGGTCTGGGAAAGCAGTAGAAGATGGCCCAAGTCCTTGGGCCCCTGCATCCATGTGGGAGACCCGGAAGAGGCTCCTGGCTCCTGGCTTCGGATCAGTGCAGCTCCGGCCATTGTGGCCATCTGCGGAGTGAACCAGAGGATGGAAGACCTCTCTCTTTCCGCCCCTACCTCTCTCTGTAACTCTTTCTTTCAAAATACATTAAAATAAGTCTTTAAAAAAAGCAAAACCACAACACATTGCTGGCTACTAAATTCTGTACGTCTTGGACACCATCAAGCAGCTCGTTGGGACGAAAAACTCCAGAGCCATACTCGTGCACTTTCCAGGAAAGAGAGCAGTCCCCCTGTATCCTGCAGCTGTAAAATTTCTGAGCAGAAGACCCAGAGCTAGGCTGGCTCATGCTGCTTAATTTGGGGAAGTTCCCCTCAGCTTCTTGGGGCTTGACACCAGCAGCAGCCCATAAGCAATTCCGCAGGACCATACTTGAGAAAGTCACCCTCTGCATATCTTAGCACAAGGTGCTGAGTTCCCATAGCATAAGCCCCAGTACTGCCCATGCATCCCCTGTGGGAAGTTCCCTCTGTGACCTGCAGCTCTGACCCTATTGCTGTTGATACAGCAACCCTTAGAGTAACTCGAACTCACTTAGAGGATCTAGAAATCCCTATGTGCCTGACTGCTTCAGTCTGGCAGCTGCCAGTCCACCATCCCCATCATAACTGCCATTTGCCCTACCCCACCTGGGCAAAGACTCCATTGCTTCCTCCACCTCCACCTCCAGTACTTCCAGGATTTCAACTATGAATACTAAATTCCTCAGAATCACAAGAATCTAACCGCAGTACCTAGAAAAGAATTTGCTTGCATTCGACCACTCAGGATCCACGTATGGCAGTATACCATCCCCACATAACCTGTAATGACACCATAGGAAGGCAACAAGCCCCCTTTACATGCCTCAGGGCTGTAACCAGGGCTTTCGGTTCTATAAATCACAGCATCAGTTACACCCATCAGCAGGACCTGGTGCAGGCCCCATGCATATCACACAGCCCCAAGGCAATGATTATTGGTGCCACAAGCCCCACAATCACTCAGGCTTGCCTGATGGGACAGAGACAGAACACTCTATCCCACAGCACCAGACCATGGTTACAGCTATCACAGACCCCAGTGTGATTGGCACCCAACTCTTTTTTTTTTTTTTTTTTACAGGCAGAGTGGACAGTGAGAGAGAGAGACAGAGAGAAAGGTCTTCCTTTGCCGTTGGTTCACCCTCCAATGGCCGCCGCGGTCGGCGCGCTGCGGCCGGCGCACCGCGCTCGTCCGATGGCAGGAGCCAGGAGCCAGGTGCTTTTCCTGGTCTCCCCATGGGGTGCAGGGCCCAAGCACCTGGGCCATCCTCCACTGCACTCCGGGGCCACAGCAGAGGGCTGGCCTGGAAGAGGGGCAACCGGGACAGAATCCGGTGCCCCGACCGGGACTAGAACCCGGTGTGCCGGCGCCGCAAGGCGGAGGATTAGCCTGTTGAGCCACGGCGCCGGCCGGCACCCAACTCTTTAACCAGTGAAGACACACACCTTTGAAGGACGTGTCCACTTCTAGGTCATTCTACTACTTCCGTGAGTGGTAGCCGAGTAGACAAGTGCGGTACTCATGGGCATTGTTGACACGGATTACTGCTAAGGAAATCATTCAGAGTGTACACTGTAGGGCTCATCTAGAAACAAAGGCAAAGCAAAATTCAAGTGACACCCTGCATTTCATCTAAGAAAGTTATTTCCAGTTAAACCTATTCCAGAAGGAAGAAAGGGCTATTACAGCAGATGTACTGACACTAACATAGGGACACAGGAAACATGCAGAAGTGAGTTAACATGACCCCTTCGACAGGATATGAAGCTTCTCCAGAAAGAGATCGTGTTTTAAAGAAATCTATAAACTTACAGAAAGACAATGCAAAATAATGTTGCTAATGAAACTCAACAAGATACAAGGGAACATAGACAGCAAATATAAAGAAAATGAGGATAATGCATGATATAAGTGAGAAATTCAACAAATAGAGATCATTAAAAAGAACCAATTGGAAATTCTAGAGTTGAAAATTTCAACCAATGGGAAAAAAATACAGTTGTGAGTTTTAACAACAGAATAGAACAAGTGGAAGAAAGAATTTCTGATTTTGAGACTTTTGAAATAACCAGTTAGAAACACACACATACAAAAACAGGAAAAAAAAAAACCTAAAAAGGAAGAAGGAGGGGCTGTATGTGGCAGTTGAGTGATGCCCACTGTACACTACCACACCCTCACGCTGACCTGTGTCAAGTATGTCCAGAGCTGTGATTTCAGCTACTTAGATGGCAGTGACCAGTAGAGGTTTATTGACAAGAAGGAAAGGTTAAGTTGACTTAAAAGCGAACAAGAGGAATTTCCAAAAGAAATATTAAAATCTATGGACAGTAAATGGATAACAGATCAGCTGAGATGGAAATCAATGTGCAAGGTGAGGACTGAACAAGTGAAACGAACAACATGTAACGGAACTGAGGAAATGAAGAAAAATCCTGAAGGGCTTCTTAAACCAGAAGCTTTACAGTTCAGCACAGTGGCCCCAAGAGAAAAGAAGATGCAGAGGCCCAATCAGAAGCTTGGTGACTAGTAGAGAAAAAGGCCACTGACTTAAGAAGTCATCATGAGCATTTGGCAAATGATCAACCACCCCATACATTAGAGCGTTCATCTGTCATTTTTCCAATGGAGGATATAAATACTGAAATGAGAATCCCTGCAGATGTGTCCTCCGAGAATGACAGTGCCATGGCCACCAGCACCATGAGCGAGCTCACCGAGGACCACCTACTTCTCAGGCTGCTGGGTCTGCGATGACCATGTTGGAGACGCCAGCATTAGCATTACAGGGCCTTGGATTTCCCTCCCCAACAACGTGGACAACCCTGTCTGTCTACTACAATTGGATGGAAGAGAAAAACACAACACAAGGGGCCATACATGCAGCACAGTCACCACACTTATACCCTCACTGCAGCCTTGTGCTATGACACCCAGCTGGTCAGCATTCTGTCCCACATACTTGATGTGAACCTTCCCAAAAAGCTGTGTAACAATGAACTTTGTGAGGAAAATCTTACCAAACAGAAAGTTACTTGAGCAGTGAAGAAACTAAATACAAATAACCTTTATTTTTGTTTTTCTCAGCATGTGAATGTAGACCCCTTACAAACATTGTACACCCCAGGGATCTCATGTACCTGGTCAGTTCCAACTCTGAACACCTGGGCAAGTCAGGACCTTTTGAAGTGTGAGCTGACTTCAAGGAGTCCACGGAGTTTCTGAATCCCGGAGTTGCTGGAGCATCGAAGGAGAGTGGAGACCAGCAGGTAAGTGATGAAGAAACCCACGAGGGCACAGACAGGGAGAAAAGTGCCCAGCCCCTGGGTTTGTGACATCCATTCCCAGACCATGGAGGTGTCCCAAAGCCAGAGCACCCAGGTGTCCCAAAGCCAGAGCACCCAGGTGTTCCTGTCCATCGTGAGCAGCGGTGAAGGTGGCATGATCACCTCTGCAGCCGCCTCGGGGACCTCCGAATTCAAGGCTTACACTGACCACTGCTGGAGCGCGTGGACCTGATGGCGGATTTGCATCAAGAAGGATCCCCTCAACCACATGCTAGTGAACCTTGCCTGTGAGTTAAAACAGTACGTGGAACACAAAGAGGTGAATCGGTTGTTCATCACTTTGATGCATGGAGACAAGTGGTCATTTGTCAGGTGGCCTTGGGGTGGGGGGATGATCCTCGTGCTTTATGATGATGAATAAAACCGAGGGGTCAAAGGTCCTCCTCCCCAGACCCATGTTGGTAGAAGGAGGAGCTGTTCACGTGATCGCTTCCGTTGGAGAAGACATTCCCTTGGCCTCTCTCAGGTCACAGCCCTTGGACCCAGCATTGGTTGTTTAGACTGTTCCCTAGCTCTTTCAGTTTATAGGCTGGTTGAGCCACAAGCAGATGTGTCTTACTGATTGGGAATTAAAAGATAAAAGCTATTTAGTGTAGGAGAGGTTTTTTTGTTTGTTGTTTGTTTTTGCAGAGAACCAGCAGCCAATTAGAAATATTTGAATTGCTTGTAATTTGGACACCGTTGGTTGTTAAATCAAGGATTTTGTTTTTTGTTCAGGAATGACTTTTTTTTTGACAGGTAGAGTTATAGACAGTGAGAAAGAGAGACAGAGAGGAAGGTCTTCCTTCCGTTGGTTCACTCCCCAAATGGCCGCTACAGCTGGCGCTGCACTGATCTGAAGCCAGGAGCCAGGTGCTTCTCCTGGTCTCCCATGCGGGTGCAGGGCCCAAGCACTTGGGCCATCCTCCACTGCACTCCCTGGCCACAGCAGAGAGATGGACTGGAAGAGGAGCAACCAGGCCTAGAACCCGGCGCCCATATGGAATGCTGGCACCACAGGCGGAGGACTAACCAAGTGAGCCATGGTGACGGCCCCATGGAATTACTTTTTTTAAGGTAGTTTAAAAATCATTTCATTTGTGCTTCTCTTTCATATCTCATCAGACATTCCTGTTTTTCTATCTCCCACACAGCAAAGAAATTAAGGTCTTTCCTTCTTTAGGACCCACACCCAGAGATGTGGTTACCCAGTCTCTTGTTTTCTGAAGGGAATTTACCTGGCTTAATGAATTCCTGTACTACACTATGTTCATTTTGAAACTGAATTTATTTCTGTGAGCACAAATAAGTCATTAGGGTCATTCCCTTATGTAAGCTGAATGCCTGCCTGGGCACAGGACATTCTCAGTGTCTGATTTCTTCCTAAGAGAGTCAGTAGGTGGTTACTAATGGCAAGTGTTCACATGCAAAACCATTCTGCTTATTTGTTTCCTAGAACTCTGTGTAGCTTCTAGGACACTACCTGTGCTCAGAAATTCTGAGTGGGGCCTTACAGCTGATCCTGCTCTACCCTGGAGAAAGCTAGGATCTAGAGAATTTTCCTTCATCAAGACATCATTTTCAGTTAATGTGTCTTGTAATTCTCTTATAGTGAAAATCTTACAAGAAAACTATGAGAGAGGAATTATGTACAGATATGTAAGTAGTTTTATATTTTCAATAACTGTAAAAAAAGCCCCAGGTGACAACCACATAAAGAAATCACGTGAAAAAATTCCTAATAGGCATTATTACTCTAGTGTCTTAGTGTGATTAGCATAATAGTAGCTCAGAAGAAATCATTCAGGGGTTTGTCTTGTCCAAGCTTCTTTTCTCATTGTAATTATTATAGTTCAACCATTGTCTGCAAATCTGATGTGCTTTATAGCTTTTGCTATTGATATATTTAGTGTTTAGTAGAGTTTTGGTAGAATTGCAGAAGAGGGAGTTTATTCCTCTCTAGGAGTCCCCAAATCCCTGGCTCTATGAATTTTCTACTTAGGGAGGCATAGATTTTCTTCCCCTTGTGGGGTCTTATAAAGCTGATGTCACTGTTTTGAGTGCTTAGCTTCATGGTTACTGGGCTTGCAGTTTAATATCAAGCCCTAGAGTTCATAGAGAGTGGATATGGTAGACTTGAACCAATGCCAGATGAACTTCAAAACTCTAATTGTCTGCTACTTCAAGCTCTCAGAAGGAAGAGCCTAAGCTCCAAGTTGGCCGACTGGGATTTGGGACTTGAAAGATTGACTCCAGCTGAGAAATGCACAGTAGTCTTGGTTTTCTTAAGTAAGCCTCAGAGGGAGCCATGAACGTGAGATTAAGCTAACATATCCAGGGCTCACAAACTCTGAGAGTAATTCAGTAAAACTTGTAAGGCTGTGAGAAATGTAGGGATTGGTGGGGTATATTGTGTTATTGTTAATACCAACTCAAGGGATTTTATATAGGGTGAAGTGAGCAAATCCTTTAGTGGTTGAGCACTAACATGCTGGCTCACACTGCTGGAATATTTTGAATTTCATTAGTTTGCACTGGATTCATGCTGTAAATATTCTTAAATACATACTTAAATCACTGTTTTTTCCTACTCTTCTAGCTGCTCATTAATATCTTTCATGTAAGTGCCAAAAACATATGTAAACGGTTTGGGGAAAGAAAACAGGAGCTGATTTTTTGTTTCTTAACAAAAATCAATGGAACTTGGTTGTGTTTTCTATTTTAAAATGATTTCTTGAAACAAGGTAATATTAATAAAAACCCATAGGCGTCAAAAGGGATGCATAAAATGCTCCATTGAAGGCATTTCTTTTTTTTTTTAGATTAATTATTTGAAACTCAGAATTACAGAAAGAGAGAGAGAGAAAGAGAGCGCTTTCATCAATTAGTTCACTCCTGAAATGGCCGCAGTGGCCAGTGTAGGGCCAGAAGCCAGGAGCCAGGAGCTTCTTCCAGGACTCCCACATGGGTGGCAGGGACCCAAGCACGTGGGCCATTCTCTGCTGCTTTTTTAAGTGACTTAGCAGGGAGCTGGATCAAAAGTGGAGCAGCCAGGACTAGAACTGATGCCTGTATGGGATGCTAGCACTGCAGGTAGTAGCTTTACCCACTACACCACAACACCATCCCACAGACATTTTCTTGTAAATAAATATAACTAAGAAAAGTTTGCAAATCTGTAATATAAGGGGAAGAACAGTGTCACCATTGAGTATTAGAGACAGGATTCACAGATGGACTCATTTAAGTCGGAAAAGGCCATTCAATGGCCTGTTGTTAAAAGGACAGCGGCAGCGTCTGAAAATCTCCTGGCTGTGGCATGCTGTGGGAATTTCCTTTTGCGCTGAGACTTCCAAACAAGTTTAGGTCATACAAATGTTTTCCAAGCTTTTATTGCATTACTGCAATTAAACTTTAACTGCAAAAAAAAAAAAGAATGAAGAAAACCTATGAGATGTGTTGGACAATATTAAATGAACAAATAGTATTATTATAATAAGGGTACATGAAAGAGAAGAGAAGTAAAGAGGCATGGGGAATCTACTGAGTGAAATATTAATTGAAAATTTGCCAAGTCTTGAAAGAGATGAGGACATTCAAATATAGGGAGCTCAAAGGAACCCAATATGCACCTGAATGACCAATGGATCATTGAAGAAACTGAAAGGGAAATCAACAAGTTTTGAAACAAATAAAAATGAAAACAGAATATATCAAAATCTGAGATAAGACAAAAATAGTATTAAGTTTATAGAAATAAGTACATACTTTTAAAAAAGAAATGATATCAAACAATCTAAAGATGCATCTCAAAGACCTAGAAAAAGAACAAAGGAAACCCAAAATTAGCAGGAGGGAAGAAATAATAAGAATCAGACCAGAAATAAATGAAATTGAAACTAAAAACTTTGTGAAGCAAAAAATCAACAAAAGGAAAAGTTTTTTTTAAAGATTTTTTTGTTTGTTTATTTGAAAGGTATAATTACAGACAGAGAGAGGGAGAGATAAAGATCTTCCACCCACTGGTTCACTGCCCAAATGACCCCCAACGGCCAGAGCTGAGCCAATCTGAAGCTAGGAACCAGAAGCTTCCTCAGGATCTCAAGTGGGTGCAGAGATCCAAGCACTTAGGTCATCTTCCATTGCTTTCCCAGGCCACAAGCAGAGAACTGGATCTGAAGAGGAGCCAGGACACAAATCAGAGCCCCAATGGGATGCTAGTGCCACAGGCTGTTTAGCCTACCATGCTACAGCACTGGCCCCCAAAAAGCTGGTTTTCAAAAAAAGATGAACAAAACAGATAAGTCTTTAATAAGACTAAAAAAGAAAGCAAGAAAAAAACAAAAACAATTGAGATGAAAAAGGAAACATTACAAACACAAACTATATCACAGAAATATAAGGATCAAAAAATCTATGAACAATTATATGCAAATAAAATTGGGAAACCCCAAAGAAACGAATGGATTCCTAGATATATACAACCTACCAAGAATAAATAAGGAAGATAAAGAAAATGTAAAAAGACTCCTAACAAATAAAAAAATTGAATAAATGATTAAAAGTCTCCATAAAACATCCGGGACATTGTTATATGAATATTAATTTTAAAGGCATTTATTTGAAAGTCAGAGTTAAATAGAGAGAAAGAGAGAAAGATATTCTAGCTGCTGATTCATGCCCTAAATGGCCACAACTAACAGGGCCGTACCAGACTGAAGCCTGGAGCTTGGAACTCCATCTGGGTCTCTCACATCTTCCACTACTTTGCCAGGAGCATTTGCAGGGAGTGGGATCAGAGGTGGAGCAGCCAGGACTTGCACTGCTGCCCACATGGACTGCAGGCATTACAGGCAGTGGCTTAAGCCACTGCACCACAACACCAGCCTCAAATAGTAATTTAAAGAGCAACTAACTCTAACACTTTCAAACTATTCCAAAATATTGTACAGAATGAAACTGGGTCAAACTTTTTATGAGATCACCATCACGGATATCAAAACCAAACACATAACAGAAAAAAGAAAAATGCAAGCTAATCTCATGATGAACACAGATAAAAAATTCTCAACCAATATTAGCATCAACATCATACATCACATCAAGGAGGTTTTATGCCAGGGATGCAAGGGTGGTTCAGTATTGCAAATGAACAAATGTCATAAATCACACTAACAGAATGAAGAACAAAGATGGTATCTGATAAGATTAACACCCCTTCATTAAAAAAAAAAAAACTCTCAATAAAATCGGTGATAGAAGTAACATACCTCAAGCTGGCGCCGAGGCTCACTTGGCTAATCCTCAGCCTGCGGTGCCGGCACCCCGGGTTCTAGTCCTGGATGGGGCACCGGATTCTGTCCCGGTTGCTCCTCTTCCAGTCTAGCTCTCTGCTGTGGCCCAAGTGCTTGGGCTCTGCACCCACATGGTAGACCAGGAAGAATCAGCTGGCTCCTGGCTTCGGATCGGTGCTGTGCGCCGCTGGCCATAGTGGCCATTTGGAGGGTGAACCAATGGAAGGAAGACCTTTCTCTCTGTTTCTCTCTCTCTCACTGTCTAACTCTGCCTGTCAAGAAAAAAAAAAAAAAGAAAAAGAAGTAACATACCTCAAAATGATGAAGACTTTTTATGACAAATAGTCCATATCATCCTGAATGGGAAAACAAAACATTTCTCCTCAGATCTGAACAAGACTAGGATGTCTACTCTCACCACTTGTATTCAGTATAGACTGGAAGTATTAGCACGACCAATTATGGAGGAAAAAGAAATAAAGGGCATCAAAATTGGAAAGGAAAAAGCCAAAATATTCATGTTTACTGTTGACATGATGCCGTATATGGTAAAAACTGAACATTCCAGCTAAAAGCTGTTAGAACTGATATACCGGCCGGCGCTGTGGCTCACTAGGCTAATCCTCCACCTGCGGTGCCAGCACCCCAGGTTCCAGTCCCGATCAGGGCGCTGGATTCTGTCCCGGTTGCTCCTCTTCCAGTCCAGCTCTCTGCTGTGGCCCGGGAAGGCAGTGGAGGATGGCCCAGGTCCTTGGACCCTGCATGGGAGACCAGGAGGGAGCACTGGCTCCTGGCTTCGGATCTGCGCAGCGCACCAGCCACAATGCACTGGCCATAGCGGCCACTTGGGGGGTGAACCAACAGAAAATGAAGACCTTTCTCTCTGTCTCTCTCTCTCACTAACTCTGCCTGTCAAAAAAAAAAAAAAAAAAAAAAGAACTGATATACCAATTCAGTAAATTGAATTAAGGAATTCTATTCACAATAGCCACAAAATTAAAATATTTAGGGAATAAATTTAACCAAAGAAATGAAAGATATCTACAATGAAAATTATAAAATATGGATGAAAGAATTAAGTGTATTAATTAATCCAAAAATATGGAGATATCCCTTGTTCATAGATTGAAAGAATTACCATTAAATGTCTACAGCTCCTATAGAAATCTAGATTCAATAAAGTTATTATCAAAATATCAATGAAATTCTTTACAGAATTAGAAAATAAGCAAATCTAAAATTCATAAGGAACCACAAAAGAACCAGAATAGCCAAAGCAATCCTGAGCAGCAACTACAACAAAAAAATTAAGCTGCAAGCGTCACCACCCCTGATTTCAAACCATATTACAAAGCTATGCTAATTAGAACAAGTGTGGTACTGCCATGAAAAACCACATATAGGTCAAAGGAAGAGAACAGAGGGCACAGAAATTATTCATGTACATTCTGCCATCTGATTTTTGACAAAAATACCAGGAAAATACACTGGAGAATGAATAGCTTTTTCAGTAAATGGTGCTGGCAAAACTGAACATACATATGTAGAAGAATGAAATCAGATCCCTAACTCTCAGGATATACAAAAGTCAACCCAAGAGGCAGCAACGATCTAAATGTAAGGCCTGAAACCATGAATTTGTTAGAAGCGAGCTTATGTAAAGCGCTTCAGGCCATTGGTGGAGGTAATGATTTCTTGATAAAAACCCTAGGAGTATAGGCAGCAAAAGCAAAACTAGACGAGTGCAATTACACCATACTCAGAAGCTTCTGTACAGCAAAGTAAACCATCAATACAGTGAGCAGAGCAATATCACTAGCCACTGGGAAATAAAAATCCGAGCCACAATAAGATATCATCTCTCTCTTGGTATAATGGCTCTTTTCCAAAAGACAGGAAATAACAAATGCTGACAAGGACGTGGAGAAAACGGACCTCTTAATCACTGGTGGTGAAAATGTAAATTTAGTATAGCCACTATAAAAATGGTATGGAAATTTCTTTAAAAACTACAAATAGAATTGTCATGTAATATACTGGGAATATATCCAAAGGACATGAAATCATTATATCAAAGAGATACCTGCTCCATGTTCATCACAGCACTATTCACAATAGCCAAAATATGGAAATAACCAAGGTTTCCATCATCAGAATGGATAAAGAAAAGTGGTATATATATAAAGTGGAATACTATTCAGCCTCAGACAAAAAGTAAAATATCATCATTTTCAGCAAATGATGGAACCACAAGATATGTTACTTGAAATAATCCAGGGCCCTGAGCTGTGGCACAGCTGGTTAAAGCCCTGGCCTGCGGTGCTGGCATCCCACATGGGCACTGGTTCTAGTCCTGGCTATTCCTCTTCTGGCCATGCGGCCTTCTGGGGAGTGAATCAGCGGATGGAAGACCTCTCTCTCTGTCTCTACCTCTCTCTGTAACTCTGTCTTTAAAATAAATAAAATAAATATTTAAAAAGATAATAAAAGAAAAGAAAAGATCTAGACACAGAGAGATAAATTCTGAATGTCCTCCCTCATGTGTTGGAATTTAAAAATAAAAACAGTAATACTCAGTATGGAAACAGAACATTGATTACTAGAGGCTGAAAGGAGTGGGAGGGTTAAAAGAGAGTTTGGATTAAAAAAATAGGAGAAGCTGAGTATATTCATTAATTGTGACAAATATACTATACTAATGTGATGTTTGTAATAGGGGAACCTGGGTGTGGTTTATGGATCATGACAGTTTTTTCATACTAATATGTTAACAATAGGAAAAGCTGGGCTTGGGGTGTATGAGGTCTTTTTTTTTAAGATTTATTTATTTTACTTGAAAGTCAGAGTTACACAGAGAAAGAAGAAGAGGCAGAGAAAGAGAGAGAGAGAGAGAGAGAGAGAGAGAGAGAGGTTTTCCACCTGCTGATTCACTCTAATTGATTGCAACAGCCAGATCTATGCCAATCCGAAGACAGGAGCCTGGAGCTTCCTCTGGGTCTCCCACGTGGGTGCAGGGGCCCAAGCACTTGGGCCATCTTCTGCTACTTTCCCAGGCCATAGCAGAGAGCTGGATTGGAAGTGGGGAAGCTGGAACTCAACCTGGCACCCATATGGGATGCCGGCACTGCAGGCGGTGACTTTACCTCTTATGCCACAGCACCGGCCCTGAGAAGTCATTATACTACTTCACAATTTCTATTCTGTAAATTCAAAATTATTCTGTAATGAATGGCTTTAAAAATCCCAATGTAAGCCAATCTAAGCACTGTTAACTGTGTCCAAGATGACTGGACTTTTTTTTGTGAGCACATCAACTCCCTTCTAATTCTGTATGTTGCACTGGCAATAATAGGTACATAGTAATAGGTACATAGTTTCTCAGAGCTGTCTTAGGTCAATTTAAACATTATATCTTTCCAGGTTATATATATATTCATAAGCTTTATATATAAGATTTATATATTATATAATTATATATTAATTAATAAGCTTTATATAATTTATATATATTCATTATTCATAAGATTATAAAATATATAATGTATAACATAATGTGATATACACTATATATTATAGTATACTATAATATATAATAGTATATTATATATTATTGTATATAATATTAATATATACAATGATATTATTGCATATAATATACTATATTATATATATACTATATAATAGTATATAAACTACATCATATATAGTATATAATATATATGTATATATAATATAGTATATTTAGTATATATAATATATAATATATTATATATTATAATATATAATATAGCATATAGTATATAGTATTTATTATGTATATCATATTGTATATTATATATTATATATACATAATATTATATATTATAATATATTATATATAATGTATAATATATTATATAATATATGAATATATACAATAATATATTGTATATAATGTTATAATAATATAATTTATTATATATAATATATATTATATAAAATATAGTATATAACACATACAATATAATAAATAACATAATATTATTATATGTATTATATGTGCTATATACAATATATTATAAAATATATATTATCATATATCATGTATTATATATCATATATAACATAATATATAATATTATAATACTATATATTATATAGTATATACATACTATATACAATATACAGCATGCTATATAGTATGTATATAGCATGTATTATATATGCTATTTATATAGTACATATAAAACATATAATATATAATATACAATATATATAAAATATATAAAAACATATACTATATATTATATATATATAAAATAACATATATTATATATTATATAATGTATATAATATATAATCTCATATATAATTATATAATATATTATATAATATGATATACATATAATATATAATGTATATTGTATATTATATTATATAGCATATTATATATTGTATATTATATGATATATATTGTATTATACAATATGCATATACAGTGTATATTATATATGTTGTATTATGTATTATATAATATATAGCATATAATATGTCTTATATGTTGTATATATAATATGCTATATAATATAATGTATTATATATTATATATAATGTTTAATATATTATATAGATAGTGTATATTATATATACTATTTATATAGTATATATAATATATACTATATAAGTATATAGTATGTTATATATTATATATAATATAACATACTATATATAAAATTATGTAACATAATATATAATACGCTATTATATGTTATAGTATACTATAATATATAGCATATATTACATTATGTTATGTATTATATATTAATATTATATATTATACAATCTTATGAATAATTATGTACATATAAGTGTATTATATATTATTATAATATACTATACTATAATATATATCTATATAATATATTATATGTATATAGTATAATTATATAATATATATTATATACACTATACATAGTATATATACTATATAGGCTATACTATATATTATATAATATGCCATATATTATATAGTGTATGATATATTATATATTATAGATCATAATATATAATATACTATTATATATACGTTATAATATGTAAATATATAAAATACTATAGTATATAGTACATTATATGTAAGATAATATATAATATAGTATATTTTATACAGTACACTATATACGGTATGGTATATAACATATATAGTATGTATAGTTATTTTAGCATATATTATATAGTATACACAGTGTATTGCATAGTATATTACGTAATATATTACATAGTATATTATATATAATATATTTTATATATAATATATAGTATATATAGTATACAACATAATATATAATATACTATAATATAATCTTATGAATATAGTATATTATATATACTATATAATATATAATATAGTATATCATATGTTATGTTATATATAATAATTTATATTATAACAATTATATATAATTATAATAAAGTATTATAGTATTATATACAATATTAATAATAATATAATATATAATGCACTATAGTATATATTATAATATGTTATATATTATATTATATATTATATATATATAATCTTATGAATTATTATGAAACCCAGATCTGTCCTTTGATTTTTGAAATTTTGGAAATTGCAGCTCTTGATACTGATATCTTTCCTTGACTATTATTCTGCTAAATGACAGCATTTTTGGATGATTTTTAATTTCTGGAAACTTTCAATTTTTATTTTTCATCAATATATAAATTTTATCACAGCAACACACAAAGAGAGGCAGATAGATAGAGAGGATGAGTTCTAATTGCATGGTTAACTTTCCCCACCCATAATAGCCAATAGTAGGGACTCCAATCATGGTCTCCCACATGGTTGACAAGGACCCATCAATTTCAACTATTAGCACTGCCACTTAGGGTCTGCATTAGCAGGAAACTATATTCACAAATCAGATCCAAGACTGGAATCCAGTTACTCAAATGTAGGACAAGAATACACTAACATGGTATTATTAGCTCAATACCTGCCCCTTATATTCTTTCCAATTTCTAATTTTTTTAAAATTTTTGTTGACAGGCAGAATGGACAGTGAGAGAGAGAGACAGAGAGAAAGGTCTCCCTTTTCCGTTGGTTCACACCCAAGTAGCCTCTGTGGCTGGCACACTTTGTCAATCCAAAACCAGGAGCCAGGTGCTTCTTCCTGGCCTCCCATGAGGGTGCAGGGCCCAAGCTCTTGGGCCATCCTCCACTGCACTCCCGGGCCACAGCAGAGAGCTGGACTGGAAGAGGGGCAACTGGGACAGAATCCTGCGCCCTGACCAGGACTAGAACCCGGGGTGCTGGTGGAGGATTAGCCAAGTGAGCTGTGGTGATGGCCTATTCTTTCTTAAATGTGATTATAATGCAAATATTTTCAAAATTTAGGTCTGTCTTTCAAACCAAATTGTAAATGTCCAGAGATAAAAAATTATCCTCCATATTTTATTTTTACTTACAGTAAAGTCTTATTAAATGGAACTATTTTTCTGATCTTTTATCCTCTAAGTAAGCAAATCACTCTTCTTTGAAAACTCTGTACAATAGATCTTCTTTATCCTTAGTTTCACTTTCCATTGTTTCAGTTACTTGCAGTCAGTTGTGGTCCAAAAACATTAAATGGAAAATTCCAGAAATGATTAATAAGTTTTAAATTACATGTAATTCTCTGTGTATTACTCAACTCACTCTATCTCATCATACAAGCATTATATCATCTTTTTTTTCCCCCACAGGCAGAGTTAGACAGTGAGAGAGAGAGAGACAGAGAGACAGAGAGAAAGGTCTTCCTTTCTATTGGTTCACCCCCAAATGGCAGCTACGGCCAGCACACTGCGGCTGGCACACTGAGGCTGGCACACTGCGCCGATCCGAAGCCAGGAGCCAGGTGCTTCCTCCTGGTCTCCCATGCAGATGCAGGGTCCAAGCACTTGGGCCATCCTCCATTGCCCTCTCGGGCCACAGCAGAGAGTTGGACTGGAAGAGGAGCAGCCGGGACTAGAACACCATAGGCAGAGGATTAACCAAGGGAGCCATGGCACCTGCCCGCATTATATCATCTTACATCACCAAAAGAAGGGTGATTGCCATACAATAAGATTTTTTGAGAGGTGGGTATTTGGTGAAACAGTTAGGACACTGCTTAGGACGCTTGCATCCATATTGTAGTGCCTTGAGCTGAATCCGACCTCCATTTCTGATTCCAGTTTCCCGATCATTCATACTCTGAGGGGCAGCAGGTGGTGGTTCAAGTACTTTTGTACATCCCACTCATGTTGGAGGCTCAAGTTGAGTTCTGCGACCCTGGCTTCAGTCTGGCCACACCCTGGCTGTTGCGGGCATTTGAGGAAATCTTGTTTTACCTTTCAAATAATTAGAAATAAACAAGAAAAAAACAATAATAACTCACACATAGGATACGGTACTATCCATGGTTGTAGGCATCCACTCGAGGTCTTGGAATGTATCGCCCAGATAAGTGAAGGTGTTACCGTATCTCTCCTTCTTTAAAGACTATGCATTTCCACAAAATTGTTCATTAAATGTTGTACACATGTGCATTACACTGCCTTTTAAAAATGGTTTTAGATATTTCAATAGACTTTAGAAAATTGAAATCACCTAGTGTTCAATAATTGATGAACTGAAAATAACATATGTGTTCATTTTTGTTATAGTTGTCATTTTTCTGTAACTTCAGTATCTTTTTTTCTTTGTCAATATTTTGATTTTCTGTGTGCCTACATTTCCAGAGTTGTCTTGCTATTTTAAAATTTGTGAATATTCTTGTTCACTTCCAAGTGTATACCATCTATATTTAGAAATACTATTTCATTTAACACTGGATATGATGGTTCATTTTAGGTGTCAGTGTCACTAGCAAAAGAGAACCCCAGATGGATGTTAAAGCATTATTTCTGGGGGTTCTGTCTGTGAAGGTGTTTCTTGAAGAGACTAGCGTTTGAATATGTAGATTGGCAAAGGAAGATCTTGCCTCATCTAGTGTAGATGGGCCCTGTCCAATCCACAGAGATCTCAGACAGAACAAAACAGCAGAGAAAAGGGGAATTTGCTCTCTTCTGGAGTTGGGGCACCCATCTTATCCTCTGGGACTTGCACTAGCAGTCACCTAGGTTCTGAGATCTTTAGACTTGGGCTAAGCTACACGATTACCCAGCTTGTAGCTCCTCAGCCTCCATAATCACAAAAGTCAATTCCCATAATAAATCCTCTATCTTTCTATCATCTATCAGTCTATCTATGCATGTATCTATCATCTATTATCTGTTTCTTTTTTTCTGGGAAGAATGTAATTACTGAGAGTTTTGCCAATTTCTTATATTTTGTTTTACCAAAACCAACAATTGCCTTTGTTGTAGAAGTAATTTTATTCAAATATGTGAAGACGTATCGCAGTCCATAAAGCTGTGGGAGATGGGCATTTCTCTTTAGATTTTGTGCAAAAAGCAAGTAGCTCTGTATTTATTTCTGAGCATATTTTATATATCTTTTCTATTAGTATATATTATATTACATATATTATATGTTATCTTTTCTATTATTTTTATTCTCTTTCGTTGTAATTTAATTTATTATGAGAAAATAACCTTTCTTGGAGATGATTCAAATTTGACCTATATCTATACTCCTCAAAGAAACAACACACAGTAGATTAACAATAAAAATCCGAAAATGAATAAATACAAGGAATTTAAGTATGTGCCTGTAAAGGAACCTTAATGATCAGCCCTTTAGTTTCATACACTATACTGAAAGACTTCATACTAGGGTAGATGATATAGAGAATGCCTCATCATCAGTTAACAATAAGCTTGCTTAAGAAAGATTCATAAAAATGCACGTCATAAGATTAGGTGCATGTCAGTTCATAATTCTGTGTAAGATAGAGCAAAAGAAACCAGATTTACTCCCGCACATGAAACACCCACAAAACTGACAAATATAGAAAATAAGATTTTCCTAGTCACTAAATATCAGGCAACAAAAACAGTGATCTCTGAGACAGCAGAAATAAACAAATGATCATCCAAAAATCAAAAAACATTAAATGCTGGTGAGGATGTATACCGATACACTATTGGTGGGAATGTAAGCTGATACGACCATTATAGAAGACAGTATGGAGATTCCCCAGAAATCTGAAAATAGATCTACCTTGTGACTCAGCCATCCCACTCCTTACGCAAAGTGAATGAAATCAGCATATGAAAGAGTTATCTGTATTCCTATGTTTATAGCAGCTCAATATATGGAATTAACCCAGATGTCCATCAATTGATGACTGGATAAAGAAATTATGGGACATGTACACCAAAGAATACTACATAGGCATAAAAATGAATGAAATGCTGTGTTTTGCAACAAAATGGATGCAACTTGATACTATCATACTTGGTGAAATAAGCCAGTCCCCAAAAGACAAATACCATATGCTTTCCCTGATCTGTGGTAATTAATATACAAGTACAAAAAATGTATTGTATTAATATAGTGAAATTGACATTTTGAGATTTGATTATTGTTTATACCCCTTGTCTCCACTGTTATGGAACAGTGTTTTTTTTTTTTTTCTTACTTTTTGTTAAATTCTTTACTTAGTGCAGAGTTAATCTTATAAGATAAACTGAAAGTATATCATTGTAAATATTAAAAGGAAGAATAAGAAAGGAAGGGAGGAAGAGAATGGGTGAGTGGGAAGTATCATTATACTCTTAAATCTATAAAAAAGAAATACATGAAATTTGTTCACCTTATATAAACAAAAAAATGTAAGTAGTAAACAAATGAGACTAACATTGCCCCTGTCCCTGCCTTGACTGAGTTTCCAGAGCAAAGCACAGTGAGGGCGAATTCAAAAAGAACCCCCAGACTACCTGTGCTGAAGACGGAACCTGTGGCGATGACGGCAGCTCATTTCTCACAGATACAGTACCGCAGAGGATAGCGCTGAAAAGAAAGCGAACTTCAGAGATCTGAAGAGAGTTCCCCTTGAATTGTCAGTTGAGAATCAGTATCCATGGGAAGAAAAGTACCTGAAGATGGGAAAAAGAACTCCAGAAAAGTAGCAGAGATGACAGAACCCAGTGACCACTGATAGTCAGTGATGAGTTGGATTTTTAGATTTGCCCTTCTAGGTATGCACCCAATGTTGCTAACTCCCAAAATCTAAACATGATTAAAACCTGAGCAATTGTACAGTTGATATAACTTGCCGATTTTCAGAGTCCATCTGGCCTCAGTCTTAGGAAACCTACAGAGATTCTTTTTTAGATGTATTTTTTTATTATTTATTTGAAAGGCAGAGCAACACAGAGAGACGGAGAGACAGAGAGAGACAGGGAGAGACACAAAAAGAGAGAGACCTTTCGTGTACTGGTTGACTCCCCAAATGGCTACAACAAGCAGGTCTTAACTAGGCCAAAACCAGGAGCCAGAATGTCCATCCTGGGCTCCTGCATGGATGGAAGGGACAAAAGTACTTGGGTCATTTTTTTGCTTCCTTTTCCAGGGGCATTATTAGGAAGCTGCATCAGAAGCGGAGTAACTGAGACTTGAGCCACCACTCTGATATGGGATGCTAGCATTCCGATTGGCAGCTTAACACGTTGCACTACAATATTGCCCCTTTGCAGAGATTCTTGATATTCAACAGACATGCCTATTTAAAGGCTTCCTGCCCGGTTGCTCCTCTTCCAGTCCAGCTCTCTGCTGTGGTCCGGGAAGGCAGTGGAGGATGATCCAAGTGCTTGGGCCCTGCACCCCATGGGAGACCAGGAGGAGCACCTGCCTCCTGGCTTCAGATAAGCGCAGTGTGCCAGGCGTAGCGGCCATTTGGAGAGTGAACCCAACGGAAGGAAGACCTTTCTCTCTGTCTCTCTTTCTCTCTCTCTCTCACCATCTAACTCTGCCTATCAAAAAAAAGTGGAGTAGCTGGGTCTTAAAATGGCACTCTGATTTGGGGTGCAAACATCACAAGTAGTGGCTTAATTCACCATGCCACAACGTTGGCCCAAGGCTTCATTTTTAAAACAGTTGTAGATTAAAAAAAAAAAAAACAAGAACATAGTACAAAGAATTCCCATAAACCTCTTCACAGTCTTCCCTTTTGTTAATTTTCTAATATTAGTACTATAAATATGTTTCAATAATTTAACTTATATTTATGCAATATTATTACATAAATTCCATAGTTTACATTTTGTTAGTTTTGTCATATTACTTGTTATTAACATTCTTATTGAGATACTTGCATGTATAATACAATTCACCTATCTAAAGTATCCAATTCAGTATTTTGTAGCACGAAGTTGTACATCTATCACCACATTTTAGAACATAGCTGTTTTATTAACCCCAAAAGAAACTCCTCACCTCTTAGCCATTACCCATCATTCCCTCCAATCTTCCCAAGTCCTAAAAAACAATTGATCCACTTTCTGTCTCCAGATTTGCCTATTAGAGGCATCATATATAAATAGTATCTCACAACATAACATATAGCTCTTTTTGACTTGCCCCTTTCAGGTAGTATCGGGTTTTTAAGGGCCACGTTTATTATATGATGTATCAGCACTTCATTCATTTCAATGCTTGGGTAGTACTCCATTATATGGCTATACCAAATTTATTTATATACTCATCTGTTAGTGAGTATTAGGTTGTTTGTAAATTTTGGCTATTTTAATGCTGTTATAATCATTTCCGTAAAAGCTCTTGTTTGCTTATATGGTTGGTTTCGTGTACCAACTTGACTAGACTTTTCAAACAGAAATCAGGTATTGCCATGAATATATGTTGCAGCTGTAGTTATTATCTATAACTCTGAAATTTAAGTAAAGGAATTTTTCTATATAAGGTGCATAGACCTGATCCAATCAATGGAGATGCCTTAAATGCAAAACTAAGATTTCCTTGAAGAATAAATTTTATCTCAAGACTGAAAAATCATCTCCCGGCCAAAAAAACTTCCAACCTACTGATCTTCCCTCACTAGATCCTATAATTATATGATCCAATTACTCCTCCTCAGAAATAGTTACAGTAGTTAGAGTACTATGTTATTCAAGTACCAGCACATCCTAAAAGGTGCTGCCCAAAGTGTCTGACTAGGACATGTTCTACACTTCAAAATAATTGTATGATTTTTCCAATTTATGCCAATAAAACCTGGAGAACAAGTCAAGAATTGTATACTAAGGATATGGGATGATGTTGGAGGGAAAATAAAATTTATTTGGGCTAATTTTATTGCTATGATCCACTCAACAGATATTTTGGATTTACTATTGTAATCAAGATCTTAGACAAGGTTCTAATACTTTGGTAGGTTGGCTGAAACATAGCCTATCTTAAATGAAGATGAAATCAGAACTTCCATGATATACTACAAGAAGCTATAAAAAGGCTTGGGGAAATTACAAGGAAAAATTATGTACTGTGTAACTCTGGCTTATTCAGCAGGGGAAGGCCCAGTCAAAAAATCTTTTACCATGACTGTGAAAAGTAAATTTATGTGTGGAACTCCAAAGTCCTTGATCAGCTCTGTGGTTGCTCTTCACTATAGATCGGTAATTACAGTGAGAACTGCCACCATTGCATTAGGACACCTAAGTGGGACACCTAAGTAGAATAGGGATAATTAGATCCTAAGGAGGAGCAGCCAAGTGACAGCACTTAATTGTCAAAATGATTATATTGAGAGGTGAAGTTTAAGAGGTGATTGAATTATGAGGCTACAACCCTCATGAATGGGATTGCTTTCTTTATTTTTCAAAAATGTACAAAAGATCTGTCCATTTCCTTTTATCCCTTCCACCAGGTGAGGACACCTAGAAAGCATCATCTGTGAGAACAGGACCTCATCATATATCAAATCTGTCAATCATTTGAACTTGGACTTCCCAGTCTCCAGAAATGTAACAAATAAATTTGTACTATCTATAAATTACCCAGTCTGTGGTATTTCCTGTAGTAGAAAGAATAAATGAAGACAGCCCAATCAATTCCCAGACTTGAGTCCATTGAGAGACACAGAACCCCCTTAAGGAGAAAGACAGGCAGTGTTCTTTTGAGGGGGAGGAACCCATTTCATTGCCAAAAATTTGTACTTTAATATTTCTTCCAGCCTTCCCTAAAAGGATCTACAGCTTTTAATGAGGATGACTACTGGAAAGGGAATCATCAGATTTTTTGTGATTTCTAGATACTGGCTCTGAACTAGCACTAATTCCAGAAGAAACATCATGCCAGTGAGCTCCAACAGTCAGAAGTATGGGCTTTTTGGATCGGGTACTCATTGGAGTTTTACCTGAGGTCCATCTCATAATGGGAAAAATGGGTGCCCAAACTCATGCTATGATTGTTTCCTAAGGTGTGTAATCGGAATAGACATAGTCAGTACCTGACAAAATGCCTACTTTTGTTTTTCTAACCTGTGGAATACAGGCTATGGTGTAAGGAAAGACCAAATAGAAGCCACTAGAACTGACTGAATATAGGTAAATACTGATTTCTAGAGTAAGTACAAAGATTAATATCTTCATCAAGGACTTAAAAAATGTAGAAGTGTTGATTTTTACCATATCCCATTCAACTCACCTATTTGTTCTGGGCAGAAAGTAAATGGATCTTGGAGCATGACAATAGATTACAATAAACATAAGCAGATGGTAACACCAACTCCAGCTGCTATTCCAGATGTGGTTTAATTGCTTGAGAAGATTAACATGTCCCTTCTAACAGATATGTAACTATTGATCTGAAAAATGTTATTTTCTGAATATCTGTTAATAAAGGTTAACAGAAGAATTTGCTTCAAGTTGGCAAAGCAACATTTATTGTTCTCTCTCAGGGGTATATGAACTCTCCAACCCTATTTATCATTTAGCTTTCAGGAACCTTAATCTACACTACATTACATAAGATATCACAATGATCCATTACATTGGGATCATGATGCTGATTGAAACTCTGAATATGAATTAGAATTTACTCTAGAATTATCATTAAACATTTAAGTGTCACATGGTGGGAAATACATTCAACAGAAAGTCAAACATTTTCAGCCTCAGTGAAGTTTCTAGAGGTCCAATGATTTGGGGCATGTTGAGATACAGAGGGCGAATTGTTCATCCTACTCCTCCCAAAATTTAAAATAAAAGGAGGAGGAACAATGGTTAGAGGTGCTCTTTCAATGGTGTGCATTTAGGTGTCCTATTTAAGGACATTTCACAGTGACTCAAAAAGCTGCTAGACTTGAGTGAGGCCCAGGATAAAATCAGGCTGTACTGCAGGTTGAGGTTGCCAGGTAGGCAGCTCTGCCACTTGGCCATGTGATCCAGAAGATCTAACTGTGCTTCAGCTGTTACAGTCAGGGAGAGATGCTGTTTGTAACCTTTTAAAGTTTCCTATAGGTGAATTTCAGTCCAATCTGTTAGGATTTTGGAGCAAAGTCCTACCATCCTCTACAGATAATTACTCTCCTTTTGAGAACTAGATTATGGCTTGCCTCTACACTTTAGTGGAGATTGAGTACTTGAATATGTACCACCAAGTTACCCTGAGATCTATGAAACCCGTAACAAATGTTTGTATGACCCACAAAGCCATAACTTTGGGCATGCATAGAAGCACGATATTATCAAATGGAGAAGCTGCAAGTAAGATAGACTGCAAGTATTCTTTGAAGGAAATAATAAGTTGCACAAGAAATATCCCCACTGTTCACGGCCCAACTCCTGCTATATCATTTTCTCCTTCCCAGCCAATCCCTTCAAATTGTCTTCTTTAATTTCACATTCTCATCTAATTGCCATGGCTAAAAATTCCAGTACAAACTGAACAGAAGTGTTGAGAGGATATATCTTTACTCCTACCTTTCTTGATCTTAGGAAGAAACATTCATTCTTTCACCATTAGGCATGATTCTAGTAGTGGATCATTTGTGTGCCATTTTTCAACTTCCAGAAATTTTTTATTCTGCTTTATTATTGAGCAACTAATCAAAAAAAGGACATTGAATATTTTCAACTTATTTTTCTGTACCTATTGAGGAGATTGTGTGCTTTTCTTCTTTTCATCTATTAATGTTATTCATTATACTAATTAATTGTCAGATGTTAAACCAACCATGTATCCATGGGATAAACCCTACTTAGTAATATTAACATTATCTTTTGTAAAGATAGATGGATTCAATTTGCCAGGATTTTGTTGAGGACTATTGCTTCTGTATTTATAAAAAAATATGGAGCTATATTTTTCTTTCTTGTGATATTTGGCTTGGTGATAGCTTAATAATGGCCACATAGAAATAGCTGCATAGTGTCTTAAGGTAAATGGTTAAATGTTTGATCGGAACGCTTCCTTTTTTATACAGGCATTTTGAAGTTATAAATTTCCTTCTCGGCCGGCGCCGTGGCTCAACAGGCTAATCCTCCGCCTTGCGGCGCCGGCACACCGGGTTCTAGTCCCGGTCGGGGCGCCGGATTCTGTCCCGGTTGCCCCTCTTCCAGGCCAGCCCTCTGCTGTGGCCCAGGAGTGCAGTGGAGGATGGCCCAAGTGCTTGGGTCCTGCACCCCATGGGAGACCAGGAGAAGCACCTAGCACCTGGCTCCTGCCATCGGATGAGCGCGGTGCGCCGGCAGCACGCTGCCCGTGGCAGCCATTGGAGGGTGAACCAACGGCAAAGGAAGACCTTTCTCTCTGTCTCTCTCTCTCACTGTCCACTCTGCCTGTCAAAAAATAAATAAATAAATAAATAAATTTCCTTCTAAGTGCTGTTTTAACTGAATTGACAAATTTTGGTATGTATGTATTTATGTATGTATAATGTCATTTATCTCAAAATATTTTTAATTTCCTTTGTGATTTCTTTTTTGAACCATGATTACTTCACATTCTGGAAGGGAGATAGAAAATCATGGATTTTTTTTTAAGGAATTATTTTATTTATTTGAAAGACAGAATTACAGACAGAGGTAGAGACAGAGAGGGATGTCTGCCATCCGCTGATTCACTCCCTAGATGGCAGCAATGGCCGGAGCTGTGCTGATCCAAAGCCAGGAGTCAGGAGCTTCTTCCAGGTCTCACAAGTGGGTTCAGGGGCCCAAATACTTGGGCCATCTTCTACTGCTTTCCCAGGCCATAGCAGAGAGCTGGATCAGAAGAGGAGCAGCCGGGACACACATATGGGATTCCTGCATTTCAGGCTAGGGCTTTAACCCTCTGCGCTACAGCACCAGCCCCGAAAATCATGGATTTTGAATCCAGGAATGTGGATTCTACAGATACACAGAGATAATTGTATATGGATATAGTGTACATAACAGTAATAGCAATAAAAGGAAGACTCAAAGTCCAAATTTTGGGAAATTTCCCAACTTCTTTTCTCTTATTAATTTCCATTTTCTCTGTATCATGATCACAGAACAATTTGTATTTTTTGTAGTTTAAATACATTTTATATTTATTTTCAGAGATGCAAATAGGTGAAAGTAAACAAAAAAGATTTAAAAAGTGTGACAATGATCATAGGATGAGTTCACCAGAAGTTATGACAATTATAGACATTATGACAATTATAAACATTTATGCATCAAAAGTAGAATCAAATGCTTCATACTCTGGTACTTCCTAGATGCATTAGGGGGTTTTTTTGTGTTTTTTTTTTAAGGGAAAGGGTTTATTGGGGAAAACCACGGAGGGAAGGGGTGAGGAAGGAAAAAGAGAAAGACAGAGAGAGAGAGGAGAGAGAGAGAGGAGGCTAGAGAGAGCCAAGTGTTAAGGTCCTTTTAAAACTCTACTAGGGGGCAGACAGGGAGGTAGGAGCAGCAAATCCCATTAGGATGGGGGTGGAGCTTGACACCAGTGGTTGGGCCATGTGGCCACCTGGCTTCCAGCAATGGCGGCGAGGGCTAGAGCCTAGGATGGTGTCAGGGTGTAGATCGTGCCATAGATAAAACTGCCATTTTCCTAACATTCCCTCCCCCCCCCTTTTTTTTTTTTATAAAGCAGGAGTTGTATGGGATTATATTAGTCCCAAAAGTCCAGGAGGGGTAGAGGGATGATGATCTGCCTTTAGAGCTACTTCCTGCAGACATGAGGCGACGAGGTACTCTTCGCTGGCATGGGGCGATGTCTCAAGCTGTCTCCTGGGTAGGGAGCCGAGTATATCTCTGTAGCAGCATTTGGTTGACAGCCTGGTTGCTGAAGGCCTTGGTTTGTTTCATTATCACCTCCTGCACACATTTAAGCAGACACGGTAGTATAAAAGATAGGGTGAGACTAGCAACCAGTGATCCTAAGAGTGACATTAACCAGGTAATAAGAGGATTTCATGGAGGAGAGGAAATGAGGGGGGGTCTCTGGACCCTTGTGAGGACTTTTTAATGGACGTGGTTTAAGGCCGATCCCAATCAAAACTGGGAGAAAGCCACTCATCTTTTGCGGGTAGAGGGGTTTGTCTATGGAGAAAATCCTGAACAATCATACAATATTGAGTGGTGGAGAGGACCATCAATACATACAGGTCGGGAGTAGAGCCATTGATGTTAGAGTAGAGGCTATGATTATAAAGGAATGAGGCCCCAGATGGGCTGATAGGGTCTAGAACAAAAGACAGAGTCATTATTGGAGAACCTAAGAGAGCTGCTGTCTATACCTCTACTAAATTTTCCATTTGAGAGGCAAGTAGAAACTGACAGAAGGGGCTTGATAATAATCCAATGGGCTTTAAGGCTTTGTCAGTTATGAGTCCTAGGGCTATCTACCTCTTCACATGGGGTACATCCTAAGGGAGGTGTGAACCTCCTTGGGGAGGGCACCCTGTTGACTTCCATTACCTAGCTGGCCTGGGAGGAGAGCTGGCCAGGTAAAAGCAGGTGGCATCTCTAACAGGAAAGTTACAGTTCTGCCTGCAATGTTGCTGACCCTACTTGGCCATCCCCTCAGCTGCAGTGGTCACCTTAGAAGCTGGGCTGAGTGAAGGGCTTCTCAGCTTGGAGCCAGCAAGATCTGTAGCTCTGACCTGGGTGTCCTTCAACTCCAGGGCAGTTCTGTTTCCAATGACCCAACTCTTGGCTGGCAGAGCTGCCAGGGCTCTTCACAAGCTGACTTCTGCTGAAGCCCAGGCTTTCCACATTGAAAGCCACTGCAGTGAACTGGCCTGTTGGGTCCCTTTGAGGGCAGATCACTGTCCAGAAACACCTTTAATAGGGCCTGCCACATATCTTTACATTATTTTCTGATGCCTAGCTTTCTTTTCCTCATGGTTTTTGTTAAAGCAGACCAGAGGATGCAAGTCAAGAGGGTGATGCATTAGTTTTGAAGCTGGATTGGAAGCACAGTAGCCAAGACTCTAACCAGATTACTGATATTGAATGATATGGAATGTGGGCATCCCAAGCAACTTCTTACACTACTGTGCCACCATGCCCTTCTCTGTATCTTGTTTCTAAATTCAGTTTGACAGTTCTTGCCAGGATTATTTGCTCCATTTATATTTAATCTTATTACTGTTACTATTAAATTTGAATTTTTCATTTAATGTGTTTGTGCTCTATATTTCTCATGTCATGTTTTTGTTCCTATCTCCTTCCTTTTTAATTTTATTTTGCATAAAGTACATATTTTCTCATGTAACATTTTAATTCCTTTGAATTTTTTAATACATGATTTTTAAAATTTTGATTTACAGTTTACCATATGCATCTTAACTCATCATAACTTGTTTCCTATTTATATACTAAGTTGATTCCATTAATATATATAAATGTTATTCCATTATAGCTCTGTCTCCCATATTCTCCTTTTAATGCTATTATTGCTACATATATCTATATACAGTTACCTTTGTATATCTGTGGATTCCATACTCAACAAAAGGCAGATAAAATATACCAAGGCCATCTCACTAGTCCAAGTGATCAATTTCAGCTCACAATTGATCACACTGATAGGTCTAAGAGTCAAAGGGATCACACAAACAAGACTAGTGTCTGCTAATACTAACTGATAGAATCAAAAAGGGAGAGAATGATCCAACATGGGAAGTGGGATACACAGCAGACTCATAGAATGGCAGATGTCCTAAATAGCACTCTGGCCTCAGAATCAACCCTTAAGGCATTCGGATCTGGCTTAAGAGCCCAAGAGAGTATTTTAGGCATGGAAAGCTAAGACACTCTGAAAAACAAAAAAAAGAAGACCTAAATGAAAGATCTCTGCGAGTGAGATCCCAGTGGAACGAATGGGGCCATCAAAGAAGGAGGTACCTTTCTCTGAAGGGAGGAGAGAACTTCCACTTTGTCTATGACCCTGTCGGAATAAGATCGAAGTCGGCGAACCCTAAAGACTTCCATAGCCTCGGCAACTCATGACTAGAGCCTAGGGAGATTACTGACGCCATAAACAAGAGTGTCAAATTGTTAAATCAACTTCAGGAGTCACTGTGTACTTACGTCTCATGAGGGATCTGTCCTTAATGTGTTATCCAATGTGAAGTAATGCTATAACTAGTACTGAAACAGTATTTTTACACTTTGTGTTTCTGTGTGGGTGCAAACTGATGAAATCTTTACATAGTATATATTGAATTGATCTTCTGTATATAAAGATAATTGCAAATGATTAAAAAATCTTGGTGTTAAATTGGAAATTGCATAGAAAATTAATCAATTTAAAAATATATATATCATGTAGGATCTCTGTCCTTAATGTGCTATACATTGTGAATTAATACTATAACTGGTACTCCAACAGTATTTTTCACTTTGTGTTGCTATGTGAGGGCAAATTGTTGAAATCTTTACTTAATATATACTAAACTGACCTTCTGTATATAAAGAGAATTGAAAATGAATCTTGATGTGAACGGAAGGGGAGAAGGAGTTGGAAAGGGGAGGGTTGTGGGTGGGAGGGAAGTTATGGGGGGGAAGCCATTGTAATCTATAAGCTGTATTTTCGAAATTTATATTCTTTAAATAAAAGCGTTATTAAAAAAAAAAAAGAAAAATAATTGTGTCTCTACTGAATAACTAAAAACTTTTCCCTAACATCCCCAAAAAATAAAATGTAACAGCTCTTTGCATAGAATTTACATTGTATTATAAGTAATCTAGATATTATTTTAAATATATGTATGCAAATATATGCAAACATTGTAGTATTTGGTGTGTTATTGTAAATGATGTACCATTTTATATAAGGTACTTCAGCATCCATGAATTTGGTATCTGCAAGGCACAATGGAAAACATCTCACTTAAATACCAAGGAAAAAGTGTATGCTACATAAACAAGAATATTTTATTTTTATTTGATTGTATATTTATTAAAGAAGCAGAGGAAAGAAGAGAGAGCACTGTGTATTTATAGGCTTTGTAACATTTACCTTTTATCATTTCTCATTTTCTTCATTCATTCCTATGAGTTCAAGTTGCTACCTGATGTAAATTTCTCATTTCAATGCCTTTCCTCTCTCCTCTTGTCTTTATGCTGTTGTCAAAAATATTCCATTTATATATTTAATAGATCCCAATACAAAATTATAATAGTTAACTTTATACTTTTACTTAAATCAGAAGAAGAAAATAATGTATATACTTGGTCTTTTAAAAATACAAAATCTTTAACAATGTCCTTTGTGTATGTGTGTGCGGATTTGAATCCCATATATATTTACTTGCTTTCATTTAAAAAAAAACTTAATGTTTCTTGTAACAGATATGCACTAGTAAAAAAATTCTCATATTTTGTTTATCTGTGAATAACTTTATTTCATCTTGGCTAGCAGTTTTTTATCACCAGTACTTTAAAAATGTCATGCCACTAATCTCTTCTCCTTTGCTTGAAGGAAGGTAAGCTGTTAATTTTATTGGGTTTGTGTTATATATAGTAATTCTTTTCTCTTGCTGCTTCCAATATTTTCTTATTGTGACATTTCATCATTTCTACCATGGTGTGTCTGGGTATATATTACTTTGTATTTATGCTTCATGGAGTTTGTTGAACTTTTTGGATGGGTAGATTAAAGTTTATTTAGCAAATGTGAAAAGTATACAGCCATGATTTCTTTGAATATTTTTTCTTATCATTAGTCTTTCACCACTCCTTTTGAAACTTCCATTCCAATATCCTTAAAGGTATTCTCCGAGGCTCTATTCATTTCTCTTCATCCCATTTCCTCTCTGTTGTTCAGATTATATAATCTATATCACCCTATCTCCGGGTATGCTGAGTTTTATTTTGCCATTTCAAGTATACTGTTGATCTCCTTCAATAATTTTTTTTTATTTTGGTTACTGTAATTTTAACTCCTAAGTTTGTACTTTGTTTTAAAATT
The DNA here is from genome assembly GCA_949820135.1 of Sylvilagus floridanus. Taxonomy (NCBI): domain Eukaryota; kingdom Metazoa; phylum Chordata; class Mammalia; order Lagomorpha; family Leporidae; genus Sylvilagus; species Sylvilagus floridanus. The sequence continues at coordinate 71,370,177 of OX463223.1, read as the reverse complement.
TCTATATCTTGATTGAAGGTCTCAATATCATTAGATATTAGCTTTTATCTTCCTATGGATCTTTAATATTGCTTCTTTAATTTAAGCATATCCTAATGGCTACTCTAAATTGTCCTCCAAACACATCTGACTTCTGTGAAATGGACACTTTGAGAAACAGTGACTTGATCAGCCCTTGCCCTGACTGTTGATGAACAACTTAATACTTTATCCCTTTGAGTATTTGTTTTGTTCTATGTAATACTATGGTTGAACTCTATAATTAATACACAATTATTCTTAAGTGTTGAAATTTAACTGAAAAGTGATCCCTGGTAAATATAAGAGTGGGAATAAGAGAGGGAAGAGATGTACAATTTGGGACATGCTCAATTGGACTTGCCCCAAATGGTAGAGTTAGAAACGTACCAGGGGATTCCAATTCAATCCCATCAAGGTGGCATGTACCAATGCCATCTCACTAGTCAAAGCGATCAGTTACAGTTGACAATTGATGATAATGATAGGACTAAGAGTCAAAGGGATCACATAAACAAGACTAACTAAGTCTGCTAATACTAACTAATAGGATAAAAAAGGGAGAGAATGATCCAACATGGGGAGCAGGATACTCATAGAATGGTGGATGTCCTAAACAGCACTCTGGCCTCAAAACCAGCCCTTAAGGCATTTGGATCTGGCTGAAGAGCCCATGAGAGTATTTCAGGCATGGAAAGTCAAGACACTCTGGAAAAAAAAATGTAAATGAAAGATCTCTGCGAGTGAGATCCCAGTGGAAAGAAAGGGCCATCAAAGAAGAAGGTACCTTTCTCTGAAGGGAGGAGAGAACTTCCATTTTGACTATGACCTTGTCTAAATAAGATCAATGTCCATGAACTCAAAAGGCTTCCATAGCCTTGGCAACTCATGACAAGAGCCTAGGGTGATTACTGATGTCATAAACAAGAGTGTCAATTTGTTAAGTCAACAGCAGGAGTCACTGTGCACTTACTCCTCATGTAGGATCTCTGTCCTTAATGTTTTGTACATTGTGATTTAATGCTATAACTGGTACTCAAACAGTATTTTACACTTTGTGTTTCTGTGTGGGTGCAAACTGTTGAAATCTTAATATAAACTAAATTGATCTTCTGTATGTAAAGAGAATTGAAAATGAATCTTGATACGAATGGAATCGGAGAGGGAGCAGGAGATGGGCAGGTTGTGGGTGGGAGGGAAGTTATGGGAGGGAAAAAGCCATTGTAATCCATAAGCTGTACTTTGGAAATTTATATTCATTAAATAAAAGTGAGTAGAGAGCTGGCTCAGAAGAGGAGTAGCCAGGACAGGAACTGGTGCACATTTGGGATGCCTAACATACTATACCACAGCACTGGCTCCCATCCACACGATTTTTATACTCCCCTTATATATTAACTTCCACAAATAAGTGAGAGTGTGATTTTTTAGCATGATTTCCAGTTGTATCCATTTTTGTTGCAAATATCAGGATTCCATGCGTTTATGGCTGAGTAGCATTCCATTGTGTATCTGGTATCCTTTTCTCTTCCAAGTTTCCAACTGGCTTTCTGGGAGGAAGACAACATTACTTAAGTGCCATTTTCATCATATAATGTCATACTCTAAAGGATGTAGAATTCCAAGTTGGTAAATTCTATTTCCTTCAACATTTCAAATATTTTAATTCATTCTTTTCTGGTTGCAGAGTTTCTAACAAATAGTCCAGTGTGATTTTTATCCTTAAATGTCTTTAGGCTAAGTGTTTTCTCTGTCCTCCTTGAAGTAATTTCTCTTCTTTGGTGTTTTACAGTTTGATTTTTTTGCAGTTTGAACATGACTAGATCTAGATTTTTTGGGTACTTATCCTTTTGGGAGGGTTGTATGTAACTAAGTCAGCAGTTCAAAGTTTGTCATTAATTTTGAAAATTATTCATTATCACTTAAAATATTTCCTCTGTTTCAGTCTCTCCTTCTTGTATTCCATTTATGTGTGTGTTACACATTTGGAAGATTTTGAAGTCACACACAACTTTGAGATGTTCCATTCCAATTTTTAGTTTTGTTTTATCCTTGATTTTTCAGTTTGATAAGTTCTTACTTACATACTTTTACACTCAGTTGTTCTTTATTAAGCAGTGCCTGTGTTCTGGTGAGCATACCAAAGTCATTATTCACCTTTTTAATTTAGGTGTTCTGCTAAAATACCTCTTTTTTATTTAAAATTTTTATTTATATAAGATAAATAAATTTCATGTATTTCATATGTACAGATGTAAGAGCATAGCGAAGCCTTCCACCCCGTCCTCCCTCCTACCCCTGCTCTCACCCTTCCTCCTCCTTCTTTTCTTACTCTTCCTATTAATTTTTACCATGAAGCACTTCCAGTTTATTTTATAATCCGAAGCTTAACCCTCCACCAAATAAAGAATTTAACAAGTACAAAGTAGCAAATCCACTGTTTCTCAAGAATACAGACAAGGGCTGTAAACAATAATCAAACATCAAAATGTGCCATAATACTTTGTTACAGATTCTATTTGTTTACTTTTTCCATCTATACTTGTATGTTATCTACATTTTCAGTTCCAACCTCTAACACATTATTCAGAGTTATTTAAATTTTTCTTTTTTTTCATTTTCAATTATCTTTATATACAGAAGATGTATTCAGTATATACTAAGTAAAGATTTCATCAGTTTGCACCCACACAGAAACACAAAGTGGAAAATACTGTTTCAGTACTAGTTATAGCATTACTTCACATTATACTCCTAAAATATGTAGCACATCTAAGTCTTGCATTAATGGTTGCTTTGTCTCTTCAGAGTATATATTTTCTTGCCTGTTACTGTGATTCATATATTTTTAAATTGTACATCATGATATATTGGGTAATAGAAATTGAGTTATGCAATTTTGGTGTGATGTGTGTGAATCTGGCTAGGAGGCATGTTCACTGTGAGTCTGGTGTCAGAGGTTTTGAATTCTCCAGTGTGCTTGTCTTTGTCTCTCGTGTTCTTTTTGGGTTTCTCTCTAAACTTAAATAGAGGTCAGTGTCTCCTAGCTCTTTCAGCTCTGATGTACTGTTAATATATGGGATGCATGCTGATATAATGGTAAGGTGTAGGAAAAGGATGTGGTCTATAATCTTTTGATTCCTTCTGAGTCTTTCAGTGGGCCTGAGTTCCTGGACTGTTGTGAGATGGGAAGGCTAGAAGGACTGGAATTAAATAATTACCCTTCTATCAGGTTAGACAAGGCCCTAGTAACTCCTTTTCCTTTGTCTACTAGATCTTTGTTAGAGAGCATATTTCAAAATCAATACATTTCTCTTCTCACTATCAGAAACATAAAAGCAAGTTCTGCTTGGCTCTTCAACATGAGAGCCTAATGGAGTGACAAGTGGCAAAAATTGTGCAAGTGTCTGGGTACCCTTGATAATGGAGCCCAGAATTTTCTCACTCTCGAACTTTTTCTCACTCAGCTTCCAGCAGTTCCACATGTGATGCTTTGCCTTCTCCTATGTCTCCAGATTTCAAGACGGTAGTTCTCCTGTGACCTCAATTCTCTAATGGGTCCAAATGAAGTTGTTGGTTTTTAGTTTGGTTTTTTGTTTGTCTTAAAGACAAGAGTGACAATATCCATGCTATTTACATATTAGAACTATAATGGGCAGCTTGCATGGCATTTTTTCTGCTGTAATACTTGTATACTAATAGCCTCGCTACTTGAATGAATTAAGAGACTCCATAGTGACCACATTCAAAGCAATTTAAATATTGGAATAATCTTATTTTAAATTGCTATTCTCAGTCTGCTACAATTTTGTGCTTCAATGGCATAATGGATTTTTAACTAAGAAAATATACATATTTATAGATAATAAGAATCATGAGAACTAAAGTCAGTTCTATTTTAAAAATATGTAAATCCCTCTGAGGTTCAGAATTTAAATCTCTTTAATGAATTAATTCTATTTAGCACTGAGGAAAACATGGTTTTTAATATCAGACGAAAATGATACTTCAAGGAGAATAAAGTAGTTGATTTAACAAATATTTTGTGTAGGTTGGTACTTTGAGGAAATAGGCATAATTTGGGAAAATTGAGTACACCTCTGATTAATATACCTAGAGCATGAAAGTATGCTTGATATATTCTATAGAAATTCATCCATGGATTTTCTAATTCCTGACAAAAAGTCTTCTCTGTCAAATATTGCAATGTCCTAATTACCATATATGTAGGTAGCACACCTGATATTGAATATGACATGGTTAAATAACATTGTTCTTCATTATTTTTTGCTGCTGGTAGAGGTACACTTTAATACTGTTGTTAAGTATTTATCATATTTTCTCTGTTTATTCAATCATAATCTGTTTTCTATCTAGAAACTAGGAAGAAAGGGTTCCTTTTTGTTAAAGGTGAGGTAAATTTCCTTCTCCTTGTCCATTCTCAAAAAATAAAACAAACAAAAAAAACTGCTGTTGGCAGAAAAAAAAGTAAATGGAACTGAGATACAGGTGAAAGTTAAAATTGAAGTTTCACCTAACCTCTTATACTAAAACTTTACACTTTGAAATATTAAGCATGAGAATATAAGGAAAACAACTAGAATTTTGGCAAGGAAAAATAAGGACTCAATAAATATGGACTAATTTTATTGTTATAGTGGCATTAATCGATTCAACTACTTTCATGGTATTTCAGCAATGTCTACAAACATTACAGACATCTTCCATGAGACAGTCATTTCAAATCTGGGAATGTTTATCAGGTAAATACACAAATCCCCCAGGAATTTTCTCATCTGAGTGCTCATGTCAATACCCTTAAAGCAACCTCAGTCATGATCAGCAACATAATGTCTAGTACTGTGGCAAGCAGAAATCTCAGGTCTCCTCACCACGTTACCCACTCCTGTTGTGCATGCCCAACATAATCTTCTCTCCTAGAGGGTGTGGGGAACCCGTGGATACAATGGGAGATTATTGCAGTTATTATTTTACTAATGAGCAGGATTTAATCAAAATAGAGCTTATCCTGAGTCATCCTTACCTAATCAGTAAAAACCTTACAATCAACTTTGCCTTTTCTGAAAGAAGAGTGTCAAAGAACAAGAAGTATACTCTCGCTTGCCTTCAAAGTACAAACTTTTAGGATGTACAGAGGGTAATATATCAAGGAATGGTGAGGAGCTGAGAATTGCCTCTAGCCCTGATTCAGCATAATGTGGAAATGTCAGTCTTATGAGCACAACAAATAAATTCTTCCAATAATCATTGAAGACAAAACAATGTAAATGATGAGGATAGAACCTCCAAAACACCCTTCCCTTCTCCATAAAGGAATTGGAGTATGGGCAACTCTTGGCAGAGCCAAACTTTTCAGGATGCTAAGAATGATAAAAGGATGATACCAATTCTAAGACAGTTTATTTTTAAAACTTGGCAGGATTTTCTAAGGACAGTGATCTTTGTTGTACTTTAACTTGTCTCAGTCCCCTCACTCACTAGCACTTCAGTTTAACTGAAAACTAACATCCCATATTTGACCAGTAGCTTGACAGGAAACAGCAAAGAGAAATGAGAATGAAATGCCTAAGAAGCCCGATTCCTAAAGAAATGTTATGGTTTGGCCTATGTGTTGGTTCCATGGAAGATATTTCTTAAAATATTGTGTGCATTTGACCTAACTCAGAAGTTGTCCGACATACTGATCTTTTCCCCCATAACTGTTGAAAATGATTACAGGCAACTGTTGAACTTTATGACTGCTTGAGATGATAGACAAAAATTAGATAAATATACTAACCAAAAGCTGAAAACTACAACCTGCAGAATGAGATGTTCATAGAGATGCTGGAAAGTTCTGACATATTTCTGAGAATGCAGAAAGCCACACATATGCATTGAACAGTGTAAATATGCAGTGCTGAACACATGCTCAAGAAAAATGAACTGCAGGGCCAGCATTGTGGTTCAGCTGGTAAAGCCATTGCCTGTGATGTCAGCACACCGTATGAATGCTGGTTTAGTTTTGGTTACTACACTTCTAATCCAGCACCCTGCTAATGCACCTGCAAAAGCAGTAAAAGATGGTCCAATTGTGTGGGCCCCTGACACTCACATGGGAGACTCAGATGGAGATACAAGCTCCTGGCTTCATCCTGGCCCAGTCCTGGCTATTGCAGCCATTTGGAGAGTGAACCAGATGATGGAAGATCCGTGTCTCCCTCTGTAAACCTGCCTTTCAAACAAATAAATAAATCTTAAAAAAAATGTTTTCAACTTTGATGGACCTTAAACTAAGCATACAAAGGAAGTAAAGCAAAGGCGGGGTTGTGAATCACCTGAGTGTTAAAGACATGTCCCAAGAGGCGTACTAATTTAGTTCATATAAAGTATATTCTTCAAAGATGATATTATGACATTAACAATAAATAAAACAGGAGACAATTTTTAAATTCACAAATATTGGAGAACAACCAACATCCTGCCAAATAACCAGCAGGTCAAAGAGAAAAAGAAAACCTAGCTAGAAAATATTTTGAAGTGAGTAAAAGTCAAAATACAATGTACCAAAAGTTATGGGAAGTAGTGTAACAAGTACCAAGTGCAAATGTATGGTAAAAAAAAAAGTTGATATTAAAAATAATATCTCAAATCGATAACCTGAATTTCCACATTAGGAAGCTAAATTGGCTTGGAAAAACTTGTATATCTACCTGAAATTGGAGCATGATCTCACATCAGACACAAAAATCAACTTCAAAATTGGTTAACGATTTAGCATAAAGTGTGAAATTTTAAAACTACCAGGAGAAAATATAAGGAAAAGTGTTTTTGACATTGGCCTGAGTAATAATTTTTTTATTTGATCCCCAAAATACAAGCAATACAGGAAAAAACAAATGAGATCATATCACACTAAGAAGCTTCTTCTGTATAGTAAATCAGTCAACAACTTGAAGGAACAAACTATGGAATAGAAAAATGTTTGTAAGCTATACATTTAATAAAATGTTAATATGTACAATGTATAAGGAACTTAAAAAACTCAAAAGCAAGAAATAACTCAATTAATAATGGAGAAATGGCTTGAACAGACATTTATCAAAATAAGACATGCAAATGATCAACAAGGATACCAAAAATGCTGGTCATTAACCATCAGGGAAATGCAAAGTAAAACTACAGGGCAATATCAACTCATACCTTTTACAATGGCTATGATCAGAAAAGAAAAAGTAACAAGAGTTGGTGAGAATGTGGAGAAATGAGACCTCCATCTTCACTGTTGGTAGAACTATAAATTAGTACAGTCATATAGAAAACTATACGGAGGTTCCTCAAAAAATTACCAATAGTGTGCACTATGATTTTTTAGCAATTCCTATTCTGGGTAAATATCCAAAGGAAATTGAATTGATATGCAAAAGAATATCTGCACTCCCATGTTCATTGCAGCATTATTCAAAACAGCCAACATATGGAATCAACCTAAGTTCCCAGTGAGAGATGAATGGATAAAGAAAATGTGGAGTGTGTGTGTTTGTGTGTATATACATACATATGGAATAAAATTAAATCTTAAAAAAAAGAGAAGTAAATCCTGTCATTTGTGACAACATGGGTGAACCTAGAGGACATTATACAAAACGAAGTAAGTCAGGCACAAAAAGAGAAATGCTGAATAATTTAACTTATAGGTAACAATTTTTAAAAGTTGACCTCATGGAAACAGTAGAATGTTGGTTGTCAGAGGCTGGGGAGGTGGAATAGGAATGGGGAGATGATGGTGTAAGGTATAAGGTTATATGTAGACAGAAGGAATAATGCAGAGGAATCTATTGTATAATAGGCTGACTATAATTAATCATGTATTCTATACTTGAAAAACACTGCAAATGTAGATCCTGAAATGTTCTCACACACACAAATAATGTGACATATATATGAGTGATTTAATCAATTCACTGTATATGTGTGTGCTAAGCATACATATACATATGTTATACACTACATATATACAATTTATACTTGCCCAGTAAATCTTAATACATGCAGGTAAAAAAACCTTTTTATGAAAAGTTAGTTCTTTGAAAATACTGTAAATCTTTAAAAACTATAGCAGGACTAACCAAGAAAAAAATAAAGACTCTAATTACTAAAAACCAAAAAGAAAGAGGGGGTATTACTACAGATTATACAGAAAAACATCAAAAGTTATATGGATGAAATAGAAAAATCTACACTGAACTATAGGAAGATATTAAATTAATGATCAAAAAAGTCCTACAAAAATTATCCTAGAACCAAATGACAACACTACCATACTCTCTGAAACATTTAAGAATTGACAATAATCCCTTACAAAATATTCCAGAAATAAAGAATAATTATTTCTCAAGGCATTCTATAAGGCAAATGTTAAATTTACTGATACAAAACCCATAAAAATAACCACAAGAATGTACTTTATTAATACAGACTAAAATTTCTCACTAATATACAAGCAAAAAAATTCTAGAAAGTTATAGAAAAAACTATACATGACAAACAAGAACAATTAATCCGAGGATTGCACTGTTGGTTCACCATAAAAATCTAATATAACAAAATAATATAACGTAATTTAAAAATGAAAAATAATTATTATGAACAAGACCATAATTTTCACCTGTAAAATGAAGAAAAAGACAAGGATATTGAATTATTTCATTCTTGTTATACATTCTAGCTGAATTAAGTAGCCAAGAAAATTAAATATAATGCATTCAGGAAGCCAGTGTTGTGGTGCAACTGGTTAAGCCACTACTCACAACGTCAACATCCCATATCAGAGTGCCAGCTCCAGTCCCAGCTGCTCAGCTTCCCAATACACTAGCAATTAACAATTAAACAATGAAATTGGGGAAACCATTGCATTGGAGACAGCATCAAAACTAATAAAATTCCTAAGAAAAAATTAACAAAAATAATTGAAAACTTATTTAATTAAAATTCATTGAAATTAAAAATCATTGAAAGACATTAAAGATTAACACATCCTTTGTTCATGGATTCAAAGACTTAATAGTGTTGAAATAATAATACTATCCAGGGAAATTTACAGATTTCAAAGAAAACTTATCAACTTCTGATAACATTTTTGTGGAAATTCATATTAGTGCTAAAAGTCATGTGGAAATTCAAGCACATCAGAATAGACAGAATAATTTTACAGAAGAAGGACAAATTTGTAGAACTCAGATTTCCTAATGCCAAAACTTTCTATAAAGTTACACTTTGTAAATTTTTGTGTGCTTTCACAAGAAACGGTAAATAAGTCAAAAGGTTAAAATTGGGGTTTCAGAAATAAATTCAGATTTCTGTGTTCAATTGATTTTTGACAAGTTTGGGAGGAAAATTCAATATAGAAAAAATGATGCTGAATGCCTTCCTTATGACAAATAAAAATTTCTCCCAAATTGATCAAAATGCTAAATGCAAGAGCTAAAACTATAAAACCCTGACCTTAAAAAATAGGTAAGTCTTCATGACCTTAGATTGATTAAAGACACAATGTATAATTTACAAAAGAATAAGTAAATTGTACTTCAGTAAAATTTAAGCCTTTGTGATTTAACGGATACTATCAATAAAGTAAGAAAAATGAATCACTTAATGGGAGATAATATTTGCAAATCCTATATCTTACATGGGATCTGTATCCAGAATACATGAAGAATTTTAAATAAGAAAAAAGATAAATAATGTAATACAAGCTGGAAAATCATTTAAAGAAACTGTAAAAATATCTAATAAAGCACAAGAAACACACTCAACCTTATGAGTCACTGTGGAAATTCAAATCAAATTCATTATGAGATTCCACTTCATATTTGCTAGATGTTTATAATAATAACAATGTCAGCAATAAGTATTGGCAAGGATCTGAAGAAGTTGGAGCACTCAAAAATTATTGGTCACAAGGTAAAATGGCGACACCACTGTAAAATGCAATATGTCAACTTCTCGGAGATAATAAATATATGGAGTTACCATAATACACAGCAATTTTATTTCCTGGTATATATCCAAGAGGCTTATAACCATATGTAAGATCAAAATTTATACATGAATGCTCAGAGCAACATTATTCACAATATTCAGAAAGTGGAAACATTCTATCAATAAATGAATAAACAAAACATGACATAGCCACATATTTTTCAGCCATTATATAAGAAAATACGTGCTCATACTCATGCATGCTACAATATAGATGTTACTTGAAACTTTGTGCTAAGGAGAAAATGAGCCAAAACTACAAACTGTATAAATGAGCTTACAAGAAATATGCAAAGTAAATCCAAAGATACTGAAGGTAGATTAAGGAATGCCAAGTATTGAGAAAAGGGGAAAATGTGGAGCCACTGCTAATACATAGCAGTGGAGTTTCTTTCTGCCATACTGAAAATGTTGTGAAATTAGATAGTGATTGTTTTATAACGTTTAAGATATATTTAAGATAATTAGATGCAGTGTATTTGTGTATTTGTTCTTAGATGAAACTCTGCTTTAGGCAAACAAGCTAACAAGAGCATTTCTGAGACAAGTAGAAGAATTTGAAGCTAGATTGAGTACTAGATGAGATGAAATTTTCTATATGGCTTTTTTGTATGCTTTAGTGTCTAAATGAGTGTTAACTTTTTGGCTGGTACTGTTATTACAGCTTTTTGAGATTCTGAGGCGAGAAACTGACTAATTCCTATCTGGACTTCTGTCTCACACAAAATCAGAATACTAAATTTGTATCATTTTAAACTGTTAAGTTTATGTTATTTTCATACTCAATAATAGAAATACATATACATATGTATATGTATACATATACATTTCTAATACATATACATCTTGATATTATCAGTTAATGGAAATATATGCAGCTATTAAAAAGAATGAGGTAAATATACACATGCTGATCAAAATAGAGTTGAATATGTTGTTGTGTGAAAAAGATGAGATGCAAACTGTGTTTATGGAATGCTCTCATTCAAATAAAAATAATGTATAGATAATTGCATTCACAAGCACACTTTTGCTTCTCAGTTGCAGAAAACTCAGGTCCAATTAACTTAAACAATATTGTAATTTATTATACCACATGAGAGGGGGTCCAGTGATTGGGTGGCCAACAATTTAGTTGAATGAATCGCTCCATATTGTGATCTACCAACTTAGGTCCTTTCTGTCTGTCCACTCTGTTTTCCACAGAATTGGCTTCATCTTAATAATATTGCTAATAGTAACCAGCATTTAGTGTTAGCCAAGCACTTTGCTAGCCTGTTTACATACATTTGTACATTTCATTGCCTATTCACATTCACTGTGAAATTACTGCCATTATTATTCTTCATACTGTACATGAGGAAACGGGGGTACCATGAAAACAGCATAACTTGACCAAAGTTACACAGCTAGGGAACTGTGTGGTGTTCAGAACCAGGAAGTCCAGATCTGAAAACTATTCACCTCATCTCTTTCCAAAGGCCAGCTTCCCACATGGTCACAGATGGTCACAAGATGGTTTCCTTCTGCAAATCTAATAGGAGAAAAAAATTTTTCTTCCAATCAAAAATTAAAAGTACACTTCTTTTGGGCCAAAGTCTAGAATGACTCACACTAATAAATTTATGTTTGTTCTTTACTTACCATTTACCTTAGGATCTTTAGACCATTTTCCTGTTGATTCACATATTATTTAGAAGAATGACAAAGGGAAGAGGAATTGGGGGGTAAAAGGTCATAGCAGTCCACCAAATGTTCTTTTGCATTTTCTTTCTTTTTTTTAAATAAAAGGTTAAGCACAGCAAGATGCTGAAACTTGAGGATAAATTGAATTTGGTATTTTTTCAAGGATTTTACTTGACCATACGAAGGGATTTCAAGTAAGAAAAGATGCAGTGGCAAGATCATTAACATTTATGAAGCTATTAATGCATTCTAGGCAATGTTATATCTTCATTAGAACTTGAAAATTAATATCCACAACATTATTCGGAGTTTGATGTTCTTATGTTCTCTATTTTAAAGATGAGCAAGGAAGAGAAGTTACACAACTTCAGATATAAGATTTTTTTTTTTTTTTGACAGGCAGAGTGGACAGTGAGAGAGAGAGACAGAGAGAAAGGTCTTCCTTTTGCCGTTGGTTCACCCTCCAATGGCTGCCGCGGCTGGCGTGCTGTGACCGGCACACCGCGCTGATCCGATGGCAGCAGCCAGGTGCTTATCCTGGTCTCCCATCAGGCGCAGGGCCCAAGCACTTAGGCCATCCTCCACTGCACTCCTGGGCCACAGCAGAGAGCTGGCCTGGAAGAGGGGCAACTGGGACAGAATCCGGAGCCCCGACCTGGACTAGAACCCGGTGTGCTGGCGCTGCAAGGCAGAGAATTAGTCTAGTGAGCTGCAGCACCGGCCTAGATATAAGATTTAAACTCTACAGTTTACGAGCTATGTTTTACTGATAAGAGTATTTTAAATTTAGTAGTGATGGCATGGGGAGTGTCGAAAATAAAGATTTTTTCCAATATAGTTTGCTGAAATTAATTGTACTATTCTGTATATTGTAATGACTTTGAAGATAGATACATTGAATTTAAAACTAGTTTATATTTGATATTAAAACATGTTATTCTTTTATAAATGTAGATTTATTTCAGTACAAATTGAATATTAAATAATCTGTATTGCTATCAATTAATTACCTTCTTATTCTAGACTTCAACCAGTTATTTAAAAAACATAAAAGTGTATGTGCTTTACACAATTTACTAATAATACCTTGCTTTTGTAAATAATAAATGTAATAATATAGCAGCCATATTTAAATCAGTTAGTTCATTTAACAGCACTATAACTCAGTGAGATAGAAACTAAGGATAATTATTGTATCCATTTTGCTAAGAGTTATTACTAAGTCAGTGGGAATAAATGATTGTTCTGAATATTAATACTTTCTTAGATAAGTAGATTACAATTTTTTTGCCATTCCATCTGTAGTATCTTCACTCTATTGATTGTTTTGCTGTGCAGAAGCTTGTGAGTTTGATACAATCCCATTTGTCTACTTTTGCTTTTCTTGATTGCACTTTCGGAGACTTGTAGAAGAAATCCTTGTCAATGCCTTAAAGTGTATCCTTTAGGTGTTCTTCTAGCAATGCATCATTTTTAGGTCTTACATTTAGGTCTTTGATCCATCTGGAGTTGATTTGTGTACATGGTGAGAGGTAGAGCTCTAATTTCACTCTTCTACATTTGTATACCCAGTTTTGACAGCTCTCTTTAAGGAACAAACTAACCTTTCTCCAATGTTTGTTCTTGGTACCTTTCACAAAAATCAGTTGGCTTATGTACATTGATTAATTTCTGGGCTCTCTATTCTGTGCCACTGATCTACATGTCAGTTTTATTCCAGTGTGATGTTTTTCTTAAGTATAGAGCTTTGTAGGATGTTTTGAAATCAGGTGTTGTGAAGCCTCCAGCTTAATTTTTTAATTTTTTTTCTCAAGATTAGTTTGGATATTCTGATATTTTTGCAGTTCCTTATGAAATTTAGCATTTTTTAAACTTCTATATAGAATGTAATCAATATTTTGACAAAGATTGCATTGAATCTGTAGATTTCGTTAGGTGGTATAGACATTTTAATATTAAATTTTCCAATCCATGAAGAAGGAGTACATTTTTATTTATTTATGTCCTTGATGATATCTTTCATCAGGATTTACTAATTTTCATTAAAGAGATCTTTCAACTCTTCAGTTAAAATTTGTTAAGTATTTAATTATTTAGAGCTATTCTGAATGGAATTTCTTTCTTATTTTCCCTTTCAGCAAAACATTATTGATGTATAAAAATGATATTATTTGTATGTTGATTTTGTATCCCGCAACTTTGTTGAGTTAGTTATCAGTTCTAACAACTTGTTGGTGAAGTATTTATGTTTTTCACATACAAAATAATGTCATATGGAAATAGGATATTTTACCTCCTCCTTTCTAATTTAAATGCCCTTTTCTTTCTTTCTCTTCCTTAATTGCCCTTGCTAATACTCCCAATGCTTATTGAATAAGAGTGGTGAAAGTGAGCATCTTTATCTTGTTCCAGATCTGAGGGGAAAAGTTTTTGGCTATTCCCCATTCAGTATTATGTTGACTGAAATTTTGAGATATGGCCTTTATAATTTTGAGATATATTCCTTGTATACCTAACATGTATACCTAAACAGACCTTTGTTAGACTAAGGAAAAAAGGGAGAAAAAAATCAAGTAAAATTAGAGAAGAAAATTAAAACAGGGATGTTATAATTGATAGCACAGAAATACAAAGGATCATAAAAAAACTACTATGAATAACTATATTCTAATAAATTGGAAAACTTTAAAGAAATTGAAAAATTGCTGGATATATTTAACATCATAAGTAGATGTTTGAATCTCACCAAATGCTTTTTCTGCATCTATTAAGAGGATCCATTCAGCAAGAAGATAAACAATTATAAATATGTATGCACCCAACACAAAACCAACCAAATACATATAGCAAATATTATTAGACCTAAGCGGAGAGATATACTCCAACACAATAATACTGGGGAACTTCAACACTCCACTCTCATCAATATACAGATCATCCAGACAGTCAACAAAGAATATATCAGAGTTGAACCATACTATAAAACAAATGGACCCAGCAAACATTTACAGGATATTTCACACAGTAGCTGCAGAATACACATTCTTATCATCAGCACTTGGAACATTTTCAAGGATAAGCCTTACATTACAAATCAAGTCTCAGTAAATTTTAAGAATTGGAAATATAGTATGTGTCTTCTTAGATAGCAAAGGAATAAAACTAGAAATCAAGAATGAATAAAATAAAAGAAATTTTAAAAAATACATGGAAATTGAATAACATGAGTATTGAAGAAATCAAAAAGGAAATCTGAGCTGACTTCGTGGCACAGCAGATTAAGCTGCTGCCTGTAACACTGGCATCCCAGTGTTACAGTTTCAGTCCTGGCTGCTTCACTTCCAAACCAACTCCTTGCTAATGCCCCTGAACCAATGTGGAAGACTGGGATGAAGTTCCTGGATCCTAACTTCTGTCTGATTCAGCCCTGACCATTGTGGCCATTTGGGGAGTGAACCACCAGAGGGAAGATTCTCATTCTCTCTCTCTCTCTCTCTCTCTCTCTCTCTCTCTCTCTCTCTCAGTAACTTTGCCTTTCAAATAAATGTTTGATAAAGGAAATAAAAATTTTCTAAACCAAATATAAATGAAAATCTAATAATCTAACATATCACAATACAGCAAAAGCATAATTAAGAGAGAAGTTTATAGTAATAAGTGCATACATTACCATGCATACATTAACAAAATATTTTAAATAATCTGATGACACATCTCAAGGACTTAGGAAAGCAACCAAAAATTAATAGGAGACAAGAAATAGTAAGGATTAGAGTAGAAATAAAAAAAATAGGCCCTTAACAAGTAATGAGATTGAGGCAGTAATTAAGTCTCCCATCAAAGAAAAGCCCAAGACCTGATGGCTTCAAAACTGAATTCTACAAAACATTTAAAGAGGAACTAACTCTAATATTTCTCAAACTATTCCAAAATATTGAAAAGGATAGAACTCTGCCAAACTCAATTTATGAAGCCAGCATTATTACAATAATAAAATCAAAGGCACACACAGAAAGAAAACTGCAAATCAGTGTCCTTGATGAACATAGTGCAAAAATTCTCAACAAAATATCAGCAAACTGAGTCCAACACTACATCAAAAAAATCAGAAATTTTCCAGGAATACAACAATAGTTCAACATTCCCAAATCAATAGACATATTAAATCACATGAACAGAATGGAGAACAAATACCTGGTTTATTTAATATCACTAGCTTTATTGACTCTTTTTTATAAAAAATGATTTATTTATTTTGAAAGTCAGAATTACAGAGAGAATGAAGAAGAGAGAGAGAGGGAGAGAGAGAGAGAGAGACAGGGAATCTTCCATCAGCTGGTTCACTCCCCAGAGCTGAGACAGTCTGAAGCCAGGAGCCAGGAGCTTCATTCTTGTTTCCCACATTGGTGGCAGGTGCACAATCACTTGGACCATCCTCGCCTGCTTTTTCTCAGGCCACTAGCAGAGGACTGGATTGAGTGGAGCAGCTAGAACATGAACCAACCCAAGTATGGGATGCTGGCATCATAGGCAGTGGCCTTACCTGCTACGCCACAACACTAGCCCCTATTCAGCCTTTTACTAAGAAGACTAGCCAGTGCAATTATTCAATAAAAAATACATAATGCTTAAAGATGAGGAAACAATCACATTATTTGCAAATCGCATGAATGTGTATATAAAGACCCCAAAAATCAATTATTGGGTCAGTAATTAGATTAGTAATCATCATTGACAGAGACAATTATTTCTACACAGTAGTAGCAAATAATGAGAAAACATAACTTTATTTTTAAAGATTTATTTATTTATTTGAGAGAGAGAGAGAGAGAGAGAGAGAGAGAGAGAGAGAGAGAGAGATTTCACATGTTGGCTTACACTTCAAATGCTCACCACTGCCAGAACAGAGTTAGGTCAAAGCCAGGAGCAATGACCTCCATGGGAGACTAGCGGGAGCCCAAGTCCACAATCTGCTGCTTCTCTGGTACATTATCAAGAAGCTAAATTGGAAGCAGATTCAGAACTTGATCACAAGCATTCCAATATCAGAACAATGTAAAGTAGTAACTTTAAATGTTACTACTTATAATGATATCAAAATATCAAATAATAAGGATAAGTTAATAATACAATAGAAGATTACCTTAAAGCTCTAAGTCGTTGACCGAAATTAAGGAAGATTTAAATAAATGTATTAATTTAACATTGTATATGGAATAGAATACTAAATACCATAAAGAGGTTAGTTCTTCATAAATGACCAAAATAAAGTGTTTGAGCCCCTGCCACCCATGTGGGATACCCAGATGGAGTTCTAGGTTCCCGGCTTCAGCTCCGACAAACCTCTGCTATTGTATCCATTTAGGGAGTGAACCAGGGGATGGAAGATCGCTCTCTCTCTCTCTCTCTCTCTCTCTCTGTCTCTGGTTCTCCCTATCTATCTGCTTTTCGAATAAATAAACAAATCTTTCAAAAATGACCAAGATATTCACTGCAATCTCAATCAAAACCCTTGGGTGGATTTTATCTGATTTTGTCAACTGATTCTAAAATGTATACGGATATGTAGAAGGTTTAAAAATAGTTAAGCTGGGGACCAGCGTTATGACGTAGCAGGTTCTGCCACGACCTGCAGTGGATGCCGGTTCAAGTCCTGGCTGCTCCTCTTCCAGTCCAGCTCCGTGCTAATGTGTCTGGGAAAGCAGCAGGGAATGGCCCAAGTTGTTGGGCCCCTGCACCCGCATGAAAGACCAGAAAGGAGCTTCTGGCTCCTGCCTTTGGCCTGGCTCAGCCCCAGTCATTGTAGCCATTTGGGTACTGAACCAGTAGATGGAATATCTCTCTCTATCTCTATTTCTTTCTCTCTTTCTGTAACTTTGCCTTTCAAATAAATAAATATTTATTTAAAATACCAGTTGAGCTGCTGTTTTTAAAAATTACATTCAGATGACTATTACTACTGTATGTCAATATGTAAACCTACAAAAATGATGGTAGTGTAGTCTTAGTGCAAGTATCAGTAAATAGATGTACAAGGGCCAGCATTGTGGCATAGCAGATTAAGCTGCTGTTTGTGATGCTGACATCCCATATTGGAGTGCTGGTTAGAGTCCTGGCTGCAGGACTTCTGATTCAGCTTCCTGATAATATGCCTGGGAAGGGAGTGGATGATGGTTCAAGTACTTGGACCCTGACACCCATGTAGGAGACCTGGATGGAGTTTCTGGCTCCTGGTTTTGGCCTAGATCTTACCGTTGTGACCGTTTGGCGAGAGAACCAGCAGATAGAAGATCTGTGTGTGTATCTCTATGTGTGTGTGTGTGTGTGTGTGTGTGTGTGTGTGTCTATGAGACTGTGTATGTGTCTCCCTCTCTCTGTCTCTGCCTTTTAAATAAATGAAAAGTAAATAAACCTTTTTTTTAAATAAAAGAAGGCATATGGACAAACCATAAAAAGAGTAAGTTCCTGGAACAGATATCTCCAAAGAAGTTACTTGCATTGCTCAGAGATTGCACAGAGAAACGGACCAATAATATATATACACACACATACATGCACCCCACATATGGTGGGGGGGGCTTGGAGAGACAGATTTAAAGACAGCTCATATGCCTTTGGAAGATGGCAATTTCAAATTCTACAGACTAGGCCAGCAAGCTGGAGACCCAGAGAAAAGCTGATGTGGAAATCCAAGTTCAACAGTTATTTGGCAAAGTTTCTTCTCTTTCTAGAATAGGTTCATTTTTCTCCATTTTAATTATTTGAAAGGCAGAAGAGCAGACAGAGTGACAGACAAGTAGAGAGATCTCCCATCCACTGATTCACAAAAGGCCACAACATCTAGGGCTAGACAGGGCTGAAGCCAGGAGCCAGGAGCCAGGAGCTTCTTCTAGGCCTCCCACGTGGGTGCAGGGGTCCTTGGGCCATCTTCTGCTGCTTTGTTAGGTGTAGTAGCAGGGAGCTGGATTGAGGTGGAGCAGCCAGACTCAAACCAGCACCCTTATATGGGATGCCTGCATCACAAGCCATGGCTTAACCTGCTGTACCACAAAGCTGCTCTCAGGTTAACCTTTATTCTACTATGGCTTTTAACTAACTGGTTGATCAAACCCACATTATGGAAGGTATCTGTTTTACTTAAAGCTGCTGGTTTAAATGTTAATCTCATCCAAAAATATTTTCACTGAAACATCTAGAACAATATTTAACTATCTAAATATCTTGACCTAGTTACTGTAAGATTAACCATCACATGACGAAAGTGGTCAATGATAATGTTTCATACTGCTAATAATCAGGGAAAATGCTATCACAACCCACAATTAAAGATACTAAACCACATGATGATTAAAACATTAGAGTTTCCTAGGTTTGGATAATAATCAGGGAAAATGCTATCAAAAACCACATTTAAAGATACTAAACCACACAATGATTAAAACATTAGTTTTCTAGGTTTGGAAGAAATTGTGGTATAGCAAGAAGCTTCAATTTCTGGAAAATGGTTTTGTATTACCAAATGAAGGTGAAATTGTATATTCTGCATGCACTAGAAATTTCTCTTTTAAGGTTGTACCCAATAGAAATACCAACAAAAGGCACATTCAAGAGTATTCTAAACACCAGTATTCCTAACATGCCCAAACTGGAAATGTTTATTCCAAGCATGGCTTATTAAACGAAATAGTTTTAAATGTGCTTATTGTTTGAATTGGATATAACTAGATTCCATAATGCAGACTGTAACTACATCTTCTTGTTTAAAATCATGTTGCTAAGATTAAAGCATGCTATATTTTAAGCAAAAAGAATAAACATAGAATGCTAAGAAAAGCAAACAAGTGATTATTATACAAGTGAGCACAATAGTTACCTTTGAGAGATGGCAGGAGTAGGGAGGAATGGATGAGATTCTATGGAGTTAACAATGGTTCCTTTTTTACCTGGTTAATTTTTATACAGTTCAATTTTGAATGAGATCAAAGGGATCTCATCCAGTGTATGTCTCCTTTCTTTTCCACATTTCCTCCCCTTTTCTCATTAGTTAAATATTACATTCACTGAACTGTTATGCTCTATCCCATTCCCAGACACTCTCCGGAACATTTAGCTGGCTTCAGTTTCTGAGAAAGTAAGTTACATAAACATTTCCTCAGGACAACTGTAGCTGCTGAAATGCTTTTCATGCTTTAAGCGCATTGTAAATCTACCTCCTCTCTTTTCTCCCTACAGGAATTCATACCCAGCTCTAGAATTAAACTTATCAAAGGAACTTTGGCACCAGACTCCTGCCCACTTCATGCTGAAACTCCAAGTAGCCCAAGGATCCTTTCCTGGTAATTAGACAGAGCTGTATACCAGGTGCAGTAGATTCATAACTACTCGAAAAGATAGAAAAGAACCTTCAAAGAGTGCCCTCATAGTCTAATCTCCTTGTAGATTCTCAACTCTATTGACTGAGTCTCCGCCGTATGTCCTATTGCCTTTTACTTACACTTACATCTATTCTCAGACAAGATGTTTGAATTGATGGTTCCCTGTGAACTCACTTTCTATAATTTTAGGACAACTTTGAATTTAGAATGTGTAATATTTACTTCAATCTCTTGTTAGGTAAGGGCATATTTTTCTCATATTCCATCTGTGAGCTTCTAGAATGCATTTCTTATTTCTTCTTTTAGAGACATCAAAAATATATTATATTTTGAATTCTCTGGTTATAATGCAGAGAATCACTAAGTGCAGAGAAAACCTAAAGCTGACATATGACCAAAAATAAAATTAAAAAACCTGCAGTAGTATTTAGTATTGGTACAGTAAGAGAAAGGCAGAATACTGTGAGTGGAAAATCAGAAATAATTTGACAATAATTTTCTAAGAATATTCTGCCTAAACTGAAGTTAATTTTGTAGAGTTTTAGAAAGTTTAAAGGTGAGTTGACAGAAAATTTTAGATCGGATCTCTTCTTACTAGTTGAGTTGTTCTGGGCAAGTTGCTCAATATCTCTGTAATGCTTTTCTTCCCTATAGAATGAATATAATACTTATAACTTTTAGGATTCTTGTGGGGATTATTGGGAAAACATGTAGAACATGTCTAGCACAATGCTTACCACATAGTAGATACTGAATAAATACGGGTCTCTCTTCAAACAGTATTGTAAATTTGGACAAATTATATTGATTATGAGCATGGTATATTGCTTGGTTCATGGGTAGGAGCCCACATTTAAGTGATACTCAGATCTTTTTGGCTTGTTATATAAAATAACATAGCACTAAGGATAAATACCTATGTGGAAAGCTAACACATTGTTATAGTCAATGTTTCCAGAGTCCCAATAGGTCTTTGAGGCTTGGGAAAGGGAAATCAGAATATCTGAGAATTCCTAAGAATTCTCAAAATCTTGAGTTACATATTTTGCATAATATTTTATTTACATGCTTTTAAATAATAATAATAAACAATGAATCATTTTTCTATAATAGAATTTCACTAAAAGTTCAAACATATTTCTCATAAAAAAGTTAAAATAAATTCATGATTTACTATCATTAACTCATGTTAGAAAGATTACACACTTCAATAACTCATAAAAATCCCTTCCTGATACAGACATTATAATGTTCCCTCATTTTAAATACTTTATAACACAAAATAAATCTCAAATAAACAGAATTATTTAAAACTTGAAAGATCATAGAAATTTGATATCTAAAGCTTATTCTTAAAATGAAATCTTGAAATATACAAATATTACTCTATATGATAGTCTTGACCTTTGTTTCACTGCAAATATTCCAGGCAGAAAATTTTCTTTCATTTCTTCATTTATACATTACTTGATATGTTAAGAATGTTAGCAGGAGGTAAGCATTTGGTGTAGCGGTTAAGATGCCAGTTAAAGCATATATCCCATATCTGAGTTCCTGGGTTCAAGTCCTGACTCCACTCCTTATTCCAGCTTCCTGTTAATTTGGACTCTGGGAGACAAGGGATGATGGCTAAAGTACTTAGATCCCCTGCCACCCATGTGGGAGACCTGAATGGAGTTCCCAGACATTTGGGGAGTGAGTCAGTGAATGGGAGATCTCTGTCTGTCTGTCTTTCAAATTCATTCATTCACTCTTTAAAAGAACATAAGTGCAATCATCTTCAGGTTGCTCATTGTGCTAAATGTGGATCCAATATACACATATTTCTGTTTAAATGATGAAAATATTTTGTCTGCTTCCACCAGTCCTGGTTTTGCAATTTTTATCAGCCTGACTTCAGCTAATTCAGATTTAAATTAGTTTCTGTTCTTATTACAGAGTAGGCTATAGCAACACTCCTATCTTCTTATCTTTGCATCTCCTCTGTTAAAATATTTACAGGGAATTGTAATTGTAAACATTTAAGCACTAGGAAAGACCATCGCATATTATTGAGAAATGTTAAAATAACTGAAAACTCAAATATTGCACCAAGGTTTATAGCACTACGTGGACTCGTGTGTCAAACTGCCAATTTATGGACTGACTTCGCTTCCAAAACTTGTCAGTTCTTGGAACTCCACTCATAGGATTTGTATGAAGTACATTATGCACATACATCTATTTGATTTGCAAGAATGATTCACTGCTAGCAGCAGGCAAGCAACAGATACACATTTATAACATGGCAACCGCTGCAAGCAAGACGGAATGATTAGATTGTGCCTGCTCTTCTCCTTTGTCCCTCTGCGTTCCTGGAAATGTGGGACTTCATTGATTCACCAAGTCAGCGTTGCCTTCTTTTGCTTCTGACTTGATGTTAATGGAATCCTTAGTACCAGGAACATCTCTGTGCTAATTTCTAAGCTTGGATCCTCAGGGGAGATTTATGATACTTTCCCCATTTTTCTAATTCCTCAACAAATTTTTCAAGGGATTCCAGATTTGGAATAACATATACCTCTAGAAATGCTTAGAAGGAGTTTCTTCATAGAAACATTAATTATGATGGAAAAGAAAATTAAGCATTGATTTCATTTTGCATTTAGTATGACCCAAAGAAGTATCACTAGTATACATTTGAGTACATCCAAAATTTAAAGGCATGTCATTTGGTTTGCCAGTTCATTTGGGCAATGGAACAAAATGAAATATATTTTATCACATTCTCTTCTAAATGAGTGGTAAAAGCACTCTGACTTCATAAATGGAGTCTAAATCTCAAGGGTTCACTGCATGAGAGAACAGGGAAGGCAGGGGCATCATTGCCGACAGTTTAGCGGGCAGAAGTCCTCTTAGCTTCCAGGCTCATTTTCACGTTTGCTGAGTATTATATACTGTTAGGTTTAAATAAATTCTTGTTCAGATGAAAGTTTAAAAGCTATTGCCTTTTTTTTTTTACCATATACCCTGTATTAAAAATGATCTTTTATTTCTTTGTGATAATTGGGAGATCATTTTAGATTAGTTAGGTAAATTCGTTCTTGAATACAGCTCTAGCAGGGTGTTTTGGAGAAAATCTGTTAAAGAAAATGAAATACTGTTGGTTAGACAATTCATTATTTTCAAATCCCTCCACTCCATCATTCAGTTCAGAAAGAAAAACATTCATTTATGTTCTGCTTTCTATGTAACTGTGCCAGGCATAATGAATAAGAAATTTTTTATTCCATTGAAGTAACCCGGTTTTCTTTTTTCCATATCACAAGGGTGCAGTTACAGACAAGAGAGATTTGGTTTTAATATATTGTTTTTTAAAAAAAATATGTAAGTTGTTTCCTTCTCTGCCTGTGTTATCACCTGATGTAAAGATAACACAACTAAACACAGGGCCCCGGGTTTCTAAAGGAGACCTACAGAAGTCATTAAATGAAGCGAAGTTTGTCCTTCAAATTGCTTTTCAGATGTCCGTATATCGGGTGGGTAGTCTTTTAATCAGAAAAGTAGGTCCACAGTAATTCAGTACTTAATTCTCCTTTGTTGGAAATTGTTCTTTAAGGTGACAAGGTACACTCATCTGCTACCATTCTGTGTTTCTCTCCAAAAACCATGCCTAGGCACCAGCTGCTAACTGCCGTCAGCTGCCTTTCAGGGCAACACACGGTGTTCTCTGGACCCAGACCTACTCTAGCATTCTTTTTAAATGATATTGAATTTCCGTAGTGTCCATAAATTAATACATTCTTCGTCATTTGTTTTGCATACACAACACCATCTGCTTCTTCGATTCCCAAATGTCTGCTTGATGTGCTTTGCTTCCCATTCCAGAAAAGTACCAGTTGTGCTGCCAGGTCTCTGGAGTCCTAGCAGGAACACACGATTCTTCCGAGTAATGGAATAATGACATACATCACACATTTCCCTAACAACTGGGATTCTTGCCTGCCATTCCAAATGGAGGGATACCACCAGTGAGGATCAAGCACCTGATATATACCAACTCTATTCTCATCATGACCCCTTCCCAAAAGGCCAATAGAAAAAAAAAAAAAAAGCTGGTAGAGGTGCCACCACCTGTTCTTGCTTGTTGGAAAATACACCATTTCTATACATTCTGTCTTGTGACAGTGTGGAAGTGCAAATACCAATGTGTTTCTGAGAAGATATTCTTGAACCATGGAGGTGGCACAACAGATCCTTTGTCAATAACTCCAGGCAACTTGGAATAAGCATTGCTAACAGCACATGAAAGGGAGCTCCAGACTGTGACACATGTAGCTCGCCTCTGGCATATGCTGAATTACTCATTCCTGTGTTTCCAATGCCTGAGGAATGAACAGCATTGAAGCTGAGAAAACAAAGGAAGCAACGTGGAAACCTTTTGATAATAAAGATGTACTTGCTTATTTAAAATGTCTCTACCACGCTGAGGAAGTACTTCTAAAAGTGTGAAATCCATAAGTATAAACAAGGCACTAATTCACTGAACAATAATCCAAAAAAAGAAAAAGAGAAGGAAAGGAAAAAAATTGAGCAAAAATGTTGAAATTAAATTTAAAATTATCAGTGACAATGGGAGTGATATGTGTCTCTGTGTATGGCGACTCAGAAGGCCACTTTGGGATGGTTATACCATCTGGAATGTAAAGATTGTAATGGTTGTGACATCCTGGGAGATCCAAGTGAACCACAAAAGAAACTACAGCCACACCATCCTGCAGCTACCATGTGGGCCAGAGTGGGACTTCAGAGAGCTACAATATTGGCTTCAGTTTCCACTAGATTGGAATATGAGTACTGAACCCAAGACGGAAAACATTGCATATGATTGCAATGATCATTAACTCTGGGAGTGGCTGATGGTATAGGACTTAAGATTTGGGATGTCTGACATGAATTTATTCTAACAATGTCCAATGATTCAAATATCATTGACAAAGATCACAAAATGTAAACTACTACAGCCATTGTGGAAGAAAGTATGGAGATTCCTCAGAAAGCTGAAAATAGATCTACCTTATATAGACCCAGCCATCCCACTCCTGGGAACTTACCCAAGGGAATTGAAAAGAGTTATCTGTACCTCCATGTTTATAGCAGCTCAATTCACAATAGCTAAAATAAGGAATCAACCCAGATGCCCATCAACTGATGACTGGATAAAGAAATTGTGATATAAATATAGATAGATGATAGATAGATAGATAGATAGATAGATAGATAGATAGAAAGAAAGGAATACTAGTCAGCAGTCTTTTGCAGCTGGAAACCATTTTACTTAATGAAATAAGCCAGTCTCAAAAATACAAATACCATATGTGTTCCCTGATCTGTGGTAACAGAGTACCAAAAAATGTAATGTGTATGAGTGAAATTGACATTTTGAGATTCAATGATTGTTTGGATCCCGTGTCTCTACTGTTGAGGAGCAGTGTTTTTTTCTTCTTACTCTTTGTTAAACTCTTTTATCAGTGCAGAGTTAATCTTATGAGTATAAAATTAATTGAAAATAGGTCTTTGTAAAAATTAGAAGTAGGAAAAGTAGAGGGAGGAGGAAGAAGGGTGGGAGCATGAGTGAGAGGGAGGGTAGTGTGAGAAGTATCAGTATGTTCCTAAATCTGCATATATGAAATACATGAGATTTGTTCATCTTAAATTATATATATATATATACATACATACATATATATATATATATATATATAAAGAATTGGATGGCTGGTGCCGCTGCTCACTAGGCTAATCCTCACCTGCGGCGCTGGTACTCCGGGTTCTAGTCTCAATTGGGGCGCCGGGTTCTGCCCCGGTTGCTTCTCTTCCAGTCCAGCTCTCTGTTGTGCCCTGGGAAGGCAGTGGAGGATGGCCCAAATGCTTGGGCCCTGCACCCACATGGGAGACCAGGAGGAAGCACCTCGCTACTGGCTTCGGATCAGCGCAGTGCCTACCGTAGCAGCCATTTGGGGGGTGAACCAACGAAAGGAAGACCTTTCTCTCTCTCTCTCTCTCTCGCTCTCTCTCTCTCACTGTCTAACTCTGCCTGTAAAAAAAAGAAAAGAATTGGAGATTGTAATGCTTAGTGAAATAAGCCAATTCCAAAAAGAGAATATCATATGATGTCTCTGATTTGTGGTAACTAACATATAGAGTATAAAAAAAGATAATGTGTGCAAGTTAAATTGACATTTTGAGATTCGATTATTGTTTACAGGCCTTGTCTATACTCCTGGGGAAGAATGATTTTTCTACCTACTACTTGTTGAATTCGTTGTTTACTGGAGGTTTAAGCTTGTGATTTTAAGTAAATTGAAAGTATCTCATTGCATAAATTTAGACGACAAATAAGAAAGGAAGGAGGAGGGAGGGTAGGGTGATAAGCATCATTGTGTTCTTAAGACTGTACGTGGAATACATAAAATTTGTTCCCTTTATATAATTAAATTTATACATATATATATATATATGTATGTATAAAGCTTTTATTTAAAGAATATAAATTTCCAAAGTACAGCTTATGGATTACAATGGCTATTTAAAAGATCAACTAAACCTACTCTGAAAGTTATGGTAAATTCCTCAACAAATAAAAACTTGCAAGGGACTTGAAGTTATTGTTATCTACCACTAGGTAGCTCCCTGACCTTCTGTAGGTTAAATACATTTTTGTGCTTTTTTTCTGTCTTCCCATTGACAGAGTCTGAATACACATTACGCAGGCTCCTCTGAGTCCTCTTGGAGATTAGGCCTCAATCCTGCTAAATCAGTTTAGCAACAATGTGCCACCCTCTATGTCTTCTCTTAGTAATTTTTCTTGCACTAACCTCTGCTCCCCAGCTCCTTGGATATAAATCAACAGCTATGTTTACTGTATTTGGAGCTGATCTTTTTCTACCCTCCCTGTTTTACCTATCACAATCATCTACAGTAAAGTTTTCTTTACTATTTTAGCCAGTATCTGAACAATTTCATCTTTGCCACTATAAAGTAAGAGCATAGAATAATACTGCCAGGACCTGGTGCTATGGCATAGAAGGTTAAGCCTCTGCTTGCAGCACTGGCATCACATATGGGCACTGGTTCTAATCCTGGCTGCTCCGCATCCAATACAGCTCCATGCTAATGCGCCTGGAAAAGCAGCGGAAGACAGCTCAAGTACTTGGACCCCTATACCTATGTAGGAGACCCAAAAGAAACTCTTGGCTCCTGGCTTTGGTGTGGCCCAATCCCAGCCATTGTGGCCATATGGGGAGTGAACCAGTGGATGGAAGATCTCTCTCTGTATCTTTGCCTTTCAAATAAATAAATATTTAAAAAAAAGAATAACGATTCCAAATTTTTGTTATCATGTGATTTCGAAAACTGTTTTCCCCATTGCACATGTTAACTGGGTGGCTAAAAAAATAGTCCTTGTTCTATCATTGTCTAGTGTCTTTCAAGTATAGAATTGACATTTGTTTATTCCATTTTCTATGTTTCTGAATAGAGATTCAAGAAATTTAAATCTGGTATTTTCAAAAAACAAGGTGGGATTGTAATTTGGCCTAGTGGTTTAGACACCAGTTAAGATACTTGTGTCCAATATGGGAGTGCCTGGGTTCAAAACTCAGCTTTAGATCATGACTGAATCTTCCCTTCCATGCAAACACTGGCACCTCAGTGATGTCCCAACTGGTTAGGTACTTACTACCCTTGTGGGAGACCTGGATTGAGCTCACGACTTCTGACTTTGGGCCAGTTGCACCTGTTGTGGGCATTTGAGGAGTGAACTAGAAGTGGGGAGCTCACTGGCTCTGTTTCTCTCCCTCTCAAATACTTAAAAATAAAAAAAAATAAATCTTCAACTCTATTAATTCTCAGAAAGAAAGTATACACATTCTTTGACCAGCTTATTGTCTCTCTACATCCTTTTCTTTGTAGAAAAATGAAAATCTTTCACCTATCCAATTCATTCTGGTGAGAAGAATTACTTTCCATGTAAGAAAATTCTATTTTATGCATTTCCTAGTGGGTAAGTTGCACTATATGTGGATGAACCTGCATCTATTGAATGAGTAAGTGTCTCCAGTCTGTTTCAATTACCACCTTGTTTCAAATTTAAGAATTTAGTAACATTAGGAGGAAAGTCACTGATGACTGCTTCTAAATGGAAAGAGACTGCTAACCTTGATTACAAATACTCAGGAGAGGGATTAGCTTGTGTGTAAATCACATATGGAAACAGTTATGGAAATGACAATTAAATTCATATAAAATGCATACCACCACTCTACAATTATAGTTTAATTACACATTTGAGTCTTGTAAACACAAAAAAGCACCAGAAGGAAATAGTCACCTTTCTCTAATCTATTTATTAAGATATTGAACAAATATATGAGATAAAATAATAACATGAGCAGACAAATCTTTGCATACCTAAAGACAAAGTAGAAACTTACCTAGAAGTAAATAATAGACAAAAATTGATCACATACACACACACAGATGCACCTGGTCCATTTCAATTGTTGTTTATAAAGTAAGGAAAAGCAATTTACGTTAGTGAACGATTCTAACATGACAAATACACAAAATACTTCAAGAGATTTGTGGAAAATTAAATTAATAAGTTTTATTAATGTCCAATGATTAATTAAATTAAATGGGTGAGTTTTTGATGCTTCAGATAATTAAATTAAAATACTGTTTATTTACTTGTTGCTGTATGTTCAAATCTATTCCCTATAGTACTATTTGTTTTTTTCCCCAGAAACCTTGTTAAGGTGTGCAAACTTCATGCATTTCATGAATACAATTTAAGGATTGTTCCCACTGTGCCTGCACTCCCATCCTTCCTCCTCTTCCCTTTGGTATTCCTATTCTTGCATTTTACTGAGATATATTTTCAGTCAACCTTATACACAAAAAATTTATACTAAGTAAAATATTCAACAAACAGTATAAAAAAAAGTTCTTCAACAGTTGAGACAAGGACTGTTCAAAGTCATTGCATCTCTTTCTGATGCAACAAATGTATATTTTGTTGAGGATCTTTGCGTCTATGTTCATCAGGAAAATTGGTCTGTAATTCTCTTTCTCTATTGTATCTTATCCAGGTTTAGGAACTAAGGTGATGCTGGCTTCATAGAACGAGTTTGGGAGAATTCCCTCCCTTTCAATTATTTTGAACAGCTTGAGAAGAACTGAAGTTAGTTCTTCTTTACATGTCTTGTAGAATTCAGCAGTGAAGCTATCTGGTCCTAGGCTTTTTTGTTGTTGTTGTTGGGAATGTCTTTATTACTGATTTCATTTCCACCTTTTTTAGGGGTTTGTTTAGGTTTTCTATGTCTTCGTGGCTTAATTGGCTTATACTGGTTGTCTGTGTCCAGGAATCTACCCATTTCTTCTAGGTTTCCCAGTTTATTGGCATACAGCTCTTTGTAGTAATTTCTGATGATTCTTTTTATTTCTGTGGTATCTGTTGTTACATTTCCTTTTCACTTCTGATTTTGTTAATTTGAGTCTTCTCCCTCCTTTGTTTCTGCTAGTTGGCCATGGTGTGTCAATTTCATTTATTTTTCAAAAAACCAGCACTTTGTTTTGTTGATCTTCTGTATTGTTTTATTGGTTTCAATTTTGTTGATTTCTTCTTCTCTAACTTTAATTATTTCTTGTATGCTACTAGTTTTGGGTTTTGTTTGCCATTGTTTTTCTATAGCCTTGCATATGGTCTGCCCTAGAGAAAGTTCCATGCACTGGTGAGAAGAATGTGCATTCTGCAACTATAGAATGAAAAGTTGTATAGATATCCATTAGTCCATTTGGTCTATAGTGTTGGTTAACTCTGTTGTTTCCTTGCTGATTTTCTGTTTGGTTAATCTGTCCATTGCTGAAAGTGGGGTGTTGAAGATCCCCATTACTATTGCATTTGAGTATATGTCTCTCTCTTTAGATCCATTAACGATTCTTTTTTTTTTTTTTTGGACAGGCAGAGTGGACAGTGAGAGAGAGAGAGACAGAGAGAAAGGTCTTCATTTTTTTCGTTGGTTCACCCCCCAATGGCCACTGTGGCCAGCACCCTGCAGCCAGCGCATCATGCTAATCCGAAGCCAGGAGCCAGGTTCTTCTCCTGATGTCCCATGCGGGTGCAGAGCTCAAGCACTTGGGCCATCCTCCACTGCACTCCCGGGCCACAGCAGAGAGCTGGACTGGAAGAGGAGCAACCGGGACAGAATCCTGCGCCCTGACCAGGACTAGAACCCGGGGTGCTGGTGCTGCAGGTGGAAGATTAGCCTAGTGAGCCGTGGCGCTGGCCAACATTTCTTTTAAAGATCCACGTGCCCGGTAATTAGGCACATATTTGTTTATTATAGTCACATCTTCCTGTTGAATTGATCTCTTAGTCATTACATAATGCTCTTCTTTGTCAATTTTAACAGTTTTTGTGTTAAAGTCTATTTTGTCTGATATCAAGATGGCTACACCAGTTTTTTTTTTATTTTTTTTGGGTTTCTGTTAGCTTGGAATTTCTTTTTTTTTTTTTTTTGGACAGGCAGAGTGGACAGTGAGAGAGAGAGAGAGAAAGGTCTTCCTTTTTGCCGTTGGTTCACCCTCCAATGGCTGCCACGGACGGCTCGCTGCAGCCGGCGCACCGCACTCATCCGATGGCAGGAGCCAGGCGCTAGGTGCTTATCCTGGTCTCCCATGGGGTGCAGGGCCCAAGCACTTGGGCCATCCTCCACTGCACTCCTGGGCCACAGCAGAGGGCTGGCCTGGAAGAGGGGCAACCGGGACAGAATCCGGCGCCCCGACCGGGACTAGAACCCGGTGTGCCGGTGCCACAAGGCGGAGGATTAGCCTGTTGTGCCATGGCGCCGGCCAAGCTTGGAATTTCTTTCCCCATCCTTTCACTTTCAGTCTGCATGTATCTGTTGGTGAGATGTGTCTCTTGTAGTTCAAAATATTTTGAGAGTTCTGAATAAATTTTATAATATGCTCTTCATATGCATATCTTTCAAAAATTTAGCACCAAATAAGCTAATTTTAAAATTATATTTTTCATGAACTTTTAAAAATATCCATGTATATTGATAGGTATATATGTGGAGAGATACATATAAGTAGGCTAGTTGTAGAAATCTAAAATGATTATATTCATTATCTGAGGATAAATAAGTATTTTCTTGGGGATAATTGAGACCAATATTTGGTGTTTTAGATATAGTTGTATAAAAAAAAGTTGATTATTGCTTTAAAACTCATATAAGTCCGAACTCTAGGTCCCACAGATTTCCCCGGTGTGACTGGGAGAGAGGAAGATTTTAGAAGAAAATAATCATAATCATTCCTTTTGGGCTATGAAGAGATAGGATTGACTTTCATCATTTCAGAAATTAGCATTTAATTAGAATAGTACAAAATATGTGGAGAATGTGTTTGTAAGGGCATTCGATTCAACATTATATGGCTCAGTTTTCTTTCTCCAGTGTAAAATCTCTTTGGCATCTGAAGTTACTGCCTGTCACCCTAATTCTTTGTGCAACAGTTTAGGTGACAATTTTTAACACAGAAAGAAATCATATGTAAATCCTGAATGTTGTTATTTGAGTTTTATTTTGTCTAAGAGAAATAGCTTTATTGCAATATGGAGGTGATTCAATCCTGTAAAGAAATACTGTGACAAGTTCTATGTTAGCTTATTTTTTGTTTGTTCCTTCGCTTATTATCTGTACTAAAGCAGTTTGTTTGACTTAGGCTTTGAAATACAGTACTGGGGTAAACTGTTTGCATTGATAATTGCAAATCACTTGGAGGTTTATTGAAGTGTGTTCCATTCAAAAGATTATAATAGCTTGGACTAGGGTGATGACTGGTGATACAGAGTATCTGAATGAGTAAATATTATGGAGAATGTTCATTTCCTTATAATATAGTGGCCTAGATATTTTGGGTAGCATCTTTCTAGACAAATATTCTAAGTTATGAATTAAAAAAAATTTTTTTTGAAACGTGGATTCAGAGGGTAGGGACAGAAGAAGAAAAATATACAATAACGGAGATACAAATTAACAAAGAGCATCCATATCAGATGGACAGGCATAGTAACCCTTAGCCTGAAACCAAAGAAGAAGAACTCAACCACTGAATCCATTTTAAGCCTGGAAGCCAAAAAGTGTGGAGTTGGACAAATGGCCATAGACTATCTTGGAGTGGTGTAAACATACCTGCAGCCTGCAGTTCGTTAGGTGAGGGGCAGATGTTTTTCATCTTGGATCCCCATGTTTTCAGCCGACTACTTGAAAGCATTCACAAAAACACGTTAGTGGTTGCCAGTGACTGAGAGGTGGAAAGAATGAGAAATGACTCTTTAGTGGGAGTAAGATTTCCTTTTGGCACAATGAAATAGATCTGGAACTAGATGGTGGCAACGGTTCCCCAATAAGGAAACACTGAAATAAATACTTAAAACTTATGAATTTCTGTTACATGAATTTTTCTTCAATTAAAATGTGTGAATGTGTTTTTTGGTAAGATTTATTTTATTTATTTGAAAGACAGAGTTACAGAGAGAGATGAAACCAAAGAGAGGAGAGGTCTTCCCTCCACTGGTTCACTCCCCAGATGACCACAATGATCAGAGCTGCGCTGATCTGAAGCCAGGAGCCAGGAGCTTCTTCTGGGTCTCCCACGTGGGTGTAGGGGCCAAAGGACTTGGGCTATCTTCTACTGCTTTCCCAGGACATAGCAGAGAGCTAGTTCGGAAGTGGAACAGCCGGGACTCAAACCGGCCCCCAATTGGGATGCCGATGTTGCAGGCTGGGGCTTTAACCCGCTGCACCACAGCGCCTGCCCCATGTGTGAATGCGTGAATGTGTTAACTCAACCAAAAGGCAGAGATTGTTAGACTGGAAGAAAAAAAATAAAGAACTAATAATATACTGTTTGAAGCAAACAAAGTGTAAGTTGAAAAATACAAGTAAGTTAATAGCAAGTAAAGAACAAACTGTATATTATGTAAGCAGCAGTAATAGCAAAGCTCTTTCTCTACTAATTGTAGACAAAATGGACTTTAAAACAAAAATTGATGTTGGAAAAAAAGAATGTTTTATAATGGGTCAATCTATTAGGAAGTTATAAGCAATTATAAAACATGATTCTAACAGAGCCTTGAAATATGTAAGTCATGAACACATAATTGCAGGGAAACAATTATAACCAGAGACTCCAATACCCAGCTATCCATAATGGACGACCAAGTGAAGAGAAACTTGAAAACATTATATTGACAAGAGACCTATCAGAAATCTGTAAAACACTCCACCCAGCAGCAACAGAACACACACTTTTTTTTCAAAGACACCTTGAACACTTGCTAGAATAAATAATCAATAGTCAACAAAATAGAACTAATTTAACTTCAGCTCTGATAGCTATAAAATCATAGGAAATATATTTTCTTATCAAAATAAACCAACTTTCTGAATATCAAAAAGCTTTGTGAAATTCTTAAATTTGTTCAAATTAATCAGCGCACTAATAAGTAGCCAGTAGTTTGAAAAGTAAGTCACAAGGGAAATTATAAAATATTTTGAGATGAATAAAAATGAGAGCACAATATGTCAAAATTTATAGACTACAAATACAGCCGTACTTAGATGATAATTTATACCTAAAATGTCGACAGCATAGAAGATCTACAACCAACAATCTAACTTTCCACCTTAAGACTATAGAAATAAAAAATTAAACACAAAATAAAAAGAAGGGAGGAGAAAAGCAAAATTGAAGTAGATATTGATGAAACAGAATAGAAATATGATAGGGAATAACACTGAAACCAAATGCTGGTTACCTGGAAAGCCCACACATTTTGATAAGTTGGAACTAGACAAATCCAGGAAAAAAGGGAAAAACTCAGATTTCTGACATCAAGAATAGAAATGGAAAAGTCCGAATGATGTTTCATAATTAAAGGAATAATAAGGGTGTACCCTGAAGTACTGTATGAATATAAACTATATAACTTACATGAACTGGACATGTTCCTGGAATGAAATTACACTGACTACTAAAAATGACCCAAAAAAAAAAAAAATCTGAACAGATTACCAGTAAGTAAAGATAACTGAAAAAGTAATCAAATCTTTAAAAAAAAAAAAAGCATGCAAGACCTGATGTCTTCACCAGTGTATTCTATGAAACATTTAAAGAAGAGTTAAGCAGCCAATGTTGCGATGCTGTGGGTTAAACAGTAGCTTGGAATACCAGCAACCCATATTGGAGGCTATTCTGCCTCCAATCCAGCCTCCTGATAATAGATTCTAGGTAGCAGCAGATGATGACACAGGTACTTGAGTTCTTACCAACCATGTGAGAGACCGGGATGCAGTTCTAGGTTTTTGGCTTCAGCTTAGCCCAGCCCTGGACGTTGAAGCACTAGTGGATGAAAGATTTCTCTTCCATGCGTGCTGTCACTCTCATTCTGTTGCTTGACCTCTCAAGTAAATGAAAATAAACATTTAGAAAAAGTGAAGAGTTAATATCAGTTTTCCGTATCTTTTAAAAATGAAGGAGGAGAAAACTTCTCAACTCGTTCATTTGAGAATGATCCAACATGGGAAGCGAGATACACAGCAGACTCATAGAATGGCAGAGGTCCTAAATAGCACTCTGGCCTCAGAATCAGCCCTTAAGGCATTCAGATCTGGCTCAAGAGCCCATGAGAATATTTTAGGCATGGAAAGCCAAGACACTCTGAAAAAAAAAAAAAAAAGACCTAAATGAAAGATCTCTGTGACTGAGATCCCAGTGGAAAGAATGGGGCCATCAAAGAAGGAGGTACCTTTCTCTGAAGGGAGGAGGGAACTTCCACTTTGACTATGACCCTGTCTGAATAAGATCGAAGTTGGTGAACCCTAAAGGCTTCCATAGCCTCGGCAACTCATGATTAGAGCCTAGGGAGATTTCTGACGCCATAAACAAAAAAAAAAAAAAAAAAAGATCCAGCTCATTGCTCATGTGCCTGGGAAAGCAGTGGAAGATGGTCCAAGTCCCTGAGCCCCTGCTACCCACGTGGGAGACCCATAAGAAGCTCCTGGCTCCTGGCTTTAACCAGGCCCAGCCCCAGTCATTGTGGCCACTTGCAGATTACATGAACTTTTATATATAAGACCCAAACTAATTATTAACACACTACTAGAACCAATAAACTGTTTCAGGAAATCTGGTGGATGGATTAACCTATAAGCAACGATTGCATTTCTCTAATCTAGTAATAAGCAAACAAAAATGAAATTTGTACTATCAATAGTACTATGAAAAAGAGTGAATCCCTCTGAATAAAATCAGAAAAATGTGCAAAATTCATACAGTGAAAACTGCAAAACATTACCGAAATAAGTTGAACTTGCAAAAAATATAAAGACATTTCTGTTCATGTTTGAAAGATAATATTATTTGGACAGAAATTCTTTATGCATTAATCTAGAGATTCATTGAAATCCCCATCCAAAAACCTCAGCTGAATTCTTGCACAAGTTAAGCTGATAAAATTCATGCAGAAATTGAAGGGGGCCAGAATAGCCAAAACAATCTTGCATAAGAAGAATAAAGCTGAAAGATTCACATTTTCTGAATTAAACACTTACAACCTAGCTTCAGTAACCAAAACAGTGTGATACTGGCATATGGATACACATATAGACTAAGGGAATAAAGTTGAGAGTCCAGAAATAAACTTATAAAATCAACCTACGTTCAGTTGATTTTTGGCAAGGATGCCAAGACAATTCAATGAGAGGACAATATTTTCTACAGATGGTGCTGGGCCAGTGGAATATCCACAAGCAAAAGAATGAAGTTGAACCCTGACATCATACCATACGCAAAAATTAACTCGAAGTGGATGACTAGGTAGTGTATGTGGGGCACGTCAGCAAGCTGTCTCCATGTCCACCTAAAAATAGGACAGGTAGTATGAGACTTAAGAGGCTATGAGGCAGGACTAGTGGGCACTTCACTTACCTGGCTTTATGTTAGTGGAGCCCCGTGGAGAGCTGAGGCTCTACCCCCACCCTACATCAGTGAGGTCGAACAGGGCCGAATAGAAACTGCATCCGCCTCCTCGCCTCCCTTACATTGGTGTGAAAAGGACAAAGCTCAGAGATGCACTTTAATTTGTGCTTTCCAGCAACAGAGCAGCATGGCTTACTTGTCTACCTCTTCTCTCCCTGGACTTAGAAGTTTCAAGTTTAGAGCTAAGATTCTATCCCTACATGGAGACAAGTTATTAAGAGGTGTTCCCCAACGTTTTCTAGGATTCTGTCAGTAAGACGGAGGAGAGTAAAATAACATACTGACCATCTGCAGGGGAGTAGAGTGACTCAGGAATCCAGTCCACTTTTGCTGACACAGTGTGTGTGGGGGGGGAGGAGGGGTGGAAGTAAGTGTGAACCATATCCATCAGGCCCTTATACGACAATATTAATGAGGGGACTGCCTGGTGAAAACAAAGAGAAAGGGGACCAGCACTGTGGCACAGAATGAAGCCACTGCTTGAAACAGTGGCATCCCATATAAGAGTGCTGATTTGAGTCCTGGCTGCCCCACTTCCCTTTCAGCTCCCTGCTACTGTTCCCCAGAAAGCAGATGACAGCCCAAGTACTTGGGACTCTGCCACCCAATGTGGGAGACCCAGATGGAGTTCTTGGCCCCTGGATTCAACCTAGCCCAGCCCCGACCATTGTGGCCATTTGGGGAGTGAATCCGTAGTGGGAAATCTCTCCCTCCCTTTCCCTCCTCCTCTCCCTCTCTTTCTCCCTCTCCCTCTCCCTCTTTGACTTTCAAATAAATAAATAAATCTTAAGCATACATTCATACACAGAGAGACTGAATAAAGCCCACAATCTTACAACAATAATATTCAAAATGTCCTGGAAATAATTGAAATTCACTACCATACCAAGAACCAGTAAAACTGTAAGTGAGCAAGAAAAGACAACCAACATACACCAATACAAAACTAAATTAGAGGTTGGACTTATCCAATAAGGATTACAAGTAGCATTCATAAAACTGCTTTAACAAGCAATTAAAAATTATCTTGAAACAAATACAAAATAGAAAATCTCAGCAAACAATATACAAGACACATTTAAATTTAAATTATATAACTAAAATTTTCACTGAATAGAATAAAATCTCAATGAATGGAATCACAGTAGAGTGGAGAAAATAGAGAAAATCAGTGAACTTGAGAGCAGATCAATAGAATTTCCTGAATCAGAATAACAGAAAGAAAATAGACAAAAAATTAATGGGATCCTATGGGACA
The DNA here is from genome assembly GCA_949820135.1 of Sylvilagus floridanus. Lineage (NCBI taxonomy): Eukaryota > Metazoa > Chordata > Mammalia > Lagomorpha > Leporidae > Sylvilagus > Sylvilagus floridanus. The sequence continues at coordinate 71,332,710 of OX463223.1, read as the reverse complement.
ATAATAGACGAGGTTATATTTCTATCATTGGAGTTCCAAAAAAAGAGGAGCTGGAGTATGGACTGAATAACTATTTGAAAAAATAATGGCTGAAAACTTACCAAATGAAGTAAAGGACATGAATCCACAGTCTTAGGAAGCTGGAAAAAAAAAAAAAACATAATTAGGATGAACTCGAAGAAATCCAAGCCAAGAAGCATCATCATTAAACTTTTCAAATTAAATACAAAAATATTAAAAATATCTAGAGAGTAATGACATATTGCTTGTTACTGTAGAATACCAATTCAAATGATGAGAGATTTTCATCTGTAACCATGGAGACAAGAGTAAAATGGTACAATGTTTTTCAATTACTAAAAGAAATTCTACATCTGTTTAAAAAATCAAAAACATTCCAGATAAAGGTAAAGCTACCCTTAAAGAATGGATAAAGGGAATTCACTTTAAAATAATAAAAATAAAAGAAGGCTTAGAACTTTAGAAAGGAGAACAGGAGAAAAGTAAAAATCAGTATAAATAGACCACCATTCTTAAAGTAAACTTTGCAAGTCATGGATGATGTTTGAAACACAAAGTATCACATAATCTGATATGGTGATAAATGAATTTAGATGGAATACTCAAGATAATTATATTTATTTTTTTAAGATTGATTTTTTATTTATTTGAGATACAGAGTTACAGAGAGAGGTAGAGAGAGAGAGGTCTTCCATCTGCTGGTTCACTCCCCAAATGACCTCAAGGGCTGGAGCTGTGCCAATCCAAAGCCAGGAGCCAGAAGCATCTTCCAGGTCTCCCACATGGATGCAGGGGCCCAAGGACTTCAACCATCTTCCACTGGTATCCCAGGCCATAGCAAAGAGCTGGATCAGAAGAGGAGCAGCAGTGACTAGAACCATTGCCTATGGGGGATGCAGGTGCTTCAGGCCAGGGCTTTAACCTGCTGTGCCACAGTGCCACCCCAAGATAATTATATTTAAATATGGAGAGAATACAAGGACATCAGTGGAAGAAATTTTCTGTACTTCACTCAAAAAGTTAAGCCTCAATACCAGTATGCCAATGTTAAATATGTATATTGTGATACCTAAAGCAGTCACGGGATAAACTATACAAGTGAAATAGTCAAAAATCATATAAATACATCACTATTCAAGTCAACACAATGTCCATATAACCCACAATAAGAAAAGAAAATAAAAATAGAGAAATAAGAAACCATGGAGAACAACAGAAAATTAATTACTTATGGAAAATTTAACTCTTAACACTTCAATAATTACCTTTGGTGTAAATGGTCCACCCATTCATTAAAATATAGAGATTAGCACAGTGATAAAAACAAATCCAACAATATTCTGCTAACAAGAAAATGACTTCACATACAGCAACATGAGTAGATTGAAAGAAAAGAGTTGAGAAAATGCATACCATTCAAAGATTAATATAAGCAGGAAGACTATATAGATATCCACACCTTTGGTAAAAAGACAAACTCATTTTAAAAGAATTTAAATCAAGCAGAATGATCTTTGAACAAAATCAGAACTTAGTGAAGGAAAGATAACAGAATGACCTCTAAACAAGAAATCACACAACACATAGATTCCTATACACAGATATGTGCATTCTCTATACATGTGTATCTGTATTATATATATATATATATACATATATAAACACACATACAAAGGATCTTCAAAGAAATTATGAGAAGTTATCTTTTAAATCTGTGTTTTCATGAACATTTTGAAATACTCTAATAGTTATATATGAATAAGTATAAGTAGATATACCTATCTAAAGAGTTATATCTACCATTCTATCATCTATTTATATACCTAGAGAGTGTGTGTGTATGTCTATTTAAGTATTCGTATCTTAAATAGGTCATATTTGTTAATTATGTTAAGACCTTCCTATATTATTAAATTCTGTTTGATTAGTCTCTCAACTACTGAGCTATATTAAAATCTCCCAGATTGTCAATCAAAAATACTATACACTCTAGCAATTGCACTCTCAGACATGTTCCCCAAAAACTGGAAACTTAAGTTCACAAAAATGCAGTACTTGAGTAATCATAGCAGCTTTATCCATAACAAGCAACAACTTGAGACAAATCTGAATATCCTACAGTTTTGGCTGCTTAAGCAAACTATTGTACATTTGTGCCATGGAATATTGCTCAATAATAAAAATTAACAGATTAATTATGCATGCCATAAATTGAATAATCTCCACAGGATAACACTCAATGAAAAAGGTCAATACCCCAAAACCACATATTGTACTATTCTATTTATATAATATTCTTAAAAAGACAAAATTATAAAAGTTGGTGACAAGGGTAGTGGCTGCTAGGCTGAAACGTCAGTAGTTCAAGTCAGGAAAATGGTAGGTGTTATGGTTTGGATGATAGTTTAAATGTTATCCAAAGGCCCATATATTTGGGGCTTGATAAAATCTTATGTTAACAGTTAATAGACTAATATTAATGGTTAATGGATTAAGGGCAAAGACTTGAACGTCCTGATGGGAGGTTCTAAGGTCATCAGGGGGTACTCTCAGAAGGTAGCTCGTGCAACGTTGGTTATCAATGCTGAGCTCAGCCTAGCTTCTCTGTTTTCTTGCTTATCATATACGCCTCTCTCTGCTTGCATCCCACCATTCACTGCCATCATCAGACACCAGATCAATGAAACCACCAGATCTGGGACTGTGAACCTCTAAAACTATAAGCTGAAATAATGCTCTTTCCCTCCTAAGAAGCTCCTTTTAGTATTTTTTCATAACCAAAAAACTGTCTAAAACATTAGGTATAGTTATAAAAGAGCAACCTGAAGAATCTTGTGGTGATGGAACTATTCCGTACCTTGACTGGGTAGGATAATATAGATATGGCTATAACAATAGAAATAGAAATATAGACATCGATATATATCTCAAGATTGCTCTTATAGACTCTTGTATGGACTTTTTACAAAAAGTACATATGATACTTAGGACACAGAAATTTTCATAGTAAAACAATGAACAAAAATGTTTATCATGTAAACACCAACAAAAGGCTTGTATCAAATAGATTATAGCAAGGAGTTTCACTAATTAAAAGAGCTGTTATATAACACTAAAAGTGTTAATTCAGAATATATGAGTATTATAATTACAAATAAATATATGTAATAAAAATAGCTTTAAAGTCAAGAAATACATTTACTAAAATAAAACATTTTTAATTCACAATCTGGAGATTTTAATATGGCTCAGAGTTGAGAGACTAATCAAACAGAATTTAATAATATAGAAGGTCTTAACATAATTAACAAATATGACCTATTTAAGATACAAATACTTAAGTAGACATACATACACAATCTCCAGGTATATAAATAGATGATAGAATAGTAGATATAACTCTTTAGATAGCTATATATATTTATACTTATTTATATATAACTATTAGAGTATTTCAAAACGTTCATGGAAATACAGATTTAAAAGATAACTTCTCATAATTTCTTTGAAGATCCTTTGCATGTGTTTATATATATATGTATAATATATATATATATATATAGAGAGAGAGAGAGAGAGAGAGAGAGAGTGCACATATCTTTGTATAGAAATCTACATAAACAGGGCCAGCGCTGTGGCACAGTGAGTTAAAGCTCTGGCCTAAAGCTTGGGTATCCCATATGGGTGCCGGTTCCAATCCCAGCTGATCCAGCTTCTGCTATGATCTGGGAAAACAGTAGACTATGGCCCAAATGTTTGGGCCCCTGCACCTGTGTGGGAGACCCAGAAGAAACTCCTGGCTCCTGGCTTCAGATCGGCACAGCTCTGGCTGTTGCAGCCATTTGGGGAGTGAACCAGCAGATGAAAGACCTCTCTCTCTCTCTCTCTCTCTCTCTCTGCCTCTCCTCTCTCTGTGTAACTCTGACTTTCAAATAAATAAAATGAATCTTAAAAAAAAATCTATATAGAGACATCAATAGATATATACAAACTAAATTTAGAGAGAAATGTAGACTATATTGACATGAATATTGATATAGATACAGATACAGCTATGTACAGATATCTATCAGATTAGCTGTTTGATTATTGAAAAGGATAATTCCTACAACCCTACAATGCACAAAGACTGAGTCAAGAAGAAAGAAGGAGCCTGAGTAGATTTATAACAACCAAGGAGATTTAATTGATAATCCAAAACCTTGTAAAAAATAAAAGTTTAGGATTAAATGGCTTCAGGGACAAATTCTACTAAAAATTTGAAGAAAAATGAATACCAACTAGTCTTAAACTTCTCCAAAATAGTAGAAGAGGGAACGCTTCCAGATGCCTTTTATAGGGACAGTATAACCTGTTTTCCAAAGTAAGAAAAATACAACACAAGAAAACTACAGACCATTGTCCTCTATTAACATATATGTGTACATTCTAAATAAAAAAAATTCTAATGCACATTAAAAGAATCATATTTCATGATCAAGAGGGATTTATCTCTTGCATGCAAGGTCAATTCAACGTACAAAAGTCAATTAATGTGGGGCCTACATTGTGGCACAGAGGGATTAAGTCAGTGCCTGTTTCACCAGCATCCCATATGAGAGGACTGGTTTGAATCTCAGCTGCTCCACTTCTAATCCAGCTCCTGGATAATGTACCTGAGAAAGTAGTGGTTCACTCCCCAAGTTCTTGGGCCCCTGCACGCACATGGCAGACCTGAAAGGTGCCCATTGATTAGGAAAATGCATTTTGGATCATTACATGAACACAATTTATCTTTTATCATGTTGAACAACTGAAATTTTAAAGTTTGTAACATTATATATCATTACCTTAATATAAATTAATGAATATATGGTGTGTAGAAAGCAGGAAATTAAATATTGAGAAAAGAAACAAATGAGAAAAAATGTGAAAGTCAAGAAAGAGAATAAAAGGCAAGAGAAAGAGTAAGACAAATTTTAAAAATTATGCATTTAGGGGCGGAGCCAAGATGGCAGAATAGTGAGGGCAAGCACCAATAGTCCGGGAAAAGATAGTTGAATAAAAGTGGAGTTACTGTAGCCTCAGGAAAAGGCTCAGGAAAAAATTGCAGAGGAAACAATTCCGGATCTACTGGATGTGACACAGAGGACCTACGGGGAGAGCAAGGTCACCCACAGTGTGGAAGTCCAGCCGTGGGAGCAGAGCCATGGGAGCCGAACCTCAGAGTCTGTGTCCCAGCACTGGAAGGGGAGGTAAGACAAAAACCTCGGTAACCCGAGACATTGGCGGGGAAAGGCAGAACGAGGCCTGAGGCCACACTGGGGAAAGTGCACCATGCTGACTGGAGGAGAGAAAAAAACGAATAAATAAGGGGAACCGGCACGGACACTAGCCTCTATCTCCACTCACATTACAAAGCTGAGCAAAACAAAGAGCAGGCGCCATTTCATGTATGTAAAGTGGCACCCGCCATTAGCCAGGCAGAAAACCTTACTCTGGTGGGGAGAAATAACAGGAGGATAAGACCTAGTGAAAGTGTGGAGCTAACGAACTGAGACTGTGAAAATCTGAGGGGGGGGCAAGAAAACTAACCGAGTACACAAACGCGGTAACCTGGGCAACTGGGCAACCTGGTGAGAGACTGCAGAGAAATTTGAGACCACACTGAGGGCTGCATAAACTCTTCGTGTGGTCCCAGGGGTAAGCAGACAAATACCCACAGGGGCCAGATTTCATACATCAACTACCCTCAATTCCATTCAGCTGTGTGGATTTACTACCCAACTGAGTCAAAAAAAAAGAGAGAGAGAAAGAGCGAGAGAGATAACAATCTGGGTGAGTCACCTTTGACACCTTCTATGGGTCATAGAAGAAAAACCATATGATTATCTCACTAGACGCAGAGAAAGCATTTGATAAAATACAACACCCTTTCATGATGAAAACTCTAAGCAAACTGGCTATGGAAGGCACATTCCTCAATACAATCTAAGCAATTTATGAAAAACCCATGGCCAACATCCTATTGAATGGGGAAAAGTTGGAAGCATTTCCACTGAGATCTGGAACCGGACAGGGATGCCCAATCTCACCACTGCTATTCAATATAGTTTTTGAAGTTTTAGCCAGAGATATTAGGCAAGAAAAAGAAATTAAAGGGATACAAATTGGGAAGGAAGAACTCAAACTATCCCTCTTTGCAGATGACATGATTCTTTATTTAGGATACCCAAAGAACTCTACTAAGAGACTATTGTAACTGATAGAAGAGTTTGGCAAAGTAGCAGGATATAAAATCAATGCACATAAATCAACAGCCTTTGTATACACAAGCAATGCCACGGCTGAGGAAGAACTGCTAAGATCAATCCCATTCACAGTAGCTACAAAAACAATCAAATACCTTGGAATAAACTTGACCAAGGACGTTAAAGAGCTCTATGATGAAAATTACAAAACCTAGGCCGGCGCCGTGGCTCAACAGGCTAATCCTCCCCCTTGCGGCACCGGCACACCGGGTTCTAGTCCCGGTCGGGGCGCCAGATTCTGTCCCGGTTGCCCCTCTTCCAGGCCAGCCCTCTGCTGTGGCCCGGAGGTGCAGTGGAGGATGGCCCAAGTGCTTGGGCCCTGCACCCCATGGGAGACCAGGAAAAGCACCTGGCACCTGGCTCCTGCCATCGGATGAGTGCGGTGTGCCGGCCGCAGCGCGCCGGCCGCGGCAGCCATTGGAGGGTGAACCAACGGCAAAAAGGAAGACCTTTCTCTCTGTCTCTCTCTCTCTCACTGTCCACTCTGCCTGTCCAAAAAAAAAAAAAAAAAAAAAAGAAAATTACAAAACCTTAAAGAAAGAAATAGAAGAGGATACCAAAAAATGGAAAAGTCTTCCATGCTCGTGGATTGGAAGAATCAATATCATCAAAATGTCCATTCTCCCAAAAGCAATTTATACATTCAATGCAATACCATTCAAGATACCAAAGACCTTCTTCTCAGATCTGGAAAAAATGATGCTGAAATTCATATGGGGACACAGCAGACCTCCAATAGATAAAGCAATCTTGTACAACAAAAACAAAGCTGGAGGCATCACAATACCAGATTTCAGGACATACTACAGGGCAGTTGTTATCAAAACAGCATGGCACTGGTACAGAAACAGATGGATAGACCAATGGAACAGAATAGAAACACCTGAAATCAATCCAAACATCTACAGCCAACTTATATTTGATCAAGAATCCAAAACTAATCCCTGGAATGAGGACCGTCTATTCAATAAATGGTGCTAGGAAAACTGGATTTCCACGTGCAGAATCATGAAGCAAGATCCCTACCTTTCGCTTTACACAAAAATTCACTCAACATGGATTAAAGACTTAAATCTATGACGTGACACCTTCAAAGTATTAGAGAGCATTGGAGAAACCCTGCAAGATATAGGTACTGGCAAAGACTTCTTGGAAAATACCCCAGAAGCACAGGCACTCAAAGCCAAAATTAACTCTTGGGATTGCATCAAATTGAAAAGTTTCTGTACTGCAAAAGAAATAGTCAGGAAAGTGAAGAGGCAACCCACAGAATGGGAAAAATATTTGCAAACTATGCAACAGATAAAGGGTTGATAACCACAATCTAAAAAGAGATCAAGAAACTCCACAACATCAAAACAAACAACCCACTTAAGAGATGGGCCAAGGACCTAAATAGACATTTTTCAAAAGAGGAAATCCAAATGGCCAACAGGCACATGAAAAAATGTTCAAGATCCCTAGCAATCAGGGAAATGCAAATCAAAACCACAATGAGGTTTCACCTCACCCCGGTTAGAATGGCTCACATTCAGAAATCACTAACAATAGATGCTGGTGAGGATGTGGGGAAAAAGGGACACTAACCCACTGTTGGTGGGAATGCAAACTGGTGAAGCCACTATGGAAGTCAGTCTGGAGATTCCTCAGAAACCTGAATATAACCCTACCATACAACCCAGCCATCCCACTCCTTGGAATTTACCCAAAGGAAGTCAATTTGACAAACAAAAAAGCTGTCTGCACACTAATGTTTATTGCAGCTCAATTCACCATAGCTAAGACCTGGAACCAACCCAAATGCCCATCAACAGTAGACTGGATAAAGAAATTATGGGACATGTACTCTACAGAATACTATACAGCATTCAAAAACAATGAAACCCAGTCATTTGCAATAAGATGGAGGAATCTGGAAAACATCATGCTGAGTGAATTAAGCCAGTCCCAAAGGGACAAATACCATATGTTTTCCCTGATCGGCAACAACTAACTGAGCAACAAAGGGGAAACCTGTTGAAGTGAAATGGACACTATGAGAAGCAGTGACTTGATCAGCTCTTGTCCGGACTGTTGATGTACCATGTAATACTTTATCCATTTTAGTATATTTTTTGTTCTAGTACTATTGGTTGAACTCTGTAATTAACACACAATTATTCTTAGGTGTTTAAATTTTAACTAAAAGTGATCCCTGTTCGGAATTTGGAAAACATTATGCTGAGTGAAATAAGCATATAAAGTTAAAGTTTATAAAGTTAAATTAATACAAAAGTATACTACAGGGGCCAGCACTGTGTCACAGCAGGTTAATGCCCTGACCTGAAGTCCTGGCATCCCATATGGGTACTTGTTCAAGACCGGCTGCTCCGCTTACAATGTAGCTCTCTGCTATGGCCTGGGAAATAGTAGAAGAAGGCCCAAAGGGACAAATATCCTATGTTCTCCCTGATCGGTGACAACTAACCAAACACCAAAAAGGAAACCTGTTAAAGTGAAATGAACACTATGAGAAACGGTGACTTGATCAGCCCTTGCCCTGACTGTTGATGAACAACTTAATACATTACCCCCTCTTAGTATTTTTTTGTTTGTTCTATGTAATACTTTTGGTTGAATACTGTAATCAATACACAGTTATTCTTAAGTGTTGAAACTTAACTGAAAAGTGATCGCTGTTAAATATAAGAGTGGAAATAAGAGAGGGAAGAGATGTGCAATTTGGGACATGCTCAAGCTGACTTGCCCCAAACGGTAGAGTTAGATACATACCAGGGGGTTCCAATTCAATCCCATCAAGGTGGCATGTACCAATGCCATCTCACTAGTCCAAATGATCAATTCCTGTTCACAATTGATCATAATGATAGGACTAAGAGCCAAAGGGATCACATAAGCAAGACTAGTGTCTGTAAATACTAACTGATAGAATAAAAAAGGGAGAGAAAGATCCAGCATGGGAAGCGAGATATGCAGCAGACTCATAGAATGGCAGATGTCCTAAACAGCACTCTGGCCTCAGAATCAGCCCTTAAGGCATACGGATCTGGCTGAAAGCCCATGAGAGTATTTCAGGCATGGAAAGCCAAGACACTCTGGCAAAAAAAAAAAAAAAACGACCTAAATGAAAGATCTCCACGAGTGAGATCCCAGTGGAAAGAACATGTCATCAAAGAAAGAGGTACCTTTCTCTGAAGGGAGGAGAGAACTTCCACTTTAACTCGACCTTGTCTAAATATGATCAGAGTCGGTGAACTCAAAAGGCTTCTATAGCCTTGGCAACTCATGACAAGATCCTAGGGTGATTACTGATTCCATAAACAAGAGTGTCAATTTGTTAAGTCAACAACAGGAGTCACTGTGCACTTACTCCTCATGTAGGATCTCTGTCCTTAATTGCTGTGCATTGTGATTTAATGCTATAACTAGTACTCAAACAGTATTTTTCACTTTGTGTTTCTATGTGGGTGCAAACTGTTGAAATCTTTACTTAATATATGCTAAACTGATCTTCTGTATATAAAGAGAATTGAAAATGAATCTTGATGTGAATGGAAGGGGAGAGGGAACGGGAAAGGGTAAGGTTGCGGGTGGGAGGGAAGTTATGGTGGGGGGAAGCCATTGTAATCCATAAGCTGTACTTTGGAAAGTTATATTCATTAAATAAAAGTTAAAAAAATGGTTTAGTCCTAGGTGAAAAAAAAATTGTGTATTTAAAACAAGTCAAATACATTCAAAATCTCAACACATTGCATATGGAAAATTAAGATAACTTCTTTTTTTTTTTTTTTTTACAGGCAGAGTGGACAGTGAGAGAGAGAGACAGAGAGAAAGGTCTTCCTTTGCCGTTGGTTCACCCTCCAATGGCCGCCGCGGTCGGCGCACTGCGGCCGGCGCACCGCGCTCGTCCGATGGCAGGAGCCAGGTGCTAGGTGCTTTTTCCTGGTCTCCCATGGGGTGCAGGGCCCAAGCACCTGGGCCATCCTCCACTGCACTCCTGGGCCACAGCAGAGGGCTGGCCTGGAAGAGGGGCAACCGGGACAGAATCCGGTGCCCCGACCGGGACTAGAACCCGGTGTGCCGGCGCCGCAAGGTGGAGGATTAGCCTGTTGAGCCACGGCGCCGGCCAAATTAAGATAACTTCTAAATAATACCTGAGTCAAAGAAGAAAATCAGTCTAAAAATATTTGTACATGAATTTTAATGATAATGAAATATCGATCTTCCAAATGTGTGTTATAGTGAAAGTGGTTCTTGAACAATAACAGCTTTAAACTCTTATAGAAAAAATATTAGAAGTTGAAAATTCATGACCTAACAAAAATAAAACTTAAAAATTTGGAAAAAATGGGGTCGGTGCCTGCGGTACAGTGAGTTAAACCACCTCCTGCAGTGCCAGCATCCCATATGGGTGCCTGTTCCAGTCCCAGCTGCTCTGCTTCCAATCCACCTCTGTGCTAATGTGCCTGGGAAAGTTGCAGAGGATGGCCCAAGTGCTTGGGACGCTGCACCCACTTGGGAGACCCAGAAGAACCACTTGGCTCCTGGCTTTAGCCTGGCCCAGCCTCAGCCAATGCAACTATTTGGGGAGTGAATATGCAGATGAAAGATCTCGCTCTCTCTCTGTTTCTCCTCTTTCTCTGTAACTCTGCCTTTCAAATAAATACATCTTAAGCAATTGAAACAATGAAAGTATAATAAGATTAAAGAAGTTAGAAGAAAGGTAATAAAAAAGGAAAGTATGAATACAGAAAAAATGTAATAAAATGATCAACAAAGCAAAAAGATTTTGCTTTCAAAAAACTCATAAAGACAGACCTCTGGAAAGTTCGGCCAAGAAAGCTAAGAAAGTATAAGCAAAAAATGCTATGGATAAAAAAAGGATATAGGTGGAGATACTACAGTGATTAAAGTTAATAAAAGAATACTATAAAAAACTCATGCCAAAGATTTAACAATTTCAACAATGAAAAGCCTCCCAGAGTAAAAGTAAAATACATGTAAATTATTTAAAGTAGGCTTATAAAATATGTATACATTAATAAAAATCAATTTGAAATCTGGCATAGTTCTAAAATCATTAAAGAAAATTCATTAATAACATTTGATATAATTAGAACACAAAACTTATGCCTTATAAGAACATGCTGTTCCTCTCCTCCAAAAGATGCCTAGTCCAAAGCAGCATCTTGGAAGCAGAAATTGAACCCTCACCAGGCAACAGAACCCGATAGCATCTTGATCTTGCATTCCCCAGCCTCCAGAACTCAGCAATAAATTTCTGTTCTAAATAATTTTTTAAAAACTATGTAAATGCAATTTTGCAGGCACATATTTCCAAAATCTCTAAGAACAGATTATTTCAAATTTATATAAACAGATCTTTGAGAATATAAATTTAGGGAATAGTACTTTATTTTTCCTATTAGGCCAATATTTTTATATCCAAACAGGGAAAGATGATACAAGGAAAAAAATTGTTATTTAATTTAAATTTAAGTCATGAACAGAGCCATGATAATTCTAAGAAAAATTAATGCAATAAAGTCAGTTATTTAGACACAAAAACACATATATGTATATATTTATATGTAGATATGTATGCGTAAACACACCATGGACAAGTTTGCATTACAAATCTGAAGATAATTTACCATTACAAATCTATAAATATAATTTCTTCATTAAAAATTAAAGGTGAAATTCCATAAGATCACCTAAATATTTTTAGAAAAATATATTAATCAAATTTAGTATTAGTCCCTGTCAGAAACATTTATAAAATAGGAATATAAAGGAACATTCTTAAACCAACATATTATCTAATAAAAATGTGTAACAAGCATGATACTTGAAGGTAAAACGCTGCTTTTACATTCAGAGACAAGTGAAGTGTGTGTATGTCAATATGTCTATTTAATATCATATTCGTTGTAATGGTCAACCTAGTAAAATAAGAAAAAAAATGCAAAGCATGAATGGAAAATAAAAAACATAAGAATTCATAGGTTATATGATTGTCTATATTGAGAAGGTAATTAATTGTTAAATTATTAGAAATGTTGAGAATTTAAAATGTTAGCCAAAAATGGGATCCAAACACAGAGCAAAACAAAACCCCTTTTCACATCTACACAGCAAGAATAAAATTTTAGAAAACAGGTATTTAAAATAGCTCCTATTCATCCTGCTTTTAAGATAGTATGTACTATGTGGAGAGTAATTAGAATGCTAAAGGCGTCAATGGCTTGAGGACTGTAAAAAAGCATTAGTAATGAGGAAAAGAGAGTTGGACAAACGTTGAACATGGTCTTGTAATGACTTGTGTTTGATTGATGCTGTAAATCATTAATTTATAAAGTATTCATTTATTATACTTTATGATTAATTTCTAGAAGCATCTTGCTACTTGATGCAGGTAGATCAAGTAGAAGAGTGAATCTTCCAGGAATATATTTTTTTGAAAAACCAAATGTGAGGAAGACACAAAATTGAAATAAGGCATCAAGTATTTAATGCCACATTTGTTTTGAAATCAGTCCTATTTGGTGCTGGCGCTATGTCGTAGTGGGTAAAGCAGTGTCAGCATTCCATGTGGGCGCCGGTTCGAGTCCCTGCTGCTCCACTTCCGATCTAGCTCTCTGCTGTGGCCTGGGAAAGAAGTAGAAGATGGTCTAAGTCCTTGGGCCCCTGCACTCATGAGGGAGACCTGGAAGAGGCTCCTGGCTCCTGGCTTTGGATCAGTGCAGCTCTGGCTGTTGCGGCCACCTGGGAGTGAACCAGCGGATGGAAGACCTCTCTCTATGCCTCTCCTTTGCTCTCTGTGTAACTCTGACTTTCAGATAAATAAAATCTTAAATAAAAAAAGAAATCAGTTCTTTAAATATCTGAAGTAATTTATTGAGACAATAAATTTTCAGTGTTTTGAGCATTAGACTAGGCATGATGTGGGTACACTGATGAATAAGTCATTGCCCCTAACTTCCAAACAGCTTAAAATTTTGTGGGCTAAGCAGAACTACAACTCAAAGAATAAAATAATAAAGACATAAGAGAACCAAATGGAACCAAATATTAATTTCATCTGTTGATTTCAAGGCATTGTATGGGATAAAATTGTTAAGGCCATGGATGAGATCTCTATATCAAAAGATAGATTAATAAGACAAAAGCATGGCCGGTGCCGCGGCTCAACAGGCTAATCCTCTGCCTTGCGGCGCCGGCACACCGGGTTCTAGTCCCGGTCAGGGCGCCAGATTCTGTCCCGATTGCCCCTCTTCCAGGCCAGCTCTCTGCTGTGGCCCGGGAGTGCAGTGGAGGATGGCCCAGGTGCTTGGGCCCTGCACCCCATGGGAGACCAGGAGAAGCACCTGGCTCCTGGCTTCTGATCAGCGCGGTGCGCTGGCCACAGCCATTGGAGGGTGAACCAACGGCAAAGGAAGACCTTTCTCTCTGTCTCTCTCTCTCTCTCACTGTCCACTCTGCCTGTACAAAAATTAAAAAAAAAAATTAAAAAAGACAAAAGCATACCACTTCGTTTAATGTATGTAAACTTTACATAACACAGAACAGTTCAGAAATGAAGACCCAAAGGAACAGGGGAAACTGTGTATTTTTGTACTTGAGTTTGATGAGCAGGGTAGAAATAAAAGTGTATTTCAAAAAGTTCATAAAGAGTGGAATTAGAAGAAAAGTTTATTTTGGTGAAAAAAATTTCAAATCTATACTTTTTTCATAAGATGTATTTTCCATAAATTATTTGAAGATCCTTCCTATCTGTGGATTTCAAAATTTTTGCAGAAAGTGAATTTATCTTTCAAATTTAGCTTCCATGAACTTGGTGAAGAATGTTCATTTGATGGGACAAAGTGATATTTAATTTAATAATAAGCCAATGGCAGCATAACAAGGCTTATTTGTTCAGGTTTCTTCCTTGTCATCTCTGGGTCTTTATTACTTTTTTTCTGGGAACAGGGGGAACCTCTCTGAAATGAGGGTCTTACAATCTACTTCACAGAAAGGTCAGAGAATTTTTTATAACCTTCTGCATGTGACAGCACGTGAAGTTCAAGCAGATCTTCCTGCTTCTGCTGTTTTCTCAAATGTCGAAATGCCATATTCTTGGTAGTGTGTTCTTAACCCTGCCAGGATGAAATGAAAAACTTAAATTACCATTAAATGTATACGAATGAAATGACATAATTAAATTAACAACAACTGGTAGATTATGAAAAAGGAAATTAGAAATTTTTCTTACATACTAATATTTAATGCATAACTGAAAATAGAATTAATAAAGTTCAGAGTGGTAATGATTAATATAGTAATACATACAAAGTAAAGGCTTTATTATTAACTTTTAGAAAGTCCATTTTCTGGAAATCTACATATAATTTATCATATTTAATAGGGTGGATGGGACATGTCTCATATCTATCTACATGGCTATAAATGGTATTTGTTAAAATTCAGCAACCGTATCTAATTGCAGGAAAGGTACATTTCATAGAATAAGAATTGAGATATTTATCTCAAAACACATCCCAATATTTGATTAAAGGAGAAATATTATGCTCAACCTTATTAAAGTAGGAACAATAGGAAAGAGTCAGCTATTTCTACTGTTTAACTTTTTTTTTCCTGGATATTCGAGTTACTTCAGTATAGCAAAGGAGTTATCTGACAGATATAAATATTAAAAAGGAGAGGGCAAAATTGTCAATATTTATAGAAGAAATTATCATATTCCTGGAAAAATCCAGAGAATCAGCTAAAAAGTTGTTCAAGATGATCATCATTCCATGAATGTCGGTCTTATTCCCCAGCCATCCTGGTACTTAATGAGATTATGAACCAAGTGTTATGGTGGCTTGGTGAGAGACTGTCTACGGGCTCAGGAACTTGAACTTCCTTTCACCAAGGTCAATAAAAAGAAAAGAAGTACTTACCCCTTTACTAGTATGCTGAAAAGGAAATTAAAACAACTGTGGGATAATCATTGAAAAATGAGAAGAAAAAAGCAAAAATATTGACAAAACTCTGGCTTGCTGAGAATATAAAAAAGGGAAAATCTCAGTTGTTACAGTACAATTTGGGGGGAGTTTGTCTGCATGTAAATCGATATGTGAAATGTTCATTCTCTTTGACATAGAAAAAAACCTTATTTGGGGGATTTCCCCTAAAAAGACAATTGTTCATGTTCAAAAATATGTACACACAAGGATCTATCAAGATATTTATAGTAGGTAAAATGTAAAAGTCACCTGAATACTTCTTGATGAGTACTGACTAAAAGGATTCTGGTACTAACGTAGCATACAATCATTAAAAATTACAACATAGGGGTTGGCACTGAGGCATAGCTGGTAAAGTTACCACCTGCAGTGCCGGCATCCCATATGGGTGCCAGTTCGAGTCCGGCTGCTCCACTTCCAATCCAGCTCTCTGCTATAGCCTGGGAAAGCAGTAGAAGACGGCCCAAGTCCTTGAGCCCCTGCACCTACATAGGAGACCCAGAAGAAGCTCCTGGCTCCTGGCGTCGGATTGGCACAGCTCCAGCTGTTGTGGCCAATTGGGGAGTGAACCAGCAGATGGAAGACCTCTCTCTCTCTCTCTCTCTCTCTCTCTCTGCCTCTCTGTAACTCTGCCTTTCAAATTAATAAATAAATCTAAAAAAATTATGACATAATTATGTTTCTTGAGAAATGTACTATTGTGTTATTGAATAAAGAAGAGCAAGTTACAAAACATTAATTCTCTTATTTGAACTTCCATACATAAATGCATTCCTTTTATGCAAAAATTATGATACCTCTGGAAATTTTTATTTTCCTTGTAATTTTTGGCACTTTAAATTTTATAATGTATACGCATTAATTGTATTAAACATCCAAGTTATTTTTAGAGATAGAAAAGTCTATTTTCTTTAAAAAATGAATTTTAAGTGTCAAACAATATCATTGGATTTGTACTTAATTAGTAGAAACAGATATATGATGCTTTCCACCCTACTGGAAATTATAAAATTTACTTTTCCTAATTATTCCAGAGGCAAAAATTTTCAAAGAAAACTGCACTTCTAAGTCACTATTATTAGTTACGCTAAAATTGTTCTTCTCTCTTTAAGATTTATTTTGAAAGGCAGAGTAGCAGAAAGATGGAGAGAGAGAGAGAGAGAGAGAGAGCAAGAGTGAGAGAGCGAGAGCAAGCTGGAGAGAGAGCGAGCTTCCATCTGCTGGTTCACTCTCCAAATGTGGACATTGGCCAGGAACTCCATCCCGGTCACCAATGTGGGTGCAAGGGCCCACATACTTGATCTATCTTCCATTGCTCTTCCAGGCACATTAACAGTAGCTGGATGGGAAGCTGAACAGCTGGGACTCAGACTGGCACACTGATATTATGCCAGCAGGCATCACAGGTGGCATCCTAGCCCTCTGTACCACAACATTGACCCCTACAATTGCTTCTTATAAATGACTCTTTGCTTGTTGACATAAATATAAGTTTATCTTTGAAGATAATCTTTTTCAAAGATTTATTTGTTTGAAAGGCAGAGTTACAGAACAATAGAGAAAGAGACAGAGATCTTCCATCCACTGGTTCATTCCACAAGTGGCTGCAATGGCTGGAGCTTGGCTTCTCTGAAACCAGGAGCCAGGATCTTCCAGGTCTCTCACATGGGTGCAAGGGCCCAAGCACTTCCACTGTCTTCCCAGGCCATGGCAGAGAGCTGGATCGGAAATGGAGCAGCCGGGACTGGAACAGGCACCCGTATGGGATGCTGGCGCTGCAGTGGTTGCTTTATCCGGTATGCCACAATGCCAGCCCCGAAGAAAATATTTTTGTAATTTGCTTTCAACTTTTTAAAATCATTTATTTGATATGATTTCTGTTGTATTGGGCCTTAGAAGTTTTGAATTCCTTCCATTTATTTTATCTTATTTACTTGTTGCTATTAATTAAAGAGTGAAATAAGTCTGTGATTCTTACACTTTAATGTAAATCAGAATTGTCTAAGAGGTTATTAAAAATAGAGATCCTTGGACCCATCCCACAGATTCTGATTCAGAGAGGGATGGTCTATGGATTGGTGAAAGATCATTGAAAGTGAAAATAGGGCCGGCACCGTGGCTCACTTGGTTAGTCCTCTGCCTGTGGCGCCGGCATCCCATATGGGCGCCAGGTTCTAGTCCCGGTTGCTCCTCTTCCAGACCAGCTCTCTGCTGTGGCCTGGGAAGGCAGTAGAGGATGGCCCAAGTGCTTGGGCACCTGCACCTGCTTGGGAGACCAGGAGGAAGCACCTGGCTCCTGGCTTCAGATTGGCGCAGCATGCTGGCAGTAGCGGCCATTTAGGGGTGAACCAAAGGAAGACATTTCTCTCTGTCTCTCTCTCTCTCTTTCTCACTGTCTATAATTCTACCTGTCAAATAAATAAAAACAAATAAAGTGAGAATAGAAATAAGATGATTCTGCTCGTGCTTGTGCTTTTCAACACACCCAGAGAAACAAGTATGTTTCACCCCATAGCAAAGTTAGTAAGAATTTTCTATTTAGTTTGGGTTGAATCACTGCAAATTCATGGCAGAGTTTTACAGATATCTCAGAAAATCAAATATAAATCCACTCAAAAATGAAAGAAGAAGCCTATGAAATGAACAGTGGTGAAAGAATTAGTATAATTATTAGTATAATAATTAGTATAATAATTAGTATAATTTATTTTGCCATACATTTTCTAAAGTGTGTAATGTGGTTCTGGTCCATGAAGCAGGTACTCTTTGTAATACTGGTTCTCAAATTTGGATACACATTGGGTCACTTTATGAGTTTTTTTTAAATTTACTAATATCTGGGTTCCATCTCCAGAGATTTTGAATTGCCAGATAAAGGTCTGACACCTGGAGTTTTGAAAGCTTTCCGTGTAATGCTAACAGGCAATCAAGGACGAGAGTCACTGCTTTGCAAGAATGGAAATGCACAACGTCAGAATATCACAACCCAGGCTGAGTGTGCTTCTGTGTAATTACCTCTGGTCCTAGGCTTCCCTTCAGTAGAGCAATTGAAAGCATAGCCATGGGTTCATTCCTCAGATGCTGTTCCTCTGATTTTTTTTTTTTTTCCAAATAGTGACCTCAAAGAGGATTGAACCTGTACTTTAGAAGATAAGTTTCTAGAAGATGCAAGGGTTGCCTTATTTCTGGATACCTTGGGCAAGTCTTTGGTCTTGCCCAGGATTTTGACCTTGCAGTGTCCAATGGGTACTTAACAAACGCTATAAATAAAGATTAAACTCTTCTCCTTGAGCGGAGGACAATCAACAGGGATCTGACTTTCCTGCAGGGACTACAACTGAACGTAGTTTGAAAGAGAAAGAGAAAAGTTCCACTGTGGATGAAAAGCTCTGTCAGGAGAGAGGAAAACTAATGATTAGCTCCTTAGTGTCATATTCATGCTGGGAAGTTAACCTCTTGTATGAACCAAACACTGTTTGAGACAGAATTGTCTTCTGGAAGAACTCCAACTAGCAACAGCCCTTCACCTTCTGCACTTTACAGAACTCAATACAATTTGTATTCTGTATGTATTTTTAAGGTTGACTGCAGGGAGTCATAGACGGTGTTCAAAAACAGGACTCAACTTAAGTTCTGAAAGGCATCAGCTTCAAGAAGCTTCTTTCTCTTCTTTGCTTCTTTATCTTCCTCTTTACCTAGATCAGCAGAAGACTTTTCTATTGCTTTATTTCTCATTCAGTTACTTATATCTCTGTTTCTAGTGTGAGAGGAACTAAGAACCAAGTTGCGATCATTATGTTGAGATCATTGCCATCTAAGAAAATTGGGTAAATCTTTTCCGCAGTTAAAGGGACATTTCCTAAAACATGCACACATATAAAATTATAATGTTAATTTTACAGTAATTTTGCATAAAATAAGATTGGGACACTTTTTTAAATTATTGGAGGCTTCTATATTTAATAGAAAATATCTACACTATCCAGATGTTGAAAAGAACAAGATAACAAAGTGCTTTAATCAAATATTTGTAGAATCAATATCTTGCTCTCTCTCACTCTCTCTCCTCTCTCTGTCATTTTTCTCCTTCTCACACATGATTTGCATGAAGCCACATATATATGTATATATAATAGCTTATTCATTCATCCTTTCGTTCATCAGTTCTTCATCAAGTCTCTACTGTTTCTCAAATACCTTTCTAGCATTAGGAGTAGGAATGCATTAGTAAATAAAACAGAGATCTCTTCCCTCAGGAAGCTTATAGTCATGCAAAAAGCAGAAAAATAAACCATATTTGGGAATAAATGAGTTCATGACAGATGTCTGGACTGGATATAAAAATTCGGGCTTTGTCAGTATACAGATGTTATACAAAGGCGTAATTTTGGATGACATCCCTAAGATATTAATGCATGGAAAGGAAAAAAAGGTTACAAGCCAAAAAGTGTGACCCTAAAGAGATGGATAAGAATCAGCAAGATAGCTGACAGAGAGCAACATAAAACTTTTTCTCAAGCAGTTTTTTTATATTGTGTGTGTGTGTGCAAATTGTTGAACTCTTTACTTAGTATACAGTTGGTTTTCTGTGTATAAAGTTAGTTGAAAATGAATCTTAATGGAGAATGGGACTGGGAGGAAGAAGCGGGGTGAGAATGAGGGTGGGAGAGTGGGTATGTTGGGAAGAATCACTATATTCCTAAAGTTGTACTTATGAAATTTATACTTATTAAGTAAAAGGTTTCTAAAACAAAAGAAGATAGAGAGACTGGTGGTATCTGAGAAGTCAAATGAAGAAAATATAATTACTGCATTAAATCTTGCCAATAATTTTGTAGCAAGGCTGAGGTATAGACATTGGATTTGTCAATGTTAAGATAATTGATGGTCTAGACAAGAGCAATTTCAGGGTTGGGATGAAAGTGTGGTTAGGATGAAAGTGTGACTAGACTGAGTTTAAGAGATGACTGTAGGAAAGGAAACATAGAGAAGTCAATATATATAATTTTGAAATAAATTTTACAAAAATATACAAAATTGTAAAAGCACTGATACTTCTTATTGGAGTCAGAAAGTTACTTGGGTTCTTGCAATTCAATAAGAATAATCACCAGGATCTGCATTGTGGTATAGCCAGTTAAGCTACCACCTGTGGTACAATCATCCTACATGTAGGTGATCCATTTCCTTTCCAGCTCTCTGGTAATGCACCTGGGAAAGGAGCATAAGATGACCCAAGTACTTAGGTCCCTGCCACAACATATGGGAGACCAGTATGGAATTTTTGCCTCCTGGATTTGGCCTGGCTCAATCCCAACAGTTGGGGCCATTTGAGGAGGGAGCCAGCAGGTGGAAGCTCGCTCTCTCTCTCTCTCTCTCTCCCTCCCTCTCTGTAACTGTACCTTTCAAATCAATAAATATATTTAAAGAAAAGCAATGTTTATTAAAAATGCTATATAAAAGAATGAGGGATAGTAAAATATTTACTGCTTTTAGAATCTGACTGAAATTTCATTTAAATAAAGATATTTACTATGACATGTTAAAATTATGGAGCACAATTTAATATTTTATGTAGCATCAACCTCAGAAGGATTTTTATAGAGGACATTAAGACTTAGGAAACAATTCCTTTTTTGAAATTTATTGAGTATTTCTATTAATTTATACTTTGTCAATGATTTCTTAAAATTACTTTTAATTATATGAAAGACCACTGGAAAGTATTACCAGAGGGAAAAACTAGAGGCCTTGTAAATGTAAATAATCTTTTCCTGTTAAAGGGCAACTTTAGAAAATGTATACGTTAAACCAGTCTAAGAGATTTATTCACATCAAACAGAAGAAAAATGTGTTAGTATCATTGCTATAATTAGTACCAAACCAGTATAGTTCTTCAACTTCAGATTCATATACTGTGTTAATCAATCCTCCACAACTAGTGTTTCAGAAACAACCCCAGAGCAAGACTCTTGAAAGTAGGATTAAAAAGAATCATAAAGGCTTCTAAAAAGACTTAAAGTAACTCAAGCATGATGTTCTACTTGGCAATGGTTCATGGGTTACTCTTAGGCTGCTTTAAATAGATGCAAGAACACTACCACCAGCCATTTATGCCCTCATTCAGATAACTTTGGAGCAGAGAAATATATAATTGCAATGGACTGAATGATTGTGTCCACTTCCAAATTCATGTTGAAACCTAGTCCCCAAAGTGCTTGTAGTAGGGGTGGGGCTTTTGGGAGATGATTAGAACATGAACATAGCATCCTTATGAATGAGAGTATAAGGGGCCAAAAGAACCAGAGTTTGGGAAGGACAGGGCTAAGACAGCATCATTCATGAGCTAGAGAGAAAATTTTTAACCAGACAGCCAATCAGTTAGCATCTTAATCTTCATCTTTCAGGCTTCCAGACCTATAAAAAATAAATTTCTGTTGTTTATAAACAACTCTGCTTATGATGTTTTGTGAGAGTAGCCCAAACAGACTAAGGCAGTGATAGAAAACTAATTTTGAATTAAAGGTGATGCTCACTGACGTTAGATGAGATGCTGAAAGGCAGTGGTTAAGAGCACCAGCTCAGGAGCCCGACTTTCTAGTTCTGAAAACTGAGTCTGCTGTTGAAAGATTCAGTACTGAGGATAAGGACAGGTAAGACTTGATTGCTGTCTTCACGATGCACCAAAGCTGTTAATAAGGTAGTCAATATAGAGGAGGACTAGGATTATTCACAGCATCATCTTGGGTACAGGATAGGGAATGTGAGTTTTTCTGGCAAACTTCACTATTGTAATAAATATTTTTAGAGGATATTATAAAATATAGAGAAGCTGAGGCTCAGAGAAGAGAAACAGTGAGGTCTGGAAGCAATAGCTGGAATTTGGTGCCAGAAATACATGAATCAGATTCCTGCTATGTTCTTCACGTGGAGCACGGAGACCCTTTCCACACTGGTTCCGTAAGTGACCATTATCTTCCTAGCAACCTGGTTTGCACAATTCTAGTTCCAGAGGCCTTGAGCACTCAGCTACCGTTTGGGAACCTTGATGCCAGGTGCTGATTCATCTGATCCAGCCTGGAACTCTCACTCTGTGTAGATTACCTCAATCAATCTTCAAAGCAGCCCTTTGAAGCAGAGGCGCAAACTACCCCAGCCTATATATGAGGAAACTGATGTCCAGGGTGTTAAGCAAATGACATAAAACCACACAGTTCATGTGCAAAAGAGCAAGGGTTCTAATCACTGCTCTCCAGCAATATTGCCCAAGGTCTTCCAGGGCATCCAGCTTGTATGTCTCAGCAACAGTAGATAGGCAGAGTCCCTACAACAACGCAGGGACTAACTCCAAGGGAAGCACGTGCCCTGTGCTGATGAAAGGCAATCGCAGCTCTTTGTTGGTGTTGTTTTCCTCAGAGTCTACGGCTGATCCCCATTTAGACTAAGTGAATTTTAGGGAGCATGGGCAGTTGGGAAGGGGAAGACCTCAATAGGTGATTTGTGCAGGTGAGGGAGGCCTCAAGCAATTAAATCCCCAAAATAGTTCTTACTACCACAGCACCATTGCTATATCTGTATGTGAAGTGGGTTATACTATTAGTTTTATGGCTTCTATTGCCTTGCATAAATGATGACTGAATAGATAGGCATTGTTCAGTCAACCTCCATTGCCAAGGCTACCTACTGGAGCTAGCCAGAGCAACAACCAGAACATGGAAGACACTTCAGATGGTGGCACTTCAGATGAGGTTCTTCCTGGAGAAGAATAAGAAGAACGGGAACAGGAAGAAGAGGTCATGTCCCACAAGCCTGCACACCAGGGTCTCCACTTAAAGGTCTATCTTCTTTCCAAAGGCTTTGGGGTTGTCCATCTCCAGGATCTTTCCAGCAATGAAGAAAACAGTGCCAAAATGAATGTGCTTAGAGGCAATGTACCAGAGGAGCCTCAGGACCATGCTTCCTTCAAATAGGCAAAGAGCTAGCCCTGGTCTTGACAATATATCATTGCATGGCTTGACCCACTCTGAGATTGCCAGGGCTCGCATGAGGAGTGAACGACACTATGTCACTGCAGTACCCAACCTAGCACCAGGCACGAGGCACCATTAATACCACTGCTTGGTACTATCTCAGCCTTTAACAACTTCTTATCCCTTTGCCTTCCCACCTCTGTGGCTCTGAAAAGTATCTTCGTCTTCAGAAGGCCCTAATTCATTACTAGCAATGCTACCACCTGTGTGAGTGACCATGGAAAAGCGTCTGCATTTCTGCCCCTCAACTGTGCAAGACCAGACTAGAAGAACCTGAGTACTTGGGCCATGATCTGCTGCCTCCCAGGCGCATTAGCAAGAAGCTGAATTGGAAGTGTGGGATAGCCAGGACTTGACCTCAGCACTCTGATATGGTATGAGAATGTCCCAAGTGACAGCTTAATCCTCCGTGTCTACCCAAATTTACAACTATTAGCAAACACACACACATACACATACACTCACACACACACATATGCACACACGAGGGGTCTTCACAAAGTTCATGGAAATGTGTATTATGAAGAAACTATGAATGAATTCCAAAATTTCTTTGCATGAAAAAAGCTTGTGTTTTACTTCCATTTTCCATGAACTTTTTGAAGTACCTTTGTGTATATAATATAAAATAGCTGAATTCGTACTGCAAATTGGTTGAATGATATATGCTCCTATTATATTTTGTGGGGGTTAAAACTTTATAACTTATTACACATAAAGGAGTCCATTCTTTCTAAACTCAGTACCCCACAACTATTTTCTCCATCCGGCAGTTTCTGGTGTGTAGGAAATTAAAAGTACAATTGGATTCACCATTCTTAAAAAAACTTGCAGCCTTCAAAGTGTATGTTTGCAGTGGAAGAAATTTAGGAGGAAAAGCAATATTTGACATTGCCAATAGATTTTTGTTGAGTTCTTTTCATTTAGGATTGTTATATACAGTGCAGAATACTCAGTCACATTTTAATTCCAGATGAACAATGAATTATTCTTAGTAAAAGTATGTACTAAAGACTGCAAGGAACATATCGGTTTTTAGTGATTCATGCAAATGAATCCTGAAGATCATAAAACTTTCCTAGGTTAATCTAGGGTCAGTTGTATGTGGACATGCAATTGTGGTATAGGGAAGGTTGTGCCCACCAATAAATAGTTACTATTGAATTAACAATGCATGTCCCAAGTTTATGATTGGCATTATCATTTGTACAGGAAACAGCGTGTCTTAATTTTTGTCACCCCAAATTACAAAAGTACGTTTCACATACAAGATAATATTCCTGATAATGAACTACATTAAAATGTATTTATATATATTCTTATACATTAGATTTTTCATTATAGTAACAATGATAGATTTTTTAAAACTAGGTTAGGTGTTTGAATTTTCACTTCATATTGAACAGATTTTTCACCAGAATAGATTAGAAACAAATCATTTCAAATATCACAGAAAAGTGCTTATGTAAAGCAGTGAAGGACTTAAGAAGCTAAAACTGGAGCAGGGACAGTATTTAGATTTGATATGTTTATACTTTAGTTGTCAGATAAAAACAACTTTGAAAATTATTCACTGCATACTAGATAGATATTAAAGAACTCTTTGTGTGTCAAATACTTTTACATTTTTAATAATTTTTAAATATTTATTCATCTGAAAGGCAGACTAACAGAGAGAGAGAAGAAGGGAGAGAGAGAGAGAGAGAAAGGGAGAGAGAGAGAGAGAGAGAGAATCTTCCATTTTCAGGTTCACTCCCCAAGTGACTGCAACATCCAGAGTTGGGCCAGTACAAAACCAGGAGAGAGGAATTCCATTTGGATCTCCCACATGGGTGGCAGGGGCCCAGGTATTTGAGCCATCCTCTGTTGCTTTCCCAGGCACATTAACAGGGAGCTGGATCAGAAGCAGAGCAGCCAGGACTTGAACAGGCACTCCGATGTAAGATGCCAGCATCACCAGAAGAGGCCCAATCTGCGGAGCCACAACGCCAACCTCATTGTTGCATTTTTAAGGATATGTACTACAGGATCACAAGTAGCTGCACAACAAATAAGTTTTGTCTGATTACAGTCACCAGGAATTAGTATAAATTATTATGGTAGACAGAATTCTGAAACAACCCCTTAAGAATCCTTTCTCAAATTTCCTAGACTATAAATATAATGAGATAACACACCCATGATTTTTACTTTATGTGGCAAAAAAATCTTGCAGATTCAATTAAGTTTGCTGATTAGTGAGTCTGAGTTAAAGGACCAATCTGATCTCATGAGCCCTTTAAAAACAGAGAGCTTTCTCTGGCTGGTAGTAAAAAGGAACCTCAGAGAGACAGAGGGCATGAGGATTCGGCACACCCTTGCTCTCTGAAGGTGGGAGTGGCCACATACAAGGATTTGACTGTGACCTCTTGTAGCTGAGGAGAGACCCCCGGAAGTTGCCAGCAAAAAAAAAATGCGAATTTGGGTTCTACAACAAGGAACTAGCTTTTGCCAACAACCCGAATGAACCTGGTAAGATACCTGGTCAGATTCTTCCTCAAAACTCTTAGAAAGGAACACCACATTGCCAACATAGTAAATTCAACCTTGTAAGACCCTGAGCAGAGAACTCAAATCATTCATGTCAAAAATTCAGACCGAGTGAATTGTACGCTGATCATTTTTTAAACTATTATGCTTTTTGGTAGTCTGTTAAACAGTAAACCTAATACAATAGCCAACTCAGAAAAGCTATTGGGGATGGGGTGGTTGGTAAAGCAGCTAAGACACCCCTTGGAATGCCTGCACCCCATGCTGTACTGCTTGGGTTCAAGTCTCACCCCTGATTCTGATTCCAACTTCTGCCTGGCCCAGTCCCTGCTGTTGAGGGCATTTAAGGAGTGAACCAGCAGACGGAAGATTCTCTCTGTCTCTGTGTGTGTGTGTGTGTGTGTGCCTTTCAAATAAAAAAAAAAATCCCAAAACAGCTATCAAGATGACTAAAAATATGGACTTTTGATTATATATAGTAAAAAATGTATTTTCCTTTTCTTTTTTTTTTTTTCTGAATTGAATCTGTCAGTTCAGACAGGTTATGCCTTCGAGGGAAGCATACAAATAAAACACACTAGATATTCTTCATTCTCCTTTCACGAGAAATCATCTGTATATTCTTGAAACCAGAGCCACCATGAAACATGACATATGATTTTGTCAGGTCGATTGACAATGTACTACTGTGATCCTCCAATGCTAAGTTAGTAGTCTAGGAAAAAGTCAGAAGGGAAAGCCATCTCAGAGAGGTTCTCTAGGCTGTGGCCCTATGCCAAAGATTCCTAACCTCCTGCCAAATTTTTAGACTCTTCAGAGCTCGTTAAGAGCAAACTCTGCTAGGCTGAATTGTAAACACTTCTTGGCCTTCTGTCCCACAAAGAATTCACAAACTAACCTCAGTCTACATACACAACCACTAACTCTAGTTTTCCTCATGGCTTTGAATTTCATTTAGGTTCACTTTATTCAAGGCACAAATGGAACACGTCCCTGACTCATGAGCCCTAAGTGGTTCAAGAGCTTGGAGAATAATAGGATTTTATCAAGCACATATCTCTCAGCAAATACTGTTGAGGGAGTCAGAGACTAGAAGCAGGCCAGACTAACTCCGTGTCACAGATCCCTGCCAACATGTACACACTATAGTTCCCTGCATGTTCGCATTGAATGAGACAGGATGGAAGTCCACTGTGACAAATATTTGCCAAGGACTACCAGAATTAGATTTCAACAAAAACAAGTTAGAAAGGCTTCCATTAAGACTGCCCCTGCCTCCACAATAGCTAATGCATAGCTACTACGTTTGCTCTTTGGAGATGAAGCACAAAAGAGATACAAATACCCTTAGACTAACAGTCCCCTGGCTCTGCCTCTCTTTCAACAGCCCTGCCCTTTGCTGGGAACTTCTCTGTTTCCTACTCAAATAAAACTTCACTCTTTCTCTTCTCACAGTTGCATCCAGTCTCATAAATTGTCAATGACACAGTGACACTAACCTGTGTTGTGACCGTTTCTAATACACTATGATGAAATAAACACTTTTATGTCTGTATGGTAATGGCTGTGGGCAAGTGGGAAGAGAAAAAGAGTAGACAGTAAGATTCTTTTACTTTCATGTATGGACCTAACTGAATCCTGAGATTTTCTTAAGGGTGCTTAATAGCTACATTAGCAAGTCTTGCCTTAAAATTTTTCAATTTAATGAACAACTCTGCTACTTACAGTACACCCACACTTCAAACTAGTAAAGGTTAGGTTAGGCAAATACATTTCCAACCTCAAGTTGAAATACAGATATGCCCATCATAAGAAGCTAGGGATATTCTGACAAAAAAGAAGGCATGATCATTTTCTTAAAGATTTATTTATTTGAAAGACATACTGACAGAGACAGAGACAGAGAGACAGATAGAGATCTGTTAGTTTACTCCCTAAATGGTCACAAAAGCCAGATCTGAGCCAGGCCAAACCTCCATTCTGTTCTCCCCATGTGTGTTAGGGCCCCTAAAACCTTGGCCATCATCCATCGCTTTCCCAGGTGCATTAGCTGGGAGCTAGATTTGAATTGGAGCAGCTAGGACTTATGTACTTCAATAGGGGGTGCTGGTGTTTCAACTGCCATTCCAGAACTCTGGCCCCAAGGCATGACCATTAAACTAACCACTTGGATATAGGCTCTTGTTTGTCTTAAGCAGAAGCTGGGGAATGGGGCAAGAGTAACACACATTAAAAAAAATTATATTATTATTTTTAAAAGCAGTGCAACGTGAGGAAAAAATGAGTCATTGTTAAGGTCTTTGTGTTAAATGCCAGGGACTGCCTGATTTGGCAAATATTTAAGAAGCTCCCGCTATGTACCTAGCCCTCCGAGATAAAACGACTTTAACCCAATATGCAGAATTACTGACTTTGCTCACTTTCTAGCCTTTTGTTAGAAAGGCTATTGTTTTTTCTTTTTATTCTCCTGCTGCTGTTATTATTATTGCTGGAACTTCCAGTGGACCCCAAATGAGCTGATGTCTAGATTTTACTATGATAATTATGCTTAAAGTGTACATTGAGTTCAAAAGTATATGAGTTAAACCTCAGATTTACCTTACAGACTAGTCAGTGTAGCCTCTCATAACCCTCCCCCCACATACTCATCAACTTAGGTGGAAGGATAAGGAGGAGAGGGGAAATAGAAAGACTATTCTTTGGTGTATTTGATAATTTGCAAAGTCTCAGAAGCTCTTAAACCCATCTCCCGGGAACTTTACCTCTGATTTGATTCATTGTTTGTACACAGTAACCAAAGTATTTTTCAGATCATCTTGCTTAATTTTCCTCAACAGCACTTAAAGCAAAGTTTTTGCGAGGAAATTCTAATTGTCATGATTGAGTTAATGTTTCCTCAGAGTATCCAACAGCTATTCTCTTGTTTTCACAGGATCTCCAGCTACTAAAAGAGCTCAGATTCAGTTCCTAGCATCACTCTAAACTGCTTCTCACCAGGTTATTAATTATTACAAATTTATCTGTCTTCAGAAAAACTTATGGCACGGGCCATACACACGCAGACAGCCTACTTTGCTCCCATTACAGCTTCAGACTTTGCCTCTTAATTTCCTGCTGTTCTTATGATTCCAACATACATTACTCAACGTTTCCTTTTGTCTCCCCAAAAGGAAGTAATGACCTTCCTAAATCTCATATTTATAATTTTACTCTTCTTTTGATTCTATGCTTATATTTACATATCTAATCTTCCTAAAAGATACACTAATTTTTTTTTGTCCAGAATGTTTTCCTTCATTTCATTTCAATGAGTACATTTGTAACAATTAATGAACCTAAAGTGATACACCATTACTTTATTCAGATTTCTTCAGTTTTCCCCTAAAGTCTTCACCTTAAAGTTCCAAGAATCCTTCATGAATATAATAAATTCAGTTATCATGTCTCATTAGGTTCCCTTTGGCTATGACCATTCCTAGACTTCTTATTTTTGATACCCTTGATAGTCTTGAACAGTGCTGAGTAGCTATTTTATAGATGGCCCCTTATTTGGTGTTTCTTGAAGGTTTTCCTTATTATCAAACTTTAGCAATGAGTTTTGGGAAGATCAGATGCAAAATGTCACTGTTATTGCATCATACCAAAGTATACACTGTCAACATGATTTACAGCTGTTGATGTTGACATTGATCACTGGGTTTAAACAGTGTTTATTAGACTTCTGCTCTTACAGTTACTCTGTTTTGCCCTTTCTACACTATACTATATTGAAAGAAGTCATCATGCACAGCCCAACATGAAGGACTAAGGAATTATTTTACTCTCCTTTAAGGAAGATTATGTACATATATTTGGAACGAATATATGTGGATGATTTGTCCCTTTATCCCATTCGCTAATTTAACAGATTTGTTATTTCAGTTTGGACTTAATCCAACACTACTTAGTCTAATAATTTATTGCTCAAATTATACCAGCATTGGGCACTGTAAACTCTTTCAGTTGGTTCTTGTGCTCTTTGATATGATCCCATCATTTTTCCATTGAGCAGCTCACTACTTTATGAACCCCTAAAATGCCCCAATATCAGCATCTACATTTTCTGCTGCAGACTTAGCATCATTCAGTTCTCCAAGGAGCCCTGGTCATATCATTGAAGGATGGTACAAAAATTAGGCATGCTGTTTGCTACTGGGATATTATTTCTTTTAGGCCCTTTTAGCTAACAAAGAAATACCTGCAAGTATACTAACCAGTATATATATATATATATACACACATCTATAGATATTTCTACTTGGTACCTTCTATATTTATATATTTTTAACAGGTAGAGTTAGACAGAGAGAAAGATATAGAAAGGTCTTCCTTCCGTTGGTTCATCCCCCAAATGGTCGCTTTGGCCAGTGCGCTGCACCGATCCGAAGCCAGGAGCCAGGTGCTTCCTCCTGGTCTCCCATGCTGGTGCAGGGACCCAAGCACTTGGGCCATCCTCCACTGCCTTCCCGGGCCACAGCAGAGAGCTGGACTGGAAGAGGAGCGACCGAGACAGAATCCGACGCCCCGATCGGGACTAGAACCCGGGGTGCCACCGCAGGCAGAGGATTAGCCTAGTGAGCCGGGGTGCCGGCCTATATTTATATTAAACTAAACTTAAGTTCATACTGGTTTCTCCAACTCTAATCCATCCCCACTTGGGTTATCCTACCCTATACTACCTGCTTATTTGTATATTCTCAGTTCAGCTGTGAGAAAGCTGGTTCCTGCCTTCTACCATCCATTTACTAAATGATTCCTTTCCAGTACTAACGCTTAGCAGTGTGAAAAGTCTAAGCAATACCCTTGTGTGAAACTGACAGGAATCTGGCGTCACATTCCTTTAGGCTCTTTGTCACACGTGAGTGAGCATGAAGCCACAGACAAGGAAGAGTGAGTGAAATAAAAGTAGGTTTGTTTAAAAAAAAAAAAAAAAAAGGATCTTCCACTAGTCAGGAGACAGGTTTCCAAGAGAGGGCATGCCAAGCTACAGCAGCAAGCAGAGGCTTTTTATCTGTGAAATGGGAAAATGTGTTTGATTGGCTGGCTGGGATTTCAATGAGCCATTGGAATTAAGAGCCTTTTTGATTGGTACCTAAAGGTAAAGTGTTAGAAAGGACGAAGCTTCAGTCGGTCTTGAGAATGGGAAAACAACCAATCGGTAGGCCAGGATAACAACCTATCAGGCAGCCAGGATAACAGCCAATCAACAGATGCCAGGCTCGCTGTGCTGTGTTCTTGGTTAGGAATCTTTGCTCTGGATGTTTGTGACTAAGGACTTTTGCTCAGGAGCTATCAGCCGAAGAGCCAGGGGCCAGATACTTCTGCAAGAAGGCTCTTTACAAACTTTTGGTGGTTCTTCTGAGAACAAGAGATTTTTTCCAAGGACTAGTCTTATCTCTTGGTTCCTGATTCTAAGAACAGGGACCCTTTCCATATCTGCCTGTCAACCCTTCTAATTCCTCACAAAACCACTTTGTCAACTCAGAACATTGCTTATGCAAACTTGTTTTTGGCTTCAGTATTAGAGACTCCACTCATTTCCGAAATTGTATAGGTCAGCACGTTGTAACAGAATCAGATTGCTTTGTCATAACCTGCATTCAATCCTGAGATACATCGATCTCCTATATGATTTCTGAAAAATTTGTGTGTGCTATTCTTTACTCTATGTGCTATAAAATGGGTATAGATAAATGCAGTGTCATGTGTCACCAACTATGCTTTTGTTCTGTTTCATTCCCATCTGAGTATACTATTTGGTTCTGATACTAGCTACCTAGAGATAGTATTTGGCTCCAGAGATTTAAGAGCTCAGTCATTCACAAAACTACCATAATTTCATACCTGCCACTATCTGCCCTGGCTAGAAGTCTATATACAAAGTTGAGGAATCCCACTACCCATTCACATTTGATCATTCATTAGAAATGCTCACAGGACTCAGCAAATGGCTATACTAATGATTACAGTTTTAATATAACAGACACAGATCAGGAACTGCCAAATGAAGGGATAGATAGAGCAATGCAGACTGTTCTGGGCCCTCTCCTCACAAAATCCTAGTGCACTACCCTCCTGGCCAAGTCAAAAGCTCAACTGAGCCTCAGTGTCCAGAGTTTTTATTTAGGTGTCATTACATAGACATGATTGATAAATAATAGGCTATGTGGTTGAAATCAATGTCTGCCCCCAGTAAAGGTCAGGCTGACTCAAAGTTTCAACTCTTCAATCAAGAGATCAGACCTTCGGATACCAAACTCCTATTGTGAAGCTCTCTAGGGGCACAGAGTGAGCCGCGTTATTAAAATAGCAAAGACACTCCTATTAGTCAAAAATCTAAGGGTTTTTGGAGCTCTGTGCTGGAAACCTAGAGCAAAAACCATATATTTTTATTTGCATAATAATTGTACATACAATGTACATACTATGCACATAGAGAACAAGTGAGAGAGGGAGAGTCAGAGAGAGATCTTCCATTCTCTGGCTCACCCCAAATTGCTGCAGCGGCCAGAGGTGGGCCGATCTGAAGTTAGAAGCCAGGATCTTCTAGGTCTAACACTCAGGTGCAGGGGCCCAAGCACTTGGGCCATCTTCCACTGTTTACCCAGGAACATCAGCACACTTGCCAGACTCTATAAATCATTATTCTACTTGTGGGTTGACTATTTTTTTTTTAGTTTCCACATAGAAAAAACAGACAGTATTTTAGTATTTTTCCTCCTAACTCTGGTTTATTTCATTTGACATGATACCATAGTATTAGATAGAATAGTTTTTTTTTTTAATCCTAAAATGTCTCCTATGTTTGTTTCAGATATTCAGCCTTCCTTCGCTTACTCTGAGCTTTTCTTTCTTGCAATCTCTCTGGCAATCTCAAAAGTTTTGGCTTTTCCAGATTATAATTGTAGTATGTAATGTTTTCAGCATGGCTTATTTCATGTAGCAATAAATATTTAAGATTAAACAACATTCTTTTGTGATTGAGAGTTCATGTTTCTTCATCATTGAATAATATTCTACCATCTGAATGCATCAGAATTTGTTTATTGAATCAAGCTTTACAGAAAATATTGAATTTCAAATGCTCAAATTTTAAAGGAAATCAAAGTTTAATAATTGTGAATAATTGTGAATAAAGCTATATAAATGCTTGCTTGCAGTTTTTTACATGGGAATAAATTTTCAAATTGGGTTAATAAGTTAGCATATAATTGTACAGTACTGTATTTGAGACTAACACTATGTTGACCTTTTTTTAAGAGTTTTTTTATTTATTTATTTGAGGGGTAGAGTTACAGACAGAGAGAAGAGAAGAGGAGATGAAAGAAAGGACTTCCATCTGCTGGTTCACTCCCCAAATGACCTCAATGGCAGCGCTAAGCTGATCCAAAGCCAGGGGTCAGGAGCTACTCCCAGGTCTCCCACATGGGTACAGGGGCCTAAGGATTTGGGCCATCTTCCACTGCTTTCTCAGGCCATAGAAGAGAGCTGGATTGGAAATGGAGCAGCTGGGACTCAAACCTTCACCCATATGGGATGCCAGTGCCCCAGGCAGAGGTTTAGCCTACTATGCCACAGCACCATCCCTATGGTTAACTTTTTAAAAAGAAAAAATAACCTGCCAAATTAAGTTCTTAAATGACTATACAATTTGCAGGCCTATCAAATTAATAAGAATTCTTCTTCCTCTGTGTCTTCAATAATTTGAGTTGTGTTTATTTTGGTAATTACTTTTTAAATAAGTATGTAGTGTTATCCAGTTGCTGTTGAACCTTATGTTTTCCTAATGACAAATAGTGTTGAGAAGTATTTCATATGCTTATTTGTCAGCATTTTATTCTCTGGAAAACGATCTATTCAGATCTTTCACCTACTCTGTTTATTTAGTTATTTACCATTTCAGAAAATAATTCATAAGTATTTCTAAACTAAATTGTTTGTTATCTCATTTTTGAGTTTTAAGAGTTTTTGTGGCCGGCGCTGTGGCTCAATAGGCTAATCCTCTGCCTTGCGGTGCCGGCACACCGGGTTCTAGTCCCGGTCGGGGCACCAGATTCTGTCCTGGTTGCCCCTCTTCCAGGCCAGCTCTCTGCTGTGGCCCAGGAGTGCAGTGGAGGATGGACCAGGTGCTTGGGCCCTGCACCCGCATGGGAGACCAGGAGAAGCACCTGGCTCCTGGCTTCGGATCAGTGTGGTGTGCCGGCCTCAGTGGCCATTGGGGGGTGAACCAAAGGAAAAGGAAGACCTTTCTCTCTGTCTCTCTCTCTCACTGTCCACTCTGCCTGTCAAAAAAGAGTTTTTGTATATTTTGAATACAAGTATTGAAAGTATTTTCTTTTAATGTGTGCATTGTCTTCAGTATCTTGACAGTCTCTTTCACAGAGAAATTTTGAAAGAGGAAATCCAAATGGCCAACAGACACATGAAAAACTGCTCAGGATCACTAACCATCACGGAGATGCAAATCAAAACTATAATGAGGCTTCACCACACCCCAGTTAGAATGGCTTTCATCCAGAATTCCACAAACAACAAATGCTGGTGAGGATGTGGGAGAAAAGGTAGACTAATGCACTGTTGGTGAAAATGTAAACCGGTAAATCCACTATGGAAGGCAGTATGTTGATAT
The DNA here is from genome assembly GCA_949820135.1 of Sylvilagus floridanus. Taxonomy (NCBI): domain Eukaryota; kingdom Metazoa; phylum Chordata; class Mammalia; order Lagomorpha; family Leporidae; genus Sylvilagus; species Sylvilagus floridanus. The sequence continues at coordinate 71,298,158 of OX463223.1, read as the reverse complement.
CTGAGAAATCTGAATATAGACCTACCATATGACCCAGCCATCCCACTCCCTGAATTTACCCAAAGGAAATGAAATCAGCATATGAAAGAGTTATCTGCACCCCTCCATGTTTATTGCAACTCAAGTCACGATAGCTAAGACATGGAATTAACCCAAATGCCTATCAAATGAAGACTGGATAAAGAAATGATGGGATATATGAACCATGTAATACTACATGGTAAAAAAAATGAAATCCAGTCATTTGCAACAAAATGGATGAATCTTGAAAACATCATACTTAGTGAAATAAGCCAGTCCCAAAGGGACAAATACCATATGCTCTCCCTGACCTGTGATAACTAATAGAGCACCTAAAAGGGTATCTGTGGAAGTGAAATTGACACTTTGAGAAGCAATGACATTGAACAGCCCTTGTCTTGACTGTTGAGGAATAGTTTTGGGTTTTTTTATACTATTTGTTGAACTCTTTACTTAACATAGAATTAATCATATGTGCATAAAGTTCATTGAAAGTAGATTTTAGTAAAAAATAAGAGTGAGAATAAAAGAGCGAGGAGGAAGAGGGGTGGGAGTGTGGATGGGAGGGCGGGCACAGTAGGAAGAATCACCATGTTCCTAAAGTTGTTATTATGAAGTATATGAAGTTTGTAAAAGTAAAGCTGTGTAGTTCTGCATGCATTCCTATGGACTTACTTCTAAGTATACAGTTTAAAAACTTGGCATGGGGCCCCAAATCCCCTTAAGCTGGATGGTAAAAATAGCATTTTAAGTGTTACAGTGATCATATGGCTAGGATTGAATGTTAAAGTGGTCATATAGATAGGATTAAATATTAAAGTGATCATGTAGATAGGATTAAGCATATGGTAATAATAATAGATATAATTAAACAAGAGTGAATGCTCCAACATAGGAAGCTGTCCATAGAGGAGATTCAAAAAAATGACAATCACTTCAAGTAGCACTCTGACCTCAGAATCAGTTCTTAGAGCATTCTGGTCTGGCTGAAAAGTCCAGGAGAGCAATTCAGGCACAGAAAGCCAAGACACTGTGGCAAAAATGTCCTACATGAAGGACCTCTGTGGGTGAGACCCCAGTTGAAAGAAGTAGTCATCAAAGAAGGAGGTGTTTTTCTCTGAAGGGAGGAGATAACTTCTACTTTGCTTATGGTCTTGTCTAAATACTGTCAGAGTTTGTGGATTCAAAAGGTTTCCTTAGCCTAGGCAGCTCATGTCAAGAGCCTCAGGTAATCACTGATGCCATACATAAGAATGTTAATTATTAAATTAACAACAGGCATCATTGTGCACTAACTTCCCATGTAGGACCTTTGTCCTCAAAGAGTTGTTACGAGAGTTAACAGTAAAACTAATTCTCAAAGACTTATTTCATTTTAGTGTATCAAGTGGTAGATATCCTTATGTCTCATAAGTTTTAGTTATGCATAAGTGTACAACTCCATTGCTTGTTTTCTCAGGTGCTTCCTTAATTAATGATAAAACTTGTTCTCAAGGACTTACTTTCTTTTATTGTATTAAATTGAAGATATTCTTATGCCTCATAAGTTATAGTTATGTCTAAGTGCTCACAAAAGATGTATTATTCTTGGGTGTTTCTTTAAAGTTAAGTTAAAAAAATAAGAAGAAATAAAATTAACTTCTAGATGCAATGACTTTTGAACAGTCTTTGTCTCAATTGTTGAGGAACAGGTTTTTTGGTTTTGCTTGGTTTGGTTTTCCATACAAATTGTTGAACTTTTTACTTAGTATAGAGTTGGTCTTCTTTGTATAAAGTTCATTGAAAATGGATCTTAGTGGAGAATGGGACTAGGAATGGGAGAGGGAGGAGGAGGAAGGGTGGGAGAGTGGGTGGGAGGGTGGATGTGGTGGGAAAAATCACTATATTCCTACAGTTGTAATTATGAGATGCATGAAGTCTGTATTCCTTAAATAAAAGTATTCTTTGGGGAAAAATTTGCATTTTAATAAAGCCTAAGTTTTTTCATGGCTTTTTTATCAATGGGTATAAAGAAGTCATCACCAAATTCAAGGTTACACACATTTTCTCATATTTTCTTCTAGGAGTTGTATAATATTTCATATTACACTTACATAGTCAGTTTTGGGTTGGCTTTGACATGCTGCTTAGTGTCTAATTTCACCTTGTAGGATTTCCTTCAGGTTTTTATATGGAGCAAGTCTAGAGGTAATAAATTCTCTGAGTTTTTGTTTTCCTGGCCATGTTTTATTTTCTCTCATTTCTGAAGTAGTTTTGCTGGAGATAGAATTATCAGTAAGCAACCACTATTTTTAGCACTTCTGATCTCCAAACTTTCCCCTAAGATGGTTACTGGTAGTCTTATAAGGGATTCCTTGTATATAGTAACTTGCTTTGTTTTTTGTTTATTTGTTTTTTGTTTTTTTATTTATTTATTTGATTTCAAGAGTCTCTTTGGCTTTGGCTGAAGAGCATTTGAACATTTGATGTAGTGTGTCTCGGTGTGGGTCTCTATGAGTTTATCTTTATTGATGTACAATGAGCTTCTTGGATTTGTATCACATCTCTTCTCAAATTTGGAATACTTTCCACTGTTATTCCTTTAAATGCTCTCTCTGCCCCTTTCCTCTTCTCCTGAGTCTCTCATAATGTATTATTGGTCCACTTATTTATTTGTTTCATTATATATTGACAAAATAGAATTGTATATATTTATTGGATACAAACTGGTATAATCATTTTTAAATACAGTGTTTATTATGAAAATATTAAATTAAGCTATTTAATACGCCCATCATCTCTTAAATTTACCATTTTTTGTGATGAGTATGTGAGAAATTTACTCTCAGTGATATTGAATGTACAGAACCTCTTATTTGACTTAGGCTTTTTAACCTTTTTGCTATCATTTCCATGTTTTCTCTACCTCTCAGATCCTTTTAACAACCATTTTACTCCCTGCTTATATGAGTTCAATTGTTTTAGACTGTACATATGAGTGAGAAGTGCTATTTGTCTTTCTGTGTTTAGTTTATTTCATTTAGCAAAATGTTCTCCAATCTTATCCATGTTGTCACAAATTAAGGAATTTCTTCCCTTTTTAAGTCTGCACAGTATTCCAGAGAGAGACAGAGGGAGAGACAGAGAGCATTTTCTTTAAACAGTCATCCTTTAATAGAAACTTAGTTTATCTCGATTCTATAAGTTGGCTGTCATGAATACTTCTGTAATGAACATGGAAGTGTAAACATCTCATTGACACATCAATTTTAAATTTTGTAAGTAAATTCTAAGAAGTGGTAGTATTGCTAGATCATTTGGTAATTCTTTTAATGTATTGAGGAACCCCCATACAATTTTCCATAAAAATGGTATTTATTAACATTGCTAGCAGTGGTGTTTATGGGTTCTCTTTTCTCCACATTATAACTAACATTTTTTATCTTCTTTTTAAAATATACAATAGCCATTCTAACAGGCGTGAGATAATATATGACTTTGGCTTTTTTTAAAAAAGACATTTATTTATTTGAAAGTCAAGAGTTACACAGAGAGAAAGAGAGGCAGAGAGAGAGAGAGGTCTTCCATCTGCTAGGTCACTTCTTCAATTGGCCACAATGGCTGGAGCTGCGCTGATCCAAAGCCAGGACCCAGAAGTTTCTTCCAGGTCTCCTATGCGGGTGCAGGGACCCAACAACTTGGGCCATCTTCTACTGATTTCTCAGGCCATAGCAGAGAACTAGATTGGAAGTGGAGCAGCTGGGACTCGAACCAGCACCCATATGGGATGCCGGTACTGCAGGCGGTGGCTTTACCCACTAAGCCACAGCACTGGCCCCATGATTGTGGTTTTAATTTATTATTTACCATAATTCTTTTAGCTTCCCTTTACCCTTCTTTATTTTTTACTTATGTTTATAAGTGTTACATACCTATAAAACAGTCTCCAAATTTCCCACAGTAAAAGTGCACTTTTTTGTTTTTTCCTTTAGTTCAATTTGTGCTATATATATATATATATATATTGATGACATTTTTAGATGTTCATGTAATATGAATCATTTTATTGTCTTGATGAATTAATTGAATGTTTTGTCATTATATAATTAACTTATCTTTATTTCTCTTTTCCTAATGGTGCTTTTTACATATTTTCAACTTTTTTTTTCTTTTTTCAAGATTTATTTTATTTATTTGAAAGGCAGAGGTACAGTGAGGCAGAGAGAGAGATTTTCCATTTGCTAGTTCACTTCTCAACAGGAGCCAAGAACTTCATCTGGATCTCCCATGTGGGTGCAGGGATCTAAGCACTTTAGCCACCCTCCTTTGCTGCTTTCCTAGGCACATTAGCAGGGAGCTGTATTAGAAGTAGAGCAGCCAGGACTTGAACCAGAACCAATATGGGCTGCTGGCACTGCAGGCACTGGCTTTACTCATTATGCCACAACACCAGCCCCTTTTTTCATACTTCTATGTCATGTGGTATAAACAATAATAAGCCAGATGTTTTTGTGAATAATTTGAAGGCATATTGATTTCAATTCTTTTGCTGTCAACAGTTTTTGTCTTTTTATCTGTGTGTTGTTTCCTGGCTGAGTTTTGTTTTTGTTGTTGTTACTCCTATTACTAATTTTTTTAGTTATGGATTTATTTCGGTGGCAGACAGCCTATAATAGCTGCAGCTGGTCTGGGGCTGGAGCCAAGAGCTGAGAACAGAATCTAGGTCGCCCATGTGGCAGGAAAGAATCCAATTATTTGGGTCATCAAGACTGCTTCTCAGGGTCTTCATTAGCAGGAAGCTGGAGTGAGGAATCAGGGCCAGGATTCAACCCCAGGTGCTTCAGTGTGGGACATGGGTACCTTAACAGCTAGATTAAAGGTCAACTACTATTGTTACAGGTGAAATGGTGGTAGAGAAAAGATTATTACCCAGAGACACAGAGAGAGGCAGAGATCTTGTCGGTATCTGGAGTGAAGAAAAAAACTCACTGAGACATGGAGCCCAGAGCCCATTGTAGAGTCCGAATTTCCCAATCAATGCACAAGGCACAGTCGCGGATGCAAAAGCAGAGGTTTATTTGTTACCAGCCAGCTGGGACCCTCTACCTGCACACAGACCTTTAGCAGTGCACAGGCAAAAGGCCCTCTAGTTTGCATAAGAGAGGTTTTTATAGCCTCACACATACAAGGGTGCAGGTCATCTACGTAGGTTACCTTCTTATTCTCTATATGGCAAGGTATTGGGACCTAACATGTTCATTGGTTCATTTAAACATAAAGACTATATACGTTATGTGGCAGGAAGGCCACACAAAGGAGATGACATGGGGAAGAACTGGTGGGAAGCATCAGGCCATAAATCCTAGGGGAGCTGGTGGGAGGAGGGCAGGAGGTCCTAAATTCCAGGGGAGCATAGCAGGCAAGCAAGCAGCCAGAGTACAGAAGCGGAACCGGCACTTAGCAAGCTAGGGACTCCAGCTCCTACACCATGACCCACTCCAAACTGCACCCAGTCTCACTGACAATTTGATCTCTGAGGAAGGAAGAGCAGAGTGCAGCTTTCGGCCTGACACCCTAATAGGATGTTTGAGTCTGGTGTCCAGTCAGGAAGTCCTTGAAAAACAGCAGAGTGGCCCTGGCCTGAATTATAAAGTTACACCAAGCCTTTCTCCCAGTCCCACAGGATGGGCCAATACCAGACCAACATTTCTAGAGCTGCACCAGGAAGTATGGAGAGTGACGCCTCTGGCTTTACAGCTTGTGAGGACTCCAAAAGAGCAGGGGACTTGCTCCCTGCAGGAAAGTGCGTTTCCCAGGCCAATATCATTGCAGCTGTTGGGGTCTGGTATCCAGCCAAGCGACCTTCTAGAAGCACTGGAATGTAGCCCCAGCCTGAATCCATCAGTTGTCTCAAGGCCTTCTCCTAGCCCCACATGAAGCACCAATCCACACCAGAGAAGGGAGAGGTTAGCATAGTGTCTCAGCTCCACATCATTGCTCAGGCCTGATCAGCATGCCTAACCCCTGAGTCTTAAGGCTATGCTATTTACTTTTAATCCAATGTTTTTGAGAAAATGGCAGAGTTGCTACAGAGGAGAGTGAAATTCTCCCTGCTCACCCAGAGATGATCCTACGCTGGCTGGAATCGAATTCGAGCAGGATCTACGTCACATTGGAGTTGCTATCCCAGTCACGGCATCAAAATGTTATGGATAAGAAAATGATGGCGGAGAAAAGAGTACTTCCATTCTTTGTCTCACATGGAAGAAGAATTTCCAAGCGCACAAGGCAGAGAGAAAGCATTTAAAAGACTTTAAAAGCAAAATGTATTTAAGTCAGAAACCTCCAGCCAGAGTGGCCTGGAGGGGGGCTCCAAAGAGGCAAAACCCTAAGGGGCTGGTGCTATTGGGGTTTTGAAGCACAAGTTTGGAGAAAAAAACTCTTATCAGCTTAACATTCAGTTACAAGGCAGAGACAAACCCATGAAAAGACCTCATTTGCAATCTTTTAACCCTGTCTGACTTGCTCCTGATAAAACAAAAGAGCCTTAAAAGGGTGGAATGCCTAATTTGCTTTGTAGTAAACTGGGAGCTCAGAAGGATGGAATTGCCAGTCCCTTGATATTCTCAAGGTAAGATGGGAAATTCCTAAGGAATGGGGCAGCCACTTTTAATCTTTTTTTTTTTTTAATAAGGAACACTTCACCAATTTGAGGTAACATTCTGCACCCTCAGTTTCCACCAGGACCACTCCCACTGCCTTTAACCCCTCTGACTCCTCACACTATTATATTACTAATGTCATATTTATTTATTTATTTAATACAGATTTATTTATTTGAAAGGCAGAGTTACAGAGAGAGAGGGAGAGATGGAGAGAAAAAGAGAAAGACATTTTCTATCTGCTGGTTCATTCCCCAAATGGCCACAAATGCCAAGACTGGACCAGATTGAAGCCAGTAGCCTAGAGCCCCATGAGGGTCTCCCACATGAATGGCAGGAGCCAAACACTTGGGTCATCTTCCATTGATTTCCCAAGCACATTAACAAGCAACTAGATGTGAAGTGAAGCAGCTAGGACTCGAACCAATGCCACATATGGGATGCTGGCATCACAGACAGAGAGTTAACCTACTGCACCATGATATTGGGCCCTACTTACTCATTTTTAACTTCTTTGGTTTCATTTATTGACTTATTTGAAAGAGAGAGAGGGAGAGAAGGATTGTGAGATACTTCTATCCAGTGGGTCACTCTTTCCAACTGCCTGCAACAACCAAGGCAGAGCAAAGCTAAAGCCAGGAACCTGGAACTCAGTATACTTGGGAGACAAGAGTCCAAATACATTTTTAAAAAGATTTATTTATTTATTTGAAAGTCGAGTTACACAAAGAGAGGAGAGGCAGAGAGAGAGAGAGGTATTCCATCTGATGGCACACTCCCCAATTGGCCGCAACAGCCGGAGCTGTGCCAACCCGAAACTATGAGCCAGGAGTTCCCTCCAGGTCCCCTACATGGATGCAGGGGCCCAAGGACTTGGGCCATCATTCACTGCTCTCCCAAGCCACAGCAGAAAGCTGGAGCGGAAGTGGAGCAGCCGGGTCCTGAACCAGCGCCCATATGGGATTCCAGTGCCCCAGGCCAGTGCATTAACCTGCTGTGTCACAGCACCTGCCCCAAGAGTCTAAGTATTTGAGCAAGCTTCTCCTGCCTCAAATGGTGAACATTAGCAGGAAGCTGAAATTAGAAGGGGTTCCAAGATCCAAACCCAGGCACTGTGATATGGGGTGTGGTCATCCCAAGCAGCAGCTTGACTGCTATGCCGAACACTGGCCCTAAAGCATCGTCTTTTAAATAGTTAGTTGAGAATACTTATTGTATTTAATTAGAATTGTTTCTACCATCCTGGCTTTTAACTTGAATTTGACTCATCTAATGTGTTTTATGCTTATCGTTACTAAACATGTACACACATAATCAAAGATGCACAGATATCTATATCAAATATTTATACCTTTCTCTTAATTGGAGAAAACTGTTAGATGTTCTCATACCCTTGATCTGTCAACAACCCATGCCCCTGATATCATGTTGCTGTTTTGTATCACTCGGATTCTAGGTAATTATGAATATAATCTTTTATTCTTTTCTTTGTTATCAGCAGTATTTTTAGACAACAACAAGCCTTGTCAAAGTATTTGATCAACCTCATTTTGTATAACTATTGCAGCATCTCATTTACTTGTTTCTGTTCTGATTTGATTAGATCCTCCAACGAGGTCTTAAGGTGAGTCCTTCTGTTGTAAATATGCTGAGGCTTGTACACCTGTGTCTGGAAGATTAAATTTTCCTGGCACCCGTTTAGCACTTACACATGTATTTTCTAACATTCTCTAACTTTTAGCTCTTTTAATTTGCTTCTTTTGCATTTTCTATTTCTTATGCCACTTCTATGTCCCTTCGGGATGGTTTGTCAATATGGTTTTCCAACCCACTAGTTCAGTTTGCATCTGTATTTCCTTAGTTGTCTATCCCCTTTCAAAAATTATGCTTTTACGACTAAAATTTCTACTAATTTGTGAATCCTTGTTGCCTCATATCACTAAAATTCTTCATTATTATTTTTAGTATTTATATATTAGGTTTATGATAAATTTATAGAAGCATTTAAAAATTTAAAAACAATGTTTAAAGTCAGAGAGAAAAAGACAGAGAGAGAGAGAGAGAGATCATCTGTCTGCTGGTTCACTCCCCAAATGGCCACAATAGCCAGAGCTGTACCAGGTTAAGGCCAGGAGCCTGGAGCTTCATCTGGGTCTCCTACATGTGTGGCAGAGGCCCAAGCACTTGGACCATCTTCCACTGCTTTTCCCAGGCCATTAACAGGGAGCTGGGTCAGAAATGGAGCAGCAGGACTCAAACCAGTGTCCATAGGGATGTATCACAGGCAGTGGCTTTACCTGCTATGCCACAGTGTAAACCCCACAAGAATCATTTTAAAAGAACAGTTGTTTGGTCTAACGACTGTCACCTTTGTTATTTGTAATATCATGATTTCATGAAGTAACTGTGTTGTTCAGATTTCTATTTGAACCTGTGACACTGGAGTGAGTATAACTGGAAATGAATATCACATCACAGGAAAGCCAGTCTCCAATCTATGTCACCCATACCCTTCCTCCAGTCGTAAACTCAGAGAGAAGGAAAGAACGGGTCCTTAGAGTGAGAACGCCCAAGGATACACAACATGTTCTTTTCTTCTTCTTTTTTTTTTTTTTTTTTAAGATTTATTTATTTACCTGAGAGGCAGTTACAGACAGAGAGGGAGAAACAGAGAGAAAGGTCTTCTATTCGCTAGTTCACTCCCCAAATAGCTGCAACAGCAGGAGCTGGGCCAATCCAAAGCCAGGAGCCAGGAACTTCTTCCGGGTCTCCCATGCAGGTGCAGGGGTCCAAGCACTTGGGCCATCTTCTATTGCTTTTTCCCAGGCTCATTAACAGAGATGTGGATTGGAAGTAAGGCAGCCAGAACTCAAACCGGAGCCCGTGTGGGATGCTGACCCCAACAACATGTTCTTGATCACTCATTTTATAGCTTTCAAGCAGGTAACGCCTTGCCTTGAAACCTGAGTTGAAAAGAGCATTTGGTATGATACATTTTAGACATGAAGTCTGCAAAAAATCCAGTAGGACAAATCCATCCAAGATTGGGCCTCGCTCCTTTTTTTGTTTTAAAGCCCTTTACAAAGAATGGTTTATATATATATTTTAAAAGTTATAGGGCTAACGCTGTGGTGTAGTAGGTAAAGCCACCGCCTGCAGAGCCAGCATCCCATATGGGCGCTGGTTCTAGTCCCGGCTGCTGCTCCTCTTCCGATCCATCTCTCTGTTGTGGCCTGGGAAAGCAGTAGAAGACGGCCCAAGGCCTTGTGGCCTGCACCAACTGGGAGACCAGGAAGCAGCTCCTGGTTCCTGGCTTTAGATTGGCCCGGACTCGGCTGTTGCAGCCACTCAGAGAGTGAACCAGCGGATGGAAGACCTCTCTCTCTCTCTCTGCCTCCGCCTCTCAAATAAATAAATATTTTTTTAAATAAGAAGCTATAAAAATATGATAGCATGTGACAAAAATCTGTGTTGTCTCTGAAATGTAGTTTTTTTAAAAAAAAGCTTATTGGCTTATTTTAAAAGATAGTACAAAGGAACTGATGAATACCAGATGGAGGCGAGGCACAGGACAAGGCATATGGGAAAGGGTACACCACCCTGTAGGAAACTCCACATATTCAACTATCTGGAAATTGCTGTAAAGTGTTTACTATCCAGACCATTACAAGAAAAGTTTCTTAAAGAATTAGAGTTATCTTTAAGGGGTCAGCAGTGTGCCATAGCGGGTAAAGCCACTGTCTGCCATGCCGGCTTCCTATGTGGTCCCCAATTCATGTCTCGGCTGCTCTACTTCCCATTCAATTCTCCGCTATGGCCTAAGAAAAGTCACATAAGATGGCCCAAGTGCTTGGGTGCCTGACACCCACGTGGGTGACCTGGAAGAAGTTTCCATCTCCTGGCTTTGGCCTGGCCCAAAGCTGGCCATTGCAGCAATCTGGGAAGTGAACCAGGGCTTGGAAGATCCTTCCCTCTCTCTCTGCACCTCTGGCTTTCAAATAAATAAATTAATCTTTTAAAAAGAGTTATTTTTAAACTATAAACAATGCCAGTAACTAATCCATAGCTTTGTCATAAGAATTAATTGAATGAATATTTGTGAGATGCTTAAAACTGGTGTAATAATTTTGTCATATTATAAGTGTTATTAAAGTGTTTATTGTGTTTATTAAATAAGCATAATAAGGAAAATGTAAACAAATTATAGGAGCCAGTGTATTTATTATAATAATATAAGCTTGCATCTGTTTTCAGGGAATTTGAATTTTCATATAATAGTAATACTATAAAATCTCATATTTCTTGTGTTTGACAAAGCTAATTACATTGTGGTGATTATTGTAATTCATAATCCCACCCCCTATTTTATTATTGCTTCTTTGGGAAATGAAATCTGTCTTCTGGTTTGTAAATGTGAATGTATCTAAATCATGCTTAATTTATATCTTGCGATAGTTAAATTTCATCTGTTGGCTGGCCACGGAGTGTCTCAATTAAGCATTATTTCTAGGTTGATCTTGAAGGTGACTTGCATTTGAATCCATTTACTCAAAAAGTAGGTTTGTCTCCTCAGAGTGAATGAGCATTATTTGATCTGTGAATGGGCTGAATAGAACAAGTGGAGGACAAAATAGGATTTCATTCCCTTTTTTCTGTCTCACTGTTTGAAATGGGATGTCTCATCTCATTTTCTCCACCCTCAAACCAGAATTTATACCATTGGCTCACCTGATTCTCAGTCTTTGGATATTGGACTGAGTTATACTACAAGCTTTCCTGGATCTCAAACTGTCAGGTGGTAGATCGTGAGACTTCTCTGCTTCCACAACCTCTGGAAAGAATTCTCATACTACATCTCCATTTATGTGTTGTAGTTAGGTATGTAGATAGATATCCATGTGGGTAGATAGACATATATGGATACACACGTATGTATGCATATATATTTAAATGTACACATATAAATAAATATGTGTATATACATATACCCATAAACAAGTGCAACTCAGAAAGTTTGTAGAAGAAGCAATTAGAAGATAAGTTTATCTTGGTGCAAAAAAGCTTTGCACATGAAGGGTTTCAACAAGCTCATAGAAATGCATATTATCAAAAACTGCAGAAATTTCAAATATTTACTGTACAAAAATAAGCTTCTCTTTTGATCCCTTTTTCTATGAACTGTTTAAAGTGATCTTGTGTATCCTATTGGCTCTGTTTTTCTGGAGAACACTGACTAATGTAGGCTTTGATACCTAGAGTGAATCAAGAGAAACAGAATTTTATGAAGTTTTATGAATTGCTTCTGGGGTTTGGAATTGGTTTTCTATCATGATTGTCTTCAAAGATGCTAAATGCTACTTTGGTAGTAAGGAAGACTCTGATAGTCTGTTGTATCCACATTGGATACTTTTAAACAGCCATTCATAAGAAGCAAGGAATTGATAACTGTATATGATACCTTCAAACACTGTAAGAATATTGACAAATATAATGAGATTGGTTGCTCTGAATGTTCCTATTTCAAGAAATAGAGAATCTCAGTGATATGAATTTCTACCTCAAGTTCTACATAAATAACCTAAGAGCTTCTATGTGTGCCTCAAAAGAGACTCATCACTTGTAGCCTCGGGCCTGAAATTACTGAGAATGAAACACAGAGCTTCGTCATGTGACTGGCAGAATTACATGCAAATTGAACTCATAACTACATAGGGTGTCAACTGTTAGAGCGAGGGCACGGATTAGGAAAGAACGGGGTCCTATAATTTTGGATGAAAGATGTGCGGAAACATCCTGATGAAGCTGGGAATATTAAAGCCCAGAAGTTGTAATGAGTTTTCATTTCCTGGGGAAGCAGTACCCCACCCCCAGTGAAAGAAGTCCCTTCACATCCAGTAGAATTAGCCTCCCTATTCCCAGAGAACTAAGCTTAATGGGAGTAGTCTCCCCACCCTCTGTGGTATCTCCTTTTTCAACTACATTAAAAAATTTTATTTTATTTTATTTATTTGAAAGGCAGATTGACAGAAAGAGAGAGAGGGGAAGAAACAGAGATTCTCCATCCTCTGGTTCTCTCACCAAATGGCCACAATGGCTGGGGCTGGGCCAGGCTGATGCCCAGAGTCTGCAACTCCATATGGGTCTGCCATGTGGGTGACAGAGGTCCAAGTACTTGGGCCATCTTCAGCTCCTTTCCCAGGCACATTTTAGGAAGCTGGATAGGAAGCAGAGCAGCTGGGCCATGAACTGGCATGTCAATGGAATGCTGGCATTGCAAGCGGCAGATTAACCCACTGCACCATAATGCCAGTCTTTTCAACTCCATCTGTATGGAATTATCTTTGCATTGTCTGAAGGAACTGTAATCATCTCTCCTGGCAGTGTTGATTCTTTTCATAACCCATACCCACGACCTTCTAGAACTTCTAGAACTACAACTAGACTGTAATCTTATCAGTCTCCTAAAGTTGAGATTTACTGTGTGCCTCATCAAGAGACACATTTCAATCCAAAAGAACTACTTGAGTTTTCTAATTTACATAGATATAAACACAAGGAACATATGCGGGACTGGATACTAAGAGTGTGACAAGGGTGAAACAGAAGCAAATATAAAGTTGGGTCATGCTAAATTTATTGACATGGACGCACTAGGCAGACATTCTGCATTTAATGTTGTAGCTCAGGAATTCAAAACTGCTCTGACAGTATAGTTGGATGACTGACACAAGGACCACAAGGTGTTCCATATGCAAATTGGAAATGCCAAGTATGCTTGATTCAATGCAATGGAAGGGATTCAAAGGCTTAGAGAGTTGGAATATTAGAGAGGATATGTCATTTAAACATACTCATCCTACTGGAAGCATTCAGAGGAGATGTTTTTCACCAATATTGTGAGGAATACATTTTTAAGGGGAATATTTGCATTTTTGAAGAGCTCTGTGATTGTCCTTCTCTGTATGCCAGACCTCACAGTGCAAACCATAGTCACTGAATTGGAAAACCTAAATGGGAATAATTGGATCCCAGGTGGCAGGGGCCATGTGGCAGCACTCAACTGCCAAAGACGAAGTGGCCATGGCCACCAAAATAGATGATAGAGTCAAAGCAGCAATCACAATAATCTGACTCCTGCAGACCTAAGGTATTTGCAAATCGGTAATGGTGTTCCTAGAAATGAGACAGATAAGAAGCCTACTAAATCCTCCCTCAATCCATATAAGCAGAAATGTTATAGGCCAAGTGAACAAAAGTCTTACTTGACTAATAAAGCCAGAAAGTTGAGGTATCATAATAACTTCTCATAGTTGAAACAGCATATGGATCCAGAACCACTTTAATGAAGAGGACAGGTCCACTTGATGCAGGTTTTCTGTACCCTACTGGAAATTTATTTTGCTAATCTTTCTCACAAACTTCTCCAGTTTTCTACCAGTGAAACTGTATATTGGAGAAAATAAAATATTCATATCTTTGGTAAACCATTGGATATTGACTCTGAACTGACTCTGATTCTGGGAGATCTGAAACACCATATTAGGGGTGGGCATTGAGTCTAGTGGTTTTAAGACATTAGTTAAGAAACTGGCATCCCACACTGAAGTACCTAAGTTTTAATCCAACCTCTGCCCCTGACTCCAGCCCCTAACTCCAGCTTCTTACTAATGCAAACCCTTGCAGGCAGCAGTGATGACCCAAGACATTGGGGTTCCTGTCACCCATGTGAGAGATCCAAATTGAGTTCTGAGCTCCCATTTAAGCCCAGTCCAACTCAGCCATTGCAGATAATTGTGTAGTGATCCAGTGATTGTGAACACTCATTTTCTCTTGTCCCTGCCTCTCTTTCTCTGTGTGTATGTTTTTGTCTCTCAAAACCAAATTTTTAAGATACCATGATGACACACCTTGCAGAGTAGGAGGTTTTAGAGGCCCAGTGATCAATGGAATTTTGAATCAAGTCCATCTCACAATGGGACCAGTATGTCCCTGAAACCAGTGTGTGGTTATTTCCCCAGTTCCAGAATGTATAATTGGAAGAGACATACTTAGCGCTGACAGAACTCTAAGTGTTTTTTTTTTACCTTCCATGTGTGCAGAGAGGGCTATTATGGTGGGAAAGGTCAAGTTTAAGCCACTAGAATTCCCTGTACCCAGGAAAACAGTAAGTCAAAAACAATATTGCTTCCCTAGATGGACTGCAGATTAGTGCCATCATCAAGGAATTGAAAAATTCAAAGGGGGTTATTTCCACCACATTCCTATTCAACACTCTTACTTGGCCTTTGTAAAAGACAGATGGATCTCAGAGAATGACAGTGGATTATCTTAAGCTTAACCAGCTTGTGACTCCAATTGCAGCTGCTCTACCAGATGTAGTTTCATTGCTTGAGCAAACTAAAACATCCCTTGGTACCTGGCAGTCATTGATCTGGCAAATGCCCTTTCTCCAAACCTGTGCATATGGCCCACCAGGAGCAATTTTCTTTCAGCTGGCAGGCCACTGATACAACTTCACTGACCTACTTCAAGGGCGTATTATCTTTCCAGCCTTACTTCATAAGGTAGTTTACGAATGTCTCTACTGTCTTCCTTTCCACAAGACATCACACTGGTGTCTTATGAGATTATGCTGATTGGGCCTCATAAGCAATACGTAGCTACTTACTCTAGAGTAACTGGTACAACATTTGTGTATTAGAGTGTACAAAATAAATCTGACTTAATTTCCTGGTTCTTCTATCACAGTCAAATTTCCAGGGATCCAATTGTGTGGGTGGAGCATGTGGAGGTATCCCTTCTAAGGTGAATAGTAAGGTGCGGCATTGACCCTGCATAAAACCAACAAGTAGGTATATTTCCTGGTGGACTTTGGATTTTAGAGGCAATACATTTCTCATTTGGGTGTCTTCTTCCATACTATTTTCCAAATAACTAAAAAAAGCTACCAGGTTTGAGTGGGGCCTACAACATGAGAAGGCTCTGCAATAGCCCCTTGAGTGCAAGTTGCTCTGTGTTGGCACCATATGATCCAACAGATCCAGTGGTCATACAAGTATAAGTCAGAGATTCTGATGCTATCTGAAGCCTTTAGTAGACCTTTGTAGGTAATTTGCAGTGCAAGGCTTTAGGATTTTGGAACAAGACTTTGCCATCCTCTGTGGACAACTACTCTTCTTTTGAGAAATAACTCTTGGCCAGAAACTAGGCTGTATTAGAGATTGAACATTTAACTATGGCCACCAACTGATAATGCAGTCTTAGCTACCCATCATGAACTGAGTATTAGCTGAACCACCAAGCCAAAAATCTGAGGATACATAGCAGCACTCAATCAGTGGTAGCTGCATGTGTATGATAAGATCAAGCATGCCCTAAAGACACAAATAAGTTACATGAAGTGGTCGAAGCACTTGTTATTCTCACACTTGGTACACTGCCTTCTCTCCCCTAGCCTATGATTTATGACCTCATGGGGAATATCTCTTGGTCAGTTGACAGAGGAAAAGAAGATTCATGTATGGTTTATGAACATTTCTATGGAACATGCAAGCATCATCCCAAAGTGGACAGCTTCAATTCTACAGCCCTACTCTAGGACATCCCTGAAGGACAGAGACAAAGGGAGATCCTTTTGGTGGGAAGAATTTTGAGCTGTATACTAGATTCCTCACTTTGCTTGGAGGAAGAAATGGCCAGAAATGCAACTGTATGCTAATTTTATGGACTGTGACCAGTAGTTTGGCTGGAGGGTCAGGGACTTGGAAGGATTGTGATCATAGAAACAATGACAAGGAAATTTGGGAGAGAGGTATATGATTAGAACTCTGTAAATCGGCAAAAAGATGTAAAGATATTTATGTCTCATGTGAATATGCTACTAAAGGGTGACCTCAGCAGGAGAAGATTTTAATAATCAAGTGTGGGCTGGTGTTGTGGTGTAGCAAGTTAAGCCACTACCTCCAGTGCTGGCATCCCATATGGGTACCATTTGAGTCTTGGCTGTTTCACTTCTGATCCAGTTCCCTGCTAATGTGCCTGGGAAAGCAGCAGAAGATGGCCCAAGTACTTGGGCCCCTGCCACCCACGTGGGAGACCCAGAACAAGCTCCTGCTCCTGGCTTCAGCCTGGCCCAGCTCTAGCTGTTGCAACCATTTGGGGAGTTAGCCAGTGGATGGAAAAATCTCTCTCTCTCTCCCCCTCTCTCTCCCTCTCCCTCTCTCTCTGCCTGTTTCCTTCTCTCTATATAACCCTGCTTTTCAAATAAATAAAATAAATCTTTTTAAAATCAAGTGCATAGAATCATCTATTCTGCAGATACCAGTCAGCCTCTTTTTCTAGCTACCCCTGTCACTGGCAATGGGCAAATGGAGAAAGTGGTCATAGTGGCATGGATGGATGTTTGCTCAGTGATGTGGATTTGCACTCACCAAGACAAATCTGACTATAGCCACCATTGAGAATTTTATCTCCCAGTAAAATAAATCAACTCTGAGCTCTCCACATGGTACCTTTCCCAAAGATAATCAGCCAGCTACCTGGTGGCAAGTTCATTACATTGGCCTACTTCCATCATGGAAAGGACAACATTTTGTTGCTACTGGAATAGATGTGTACTCGGGGAATGGATTCACCTGCCCTGCACACAGTGCATCAGCCAAAACTACCATCTGTGGACTTACATAATCATCATCATGATGTTTCACACTACAGTGCTTCAGACCACCAAAGTCACTTGATTGTGAAAGAATGTGGCAATAAGGCCATGTTCTTGGAATTCACTACTTTACTATGTTTTGTATCATCTTAAAAAGGTTGGTTTGATAAAAAGGTGAGACGGTCTTTTTAAGATTTAGTAACAATGACAACATGTTACAGAGCTGGGCAAAGTTCTCTTGAATGCTATATATTTTCTCTATCACCCCAGTGTATAGTAATGTTTCTCCCATTTTCAGTATTTGATGGTCCGGAAATCAACACTGTTCACCATTACTCCTAGTGGACCCACTAGAAAAAGAATTTTGTTTCCCGTTCTTGCCACTTTACAATCTGCTGTACTTGTGGTCTTAGCCCAGAGGGAGGAATGCTTCTACCAGGAGACATAACAATGATTCCATTCCACTGCACTTGAAATAATGACTACTTTCTGGCCATTTGGGAATTCTCACACCTCTGAATCAATAGACTGAGAGTGTTGGTTGAGATGATTGATCCTGACTACTAAACGAAAATTGGACTACTACACTACAGTGCAGGCAAAGAAGACTATACCTGAAACCCAGCAGAAACCTTAGGGTGCCATTTAGTGCCATTTAGCATGTGCTGTGCCAAGGTGAACGGGAAAGTACGACAAGCAGAGATAATCATGGCCCATGCTTTTTAGGAATGAACATTCGGGTTGCTCCATCAGATAAAGAAGGGCAGCCAGCTGAGATGCTAGTTGTAGGTACAGAGAATACAGAGTGGGAAAGAGAAGGCAGTTAGTTATAAACACCTGCTTTGACCATAAGACATACTGCTTTCATGCCAGAGTTTTTAAGCATTGTGAATTTTACATTGTAGCATTTCAGTTATAAGCTATCAGGAGAAATCTCTTCTTTGGGGTTGGGGTAAGAACATTTTAAGTTGTAAGGACTGCATGTAGGCTAGCTGTATCATGTTTGGTGACAATGGGGCCTGGTTAATGCCTTTCCTAGAGGATTGAGTATGGGTGAAAGAGATGCATATGTGTGTCAACTGCACAAAGGTAGGCTTGTGATGATTAATTTTATGTGTCATCTTGACTAGCCATGAACGTGGATATTAAATTGTTTCTGAGTTTGTCTGTGAGAGTATTTTCACATAAGATTATCATTTGAATAGGCAGATGAGAAAAGTAGATTCCCCAGTGTAGGAATCACCCAAACTGCTAAGGACCTCAACCGAGCCAAGGTGGAGGAAGGTATAATTCACTCTTTTTCCCTGACTCACTGACAGAGGCATCTCATCTCATTTTTCCACCCCTCACACTGAATTTTAGCATCATTAACTCCCCTGGTTCTTAGGCCTTTGGTCTCACACTGAATTATTATTAATCCATTAACCTTCCTGGGACTCCAACTTGTGGCTCAAAGTTGGAATCACATAAGCCAATTATTCATAATAATTCTCCTGAAGTATAATATATATATATATATATATATGTGTGTGTGTGTGTACTTCATTAGATTGTTGAAAAATAAAAATAGTTAGAAGGTTATAGATAGACTTATGGATATGTCAATTGATAGGGAAAAGAGAGACAAAGAGACAGACATAGCACTCATATGTAGCCAATAATTATGATAACCACTGGTTATGTTTCCCTAGAGAATCCTCATTAATATAGGTCCAGATAAGCATACTTCAGAAAGTTCATGGAGAATGAGATTAAACATATATTTACTTTGGTGCAAAATAATTCTAGATCCATATACATAAATGATCTTCAAAAAATCATGAAAATATATGTTATGAAAAAAGTATGCATGGATTTCAAAAAAAAACTGATGCAGTAAAACACACTTATCTTCTTTAAAAAAAAGAAAATTCATGGGGTCAGTGCTGTAATGCAGATGGTAAAGCCACCGCCTGCAGTGCTGGTATCCCATATGGGCACTGATTCAAGTCCTGGTTGCTTTGTTTCTGATCTGGCTCCCTGCTACTGTGCCTGGGAAAGCCGCAGAAGACTGGCCAAGTCCTTGGGCTCCTGCACCCACATGGGAGGGGGACCTGGATGAAGCTTCTGGCTCCTGGCTTTGGCCTGGTGCAGCCCCAGCCAATAAATAAATATTTTTAGAAAACTCTCCCATGTGGACAATAGCATCTCATATAACTGAACGGTCATTAGCTACCTCCCAGAGTTTACATTATAGGATAGTGGAATCAAGAGTGAAGACAGGACATGAACTCAGGCACTGCAGTATGGATTGTGGGTACCTCAAGTGGCATCTTAGCAGTGGTGTCAAATGCTGTCCCGGAACTTATCTTTTAATTTCATTTTCTCAAAATTTTTTGAAGTGCTCTGTATTTTTAATTACACAAAATACATTATTTTGTGACATCTAGTGTCTTATAAACATCTTTTTCATGAAGTTTGAGCTGTCATCTGTCAAAACAAAGGAAATATCACATCAGACCTTAGAAATGATATTTAATTTGCTGCTGATATTTTTTGAAATAAATTTCAGAATTAAAAAGCTCTCTACAGATGTCTGTAATATGGTTCTGATTATATCGCTATGTGATTCTATACTGTCTAATAGTTGTCTTTTATGTCCATGATACTTTACATGTAGATATAAATGTGAACTCTAAAGCTTCTCAAGAAACTATATATTCTATCATTTTAATTTTTATTTTTTTTTAATCTCCTAATTCTTATCATACTATCAAGCATGGACACACTTGGATGATTCCTTTAAAGAATAAAGATAATTAAATAACCAACTGAACATGATAAAAGAAATAAGCATAATAATTAATGATCATTCAATGGGATATATAAAACATATTTCCTAAAAGACTCTGATTACTTATAAATGGCTCTGATTATGCTGAAGTATATAATTTTGGTTCCATGGGAACCATTGTGATTTAAAATCAAATGGGAATATTTAATTTTGAAAAATAAAACCTATTTGGCTTTTTTGAATTTAGCAGCAAGACTGTATTATATGACAAGTATTTCAATACTCATCTTACAGTGTAAAAGAAAAATAATAACAGGAAACAAAATCTTGCAGCACAATTTTTAACCTTGGGAATTTATCTACTCAATATATATCCAGTACAATATATTCTCAGAGATCTTTGATGTCTGATTGGTTCATCCTTGTGATACTATTTCGAGATAGGCCTGAACTTTGAAGGGAAAATGATTTAGCTTTACAAAATGACATATTGAGTATGCTCAACAAAATACTGTAGAAGTTTAGGTGGTGAGCGACTAGCTCATTGACAATTCCTGGCAGCTAGCCATGCTTTCTCACAATTTGTGTGTTTTCTCTTATACTAAATTTCTATGGAGATTGTCAGAAGCAGAATATAAAAAGTAGCGACTATGAATCCATTTGTTTCTAATAAAAATTAGCAAAGACTAAGCAAGGCCTCAATAATTAACATAAGCTGTTCTGGATTATTTTACTACTATACACCTCCCTTTTGAACCATTAACATGGGCAGAATACTATCCTTTCTGATCCAGGTTCCTGATCTCTGATAGTAGTTGATATTGTGCATCTTGTAGGAGTAGAGAGGATTTCACCAAAATAGACCCAGAGCAACTAAAGAAGTACTTAACAATAAATAATATTTTAGCTAATATTTCTGTTGGAATAATGATACTGTAATGATGAAGAAGCAGAGGAGGAGAGAACAGAGAATTTTACTAGAAATGACAATTTAGTGGTCACTTGATATCAACTATTTACTGTCAGAGTCATGCTTTTACAAACCTTTTGAAGGTCACAAAGGAAATCATGTGGGGACCCATATTGTGTCACAGTGAATTAAGCCACTGCCTGCTGCACCAGCAACCCATGTGTCAACTTGAGTCGCAGCTGTTCCACTCTTGATCCAGCTTCCTGCTAATGCTCCTGGGAAAGCAGCAGAACGGTACAAGTGCTTGGGCCCCTGCCATTCATATGAGGGACCAAGATGGAGTTCCAGGCTCCTGACTTTGGCTGTTGGGGCCATTTGAGGAGTGAACCAGTGGATGGAAGATTGAGGAGTGAACCGGTGAATAGAAGATATCTCTCTCTCTCTCTTTCTCTCCTCCTCCCTCCCCATGTGTATCTCGGTGTATGTCCCTCTCCTTCTATAACTCTGCCTTTCAAATAAACAAATAAGTAAAATAAAACTCATGTGTAAACAAATGTATCTATTCACTTAAACCTAAAATCTTCTGTAATGTCCTGGAGTAGTGCCTATGCTGACAGAGAGGGACCAAGAGGCAATGCAATGCATAAATAGTACACGATGGCTGAGTCTAACATAACAAGGACAATCTTTGTAGAGAAAAATTCAGAAATTTATTCTTTTTTTAACTTTTATTTAATAAATATACATTTCCAAAGTACAGCTCATGGATTACAGTGGCTTTTTCCCCTCCATAACTTCCCTCCCACCCGCAACCCTCCTATCTCCCTCTCCCTCTCCCATTCCATTCACATCAAGATTCATTTTCAATTATCTTTATATACAGATCAATTTAGTATATATTAAGTAAAGATTTCAACAGTTTGCACCCACACAGAAACACAAAGTGTAAAGTACTGTTTGAGCACTAGTTATAGCATTAATTCACATTGTACAACACATTAAGGACATAGATCTTACATGGGGAGTAAGTGCACAGTGACTCCTGTTGTTGACTTAACAAATTGACACTCTTGTTTAAGGCATCAGTAATCACCCTAGGCTCTTGTCATGAATTGCCGAGGCTATGGAAGCATTTTAAGTTTTCCAACTCTGATATTATGTAGACAAGGTATAAGTAGACAAGGTCAAAGTAGAAGTTCTCTCCTCCCTTCAGAGAAAGGTACCTCCTTCTTTATTGGCCCATTCTTTCCACTGGGATCTCACCCACAGAGATCTTTCATTTAGGTCTTCTTTTTTTTTTTTGCCATAGTGTTTTGGCTTTCCATGCCTAAAATACTCTCATGGGCTCTTCAGCCAGGTCCGAATGCCTTAAGGGCTGATTCTGAGGCCAAAGTACTGTTTAGGACATCTGCCTTCTATGAATCTGCTGTGTATTCCACTTCCCATGTTGGATCGTTCTTTCTTTTGTAATTCTTTCAGTTAATATTAGCAGACATTAGTCTTGTTTATGTGATCCCTTTGACTCTTAATCCTATCATTATGATCAGTTGTGAACTGAAACTGATCACTTTGACTAGTGAGATGGCATTGGTACATGCCACCTTGATGGGATTGAATTGGAATCCCCTGGCACGTTTCTGACTCTACCACTTGGGGCAAGTCCGATTGAGCATGTCCCAAACTGTACATCTCCTCCCTCTCTTATTCCCACTTTTATATTTAACAGGAATCACTTTTCAGTTAAATTTAAACACCTAAGAATAATTGTGTGTTAATTAAAGAGTTCAACCAATAGTATTAAGTAGAACAAAAAAATACTAAAAGGGATAAAGTATTAAGTTGTTCATCGACAATAAGGACAAGGGCTGATCAAGTCACTCACATAGTGTCCATTTCGCTTCAACAGGTTTCCTTTTTGGTGTTCAGTTAGTTGTAGAATGACATGGATGCAAAGAAAGAACTATAAGTAAAATGTCCCCCAAGAACAAAGTTAGGAAATACCAGAAGTAAAGACTCATTTTAAAAAATAGATTCATTAAGATGTTGTGGAATGATCCAGAATAGACAAATAGAGTAACAATTCCAGTGAGAAAGCTCACATAACATCATAGATGACTATGGACTACACCATTTGGTAAGTGGTACTGTATGATGGCCATCCATGTGGGAAAATGAAATTAGTTCTCCAACTGAAACTATATACAAAATTCAATTCCAGATGAATTAATGACACGTCTATAAATTCAAATTAAAGTTTTTAAGAATAAAGTACCTTTAGGATCTAGTGGTAATCATCATGATCTTCAAGTTTTCACATATAAAACACCCAAACAGCTCACCATTAAATAAAAAAGAAATGTAGATGCTGGAAATTAATATACTAGGAAAAAAGGAACAAATCGAGAGTATGTATTTGCAACAAATGATCTGTAGAATAATTAGTAATGTTATTAATAATAAAATATGTGTACATTATTTTTCTGAGTTACTTGTAGAAGTTTAGCGTTACATGTTCTCACTGCTTCTTTGTGTGTGTGTGTGTGTGCTAGGTTCTACATTGTCTTCCACACAGCAACCAGAGTAGTACTTTATGAATCTAAGTCAGATCATGCTAAACCTCTGCTAACACTATGGCATTTCTACCCATCTCAGTAAGAGTAAAAGCCAAAGTCGTATTAGCTCTCTGAATTCATTTCCTATGGCTCTCACCCTTGCTCACTGTCCTACAGCTATACCGGCTTCCTCGGTGTTCCATGAAAATACACAATACCCACTCTCCACCTGGATCCTTCATCTAGCTTTTCCTGTGACTGGACGATTTATCAGATACCCACATGAAAAGTTCTTTCACTCCTTTAGGTCTGTGGTCAAAGGACACTTCCTCAATGTAATTTACCGAGACCAGCCTTTTTAAAATTGCACTCACGCCCTTTCCTGGCCCTCCCTTCTATCTTTCTTTGCTCCTGTTTCTCAGCACTCTGCTAGTCTTTTCTCTGGCTGCCTGAACAAACTATTACAGACAAAGTGGCTCAATCAACAGAAACGCATTGCACCACAGTTGTGGAGGCTGAGAGTTTAAGATCAAGGCCTCACAGGTTAGGTTGCTTCTGAGGCTCCCCTCCTTGGTAATGGAAACCTAACTTCTTGCTTTGTCTTCACATGCTTCATTCATCTGTGCACACTCATCCCTGGTGTCTCTCTGTGTGTCGTGATTTCCTCTTATAAAGACACCATTTGGACTGGATTAGGAACAATTCCAGTGGTCTCATTTTAACTTATTTATTTACCTCTTTAAAGGTCATAACTCCAAATACACTCACGTACTGAGATATTGGGGGATAAGACTTCAACACGTGAATTTCGAAGGTCACAATTTCATCTGTGCAATGCACTTGTCACTTATGACATAAGCTGTGTCTTTATTATTTGGGGAGTTTTTGTTTCTCCTCCTCATTACTAAACCTTGGGGCAGGCATTTGGCATAGCAGTTTAGATACTGCTTGGTACGTCACGTCCTATGTTGGAGTACTTGCTTCCAGCTTACGTACACCCAGGGAAGCAGCAGCTGATGGGTGGCTCAAATAATTGGTCCCTGCAAACCACATGGGAGTCCCAGACTGAGTTCTGGGCTCCTGGTATCAGCCCCAGTTGTTGCAGGCATTAAAAGAATGAAGCAACCAATAGAAGATCTCTGTCTCTGTCTCTCCCCTTTGCGCCTCTGTCTTTTCAAGAACATCAAAGATAAATAAATAATGTTTCTAAAAGCTTTTTTTAAAAGAATGTCAGCACCATAAGTGTAAGAGGTTTTTTTTTTTTTTTCTGTTTTGTTCTCTGAATAATCTTAAGTATTTATGTCAGTGCCTAGCAGATAGAAGGCACACAATACGTATTTGTTGAGTGAATAAAAGTTTTACAGCAAATAAATAGAAATTAAATAAATTTCACAGGCAAAGCAATTAGTGGTAATTAGCACTATTAATTAACATAATTAATTATAGTAGCAATAGAATAAATATATAATGCTATTCTCAAGCAATGCTGTGGTTCTTACATTTTAATGTGAGTCTGCTAGAGATCTTGCTTAATCAAATCCTGATTCAAGAATTCCGTGGTGGTGCCAAAGATTCAGTATTTCTAACAAACTTTCAGGTGATCTCAGTGCTGTTGGTCCAGGGAGTGTCCAGGGACACATTTTGCTCATTTAGGGAATACTCAAGGAAGATGAATATACAGCATAGTTTAAGGATACGTTTGTATGTAGAAGAACAATAAAGAAAAGTAAAAGAATAATTAGTGCAAAATGTAGATTGGTAGTCACAGCTGAGGGTGCCAAAAACAGCTCCACTTGGAGAGTGAACTTCAAGGGTTGTAAAGGACCTAGTTCATGATACATTTTAAACGTGGTGGTGACTGTATGATTATTTCTTTTGTGTTTTTAAAATGCGTAGCTATTACAATGGGTGCTTTCAGAAGGGAAAGGAGAAGCAGCAGTAAGGGGAGAAAAACACTAAGAAAGAAAAAGAGAACAAATGCACAGACAGAGATATCTTTTGTCATTCTATTCCAAACATGTATCAGTCTCTACTCAATGCTGAGCCACAAAGAGAAATTATAAATAACTAGCCCTCTGTTTCTATGAGTTCCACTTCAATGATCCAACCAACCTCAGATAAAAAATATCTGGAGGACAGTTAAGACGATGAATAGGACATGCCACCCCCCATCACGTGTTGGAGTACCTGGGCTTTAGTTTCAGCTCCCCTTTTAATTCCAGCATCCTGCTAATGCACATCCTGGGAGGCAGCGGGAAGTTGGGTCTCTACCACCCATGTGGGAGACCTGCGTTGGGCTTTTAGTTCCCTACTTCAGCTTGGCTCTCATGAGCACTGGGAGAGTGAATTAGTGGATGGGAGCTCACTCTCTCTCCACTTCTCAAATAAATAAATAAATAAAAAGTTTTAGAAAATGTATTTGGAAGAAAGAACATGTCTGTACTGAACATGTGCAGACTTTGTTTTTCTAGTTATTTCCTAAGCAATACAGTATAAGAACTATTTACATAGAATTTACATTATATTGTACATTATAAGTAATCTAGATGAGACTTAAACGATATGGCAGGATATGCAAAGATTGCATGCAAATACTGCTATGTTTTCTATAAGGGCCTTGAGAATCCACAGATTTGGGTAGCCATGTGGAGGGAGGGTGGGAGTGGGCCCTGGAACCCATTCCTCTGAGACATGAATGGAAGACTGCAGGTCTGGCCCATAAGTAGCTCTTGGTCTCATGGAGACAAGTGACTCACAAACACAGGAAAAATATAAAATAAGATAAATTGCTATTGCACACTGTAATAAAGACTAAAATAGCGTATGAACGCTTTATATAGAGATTAAGTTGGAGGTTTCCTTTGAAAAATTTGCCCCATAAACTCTTGCTGACTTCTCATGACTATCAACACGCCTGCTTTATGTCCTCTCGGACATGGCTGCTGTCAGTGGTGTTTTGCAGCTGGTGTGCAGAGGATCAATCTTTGAGAAAAGTACCTAGCCAAAAAAAAAAAAAAAATTCTTGTAACTCTAATATATTAAAAGTTTCTGGGTTTTAATATCTTCTGCATGTTTTGTGATGTGGCTTTCTCAGGGTCCTTGGGGCTTTTAAAAACATTTGCTGTCAGAAATGCCATTTACAGAACCTCTAGGGAATTTCAGAAATGTGAAAAATTGGCAGAGCAAAATAATACTCTACTCCTGCAGTTATGTCTTTAATTTAAACCATTTCAACATATGAATTTTGTCATGAAAGAAATCTATCTGTTCCCAAATGTTACATTAGTTATAAAGGAATAGTGTAACCCAGGCTTTCATGGAATTTTCAATTCATGAAAACTTTTCTTGGAGTAATGTGCAATATTTAGGTGAGCATTCATTGAATGGTTGACTTTTAGAAAAGACTCGGGCATGAATGGTGCCTTTTCAGTGCATAAAAGTGATCAAATATGGGACTTTAAAGAGTTTCTGAGCTCTTTATAGATCCAGTAGCTTCCCTTGTAGGAAGAGTAGATTTGGGGGATGTACAGATGACATGTTGGCAGCACTTTCCTAACCCTTTAACAGACAAAATTTTGCATTATAAAACAACAACAACAACAAAAAGCTGGACTGAGTAAGGAGATACTTTTATGCAAAAGGATTATTGCAAGAGAGGGAAAAGGACTATTATAATAGGGAGAATGCTGACTGTAAGAGGTCTGGAAGTGTATTCATAGTTGGGCAAAAAGGGGTTTTCTTTTGCAGAGAGGGGACAATTAACAATAGAAAGAACCTGGTGTGGGTCAAGTGCAATGAAAGTGTAGCACTGGATTGCAAATCAGAGAAAGTTTTACCCTGTTTACAGGAGGGCCTGTCTGCCCACTCAGGCTGAAGATAGGTCAAACTTCTGGGAATCAGTGGAAAGAGGAATGTTTAACCAAAGTTAGGTTAACAGCAATTTTCTACCTGCTGATCTCAGTGGATAAAACAGTTTAGCTAATCATTTATGAGAAAAAGAATGGGAATTCAGAGGGTCAATGTCAGTCTTGTCATACAAGAAAGGATAATTCTTCCCATTGCATGTTTTGCAAAACAAAAAATGGTGGGGGAATTCCTTTCACTTTTACTTTCTGCTAGCTTGAGTCACAGATGAAAATCAACATTGCCAACATGGGTAGAAGGGTCCTTAGAAAGAGACCCAATTAAGTTAAATAATATGCTTCAGGCAAAAGGACAAATCAACTCAAGTCAAGCTTGGTCAGTATTCATTTCTTCTGGCATGCATTTTTGTCAAGAAGGATGCATGTTAGTAAAATGGCACGGTCTTATCTGTTGCACAACTCACATCCTGGACACCATCCTATGCTCCAGCCCCTACTGCCATTGCTGGAAGCCAGGTGACGAGATGGCACAACCACAAGTGTCAGATCCACCCCAACCCTAATGAATTTTGCTGCTCCTACTTCCCTGCCCCCCCCCCCCCCCCAGCAAAGGTATAAGGAGACCTGCCTCTCACACACAACCCCTCTCTTGATCTCTCTCCCTCCTGATCACTCTCTCTCTTACACTCTTGCCCTCTCCCTTTGGCCCATCAGCCTTCCCCCACCCGACAAAAAACCTCTCCTCTAGCTCAGGTGTTTGGCATGTTTTGGTGGTGGCCTTACACTGCTGCTGTGACTCAGAGCCAAGCTCTTCCATCAACCTTGCTCTCCCTTCAGGAATCTGAGCTGCTTCGGGGTCCTGATTTTCTGCCAGTCACAAAACACACCCCTGGACCTCCTTCCATGCCACTGAATGCTCTGTGATCTCCATCCACACATCAGCCTTTAAAATCCTGAGGTAAGATGTGCATCTCTCATAGTAACCTCTACTATGGGTTCTGGTTCTACTATACTTCTCGACGTCATGGTGCCATGCACCACAATGCCTATGGCCTTGTGCCTCTACAGACTCTGTGTCCAGGCAACAGTGTGTGTGGGTGATGACTCAACCCCCTGTTTCCCTCTACAGGATAGGCCTTGGGCTCCAGTGGGTGGGTGGTGACAACCCCTGCCCTCTGTTCCCATATCCTCTCGTTGGATGGCTGTGATCTCGGGGTCTCCCAATATCTGCCAATCTGACTCTATGGTTTGCCATGGGAACTTCGTCCTGCGTTCTGTCCAGCCCTCCTCTCAGTTGTCTCCTAATCCAATGACCACTCCATGTTTGACCCTGACACTATTTAACATCTGTATCATTTCTGTGAGCATTTGAGAAAGTGGAAAAAACTTCCTATGTCTAAGCTTTCTCCTATCTCAGCTCAGAACTTTCTCAAGCTCAAGTTCTCTTAACTTGCAAAGCTCTCACTAAAAAGCCCAAACCCTTTTCTATGTTTCTCTGTCTTAGCTCACTGCACCTCCCTTTCCCACCCAGGAATTCTGACCTTACCTCAGAATTAGCCCTTGTCCAAAGTCTACTCCCCCTGTCTTATCTATGATCCTCTCTAACACCCTCCTCCAAGAG
This sequence comes from Sylvilagus floridanus, assembly GCA_949820135.1. Lineage (NCBI taxonomy): Eukaryota > Metazoa > Chordata > Mammalia > Lagomorpha > Leporidae > Sylvilagus > Sylvilagus floridanus. The sequence continues at coordinate 71,269,120 of OX463223.1, read as the reverse complement.
AAGCAAAGGGGCTGTCTCCATGCTTTCACCCTCCAGCCATTGTCCTCCAACTGATCTTTGCCCATCCACCTCCTGTTTCAATTTTACCAGAAGAAGAGCAAGGGAGTGATGATTCCATCCTTCAGAGCTCCCAGTTTACTGCAATACAAATTAGGTATCCCACCGTTGTGATGGCTCTTTTTTTTATCATGAGCAAGCCAGACAGGATAATCAGGTCTTTTGATGGGTTTTCCTCCTATGTTGTAACTGAAAGTCAAGTTGACCTTACCAGGTCTGCTCAGTTCGTACAGACTAGATTTCCTGATCCCATTAGTGACCATTTCCTAGATTGGCCCTTCAAACCAGCCAGCTTACCAGGTTAATTACTATTTCCAGATAGATCTCCTTTTCCCTAATTGCCCCTTACTCTGTCACCTATCAGATTCTCCTCCTTAAAAATCTCTCTCTCCAACCAGAGGGGTGTCTATCTACTCTGATGGATGTTCTCCCCCATTAAACCTAACATAATGGTGATAATCTCCAATGGACTTCTTGTTCCTGGCACATGGGCTGCTAGCTCACAATCACATTTGGGATTTGTCTGGCAGCTGCCTGAATATTTTGTTTCAGAGGCAGTCCCAAGGAGCTGACTGTTGACTAGGGTATCATTGGCCTGTGGTGTTCTGCGGGTAAAAGAAAAATAGACTCAAATTCAAATGGCCAGCGCCGTAGCTCACTTGGTTAATCCTCCACCTGCAGAGCCAGCACCCCGGGTTCTAGTCCCTGTTGGGCATCAGGTACTAGTCCCAGTTGATCCTCTTCCAGTCCAGCTCTCTACTGTGGCCCAGGAGGGCAGTGGAGGATGACCCAAGTGCTTGGGTCCCTGCACCCACATGGGAGACTGGGAGAAAGTACCCAGCTCCTGGCTTTGGATCAGCACAGCACCAGCTGTAGCAGCCATTAGGGGAGTGAACCAACAGAAAGAAGACCTTTCTCTCTGTCTCTCACTGTCTATAACTCTTTCTGTCTCTTTCTCTCTATCACTGTCTAACTTTGCCTGGCAAAAGATAAAAAAAAAAAAATCAAGTAAAACCTAAAAAGTTGTCTTCGGTAAATAACAATTTCAAGTATGAAAATTTGATTCAACTGTAACTAGACATTGAGTTTGAAGAAATTTTCCTCTTTTGAATACAGGAAGATTGTTACCTTTAAAAAATATTGCTTTGTAACTTACAGAACTTGTTTTACAATTTGTTTTAGCAGGTTTCCAATGATATAGCAATGGGTAATAAGTACTCATTATAGCCCGTAAGGTGGATTTTGCAATCTCTGGTTTAATGTTAATGATTTATAGCTAGAGTTTTATAAAAAGGGTAGAATTCTATATAACGGTAATTTTGACCTTAATTCAGATAATGTAATACCAGCATCCTCAGTCATCCAGGTTTAATTACTAAATGTAAATTGGGTAAAGTCAAATGAGATAAATGTGTCTAAATGTAAATAATGGTACTCTTAACACCTTACATTCTATTAAAAAAACTATTGGTTTTAATAATGTTTTTATAAATTGTCCATATGAAAATAGTTGTACACTGCTTGAAAGTAACTAAGGTTGAAATTCAAGGAGTTATCATATTTAGAAAATGTCTTGGTATGTTGTGCTGTTATCCTCATTTACTTCCAGAAAATTTTTGATTTCTCTTTTAATTTCTTCTATGACCCATTGTTCATTCAGGAGCATGTTGTTCAATCTCCATGTGTTTGCATATGCTCTAGGGATTCCTGAGTTGCTGATTTCCAACTTCATTCCATTATGGTCTGAGAAGCTGCATGGTATGATTCTAATTCTTTTGAATTTGCTGAGACTTGCTTTATGGCCTAGTATGTGGTCAATCCTAAAGAAGGTTCCATGTACTGCTGGGTGGATGATCTTTCTAATGTGTTGTTGCATTCTATTGGCCAGAATTTTATTGAGGATTTTTGCATCTATGTTCATCAGGGATATTGGTCTGTAATTCTCTTTCAATGCTGCATCTTTTTCCGGCTTAGGAATCAAAAAGGGAGAGAACGATCCAAAATGGGAAGTGGGAGACACAGCAGACTCATAAAATGACAGATGTCCTAAACAGCACTCTGGCCTCAGAATCAGCCCTTAAGGCATTTGGATCTGGCTGAAGAGCCCATGAGAGTATTTTAGGCATGGAAAGCCAAGACACTCTGGGGGAAAAAAAAAAAGAAGAACTAAATAAAAGATCTCTGCGAGTGAGATCCCAGTAGAAAGAATGGGGCCATCAAATAAGGAGGTACCTTTCTCTGAAGGGAGGAGAGAACTTCCACTTTGACTATGACCCTGTTGGAATAAGATCGAAGTCAGCAAACCCAAAAGGCTTCCATAGCCTTGGCAACTCATGACTAGAGCCTAGGGAGATGACTGACACCATAAACAAGAGTGTCAAATTGTTAATTCAACAACAGGAGTCACTGTGTACTCATGTCTCATGTGGGATCTGTCCTTAATGTGCTGTCCAATGTGAAGTAATGCTATAACTAGTACTGAAACAGTATTTTTACACTTTGTGCTTCTGTGTGGGTGTAAACTGATGAAATCTTTACTTAGTATATACTGAATCGATCTTCTGTATATAAAGATAATTGAAAATGAAAAAAAAACTTGGTGTTAAATAAAAAAAAGTCTTAATTTGGAGAATTCTAAAGGGTGATTTCAAAATGTAAATTGAGGAACTCAGCATATGGAAGGCAAAATCTTTTAGTCTATTTGACAGAAGTAGAATTTTATCCTCTATTAAAGCAATGAGGTTTTTACAATGCATATATGCTAGCCAATAAAACCTGCAGCATCTCCTTTTAATAGTTATGTTTAATTGTTGATTTTCTGCCAGTTTTCTAGCAAGCTCCAGTAAGCTACTTCCTCTTCCCTAGTTTTGATTCTGCTAAAATTGTTCCAAGTTATGGGATATTCCATGTGCTAACTAATTTAAGTTCTTATTTCCAATTTTTGGAATGACCAAAGAGAATACTGTTAGTCTATTGTGTTCTGTAATGTTATTAAGCTCTGACTGTTTAGGAATGACTGAGTTTTTAAGAGTTATGGTTTGTTTGAATATACACTCATTCTAAAGCATCTGAGTAATCACCTTGTAACAGTGACTAAATCTGGTCTACATTATGTCATGATGTTAAGAGATCCTGATTCTACCAGATATTTTAAGCCTTCTTGGCATCCTTGACAGACATTCAAAAAAATCAAAGTCCCAAAGAATTTGGACTTTGATATTTCTAGTTGGGCCACTGAAAACGTCAAAGGATATGTTCCTCATCTTTTTTTTTTTTTTTAGAGATTTATTTGTTTATTTGAAAGTCAGAGGAGAGAAAAAGAGAGAGAGAGATAGATCTTCCATCTGCTATTTCACCCCCCAATTGGCTGTGCCGATCTGAATCCAGGAACCAGGATCTTCTTCCAGGTTTCCCATGTGGGTACAGGGGCCCAAGGATTTGGCCATCTTCTGCTGCTTTTCCAGGCCATATCAGAGAGCTGGATCAGAAGTAGAGCAGCTGGGACTTGAACCAGTGCCCATATGGGTTGCCAGCATTGCAGGCACTGGCTTTATCCACTACACCACAGTGTCAGCCCCATCTCTCATCTTGTGGAGACACCAACTAATCAGGCTATTTGGATTACATTAGAGGTACTGTCAATATGTGAAGTAGTGCTAAATTTTAAGTTATGATAATGTAAAATGCTACTTATGCAAATGCTCAAAAGTTTAAAAAGTTTAATGATCTTGTGTTGTTATAGACATGATAGTTATCTCAACAAGAAAGGCCCAGAGGCCTAAAAGGGTTACTTGTTTTGTAAAACCCTACAGGTGCTTTCGAAAATATTGTGTGTAGTAAGCAAGTGCCTCTTGTTGGTTAATGAGTTTATAATTTTAAACATGGATATTTGAAGTCTTTTGTCATCTACAGTTTTGTATATCAGATTTGCTGCTCATAAAACTAAACATTGTTGATTCTGTGTCTAACTGTCCTCTAGTATGTTCTGAGAGATTTTGTTCCAATGACTTCTTCTGCATTCAGTGCTTTGGGATGGCTCTGTAAGAAGATGAAGCCAATAATGCACTACAGATTCCAACTGAGAGAAAGTATGGTTAATCAAGATTACTAAGAGCAGAAAGTAACTCAAATTGATCAGTAATTTAAAAAAACAGTTAAACACTTTGAGAAGCTATTACTGAAACTATTTTATTGTTCTATCTTGTAATGTTATGTTATATGTGTATATATATTGTATGTCTACATGAAAAAATTATTAATAACTTTTAATTGGCTTATAGATAAAAAATAGCTCATAAATTTTAACTGCCAAGTTAATCTAAGATACATGTTGGTTCGTATGACCTTAATATTTGTATCAGTTTTTTTTTTAATTTGTTGTTAGAAAGAAACTAAAACTGCTTAAGTTATTGACATGTTTGTGCTTGAGTTTGCTGGTCAAACAAGTTATACCATGATAGATATATAAGTGATGTTTCCATATACATGTACTCTTGTCTTAAAATGTATAGAAGGCATTGGACCTTCTGATAAATGTTTTCATAAGTTATTATTTAACAGTTAAAATTGTTTGCTAAGTTTTCATTTGATATTGCTATTGTCAGTAAGCATTCTAGGACTTGTTCCCTCATTTCTCTATTCTCTTTCAGGTGGGAAACTGACTCTATACTGAAGGACTCTCCAGGATGTGCACTTTGATCTTTAGACCTTATAAAAAGAATAGCTAACCATTTTCTATAACAATAGCATAGCCAAAAGGAGAGCTTAAATTATAATTTTCCAGCTAGATTTACTTTGTCATGGGCACTGCAAACAGGCAAAACCTCCCTTTCAGACCAAACAAAGGGAGAGAAAGTTTTAAAGTGAAGACGTAGGCATCCTCATGGGCATTGTCTACCTCACAGAAAAACTACTATCAGAACATGCCTGTGGGGTAAAGCCACCTCCTGTGGTGCTGGCATCCATTATGAGCACTGGGTGGAGTCCCAGCTGCTCCATTTTCTGATCCGGCTCTCTGATGTTGCCTGGGAAAGCAGTGGAAGATGGTTCAAGTCCTTGGGCCCCTGCACCCATGTGGGAGACCTGGAGGAAGCTCCTGGCTTCAGATCTAGCCATTGTGGCCAACTGGAGAGTGAACCAGTGGATGGAAAACCTGTCTCTCTCTCTCTCTCTCTCTCTCTCTCTCTCTCTGCCTCTCCTTCTATCTGTGTGTAACTCTGATTTTCAAATAAATAAATAAATAATCTTTAAAAAAAGAAAAACAATGATATAGTTTTAAAAAAATAGGTCATGCCTGTGACAATAGACTTCTAGTTTAGGCACCAACATTGGAGATGGGACTTGAGCACCTCCTTGACTTGCATCCTCTGGTCTGCTTTAACAAAAACCAGGAGAAAAAGAAAGCTAGGCATTAGAAGCAATGTAAAGATAGGTGGAAGGCCAATTAATGGCTGCTTTGCACAGTGATCTGCCATCAAGGAGACCCAACAGGCCAGTACACTGCATTGGTTCAACATGGAAAGCCTGGGGCTTTAGCAGAAGTCAGCTTATGAAGAGCCCTGGGAGCTCTGCCAGCCAAGAGTTGGGCCACTGGAAGTGGACTTCAGGACAGAGCCACAGATCTTGTGGTTCTAAGCTGAAAAGCCCTTCACTCAGCCCAGCTCCAAAGCAACCACCGATGCTGAGGGGATGGCCAAGTAGGGTCAGTAACATTGCAGGCAGAACTGTAAATTTCCTGTTAGAGATGCCACCTGCCTTTACCTGGCCAGCTCTCCTCCCCGGCCAGCTAGGTAATGGAAGTCAACAGGGTGCCTTCCCCAAGGAGGTTCACACCTCCCTTAGGATGTACCCCATGTGAAGAAGTAGATAGCCCTAGGACTCACCTAGCAAAGCCTTAAAGCCCACTGGATTATTATCAGACCCCTTCTGTCAGTTTCTGTTGGCCTCTCAATTGGAACACTTAGTCATGGTTTAGACACCAGCTTTCTTAGCTCCTCTAATAATGAGCCTGTCTTTTATTCTAGACCCTGTCTGGCCCACTTGGTGCCTCATTCCTTTGTAATCATAGCCTCTACTCTAACATCAATGGCTCTACTCCTGACCCATGTGTATTCATGACCCTCCCCACCTCACACTTACTGTTGTATGATTGTTCAGAATTTTCTCTACAGAGCCAGTTCGAGACCTGGCTGCTCTACTTCCAATCTAGCTCTCTGCTGTATCCTGGAAAAACAGTGGAAAATGGCCTAAGTGCTTGGGCCCCTGCACCAGTGTGGGGGACCCAGAAGGAGCTCCTGGCTCCTAGATTCAGATTGGCTCAGCTCCAGCCATTGGGGCCATTTAGGGAGTGTGAAAAATCCCACAGAAATCTAAAAAAGAGTCACAGATCACTGCTTACCATAAAAGGAGATGAACTGTGGAAACACAGTAAAACATTGAGTTAAGAAGTTATCACTAGCCACAAAAATAAAAGTAAAGTGGAGTTATAAATCAGGAGCTGAGGCAATGCCTAATGGCTGTTAGGGAGACGCTCCTAATCATGCCAACCAGACATCTTTGGTCAGTCAGATAACAGTGTGCTATGGACAATACCCTCCTACCCACACTGACTGGACCATTCAAACATAAGTAAGGCTGGAAACATAAATATTGACTGGACTGTTCAACTATAAGCAGGGAGGAACCAGCATTGATTGGACAAGTTGGAGGATGGCAAGCTGGAGATCTGCCGGAAATGAGGATAAAAAGGGAACCCTTGCACCACTCTCCATCCTCTTGGGGATTATGGCCCGGTGTGTGTGAACCTCTGGATCTCCACACATCTGGAGCTGAAGAGGCAGCCCGCTACTCTGCACGGAGCAGGTAGTGGCACAAGCCGACCTGCAGAGCTGTCCCTGAGCTGTAACACCCCACTGTGTGTGTGAGTGTGTGTGTGTGTGTGTGTGTGGCCCAGTGCGTGTGAACCTCTGGATCTCCTCGCACTTGGAGCTGAAGCGCCAGCTCACTAGCTCCCTTGTTAAGCAGCACAAGGCAACTACGGGATCAACACTCCAGCCAAGATGCCACCTCACCGCCTTGCCTGGAGTCCTTATCAGCCTGCTGCCAGACCTGACCACAGAGCCGGACCAGGCATCTCAGCAGGGGACCTCGCCAACTTCTCACCTTGCCTTCCGCCTGGGAACTTCGAGCCTACTGCCCAGAGTGACAGCCTTCCCACGACTTCCTGCCTGTGACTGATCCGAGATCCGTCTCTGCTGAGACGTGGAGCTCTGGACCTTGAACACTGACACTCTTTTTCATGACTGTGATGCGAGCCTTGAAAATGCAGCTTTTACAAATAATGTTAGTCATGTGTAATATAATGTAACTGTGCTTTGACCCTAAGTTTGACCCTTTGCAAGGTATCTGCAAATAATGCTGGAGACCTTGATGTACATATACTATTATTAGATAGCCCTCAAAATTACTTTAACACTGTATACAGTGATCTATGGTTTAATGAATAAGTTCAAGTAGTATTATCGATATTGATATTAATGGTGTTGATTCCAGTAGTCCTCTAGTCATTAAGGGAATAGTGTTACTCTGATAGTTAAGTATTATAGTAAGTTAAATAGAAGAGAAGTAGTTATGTTAAACTAAGTAATTCAGTAAGTGTGTTAAGTTAGCTATAAGTTATGATAAGTGATATTATTGACATTATTGATAGTGATATTGATAAGTGTGTTAAGTAATTATGTTAAGTTAGGTGATTAGGCTAAGTAGTTAAGCTAAGTAGTTACGTTAAGCTAAGTACCTAAGTAGATAAGTCATGGTTAAGTAGTGGTGTTAAGTTTATTGATAAGTATATTAATTAGTATAGATTAATAAGTATATTGATGCTGATAAGTGTATTGACCTCAATGAGCATGCTGATGAGTCGTGTGATAAAAAAAAACCCTGATGTGTAAGCAATAAGATCTCTCATTGGAAAGACAGTCTTGTATCATGGTGTTCCTTTCTTCCCTGTGCTCTGACACGTCGTACGTCACACTTGCTACTGTCGAGCTGCATGACAGTAGGTGCTCGCGACAGGGAGTGAACCAGTGTGAAATCGGACATGACCCTCTAGGGGTCATATCCTACTTCAAGCGGATGGAAGACTTCTTTCTTTCTCTCTGCCTCTGCCTCTCTGTAACTGTGCCTTTCAAATAATTTTTTTAAAAAAGATAATTTTGTGGAAAGAAAGTATTTTGCGCTCTAAATTTCCACTAGGACCACTCTGACTGCCTATTAACCCTACTGACTCATCACAATGCCAAATAAGAGTACAGAATTATCAACCTGTGTGAAAACTGTAGTGGATTTCATTCATGAGTTAAAAAACTTTAGGGTACATCAGGATGTTTTTATATAGTGACTAATTGTAATTTCATGTAAATTGAAGACAGTTTGTAGTATTATTTGTTTTTATTAGTGTCAAAGATATCAAGAGTTCATGCAAAAGGAGTAGGAATTACACATTTACTCCATATGCTTATTTGATTTCCTCTTCCTTATTAATTGGTTTATAAAAATAAAAATTTAGGAGTTCCATCATTTGTATCCAAAATATATCTTTTCTCAGTTTTTAGTACATTCCTTCTACCATTTTCTCTGAGACTGCCAAACTTCATCAGGACAAAATGTCCCAGATGTAAAAAGACATGATTCAATATATTGAGATGCATCAAACATGTGACATCTCACAAATTCTTGCAATCCATAAAGTGTTTGTGCCTTTACTATCCACATGCTTCCAATCATGTAGGATATGTTCACACCACTATAGAACACCTTGCAATGCTTCTTCTTGCTACCAGGGACTCCAGGTGAGTTGGCCCAGTGTACATCAGGTATATTCCTGGAAGCTATTGCTATAGTAGAACAGTTGGCAGCAACATAACTATGCATGAAAATGACTGCAAAGCACAGCGATAAATCCTATTAAAACTAAACTATCCCAAGACAACTACCCTTAAAAACATTCCCAAACTGCCCATCCCATGGTCATTCCAATGTCATCAAATAGGTGACAGAACATAAGAAAACTGGAAAATACAAAAATGTTAACCAATTGAGGTTAAGTTTTCTCTGTTTTTGATAATTTTACAAAGCCATGAACAAGTGAACACATTGCTCTAGGCCTTAGCAATTTCTTTTTTTTTTTTAACGATTCATTCATTTATTTGAAAGACAGAGTTACAGAGAGACGTAGAAACACACAGAGAGAGTGGTCTTCCATCTGCTGGTTCACTCCCTAAGTGGACACAGTAGCAGGAGCTGAGCTGAACTGAAACCAAGATCCAGGAGCTTCTTCTGGGTCTCCCATAGGAGTTCAGGGACCCAAAGACTTGGGCGTCTTTCACCACTTTCCCAGACTCATTAGCAGGGAGCTGGATTGGAAGTGGAGCAGCTGAGATTCAAATTGGTACCGATATGGGATATCAGTGTTGCAGGCCAGGGCTTTAACCCACAATGCTGACCCCCTTTTTTGTTCTTTTAAGATTTATTTTATTTATTTGAAAAGCAGAGATGGAGAAAGAGAGAGGAGGAGAGAGATGTTCCATCCACTGGTTCACTCCCCAAATGACCACAAATGCCAGGGTTAGACCAGGACTAAGCCAGGAGGCAGGAGCTTCTTCTGGGTCACCCATGAGGGTGGCAGGGGCCCAAAGACTTGGACCATCTTCTGTTGTTTTTCCAGGTACATGAGCAGGAAACTGGATAAGAAATGGAGCAACTGGGACTTGAATCAACCCCCCATGTGGAATGCTGGAACTGGGGGCAACAGCTTAACAGTTTCTTAAAATGGCCCATACAAGTAAGAGGCCCTAATCTGCACTGACTTCACAGTAAATTTATCTTTGCACTTTCCCTTCTCTCTTTTTTCCCCTTATGTAACATTGTTTTCTTTCCCCCTTGAACTTGAAGATAATGATTTTTCTGAAAAAATGGTGGCATTAATTATAAAATATAAATATCAGTTCTTTCATGTGGGAAGAGAAGATAGCTACTTACTTGGAATAGTTGAAGGTAATGTTGGAAGAAAATTTGATGTTCTCTATACGTGGCCCCTTCCTAATCTCCATAATCCATTCAAAACACTATTTTATACACACACACACACACACACGCACACACACACAGAGTTATTCTTTTGGATAAAAGTGACTTAAATTCCTGACGCCATAAACAAGAGTGTCAAATTGTTAAATCAACATCAGGAGTCACTGTGTGCTTATGGCCCATGTGGGATCTGTCCTTAATGTGTTGTCCAATGTGAAGTAATGCTGTAACTAGTACTGAAACAGTATTTTTACACCTTGTGTTTCTGTGTGGGTGCAAACTGATGAAATCTTCACTTAATACATACTGAATCGATCTTCTGTATATAAAGATAATTGAAAATGAAAAAAAAACTCGGTGTTAAATTGGAAATTGCATAAAAAATTAATCAATTAAAACAATCATATAGGATCTCTGTCCTTAATGGGCTGTACAATGTGATTCAATGCTATAACGAGTACTCAAATAGTATATTTCACTTTGTGTTGCTATATGAGGGCAAATGGTCGAAATCTTTACTTAACACATACTAAACTGATCTCGTGTATACAAAGAAAATTGAAAATGAATCTGGATGCGAATGAAAGGGAAGAGGGAGCGGGTAAGGGGGGAGGGTTGTGGGGGGAGAGGGAAAGTATGGGGGGGAAGCCATTGTAATCCATAAGTTGTACCTTGGAAATTTATATTCTAAATAAAAAAAAATTGACTATCACTAGAAGGGCAATATAGAAATTCTGAACTTGAATTCACCTCAGTAGGTTGCTTTCTTCCTAATGTTTATTGAGATGTCAGGGAGAATATCTTACTGAAAAGAATGAGGGGGAAAGAAGTTATGTAGAATGAGGTCTAGATGTTGTGCTATGGTGGATGATCCTTTGTCCAGATTGAGGTGTTTGCCATTAAGATGAACCTTGCTTCTTTGACTTAGCCTCAAGGATTGGGACTTACTGGTAGCACAATATTCACCCAAAAGAGGATAACTGATGTGGCACATGGTCAGATTGCTTTAAAAAGCTATTGAGTAATTTCCTCTATAGACCACAAAGTAGCTTGCATTTTCATATAGTTATGTATAGATGACCATGCTCCCAATAATTCTCTGTAGTTTTGTAAAAATGCAATTTACTGGTAAAAGTAATCTGAACCTTAGAGAAACAAATTAGAGATCTTCTCAAATTCCCACTTCTCAAATTATAATATGAATATATGCCTATAATAGAAATACTTCTAAACATCCTTGCTCTGTGGGAATATTGTAAAGACTGAGAAATAGACAATTGCTCTTGACAACAACAGCAAGTAGAAACGTTTTCTTTTTTAATTAGGGCCAATTCTCCTGATCTGATCCAGTACAAAAATATACAGATTTATGTAATGACTGCAATTTAGCAAAGTGCCATCAGATAAATGCCAAAGACCCATACTATTGCCCTAGCTTCAATCTGTAGTTTTAACAGAACTCTATAAATAACCAACTACCTAGTAAGTGCAATTGACATACTATAAGAGATTTTTTTTCTTTTGCGCATTATTTTGGATCTTTGCATTGATTGTGTGCAAAAGATTATATTAAGAATTGGCCAGAGTATACTGATATAGTAATGTAGACATGGATAATGAACACTGCAATTAATCCTGAGAGTTTTATTCTTGGGTAGATTTTTGTTTTGTTTTGTTTTGTTTCAATAAGGATGATTAATAGTAATTATATAATCAAGCAGAGTCTTCAGAGTTTACCAGGAGGAGTTGTTTGCAGTTATATATCTCTGTCTTAACTAATAGAATAATGTTTTGAGTTTTTTTTTTCTTGACAGATTAACAAAAGCAAGATAGTACTGTTATGGGAAGATGAAGGCAATCCCAGTTCTTGTCTTATATAGAAGAATAATTTCCATGCTGACAGGGATAGTAAGCAAAGCAAAATTCATTTAAGTGGGAAATCTCCTGTCACAGTAGTCGGGGATGGGGGGGGGCTCCAAGGGAGGAATTGTCCCATGAAATTTGTCAGTGCTGGATCTTTTATACACAAAAGTGGCTACCTAGATTTAGCCAATCAGGAGGTAAGTAGAAAAACAGCTAACAGTGAATCAGAGGGATAGGATAACAACTAATCAGAGAATTGGGATAACAACCAATCAGAGGCAAGGGCAAAATACATTCAAGGGCTGGAATTGTAACCTTGTCTAGCCTATTTTCATGATAAAAAACTAAATGTTGCTACAGGCAGCCTCAGAGAGCAGGCAAGCACTCTGGCCAGTCTTAAAGGGACTCTCCTTCCTCATTCCTCTTTCCTCATTCCAACAGGGACCTGACCCAACTGTGTATTAGCCAGAAACTTCTCACAGTCAGCAAAATCAGTGTAACATACTCCTTTGAGATAAATAAAATCCTTACAATGAGTTCAATTTGTGGACTTTATATCTAAAACCTGATAAATTGCTTTTGAATAGGAAAATAGAGGTGCATTGGGCATTGCCTAAAATAGTCCCTAAAAACATGGTGCCTGGCGGATGTTCGGGGGGCATGTTTGCCACCTCTGCAGTTAAGCGACGCTTTGGTTCCAGACATGTGGACAGTGCATGATCCCTATATGCCCCTGTGCGTGGTCCACCCACGCCTGCATGACCATTTCGCTGATTGGCTCCCCTACTGTGCATGTCTTTCATAAGCTTTATAAGCCTGTACACTTCCTCAATAAAGTAGTTCCTGCTTTGACAGAACTCACGGGTGCTTGCTGCAGCGTGCGTGACCTGTCAACCTTACCTCTCTCGTTCGCTTTGTCAGGAAGTGCTTGTACTGCCCCCTGCTGGTCAGGGGCCAGCCTCAGGCTTAAGACCCCAACAGAGGTGATATGTAGCCATTTGGGGGGAGGCTCAATGAAAACTTAATTACACTTAAAAGACAATGTGCAATGCAACAGTGAATATTCTTGGCTCTTATCAGGTATTCCCTTTTATCAGATGTTGTTTCTTTCCACTGCTCCTCAATACTCCAGTTAAGCTTTCCATCTTGCCTAGTGTCCCAGAAGTTGCTCCTAGTTTTGGTTAGTACCCAATACATAAAAATCCTAACTGCTTTGATCTCCAGTTTTGGGAAAATAGAAGTCCACCGTTTCATCAACACCAAGACCTGTTTGGACCAACCCCAACCCAAATCCAGGTAATTAACTGCTTTTTTGCTTTTTAATTTTTGACAGGCAGAGTTAGACAGTGAGAGAGAGAGAGACAGAGAGAAAGGTCTTCCTTCTATTGTTTCACCCCCCCAAATGGCCGGTCCGAAGCCAGGAGCTAGATGCTTCATCTTGGTCTCCCATGCGGTGCAGGGCCCAAGCACTTGAGCCATCCTCCACTGCACCTCCGGGCCACAGCAGAGAGCTGGCCTGGAAGAGGGGCAACCGGGACAGAACTGGCGCCCCAACCGGGACTAGAACCCTGGGTGCCGGCGCTGCAGGTGGAGGATTAGCCTAGTGAGCTGTGGCCACTGCCATAATTAACTGTTATATGAGAAAGGGCCGGGAGTCCCTTTAATTGTACACACATCATTTTTAAAATAATTTTCAGAGCAAGAGAAGAGACCGTGAAATACTGCACCAGAAAAACAGATGGAAAGAAATCTGGGAGAGAGAAATACTCTAGGGCAGGCAGGAGACCATCTTCAGTTCATGATACTTTACCCACTTTGCCATGACGGGGAAGGACTGAAGGGAAAGCTGTAGTGAAATCTGTGGAGCTAATAAAACCAATGTCCAGAGGTCTTGCTAGGATGAGCACATAGAGAGAGGAAGGGCCCTTTGCTTCCACTGTGTTGGTGGATTTTAGGGTAGAGAGGTGAATGAGGGGCAGGAAGATTCACAAATGCTCCATAGGCTGAACCCCTTGGACAATCATTTGTGGACAGAAATTGAAGGAATCTCTTGACAAAGTGTGGGAAGGCACAAAGATAAACAAAAGGGAGAAAAGCTTTACAGAAAAGAAATTAAGATGGGCAATGCTGGTGGTGAAGGTAGGGAAATAATTTCATGGTTTGCAGATTCTGATCTGGCTAAGGTGGAAGAATGTGGAGCAGCCATAAGAAAGATCAAGGCCTCGGATAGCAAGCACCTTTCAAATTGGCACCAAGGCCTTTCCCAGGGAGCTGGGTCCAATAGGAAAGTTTAAAGGATCATCCAAGCTGAAGGTCTCAAGCAGCAATGCAGAGTTTGACAAGCCTTCTTCTCATTCCATTTGCTGCACCTGTCTGCCTGCAGCATAGGTCTGGTGAAGGAAGCAGGAGAGGAAGCATGAAGCAGGGCAGGAGCGCTCACGTCCTGCTTCCCAAGGAGAGCACGCACAGTTCATGCCCGCAGTGTCAGGCTGCTAAATGCAGTGGTCTTGGTATTGGGCGACCTTCTGCTCTGCTCTTTATTCTCCTCCCAGCACAGATTAATGAGTCTGGAATGGCTCCTCACATCCAAGGGCAAAACCACAACAGTGCTACATCTCAGATCCTCATTGTGAGAAGGTATCTGTTGCTATGAGGCTGGGTGGTTGGTGTGTGTGTGTGTGTGTGTGTGTGTGTATGTGTAAGTGTGTGTGTGTGTGTGTGATGCCTTCCTGGGGCTAAGGACCTCCACTTTTCCTGGTCTGGGCTCAGACTGCCCGTGGATATGTGGTAAGGAACACCACAGCCATTTACTAATCTCTGTATGCTCTCACCTCTGCAGCAACTCAGAACCCCTTTAAGTACAATATAAGCTAACTGTCCTTCAACACGCACTGTAGTTTTGAGGTAGGGACTTTCAAATGGGAAAGTTAAGGACTCTCCTAGAACAAAGAAAGGGCAACGTGGCCTAAGCAATAACTATGTAGGCATATGCAACCTTATATCTACCTTACAGCCTTAAGGTACCCAACTGGAATGTATGTAACCATATAAGGGAGACAAAGGGATCAAGAGTGTATCTAAGGTAATTCCCATTTTGTCTGGGGATCAGATTTTTTGGATATGAATCCACTGGGCCTTATGCCGGCACAAATAAATCCTGCTTCCTGCTAAAGCCTCAGTGTCACATTTCTCTGTCCACAACAGTTGGTTGGCTTTAAATCTACTGTGTAATGTACATACCTTCAGTTCATCCTAGCAATCATTCTTTCTGTAGTGTAAGATTGAATTTATTCACATTGCTTCCTAAGTCTAACTTTCCCCAATGCTTCTGGATGATTTTAAGCAATTTGAGTATCTGTTTTCATGTATGCTATTTCTCAATACTATATACTCTATTAGTCATTATCTTATATGTACAGATGCTATCACATTTAATGCTTTTTATTTTTCTTTTTAAATTATATTCATAAAAGCCTAAGCATTTATTTCTCTTGAGTGAGTATAGTTCACATGTGCATGTACTCGAAATCTTTGGTGAATGATAAACTATTGCTATATTTTTAATGACAAGATAAATACCAAAAACAGATGGACTGAAAATATTCATGTTGAGGCCAGTGCTGTGACATAGCCAGTAAAGTTGCTACCTACAGTGCTGGCATCAAATATGGACACCAGATCGAGCCTCGGCTGCTCCACTTCCAATCCAGCTCTCTGCTGTGGCCTGGGAAAACAATAGAAGATGGCCCAAGTGCTTGGGCCCCTGCACCCATATGGGAGACCGGAAGAAGCTCCTGGCTCTTGGCTTCAGATCAGCACAGCTCCGGTGGTTGCCTCCATCTGGGGAGTGAACCATCCGATGGAAAACCCTTCTCTCTGCATCTGCCTCTCTGTAACTTTGCCCTTCAAATAAATAAATAAATCTTTAAAAAAAAAAAGAAAAAGAAAATATTTATGTTATACCTAAGTAGACTGATCCAGTGCGGGGAGAGGACAGCTCTGAAGAGCAGTGATGATTGTAAATCCTCACAGTGGGTGGAGTCTCAAGCATTCCACTTGATTTTTTACTTGTAATGTTGAACGCAAGGAAAAACAGCCTGAAACCCAAGTAAATGTGGAATCCCAAACAGTGATGAAAGTCTTTGCTAAATGTACATAGACAGAGAAGTAGGACTATTGTGGAAGTTTTGAGGAAGAAGCACATGAATGTTTATGTATGAATAGGCACAATATATGAGTACCTATATGTCTTATTTTAATTCTCACCAGGGTATCCACTGCTGAGGAGGCACTTAGAAATCAACTTTAAGCAAAGTGGAAATACAATTTTATAGTACTTGAAAATAGGATGATAATTCTCATTAAAAAGTATTTTAGCCATAGAATTATCAAGTTATATTTGAAAAAAAACATACTTTTCCAGATTAAATTTCAGAAGATTATTAAAGATGGCAATACAATTCAGTGACTCAAATTACCTTTCGGTATCAAGATGCATCATTTATGTTTAGAAGGGACATTATGCTGGGATGAGTTTTTTTTCTGGCTGTTGAATATTCAAACCAATCTACTATTAAATAAAATATGTGGCAGATTGTTGTTTTGGACTCAGCCCCAAAAGACTAAATAAAAATGGAGCCACTTATGCTATGTGCCACATATCAAACAGGTCAGTTATTCCTGAGAAGAGGAAATTCATAGCAACTAATTGGAAAGGATATGGTCAACTTGAGCCAATGTAATAAAGATATGCTCTTTGCCTTAATCCTTAAAAGAAAAGTAACCTAAAGTAGTCTAATGTTGATCAATACAACTTTTTTTATTCTGCTTCTTTGCTAGCCCATTACAAAAACCAACTGTTCTGCCATTTCTAATGCAGCAGTCATTCTATTTTGTATTCTATTTTATAGAAGGAGATGCTACTTGTTTCCATAATCTGTAGTAAGAGTCAGTTAGATCTTTAAACAAATTTGTTGTAATTCTGTTTTTAATACTCCTAACTTATTTCTGTTTTTGCTCCCAACAAAATTAATTTTAGGACTAAATGCCTTTTTATTGCTCTGGAATATTTCCTTTTACACAAAAAAACATCACTTTTGGTTTTTTTTTATTCTTCTGAGAAACAAAACTCTGTCCTGGTTGTTAACAAAACAAACTACAGAAACTTTAAGAAATGATGAGTTTATACATCCACAGATATGATTCTTTTTAAAAAATATTTACTTATTTATTTATTTGAAAGTCATAGTTAAACAGAGAGAGAAGTAGAGACAGAGAGAGAGAGAGAGAGAAGTCCTTTCATCTGCTGGTTCACTCTCCAGTAGGCCAGAACAGCTGGAGCTGTGCTGAAACGAAACCAGGAGCCAGGAGCTTCTTCCGGGTCCCCCACATGGGTGCAGGGGCCCAAGGACTTGAGCCATCTTCCACTGCTTTCCCAGGCCATAGCAGAGAGCTGGATCAGGAAAAGAGCAGCTGGGACTTGAACTAGCGCCCATATGGGATGCCGGCAGTGCAGGCAGTGGCTTTACCCGCTACACCACAGCGCCAGCCCCCACAGACATGATTCTTCTCCACCATGTAGGATGTTTTTCTGTACGAAACATGTTAAATCTTTTGCAGTGTTTCACATCAGAAAGAACACACAAACCCTCCCACATCCACATCTGAAACTGGGAGATCTGTACTTTATTCGTTCACTCAGTATTTCTTCATTTTTTTTCTTGTATATTGTTTTACTTATATCTCTGCTAAAGTTTTAGTAGTTCTTGATATTTATATTAGAAGAGTAATTATTTGGTAATTAGCACTTTAATTTGACAATAGTTGCAAAATCCATGACATTGAATTGTTTTAATAATCTTTAATTGTTTTTGTCTTCAAAATTTCATGCACACTCAGTGTAGAACTGTGTAGTCAAATACAGCAAATGTAGTTTACCAAATATAAAATTAGTTATTCTGGAGGAAAGATTTCTGAATATTATCATTCAATCTGTCTTAAAATCCAAGTTAATAGTCACAAAGACAAATAAGGTGAACAGAGTCAACTACCTATGAAATACATTTCTTTTGCAAGTCAAGCATGTAAGGATTTTTAAACGATAACCCATTAAAGCCATTCCTGTAATTCCCTAATCTGGAACAGAAAGGCTTTGACGGACCGGCTGCAACATGCCGCTGATTCTTTCCCATCTTGTAAGGAGTATAATTAAGTATCATATTTAATATTGAAATATTTATTGATATAAAAAATTAACACAAAAATTCTTAAAAAATCAGTACAATGAAGATATGAAGCTTGTAAGAGTAAAATTGAGTTTCTGAGTTGATGCTATTTGCAAAACTAAAAGTCAAAAAAAAGTAGAAAATAAGCATTTGAGTCTACCAGTAATTACTTTTTCATTTTCAGTGTAGACATAATTTTAACAGAAATCACCATATTGCCAAAAACTAGTTCATATTGAATGGTATCTCAGTGTGCTTTAAAATAGGTTTATTATACTGACTGCCCATGTATTATAAGATCATTCATATATACTCTCTCATTTTTATTGGGTTGATCCACCAGTCCTTTAGACTTTTGCTGTTAAATGGATATATATACTTCACTTTCACCCTTGCCTAGTAAGTAAAAGCACATTAAGTTAATCCTCAGTAGGGGAAAAAAAGCACAGACTATTTATAAGTAGTTGACAATACAATTAAGCCAGTATCTTCCATGCTTACCAGAGGAGTAGCAGAAGACAAGCCACTTGATAAGTTTAAGGTGAGGGCGGACAGGACCAACATCACTGTGTGTAACACTGCTTCAGACTATAGCACCAAGTTTTAGGCCAAAGGACATGAAATAATGGGCACCTGCCCATAATACCCTCTGATCCAAAAATATAGCATGCTACTATAAACAGAAAGTTGAGTAAAATGCTGGAATGATGTATTAAAAGTTCAGCTAAAGTACCAGTACTAGGACAATATCTTTTAATTTTGGTGTATTATCCCCTAAAATTTGTTGGATAAACTGAAGCTGTGAGTAGTATGTTCCCCAAAGCTAAAGCGTATAGCCTGGGAAATAAAGGGTTGGCAGAAAGCCTGGCTGCTCAGCACATCACTTCGCATAATCAACGTGGGAAATTTGCTTTTCCTGTCTATGCAATCTCAGCTTTCTGGGGTTCCTTTCTGTTTCCAAGTGTGATAGGTAAACACTTCTATCAGAAGACACAGTAAAAGTTCCGTGGAACATAAAATGAAGTTTAGGCTCCTCTTACTGGTGGATAAACAGGCAAAAGAAGGCATACCATATCGATGGGGAATATTGACACTAATTACCATGAATAACTAAGTTGCTACTATACAGAGGAAAACAGGAAGGAGTATGTATAGAACACAGGGAAATAACTGAGGCATCTCTTGTGTATACTATGTTCAGTAGTGTGCAAATAGAGAAAGACAACAAACAAACAAAAATACAATTCTACAATTGGAATTGATCTGATAAGGGACACTCTATGGACATGCCCCTTTTTATCCAAATAAAAGCGATTAAGCTATGTTAAATGGAATTCCTGGCTCCTGGCTTTGGCCTGGCACAAACTTGGCTGTTATACCCACTATCTCTGTCTCTGTCTCTGTCTCTGCCTCTCAAATGAACAAAAGACTCTATTCAAAACAAGTCCCATTGAGATTGGACTGATGGAGTACAGGAAATGTTTTAAAAGGGATGTAGTACTGACTATATTGAATTGAGGCACAGGTCCTTGTTTCTGTGATATGTGACTAATACGTACATATTTTATATAAAATAATGTCAGGTTATGATATGTACAGAAAAGTTACATAGGTCTTCTACTTTCAACCTCAGAAGACGTGTGGTACAGGAAGTTACAAGGAGAAGTCCATCTTCCATGTAGCACAACTACTATGGTTCTGAGGGATGATTCAAACCCATGCCTATTGAGTTCTATATTTTTTCCTCGCAATTCCTTCCTGGTACATCAGACACTGGTGAATAATGTTTCATATTGTTTTTTTTCTGGGTGCAGTTAGATGGATAAGGTAAACTCTTTGTGTGGGACAGTGAGGTGCAGTGGTGCCTGATTTTGGCTCCATTTATACTGAGGATAAAAGAAAGGTAAATGACAGGGGGAAGGCAGTATTCAAGTTTATACTCTTGCTGTTCCAATAATCCAAATAAATGAATCAGTTTGTTAGTAATGATAGCATTCAGGGAAAGGGGAGAAGATACAATGAAGATTCAAAATAATTTAATAGGAAGAAAAAAGTGTGAGCTAAGAAGTCAGGATATTAGGTTTTGGGAGATCATGAAAAGGAAACATCCTTATGGATCTCTATTTTTTGAGAAATTCTTATATATCAGCACTCCTCATGTCTTTTTTTTTTTTCTTTTAAAACTTTGGTCTTTGAGGGCAGGCACTGTAGTGTAGCAGGTAAAGCTTCCACCTGAGACATCAACATCCCATATGAGTGTCCATTCATGTCCCAGCTACTCTGCTTCTATCCAGCTCCCTGCTAATGCCCCTAGGAAAGCAGTGGAGGATTGCCCAAGTGCTTGGGCCTCTGCACCCACATGGGAGACCTAGAAGAAGCTCCTGGCTCCTGGCTTCAGTCTGGCCCAGCTCTGGCCACTGCAACCATTTGGGTAGTGAAACACTGGAAGGTGAATCTCTCTTCTCTCTCCCTCCGTCTCTCTCTGTAACTCTGCCACTCAAATAAAGCAAATAAATATTTTAAAACCCTTTGATCTTTAAGTAGGAAACATAGAAATGTTTTGCTCAATATCTATTAAATGTAGCCCAACTAGAAATAGAACTAGCTGCTGGAAGGACAATCCAATATGCTGTGTTGAGAAAGGCTGGGAGTACTTTTGATTTTCCATTTATACTAGTACAATAAGCAAATGGCATGAAGGAAAAACTAATCCCTGAACAATTTAAATACCTTTGCTTTGAAAATTACATGTTTATTGAGCACTGTCTTTAAAAAGTTAAAGTAATGATGCCACAGAGATTTATGCTCTTTAATAAGAATTAGGAATCTTTTTTAAAATCACAGACTGTATTTCAGAAACAACCAGGTAAGATGTGAATTAACAGAGAAAAATGTACCAGAATAATGAAAAACACAGCATAGACTGCTTTCCTAATACAGCTTAAATTTTTACAAAGTTAACAAATCTTTTGTCCTATATATTCAATAAGATGCTATATAAAGGTTTATATCAATATTGTTAAGACTGAATTGTGATATTTCTTTACTTATGGCCATATGTGTAGAAATTTGTGTAAATCAGTGTTGGAATAGAATTCACAGATGCTATTTTAGGGAATAAGTAAAATGTTTAAGTCTTTTCTTAAAACAGAAGTGCAGAGATACTTTATAATTTGTCATCACCCAGCATTATTGAAACTTTGATTTAACTGTTTATAATTAATTTTACATTGATGCATAATAAATAATAATTAATACCAAAAAACAACACATATTAAGGGACTTCAAAGAGTTTATGGACAAGTGGAATTAAAAGATGTGTCTACATATCTTGTAAAAAAATTTGCACAGTGGAGCCAGCACTGTGGCACAGTGGATTAATACCCTGGCCTGAAGTGCCGGCATCCCATATGGGTGTCGGTTCAAGACCCAGTTGCTCCATTTCCAATCCAGCTCTCGGCTGTGGCCTGGGAAAGCAGTAGAAGATGGTCCAAGTGCTTGGGCCCCTGTACCCACGTGGGAGACCTAGAGGAAGCTCCTGGCTCCTGGCTTCGGATCGGCACAGCTCTGGCTGTTGCAGCCAATTGGGGAGTGAACCAGTGGATGGAAGACATCTCTCTCTCTCTCTGCCTCTCCTCTCTCTGTATAACTCTGACATTCAATAAATAAATATATCTTTGAAAAAAATTACATAGAGATGGAGTTTTCATATAATGTGATTTATATGGAGAATGGCCACACATTGCTTTGCTAAATTGTTCTGTTCAGAAACTACACACAGGTCCCACCTGCACTCAAGAAGAGAGTATAGGGTCTGCGCTGTGGTGCAGCAGGTAAATGGGTGCAGCCTGCAATGCAGGTATCCCATATTGGCACCAGTTCCTATCCCTACTATTTCACTTCCAATCTAGCTCTCTGCTAATGGCTTGGGAAAATCAGCAGAAGATGGCTCAAGTGTTTGGGCCCCTCCCACTCTAGTAGGAGACCCAGAAGAAGCTCCTGGCTTTGGGTTTCTGCCTGGCCCAGCTTCTGGCTATTGTGGCCATTTAAGGACTGAACGAGCAAGGGAAAATTCTCTCTCTCTCTCTCTCTCTCTCTCTCTCTCATTGTCACTCCCCATTATCTCTCTGATTCTGCCTCTCAAACAAATGAATAAATTAAAAAAAAAAAAGAAGAAGAAGAGGGTATTCCATTAAGGTGTGAACAACACCAGGAAATAGGAGTCATGGAGGGCCAAGTTAAGGTCTACTTGCCATAGAATTTATATGACTATTGGCAGGATATATACATAGGTAATGTAACAAGGATTCTAATCTAGTGAAATATTGCTTTAGTTCTGAATATATGCTACTTGTTTGGTTCAATAGTTTCAGGGAATCCTTAGGGTCAATAACAATCAAATTTGACCCACTGTGCTCTAAATTTGATTTTATCTCTGGTTTCATTACAAAGAAATAATTCACCTTTTAAATTAAGCAAATTTAGGATGAAATTCTGGCTTTTTATCTATGTCACTAAACATCACATTCATAGTTATTTTCTATGGAACAATTGAAAATAAATAATAGTAATATTTTTCCTCCACAAATTACTGTTGTTAGACAAAATTTTAGACTTTCTTTTTACAGGACATTCATTTGTGAGAAAACAAAGAGCACTTTCTAGTTCAAACTCAAGGGTTTTGATCTAAATTTTTACCAGAAAAGGCATCAATTTCTTGTATTATGATGAGCACCAAGTGGATAAGTATTGCTCTGATGTCATTTGAATTTCCAATTCAGTTTATAGGCTATTTTTGTCTTAAAGCTTGAGATCCAAACTGGGGGTGGGGCTAGGATGATGATCAGACTACAAGGAATTTTTTTTAAAAAGACAGAAAGCTTTTCCTAAATACAAAGAGTCTCATGGTGTCATTGAGAGGGTCATTTAACCAAACAAAACCAATTTGTGCTACATTATTCTCCAAGGATATGAAACTTTAAGTCCTACTAAATTATTTAAAGGAATCCTCCTCAGTTCATCAGTTATTGATTGAATGTCTACTAACTAAGAAAAGATAGCTTTTCATTACAGTCTTATCTTTGGACAAATTCACACATCCATGAATAATGTAATGTTAAAAGAGGAAACTGATAAGAATATTTTTTCAGTGTCCTGACATTTCAAAAGGTCACAGAAAATGAAAGAGTAAATGTATTATATTTCTGCGAGAATACAGTTGCATATTTCTCTGTTCAATTGTTTTAAGATCACTTATCCTCATAGACTGCATTTGATATAAATCAATTATGCAGTGGTTATTTTGGGGGGGAAGAAAAGAGACACAAAAGTAAATGATCGGTCATATTGAAATTACTTTCTGTGTTTGTATATGAAGTTAGTGGTTTCAGTAGCAGTTTGATTTTCTCATGTTTATAATGTAACTATGTTTGAACCAAAAATTAGGTGATTTAAGAAGTCTCAAAATTCCCCCAGTTGATTCAAACTATTTATCATCATTTTTGCAAAACCAATATAGTATTATAATATTGGTTAGCGAATATCTCTTGTATAGAACTTGAAATACAGATGAGAATAATATGCATGAAGCAATATAATGTCAGTTACTTTTAAGTCTCGGTTTCTTTCAGTTTTTACATAAGAATGGCTTCGTTCTGAGTCCTTTTTTGATTCTTCCTTAACTGCTGAAAATCTCTGTAAATTTGGTGTGATTTTTCTTTTTTTTTTTTAAAGATTTATTTATTTTATTTGAAAGGCAAAGTTACAGAGAGGCTGAGAGAGAGAGAGAGACAGAGAGAGAGGCCTTCCATTTGCTGGTCCATTCCCCAATGGCCAGAGCTGTGCTGATCCAAAGCCAGGAGCCAGCAGCTTCTTCCACGTCTCCCACATGCGTGCAGGGCCCAAGGACTTGGGCCATCTTCTACTGCTTTCCCAGGCCACAGCAGAGAGCTGGATCAGAAGTGGAGCAGCCGGGACTTGAACTGGCACACATATGGGATGCCAGCACTGCAGGCGGCAGCTTTACCTGCATGCCACAGCTTTGGATCCTGTGATTTTTTTTGTCTTTGATAATTATTGATGTTGTCCAAGGTCACTAATAATAGTAGACTAAATATTAAATTAGATTAATATGTAGAAGGTGGATTGATGGTGACTGCACCATAGTCTTTGCTTAGAAAAGCTGAACAAAATGATTAAAAACTCATAACTGTCTTTATCAGTTTAACTGAGATGATGTCGAAGGTATGAGCCCTACAGCTGCCTCCAGAAACTTTTAATGTGAGTGCCATTCTGCAACAATTCTAATTTTAGGTCATCAGTATCTCAGAGGATGTATTTCTCCATGTTCAACATAACAATCACACTGTCAAAACACCTAGTGAGTTATACTAATCCATCACATAACAAAACTTTGGTATGTTATTGCTGGATAATATTGTTAATAACAGTTTTTCCTATGAAATTTAAGTTGCATAATATAATTATAAATATAAATCTGAATATAAATCCATGGGTGGTGTTTTTATAAGAGATGAGAATATTGTAAATCAATTATTCTAATTAGAAATATCCCCAAACCCAATGTTACTGTCAAAATAAAATGACAAACAATATATTATTTATATGCTATCATTTATTTTCATTTGGAACTTTTATTTCAATTATTTGTGCAAATATTACATTATCAATAAAGCAGAATCCTAGCTATACATTTTCCAATGAATACTTAAGAAGTGAATGATATTTATATGAAAATATAATGAGAAATCTACTTCCCACATTTCTCTCTAAATTTCTCTTTTTTACATATTAATTATTGTCTTAGTGTTTACTACCATTTAGGGATTATTTTAACTTTTTAAATAAATAATGCCTACTTACTTTGTATTATTGACAGTTTATTGTCACTTAAATACTTTATTATTTATCTTATTATTTAATGCAACCTTAGGCTTCAAATATATATTTCACTGAAGCAGTAAAAGGAATATATTTATAGGATTATTTATGTGATTAGACTGTATATCTTTCTCAAATATGCTGGTTAGCAGTCATTAATTTGGAGTAATATTATTGCATACTTTTAATTTGATCTTGTAATAGAATTTGAAGCAGAAGATAATTTGCTGATTTTGTTTAGATAGGAGCAGATTTTAGCTTCTAGTCATTGACATGCCTCATTTTTTTCTAAACCTAAGAAAGCAAAAGTTTCAGACTAAGTAAATATAAAATCTTAATATTTTTATAATTTAAAAGTTAGAACAATTAAAATATTAAAATCCTTTGTAATTAATGAAAATCTAGCAATTATTTTATTATTCATGCACTGAAAATTGGCTTAAATCAAAGTGCTATTCTTATGTAGATGTTTCAAATCAGTGATTAAATGCTTTATAATATTAATTTGTATAAGAATAAAATAACACCCATTATGAATAATATAGAAAAATGCATGTGCAAATACTCAGATACACACATATATACATATACAACTGCATGTAAACAATTGAGCTTAAATCCATTATATTTTAATTGAGGTGAATAATACTGTTTTAAGAAATCAGAAGCAATTTTTCATTTTCTTGGGAAGCTCTTTGTGTGATATAGAATTTCATACTGGTCAACAGAGTTTTAATCTCAAGCCCCGCTAGGCTTGTTTAAAAAGATTAAGGCAGGATCTTTCGTCAATTAGAAAACTGATTCAGTTTTCAAATGGGGTCAAGCAATTCCAAAATTGCAGTAGTTTAACTGCAATACTAGGAAGTGCCTGGCTGTGGAGACTCTGTGACAAGCAGGGGAATTAGCTGGCATGCTCCCTTTCTATACATTTTATGTGTCTATAGACAGTATGAAGTAAAAAGTAAAATCGATTGATGAAGCAAGGTACTGTGTTTGCTTTATGCTTGCATCATTTTATTTAATCAGATTTCATTCTCCATGAACCCTGTCATGGAGCCATGAAGCAGGACAATTTTAATGTGAAAAAGTGAAATTTGGAGAACTTAAAAAAAACTTATTTTTTCCAAAGCCAAAGTCTAATCTTACACCAAAGTGCATACTTTTGAAGCTGATAGGGGTGGAGTGGATAGAGGGGGTTTGATAAATAACAAAAGTAAGGGAAGCTGGGTGTGCTTTATTGATCATGACAAATATATCATCCTGATATGAGATATTAATAACACGAGAAGTTGGGTGTGGGATATAGGAGAATTCTGTATGATTTCACACTTTTTGTTTTTGCAAATTTAAAGCTATTCTGAAACAGAACGTTCATTAAAAGTAAACAAACTCAGGGAAAAATATCCCAGAGGAAATATTTCCTAATACAATGTTTAAAATGACTAATAGGTAAAGCATGTATTCATCTTCAGAACAGAACTTATAAAAATGAAAATATATGGCCTGAAGCTATGAGGTTTCAAATAAATGTGGTAGAAACTTTAATATTGTTCATTGGTTTTATGCAGCTTAATTGAAAAATGACAGTATTTAGATATATAAATGTAACATTTGTCTGTTCATTGTTTTCTTTTACAAACACTATGTTTGACTGATTTTAGTGAAAATTTTGAAAGACAATACTATATTAACTGAAATAGCATTATAGAATGATTTAATGATGAGTAATTATTTTGTTTACTGGCACATGAAGTCTCAATATTCCATGAGATAAATCAATTTTAGATTATTTTTTGTTAGTGGAGAAGATATTTGTATTTAACACACTCCATCCTTCTTCTTAAAAGTATAGCAGAATAACCCAAAATGCATAAAAAACTAAAACTTAATTTTAGTTTGATATCATAATCACCATGTTTTTATATGCAATCAACCTCTTAAGTATTTAAGCAGTTTACAAAATTTAATGTTTAAGTTAAAGTTTTTAGAACAAAAGATCAACAGTGAGCTTGGTCTGTAAAACAAGCAGACATGAAGTCCCTTGTCTGTATGTGGATTCATCACACCTTAGTGCTTAATTGTGTAAAGACGAAAAGGTTGCTCCATAGAGAGAAAATAAAATGGAAAAGAAAAAGAGTTAATTCTTTGCCCATATATTACTCTATGTCAACCCTTGACTTCAGGGACACAGTAATCTCTCCACTGGAAGAGGAAACCTAAAGATTGCAATAGCTTGGGACATAGAAAAATCTCATAAGAAATTACTAACTGAACTAGCAGTTTTGTATCCCTGTCTATGAGCAAGGTGAGTCACGACTTTGAACTTGCACTCAGCCTTTCAGTAGCATCTTCTGCTTCATGTTTTGATCCTATTCTAACATTACATTCAACATCTCCTGATCGTGCATTTGTATCATAAAATCTCTTACAAAAAAAGGCGCTACCATTCACTTAGCAATTTCAACAAGTGCACGTGGTAATGACTGTCACTGTCTCCCCTTGTTTCTCCAGTTCTTTGGAAAAAGCCTTTGGAAATTTCTGTAAAACTGTCTTGATAGTTTATATTCTCTCCTCACTGATACTAGAAAGAAGGATCCATTTGCTTGCTTTATTTTCCCCCCCAAAGAAGCCTTTTATTTAATGAATACAAGCTTCATGCATTTCATAAGTACAACTTTAGGAATATAGTGATTCTTCCCACCCACACTCCCACCCTTCCTCCTCCTCCCTCTTCCATCCCTAGTCTCATTCTCCACTAAGATCCATTTTCGATTAACTTTATACACAGAAGACCAACTCTATACTAAGTAAAGAGTCCAACAATTTGTGCAAAAAATAAAAATAAAAAAGTGTTCCTCATATTTATTTGCTTTAATGTTCACTTTTTAAAGCATTCTGAACCATTGCTATTATCTTATTGCATAAGATGTTTTGGCAAGTTGTATAAAAGATTTTAAAACATGCACCATTTACCAAAGGAAATCACAAAAGATGAATATGAAGATTTAACTGCAAAATTGTTCATGTTTACTTTATTTATAATGTCCAAATTTGGAAAAAGCCCAAACAGGAGTTGGTTAAATAAATGTGCAGGATACACAGTTGTATAAAATTTTGATGGCATTCTATACAGACAGAAAATTACTCATAAGTTATTAAAGCTAAAATATACACTATCAATACAGAATGGTGATTACTGGAGGCTGGTAGGGGTGGAGTGGATAGAGGGGGTTTGATAAATAACAAAAGTAAGGGAAGCTGGGTGTGCTTTATTGATCGTGACAAATATATCATCCTGATATGAGATATTAATAACACGAGAAGTTGGGTGTGGGATATAGGAGAATTCTGTATGATTTCACACTTTCTGTTTTTGCAAATGTAAAGCTATTCTGAAATAAAAAGTTTATTAAAGTAAACTCAGGGAAAAATATACACTTGCAAAAAATCACAAAAGCACAGTAGAATTCATTTTAATATAGCTATTTATTATTTGAAAGGCAGTGTTAGAGAGGAGAGAGTGAGAAAGGAGTTAGAGAGAGAGAGGAGAGTCAGAGAGAGAGAGAGAGAGAGAGAAGAAACAGAGATCTTCTATATACTGGTTCACTCCCCAGATCGCCACAATGGTCAGAATTGGGCCAATCTGAAGCCAGGAATTTCTTCTGGATCTCCTATGTGGGTACAGTGGCCCAAGTATTTGGGCCAACTTCTGATGCTTTCCCAGGTGCTGGATCAGAAGTGGAGCTGGATTGGAAATGGAGTAGCTGGGACTTGAATCAGCACCCACATGGGATACCAGCGCTGCAAGAAACGGCTTAATTCTCTACCACATAGTGCGGGGCCCCAGTAGAATTCATTTTTGTTAAATACTTTATAGGCAGGTAAGAGGCAGAAGAATCTAGTGAACAATGTTATTGTTGGTTATCCCTGGGAATTGGTATTTTGAGTGATTTTGTACTTAATTTTATTGATTTGGAAAGCAGAGACACAGACAGAAAGAGCCCTCCCAACTGCTGGTTTACTCCCCAAATGCCCACAACATACAGAATTGGTCCATGTCAAAGCCTGGAGCTGAGAAATCAAACTCAGTGTTCCCCATGGAGGGAAATGACACAATTACTTGAGCCCCCACCTGTTACCTCCCAGGGTGTGCATTAGCAGGAAGCTAGAATGGAAGCAGAATCAAACCTAGACCCTCTGCTATGGGCTGCAGGCATCCCAAACAACATGCTAACTGTCATGCAAAACACCCAGCTCTGTTTTCTTTGTTACAGCTTGACCATATGTCTAGTATTTTCCCCATTGACCATATACTTATTTTTAATGTCCTATGAAAACAAAACAATCTCAACTCGTTGAATTGAGTGTACCAAGACATTTAGAGTGATTGAAATCCAAAGAACATTATTATTTGTATCTTAACAGACTTCTTTGACCTTTTAATTGCTCTAAAACTAGATTAACTCAACATATCTTACTGTGGTTTTAATGATAAATAGCAATTATATTAACCGAATTGACTGATTATAAGTCAAAGAATGAGTAATGACTGGGATCACAAGGTTTTTACTTCAGTGATCTGGTCACAAGCCAAATAAGTTGTAAAGTGGCATGCTACGTGGATACTTTCACTTCTATAAACATGAGAAAATAAGAGCTAATGTATTTAACTGCAAAAATTCCATGGTAAATGCTAAGGTTTGTGTATGATTGTGTCCCAAACTCATTCAGGAATTTAAATCCCAAAGTTACAAATTAATGCAATACCCAGGCTGTGGCACAATGAATAAAGCCTCTGCCTGTGGTGCCAGCATTCCATATGGGCACCTGTTGGAGTCCCAGCTGCTCCACTTCTGATCCAGCTTCCTGCTAATGCACCCGGGAAAGCAACAGAAGATGGACAGAGTGTTTAGGCCCGTATACCCATGTGGTAGACCTGGAAGAAGTTCTTATCTCTTGCCTTGGGATCCGCCCAGCTCCTGCCATTGGGGCCACTTGGAGAGAGAACCAGCAGATGGAACATCTGTCTCTTCCTCTCTCTCTCTCTTTCCCTCTCTCTCTCTCTCTCTGCCTTTCAAGCAAATAAATAATTAAAAAATAATCTAATGCTATTAAAAGTGTGGAAATTTGATCCAATTACAGTGTTTAAGGGAGGAACCTTTGGGAATTGACTAAGATTAGATTAGGTAATCAAAGTGGAGTCCCCATGACTGAATCCTGATGGCTTTATAAAGGGGTTGGAGGGAGGGAGGGAGGAGGAGGAGAGAAAGAGAGAGAGAGAAGAAAGGGGGAGAGAATAGATGAGGCACTGTCTCTCACCATGTGATGCCTGATTTCGACTTTGACCTCTGCCAGTAAGAATGCTATTACCAGACGTCAAAACAGTGGTGCCACCTGATCATGAACTATGAATTCCTGAACTGTGAACCACAAGCAACCTCTTTTCTTTATGAACTTGGCCTGCCTTCGGTTATACTAACAAAACGTTAGCTGATACAGTACCATTCAAAGTGAGGACTTCAAAAAGTTCTCGAGAAAACATAATGAAACGATAATGTGAACTTTCCATGAACTTTTTATAGTCCCCTTGCAGTTTACTCGAACGTCATTCTCTGGCCTGGAGCATTTTTTTTTTCAAGTGTGTGATTTTTGTGATGAATCACAGTTAATTTGACAAGAATTAAAGGTCATCTTTAAACTCATTTGATTTGTCATTCCTGCTATAAATAGAGTCCTGTGCTCTAGGTTGTGTTTGCTCATCTTCACCCCCTTTCTATTACATCAGTCTCTGCATCGGGAACTGCATGGTTAGAATATTTTCTCTAAAGAGTTACAATAAAGATGACCAGCGTTTCCATTTTTAGAATAAGCACCTTTCAGCTCTGAGGCAGCTGAATAACCTTTGAAAAGTTATGGGAAGAGTTCCTAATAACTCTTAAGGATAAGATAGCAAATTTCCCAGAAATGTAAATAGAGCACCAGGCAGTAAGAAATACACTCAGGACCACGAAGACTCTCCAAGAAAGAATATAGTTCTCATAGAGAAATGCAAATTGGATTTTCAATTGACTGTTATTCATATTGGGACTTAGATTAATCAGTCAGTATTTACTGAGCACAAGGAAAGGCAAGGTTCTCTTCTACACTGGGTTGCTGAACACTGGTGAACCATTGCATGTAATATACAATGCTGGTTACCTACATTTCCCTACAGCTGTGGGGACTTTCAAAAGGCATTCTTAGATAACAGTACTCCTTTTTCCTCTTAATTTTCTAAGAGTTTTTCCTATCTTAATTTATGAATGAGTTTTCAAATTAGTCAAATACTTTGAGATTTCTTGAAGTAATTATGTTTCTCCTCCTTTATTCTTTTAATATAGTGAATTATGTCAATACATTATTTCTAATGTTGAGACATCCTTTCACTTTTGTAATAATATATTATTGTTTCAATATGCTACTGGATTCCATTTGCTACCACGTGGAATTTCGCATCTCTAATCTTAAGAGATGGTGATCTCTACATTATTTTTCATTTTTTCTGATGTTGGTTTATATGTGTATATATTTTCTGCTCTTATTCCTTTTAGTATTATTATTAAGCTACTTCAATTATTAACTATTCTATATGCTTTCATGGGAATCTCATTCATACCCATGATCTTAATAATGATATTCTGATCACTTCAAACTGATATCTTCATTCCAGAGAACTAAAGTCTTCTCTAAATTCTTATATTTTTATTAAATGAAATAAGTCATATTTCCCAAAAGTACTTTAAAATTAACACAGCATAAATCAAATATAATTATTCTCTGTAGTTTTCCCTTGTTGTAAGTGCTGATAATGACTTTCTGCACTGATTCATTTAAGTGGCAACTCATATCAAGCCATTCTGAAGCCACTTGCTATCTCATTTATAACATTGTATGCAAACAATTACACTCCTATATATCTCCTAAATATGCCCGTTAATCATTTCCTCCATTGTCACTCTAAGAGTTAAGGTCTTGGTAATGTTTCAGCTGGACTACTATAGTGGTCTCCTATTATCTGATTGTATTTTCACTCTTTTGGCACATCTCCCAAACTACTACCATAGTTGTTTTTACTGAATTGCAATGCTTATTATGTTACTTGACTGCTTAAAATTCTTCAGTGGTTTTCTGTTGACTTGAGGATGAAAATTGATCTCTACACTTGTGATGAAAGCCTCTTTCTCTTCTAGGTATTGTCTAAATTTCCAGTCTCAACCCCTATTGACGCCTTTCCCAGATGCAATAATAATTTGCCTTCTTTGAAAGAGCAATGCTTTCTTTCGCCTTTTTATTTTAAAGTAAACTTTCTTTTTATGTTTCAAATGACTTTTCTCCATCCTGTATGTGTCTGTATTTCCAAATTTGGAATTAATCTGACTACAATAAGTCATTTCTGGAGTTATCTTAAGGATTGCTAAACACTCACTAAAATGATAGTGATCAATACAAAAAAAGATAATGGTCATTAAAATTTATTAAGCACTTACTATACCACACACACTGTGATAGATAATTTATATTAATTATCATACCCTAATATCAATAGAAATAAAAGCATATCTCCAAGAAAACTTGGAAAGATGAGCATAAATGTTAGGGTTGGGATTTGCCCTCAGGTTTGTCTGGCTTCAAAACCTCTACTTTTCCTATACACCACACAATGTCTTTGGCTTCTTTATAGTTATGAGCCAACCACAGGAATTACTATAGCAGCAGAATATTTCCTGTTATCTGACATTATCTAGAGTACCATATGATTACGTTGGAAATCTGATTTGTTTTTGTGCAGAACATAATTTTTTTCTCATTTAAAGTAGCATATATTATTCTAGAACTCTTTAAATAAAGTTCCAGTTAGGAATCCTACTTGACATCATTTAGTAATTGCCAAACTATTACTGAAAATAGATGTCAATAGTCTGAATAAGTTGATGATTTATGGACCATATTTGCGTCCCTCATACTTTTACATTTCCCCTAACTCAACATAAAGTGTTAGTTTGAAAGTAAATTAGCTAACCTTAATATTCTCCCTCAATAGTTTTTAAGAAAAAGTTGTCCATAATGAGTGTCGTGTGAGATTTAAAATGAATTTATGTATTCCCCACATCTTTACATTACACAGCTGTCACTGGAAAACAGGTTTTCTTCACAGGTGTGTACTTTCCTTTTAGAATACAGAAACAATATAATCATTTATGCATTAAGTCATCATTTGGGTGATGCATTGCATAACAGATACAATTTGAGGGTTTCTGAAGAGAATAAGCTTCAATTTGGGGTAACATCTGGATCTTGTTATTTCAATAGCTTTCCTCAGTTGTAAAATGCTACCTAATATGTACCTTCTGTCATTCTAATTGGTTTAGTTGTTTATTGTAAGCTCCTGTCTTTGGAAACTCAGTTTTGAAACCGTGTGAGTATGAGAATTACTTAGAAACTAACAATTACACAATTTGGAAGTCTGAGAACAGATGGCTCCTTTGGGTAAAATCTCACCCTGGGAATGTGGTTTCTACATACTCTTTAACTCACTTAATCCCAAATGAACTATTTAATCTCATTCGCAATAATATTAATTGTATTTTTACTTCCAAACATTTATTTATTATTTTAAAAACTAAGGCAAAATATTGATATTATGTAACATTTATTTATTTAAATGTACAGGTCAGTAGTATGTAAATGCGTTCACATTGCCGCACAACCATCACCGTCATCCATCTTTAGTACTCTCTTCATCTTCTGAAATGAACTGGGGCCAGCACTGTGTGCAGTGGGTCAAGCTGTTGTTTGTCCCTCCAGCAACCCATATTGGAGGGCAGATTTGAGTCTTGGTTACTCCACTTCCAATCCGACTTCCTCCTAATGTGCCTGGGAAATAAGTGGTTGGGCCCCTGCCACCCATGTGAGAGACATGGATGGAGGTCCTGAGTCTTGGCTTTGACCTGGCCCAGCACTGGCTGCTGCAGCCATCTAGGGAGTAAACCAGTAGATGGAAGATCTCTCTTTATGTGTCTCTCTTTCCCTCTGTCACTCTGTGTTTTAAATAAATAAATAAATATTTGAAAAAAATAAGTATACCAATTTATGAATCTTGGATGTCTTTCTACTTATTGTTTTATTTACTTTCCGCAATATCGTTTAGCTTTTAGTGTTCAAGTCATTTATTTCTTTAAATTTATTCCTGATATTTATTTTAATAGTATTGTACAACTACAGCATAAATAAAACTGAAAAACTCTTAGAAACACAAACTACCATGACTGAATCATAAACAAATAGAAAATTTGAACAGATCTGTGAATAGGAAGGAGACTGCATCAGTAATTAAAATCCTCTACCAAAGAAAAACTCAGGAACATGTGGCTCCACTGGGGGATTCGACTAGAAATTAAAAAAAAAAAAAATAACACAAACTCTCAAACATTTCCAAAAAGATGGAAGTGGAAAGAATACTTCTGAATTCATTCTATGGGGTCAACATTACCTTGATACCAAAGGCAGACAAGGATGTTACAAGAAAATAATAGACCAATATTTAGCCAAAAATCCTCATGAAAATAATAAGAAGCAGAATTAAATATTATAAAGGGATTATGCACCATTGCAAATTTGGATTTATTCCTGGAATACAATATTAGTTCCTGCTAAAATATGTATCAGTGTAAACAACACATCAGTATACTTAGGAAAAAAATCAACTGGTCTTCCCAATCGTTACGGAAATAGAAATTTACAAAAATGATCAAAACACTGAACAAAACAGGAATAGAAGGAAACTGTCTCAATATAATAAAGGCCATGTATGAATGACTCAAGATTTTCTCCTAAGATTAGGAACAAGGCAGGATGATTTTCAGTCCATTTTGTGCTGTATGACAGAATATATGAGACTAGATCATGTATAAAGAACAGAAAATTATTTCCTCACAGTTCTGGAGGAACAGGGAAGCCCAAGATTAAAATGCCATCATTTAGTAAAGGCCTCACTGCCGCATCATCACATGGTACAAAGCATCACACAGCAGAAGGGCAAGGAGGAAGAAGAGCCACGGGGGTCAGAGTCATCCTTTTGTAAGGAGCCCACTCCCATACTGCACCCGGGCTCATACTAATGAGATTCAGGACAGTGGTACTCCCAGTGCCTAAACTCCTCCCATTACCACTCCATTGGAGGGAGGTTGGAATCATGATCAAGTTTCTAACAGATGAATTTTGGAGGGCACATTAAAACCATAGCAAACACCTTTGCCACTTCTATTCAGCACAGGGCTGGAATTCTTAGCCAGAGTAATTAAGTAAGAAAAATAAATAAAAGCTATTCAGATTGGAAGGAAAGAAGTAAAATTGTCTCTGTTCACAGAAGACGTGAACTTAAAGGTAAGAAATCAATATTTCTTTTCTTTTTTACAAAAAAGATTTACTTATTTATTTGGAAGAGTATATATAGAGAAAGAAAGGGAGAGACAGGGAGAAGGAGGGGGGAGAGAGAGAGAGAGAGAGATTTTTCCATCTGCTGATTCACTCCCTAAATGGCTGCTAAGACAGGAGCTGGGCTGGTCCAAAGCCAGCAGCTTCCTCTCGGTCTCCGTTGTGGGTTCAAGTGTACAAGGACTCAGACCATCTTCTGCTGCTTTCCCAGGAGCATTAGCAGGGAGCTGCATTGGAAGTGGAGCAGCCATGACTCGAATTGGTGCACCTATGAAATGCCATAGCCACAGCTGGTAGCTTTACCAGCTTCAGCACAATGCCAACCCCACTTTTAATATTTCACACACACACACATGTAAAATAATAATGCAAATTCTAAACAAATTCAACGAAGTCAGGAAACAACAGCAACACTCTCAAATAAGTTACATTTCTACGCACTAACAATTATCTGGAAAGGAAATTAAGGAAACAATATTTACAGGAATAAATCCAAATTTGCAATGGTGCATAATCCCTTTATAATATATAATTCTGCTTCTTATTATTTTCATGAGGATTTTTGGCTAAATATTGGTCTATTATTTTCTTGTAACATCCTTGTCTGCCTTTGGTATCAAGGTAATGTTGACCCCATAGAATGAATTCAGAAGTATTCTTTCCACTTCCATCTTTTTGGAAATGTTTGAGAGTTTGTGTTATTTTTTTTTTTAATTTCTAGTCGAATCCCCCAGTGGAGCCACATGTTCCTGAGTTTTTCTTTGGTAGAGGATTTTAATTACTGATGCAGTCTCCTTCCTATTCACAGATCCGTTCAAATTTTCTATTTGTTTATGATTCAGTCATGGTAGTTTGTGTTTCTAAGAATTTTTCAGTTTTATTTATGCTATAGTTGTATAAAGTTTTATAAATATAAACTGAACCTTTTTTCTCCAGAAAACTTATTACCCTATTTGAAATTATATTCCTACAATTTTTTTTTAAAAAGTTCTATTGATTTATTTGAAAGAGTTACAGAGAGGCAGAGGCAGAGAGAGAGAGAGAGGTCTTCCTTCTGCTGGTTCACTCCCCAGATGGCTGCACTGGCCGGAGCTGGGCTGATCCAAAGCCAGGATCCAGAGGCTTCTTCCAGGTCTCCCAAGTGATTGCAGGGGCCCAGGGATGTGAGCCATCTTCTGCTTTCCCAGGCCACAACAGAGAGCGAGATCAGAAGTGGAGCAACCAGGACTCGAACCAGAGCCCATATGGGATGCCAGTACTGCTGGTGGTAGCTTTACCATCTATGCCACAGTGCTGGCCCTGTATTCTTACAATTTTTATAATTTTCTTTTCATTACATACTAATGAAAAGGTCTTGGGTTTTAAGCAGCAGATTCCCATCTATAACTTCTTGATCTTTGCTCATGATTATTTCTGCCATTCTTTATATATACATATATATATGTGTGTGTGTGTGTATATATGTATATATACATATATATGTGTATATATACATGCAAATACTGATTTCTACTTCTGAGTTCTTCAGCTCCAATAATTTATAAAACCAGTTAATCACAGAACAAATTCAGTGCTTGTCTGAATAATTGCACAGCAGTTTCTTCTAAATCTAAATTTAAATCATAATACAAGTCTCCTGGACAATTAAGATTCATGTTTTTTTTTTCTAAGAAAAAGTCTTACCAAGGTTTGCAAGACTTTATAACTTTCCCCACATTTATATCAACTATTTGTATTTATGTATAGTCACTCTACATAGATGGCCACAAATAATCATGTCAGTACAACATGGGCTACAGTTATTTTTTAAAATATTCTTTCTCTTGTCTTGTGTTGTTTTATTCTTTTAATTGTTTTTATTTGCAAAAATAAACTTATCAGAATTTGTAAAAATAGAACAGCCCTGAAATTCAAATTACAGATGAATTTCTTCTTTACAGATAATGGTTCTATCTTGTTCATCTATCCTTTCTAGGTAAATTTCTCACAGGAAAACAGTGAAAAAGGTAGTGAACACTATACCTGACTTTGACACTGTGGTAGGCAGAGTGGCCTCCTGATGATGTACATGTTCCAGTCGCTGGCACCTGTAAATATTTTACATCATATGGCAATGAGCACTTTTGCAGATGTAATTAAGTTAGAGAGATTATCCTGCATTATCCAGCCTGGGTCCAATCTGATCACTTAAATCCTTGAAAGCAAGGAATGATTTCCACCTGGAGACTGAGATACAGCAGCAGAAGGCAGAGAGATTAAAAGCATAAGAAGGAGTGTGAGGCCTCTAGAAGCAACGTCTAGCCCTAATTAACAGACACAAAAAATGAGAATTTTGGGCATATAATCACCAAGGAACTGAATTTATCTAGCAACCTGAATTGATGTGAAAGTGTGTGGGGGGGTGAATTTTTGGTAGTGGTTAATTTCGCACTGTGGATCTTACCATCTCTTACTAGGTCCCTAAGTTCAAGTCCCAGCTCTTCTTCCAATCCTGCTAAAGCACACCCTGGGAAGCAGTAAGTATTGGCTCAGGTACTTGAGTCTATGCCGCCCATGGAGACCTGGATTGAGTTCCAGGCTCCTGCTTTCAGCCTGGTCCAGCCCCAGCTGTTAGAGGCATTTAGGGAAGGAAGCAGCTGGTGGAAGATTGATTTTCCTCTCCCTCCCTCTCCCCCTTCCCTCTCCATCTCCCACCTTCAGCAGGCATTGTGCTCCAGCATAAGCCCCTAGTTGGGACACCCATATCTCATGTGAGAGTGCCGGATCGATTCCCAATTACTTAGTTTCTGATCCAGCTTCCTGCTCATATACTTGAGGAGGCATCAGACAATGGCCCAGATACTTGGATTCTTACCACTCATGTGGGAGACTTGGATGGAGCTCCCGGCTCTTAACTTCTTTCTGGCTCAACTCCAACTGTTGTGAGCATCTGGAGTGTGAACCAATGAATGGACGATCTCTCTCACTCTCTCTACCTTTCAAATAAATAAATACATAAAAATTTTACAAAGATGCCTGTGTTCAATATAAGAAAAGAAGGAAAGAAAATGTATTTCCTCTCGATTCTCCAAGAGGAAACACAGCTCTACTGACATCTTGATTTCAGCCTCATGGGAACCAAAGCAAATGCCCCAGCTGATTTTTCCCAGCTAAAGAATCCATAAAAGAATACATTTGTGTTGTTTTAAACTGGTAAGCCTGCGTTAATTTGTTACAGAAGCAACAGAAAACTAAGGGGGACCTACATTTGTTGATTGACTTTGGAAAAGCAAATTAGTCTCTTTGGACATACTGTAATAAATAATTAATCAAATATTTACTGTGTGTTTTGTATGTGTTATTATTCACTCAAAGACATATTGAGCTAAATTATCCACAATTCATATTCCTATCTAGAGGAAGAAATACAAATGATGACAAAGATCTCTTTAGGTGCTAAAATTTTGTAAATGCATGTTAAACTTTTACCATATGACTGCCAATAACATTTTGGGAAAATTGAATGATAATGTTTAGTTTCTCCTTTAAAAGGGTTTGTTACCCATGATACTGAAACTTGAGTACTTTAAACATTGATGGTCATTCTGAACTTTCAATAGATTCCTATAAAAATGCCAGTACTTACATACTAATAGAATGATACAAAAAGGAAAATTGAAATGGATTACATAGGAAAATGACACAGAGAAATATACACTACAGGCCGGCGCCATGGCTCAATAGACAATCCTCCTCCTGCAGCGCCGGGACCCCGGGTTCTAGTCCCGGTTGGGGCGCCGGATTCTGTCCCGGTTGCTCTTCTTCCAGTCCAGCTCTCTGCTGCGGCCCAGGAAGGCAGTGGAGGATGGCCCAAGTCCTTGGGCCCTGCACCCGAATGGGAGACCAGGGGAAGCACCTGGCTCCTGGCTTCGGATCAGCGTGGTGCGCCGGCCACAGCACGCTGGTCACCGCGGCCATTGGAGGGTGAACCAACGGCAAAAGAAAGACCTTTCTCTCTGTCTCTCTCTCTCACTGTCCACTTTGCCTGTCAAAAAAAAAAAGAAAGAAAGAAATATACACTACAAATACAAAAGTGAAGGGATAGAATTTTATTAGAAAATTCAATGAATTTCTTATTTGTCTTAGAAATTACATATGGCATTTCAGAAAAAAATAAAATTTTATCCATATGTAAGACCAGTATTATGGCACAGCAGGTTAATCTGCTGCCTTCAATGGCATCTCATGTGTGTGCCAGTTTGAGACCCAACTGCCCCACTTCCAATCCAGCTTTCTGCTAACGCCCTGGGAAAAGCAGCAGAAGATGGCCCAAGTGCTTGGGTCCCTGCCACTCACATAGGAGACCTGGATGAAGCTCTTGGCTTCTGGCTTCTGCCTGGCCCAGCACTGCCCTTTTTGGCCATCTGGGAAGTGAATCAGTGGGTGAAAGATCTCTCTGTAACTCTGACTTTCAAAATAAAATAAATCATAAAAAATGTTTTGTTCATATGTGAGACTATTATCAGGTAAACAATTTAAAATCAGTAATATTTTATGTTGGTGAACATAGGTGTAGATGATATTTTAAAGTTAAAGAATGGCACAAATCTTAGAAAAAAAGCTTTTTTAAAAAGATTATTTATTTGAAAGTAAGAGTTATACAGAGAGAGAAGGAGAAGCAGAGAGAGAGGTCTTCCATCCACTGATTTACTCTCCAATTGGCCACAATGGCTGGAGCTGCGCCAATCTGAAGCCAGGAACCAGGAGTTTCTTCTGGGTCTCCCACATGG
Source organism: Sylvilagus floridanus (assembly GCA_949820135.1). Lineage (NCBI taxonomy): Eukaryota > Metazoa > Chordata > Mammalia > Lagomorpha > Leporidae > Sylvilagus > Sylvilagus floridanus. The sequence continues at coordinate 71,228,748 of OX463223.1, read as the reverse complement.
GTGCAGGGGCCCAAGGACTTGGGCCATCTTCTACTGCTTTCCTAGGCCATAGCAGAAAGCTGGATCAGAAATAGAGCAGCCAGGACTAGAACTGGCGCCCATATGGGATGCTGGCACTGCAGCTTTACCCTCTAAGCCACAACACCAGCCCTAGAAAAAAAATCTTTTACTATTTTGAATAATTTCTGAAAGTATTACATTCATAATAAACTTTTATTTTCATTTTACTGTCTTAAATTGTAAGAATATATTGAAGATTTCTTTAATTTTATAAGATTTAAAACTATATTAATGGGAGAGCTTCTAAGATGGCAAAGTAGGGAAGGATCTTACTGCTCTAGTCTAGAAGATAGTTTTTAAAAAGTGGCCGGTGCCGTGGCTCAACAGGCTAATCCTCCGCCTTGCGGCGCCGGCACACCGGGTTCTAGTCCCGGTTGCCCCTCTTCCAGGCAAGCCCTCTGCTGTGGCCCAGGAGTGCAGTGGAGGATGGCCCAGGTGCTTGGGCCCTGCACCCCATGGGAGACCAGGATAAGCACCTAGCACCTGGCTCCTGCCATCGGATGAGCGCGGTGCGCCGGCCGCAGCGCGCCATCCGCGGCAGCCATTGGAGGGTGAACCAATGGCAAAGGAAGACCTTTCTCTCTGTCTCTCTCTCTCACTGTCCACTCTGCCTGTCAAAAAAAAAAAAAAGTGTAGAGAGTGCAGTCTCAAGGGAGAATTAGGGAGAAAATGGCAGCGGAAACTCTACTGAAATTAGAGGGACAGAGTGGACCTACATGGAGGGTATGGACTCCCACAACTCAGGACCACAACAACCGAGAGCCTATGCACCAGCGTTGAAGAGTGAGGTGAGACCAGACTGCAGCAGCCCAAGCCACTGGCAAAAAAGCTGCAGGAAGAACCTAGAGGGAACCTGGCATGGAGCACCACTGGGGATCGTGTACCTGCCAAACTAGAGGAGAAATAAAAAGGAAGGACACATTTCTCTCTCCCCAATCATTTTATAACAGTGTCCTGTAACAAGCCAATAGAGCAGGCACCATTTTGGAGGTACATAACAGCTGTGCCAGATCGTGTCCGTGCCCCGCAACCAGCCAAGTAGAGACTCCTGACTCTGGTGGGGAGAACTAACAGGGGGCTGGGAGCTCATGACTGTAGGAGGCTTGTGTGCTGGGACTGTGAAAAAAAAAAAAAAACAACTGAGGCTGTGTGGGAGGACTCACAGTGTGGCCGGGACTTTGGGCAGTCATGGTGGGAGACTCCACATGCTCAAGGCTTCCTGGTTACCTGGTGAGGGACATTGCTGGGAAATCTGTGCTTACACTGAGAACTGCACAGATCCTTTGTGTGGTCCTCGGGGCAGAATGAACAAATATTATACTTACTGGGGCTAGTGCTCAGGCACTGGTCTCCTTTTAGGAGCTCAGCTGAGCAGAATAAACTCACTTCTGAAAAACAAAGAGATTTACTACGTCAAACCTGGGTGTATCACCTTAGACATGCTCCTCACCCTGAAGAACTGAACAGAGCTCCCTGGTAACACCCACCATATGCCTCTAGATATTCACTGAAAGCAGACACTCCACTCATCTACAGAGGAAGATAAAAGCCACCACACAGGGCTGGCACTGTGGTATAGTGGGTAAAGTTGCTGTCTGTGTTGCTGGCAACCCATATGGGCACCAGTTTAAGTCTTGGCTGCTCCACTTCTGATCCAGCTCTCTGCTGTGGCCTGGGAAAGCAGTAGAAGATGGCCCAAGTCCTTGGGCCCCTGCACCCTCATGGGAGACCCAGAAAAAGCTCTTGCTCTAGGCTTTGTATAGGTGCAGCTCCAGCCCTTGCAGCCAATTGAGGAGTGAACTAGCAGATGGAAGATCTCTCTCTTTCTTTCTGCCTCTCTTTCTTTCTTTGTGTAACTTTGCCTTTCAAATATTAAATAAATCTCTTTAAAAAAGGCTATATTACCAGAGATAGTATAAAATTAAAATCAATATGTGGCATTCACTTTAACTAACTGGATATTATACAGGTAACATTTTGTTAAAAGTTATGTAGTTACAACACAAAGTTGAAATACTAAGTTGCTCATGACAGATGGTCTAGAAACTGTGTTTTGTTTGATTGAAATGCATATCTACCAGCCTCTTCTGAAAAAATTTTTAGCGCTAATATATGAAATATGCCCTTTGTGCTTTTAAAATAGTTGGGAAATAATGTATTTGTGAGAGAGAGGAGTTTGAGCTGAGATTCTGCTGAATGACTCAAGCTTCATTTGCACTGCCATTAGCTAGCAATCACCCTTGGACTCCCTGTAGGCTTTCCCATCTCAAACATTCCAAGTGCCTAAAGTTACCCAAACTCCCATAGCAATTAGCAGAACAAAACAAGTGGATAAATCCTACAAGAAAAAGAAAGAAATAGAAGTGCAAAGATGATATATGCATTACACTTTCCTCTACCCACCCCCTTCCTAAAAGCACTATGGGTTCTTAATGTACCATTTTAGATGCTTAGTCTCTGCTCAGCTGCATTTGTAGATCTTATATAGTTACATGTGTTGTAAGACTAGTATTTTAGAGAAGGAAGATTAAAAGGCAAAAGACTGTTAATATTCAAAAAAGTTACATGTGAATTTAAATGAGAAAATAGCTGGCCTATCATCAGATTATTAGCAGCATAAGATCCGATAGTAAAGGAATTGATGATTCGTGTTTGTAATGGAATTGTTGAAAATAGATAATATGTCCTTTTAGAAGATAATAACATTGATCATTTTTGTTTTGTTCAGAGTTAGTAGAAGTTTCCTGGTTTTCATTTTTGTTTTGTTTTGTTTTGTTTTGTTTTGTTTTTGTTTTTGCCACTGGCTTTTCCTACTCTGTTGAATCATCGGAGACCCTAGGTAACCAAAGCACTGTTAGTTTAGATTATATGGGAAGTAACACAGTAATACATGATCATAGTCTTTCTTAATTCTCCTTCAAGAATGTTCATTCACAAGAGTGCTTGATTCAATTTCAGCTCCTCTGTTTTCTATCCAGCTTCTTGCTAACGCACATTCTGGGAGGCAGCATATAATAAATTAAGCGCTTATGTCCCTAACACTAACGTGGGAGGCCCAGATTGAGTTTCAGGTCCTGGCTTCAACCTGGCTCACCCCTGGCTATTGTGGACATTTGGGAAGGGAACCAGTGGATGGAAGGTCAATCTCTCACTCTGTCTGTATTTCAGATAAATAAATACATACATTTTACAAAGAAATGCATTCATCTATGAGTTATACTATGGGGAAACAGTATTATTACAAATGTTCAGAGGATATTGTCCTTAAAGCCAACAATACTTCATCCTTAAAATTACGAAGTCATATACCTCAGTGATAGTATGTAAATTGACTTGTATTTGCAATGTTGCTCAAAATATTGGATAAAATGACAAAAAGTGTTTACAAATGTGTAGGATTCTTTACAATGGAATCATTCCATTCACTTCATTTGATGGACTGCATTGTATTTTCCAGAAGACAGCATGATTTTCCATGATATTATTGATGGAACATGGACTAAGAAATAATAAATGGCCGCTGCAAAAGTACGTGACCAAGACAAATGACTTGAAATCTATATAAATTGGTTTCCTGATCTATAAACTGGCAATGTTAGACAATTACTGCTTAACATATGTTAAACATGTAGAGAATATGAAGTACTTCAACAAAGATGAATCTGCTTTGTCAACTGTAATTCTTCCTTATAATGAGATTATTATTCAATGATATTTTGAGCTTGTACAGAACATAAACATTTCCAAGGTCATTAGTATCTGCTACTATGGTTATTCCTCTCAAACTAATGTGGAGTTGGTACAACTGTAATTACTCTTGGTTTCTTTATCAACCAAAGTCACAGAAAAAAAAAAAAAAACAGGAAAAGCATACGGAAAATGTAAGTGACTTCTCACGGTCATGTGGTGATAGATATGTGATTGAAGCCTACTCAGTTTTCTATTTCAAAGGCTGTTTCTTCAGTTATTATGTGACACTAACTTTCTAGAACATATGAGCGTGATTAGGAAAGCAGATAATGTATTTCAGCAGTCGTGAAGCCAAGGGCTATACAATGCCTTGAATGCCAATGCTAAATACCACTAGATCCCATTGTCACAGACTTTGTCCTGTAGCTTGAAATTCCTCACCCTGCTTTTTTGATTGCAAATCAACCTCTTACCAAACCAACTCACTGAATTGAGGGAGTGGTACAACCTGCCCTACAGAGTCCCTGATCATCGGACTCGGACTCAGGAGATCATTTACTTCTTCTATAGATAATATCTTTAAAAGAATTTATTTCATGTTATTTATTTGAAAGGTGAGATGACAGTGTGAGAGGGAGTGGTAGAGAGAGAAAGAGATCTTCCATACAGTGGTTCACTCCCCAAATGGCTGCAAAATGTCCGGGCTGGGATATTGGGTTTTGTCTTGAGGGATTTCCCTTCTAGGCACCCTAGGCCCTGAGCAAATAGGAACTAGCACCTGCCAGTAGCCCTCGGACTGATTGGAGCCTACTTTGCCATCATCAAAATTCCCTAAAGGGCATGTTATGGCTGACCAACTAAAGGAAAGTCGTGAGCACTGGAGACCAACCAGGAGCCTGGACATGAGCTGAATATGTGCCTTCCAGCCCCAGTGTCTGTCTCCAAGAAACTTTCACTCTTAATCCCTATGGGAATCTAGGAAAATGAGTGATAACTGCCTGGCTCCTTGCAATAAATAATCTGTTTTTTTCCTACCACTTTGATGTCAGTGATTGCTTTCTATGGGCAAGCAGTCTCATTTTGGGGGTTCAATAGCAACTCCTCCAACAAGTTTAGGGGATTATTTTATATCAGTGACGTGTCTGAGCCCTTGTTTTCCAGAGTCTATGTCTGTACTTTTCAGGAAATGGATGAAAACTGTTATCTGTTAGTCAGCATGCTAAATGAATGATAATTGTTTTCTACTGGTTCCAAATGGGATGAAAATCTTATACTTCTTTTCCTTTTTTTCTTAAAATATTACATATCAGCGACCTACTCATTTCAGATAATTTAGGTATAAACAGGTTGCATGTGGACTGGGTGACACATTAAGAGTTAGCTTGTTATTTTTTTGTTTAGCTTCCTAAATTTAATGTTTATACAGCTTATGAGCTGATTTTCCTCATTATATCCATTTTTACTTTGTTGAAAAGTAAGAACAAGCTAGAAATAATTAATGTGGTTTTTATTGAATCACTTTATATGTGTCTGTTCTTTGATTTATTTATTCCTTCAGTAAATCTGAGGCTTCACGGCATACTGTGCTCTACCATATGCTGAACATCAGGTTTCTTCAGTGGGAACAAGAGGCCCAATCGTTGTTCATGTGGGGCTTCGGATGAAGAATGAAGATGATGTGAAACCAGGGTAGAATAGTTCATAAGGATGGATCACATAGGGATTTCAATGCCAACTGACATATAGTCATCTTCATTTTAACAGCAACAGGAAGCTCATAAGGGATTTTATTTAGATAAGTCTTGAAGGTGACTAAGAGAACTTGAAAATCACATCAGTGTTTTAAAAATAGTCTTGGGAGAGGGAAATATGGTATGCATGTCAAATATTTCCTCACAGTAAATAAATAGTACTGGAAATATAACTAGCATTATCAACTTTTTATTAGCAATTTGTTAAAATATAGCAAACATATAGAAAAGTACTAAAAACAGCACATCAACAAATTATTAAAAGAGAACACATCATAGAACTACCACACAGATAAAAAAAAAAAAAAGGATGTGATTAGCATACAAAACACTCCTTCAGGTTCCTTCTCAACCAAAATGTTTTCCCTCTTCTAAAAGGCACCCAGTAGTCTGACGTCTAAACTCAATAGTGTAGCTTTAACCTTATTTTGGTGAGTTTTGTATCAATGGAAACATAAATATGTACTATTTTTATCTGTGTCTTTTTTTCTATATTGTAAAATTCATTTATGTTCTTGCACATAACTGCATTTTGTTCATTTTTTTTTGCTGTATAATATTCCATGAAATGTGTTACAGTTTACGTACACATTCTTTTAAAATATTTATTTGATGGGCTGGTGCTGTGGCATGGTGGGCTAAACTTCTGCTTGTGGCTCTGGAATCCCATATGGGCACCTGTTTGTGTCCCAACTGCTCCACTTCCCATCCAGCTCTCTGCTATAGCCTGGGAAAGCAGTAGAAGATGGACCAAGCGCTTGAGCCCCTGCATCCACGTGGGAAACCTGGAAGAAGCTCCTGGTTACTGGCTTTGGATCGGCTCAGCTCTGACTGTTGCAGTAACCTAAGGAGTGAACCAGTGGATGGAAAACCTTTTTCCCTGTCTCTCCCTCCCTCTGTCTGTAACTCTACCTCTCAAATAAATAAGTAAAATAGTTTTAAAAATATTTATTTGAGAGACAAAAATACAAAGAGAGCTTCCATCTGCTGTTTCACACCCCATGTGCCTGCAATGGCATAAGCTGGGTTGGAGCAGGAGCCAGAAGCCAGAAGCCAGAAACACAATTCAGGTTCCCACCTGGATGATAGGAACTCAATTAACTGATCTGTTATCTGTTGCCTCCCAGGTCTGCATTAGCAGAAACCTGGAGTAAGGAGCCAGAGCCAGGAACTGAACCTAAATACTCTGATGTGGGACATGTACATCTTTAACTCTAGACTACATGCACACTTGTATGTGTATGTTCTATTGTTGGACATCTGGAATGCTGTAGTTTGGGCTACCTGAATACTGGTGTGCTGAATATCCTTTTATATATATTTGGATTTACGTAATCACAAATTTCTGTTGGATATACACATAGGAATTAGAATAATCATTAATTATGTTAATATTTAAATTTTGTAGATAATGCTAAACATTTTCCAAAGTAATTACACAAATTTTCATCTCCACATATGTTAGACTTCTAACAGCTCCATATTCTTACCTAAATTACTGTGATTTTCAAATTTGCTATTCAACCAAGATAGTTCGCCAGGAAGATGTAACAATACGTATGCACCAAATAGCAGAGTTTCAAAACATAAAACTAATATTTGATAGAATTAAAGTGAATAAGTACATCATCATACTGGAGGAATTTAACACAGTCTGCTCAGTAGCTGTTGAAACAGAAAGAAAATGAAGCATTAAGTCTCTAGAATATTTGATGAACAAAATTTACAAAACTAACTCTATTTACATATTTAGAATATGGGCAAACAACCACTGAATGAACATTCTTTTAAAATCCACATGAATCGCCTGCACCACGGCTCGCTAGGCTAATCCTCTACCTGTGGTGTTGGCATTCCGTGTTCTAGTCCCGGTGAGGCGTCGGATTCTGTCCCGGTTGCTCCTCTTCCAGGCCAGCTCTTTGCTGTGGCCCAGTAGTGCAGTGGAGGATGGCCCAAGTGCTTGGGCCCTGCACCCACATGGGAGACCAGGAGGAAGCACCTGGCTCCTGGCTTCAGATCAGCACAGTGCGGTGGCTGCAGCGCACCGGCCGTGGCGGACATTTGGGGGATGAACCAACGGAAGGAAGACCTTTCTCTCTGTCTCTCTCTCTGTCTAACTCTGCCTGTTAAAAAAAAAAATCCACATGAATCTTTACCAAAATTGTGCTAGGCCATAAAACAATTTTGAAGTTATTTGAAGTACATTCTCTGGCCACAGTGGAATTAAGCCTGAAATCAATAATACAATGAAAAATATCCAAATATTTAGAAATTATTCAATATACTTTGAATCAATTAATCAAAGAAGAAATGATAATGAAAATTAAAAAATATTTTACTCATAAGGATAATGAGCATACAGGATATCAAAACTTGTGGAATGCTGGGAACCTATGCAGAGAAGCAAGTTTATACCCCATACATTTAAATATCAGCGAAGAAGGCAGATCACACATTGACAACCAAATATTCACCTCAGACATTAACAAAAGAACATCATATCACATACCGAGAAAAGAACAACAAAAACCACAAAGATAATGAGATACAAAGCAAAACAAACAAATAAAAACCTACAACAGAGATACTTAACAAAATCAAATGTGATTTATTTGAAGGACTCATATTGGGTCTCAGAAAATGACACTCCAAAGTGACAGCCTCGGAAGAATTCAGACACAAACTTTCTCTCTAACCTCTCCTGCTCTCCTATCTCTTACCTTTCATTCTCCTCTGAGGCAAGCCACTTGAAGTAGAAATCCTCTTTCCTGAGACAGGCCACAGAACCGAGTCCCTTTCCTCTAACCCCAATATTAACTGTTGCTTCTCTCTACAACTTCGTTGATGACCTACCTCTCAAAATACTCCAATACCAATTTTACTGTACGCATCCTTCAATGATTAGTCAGTTTGTCAATGACTACCAGATATTAATCTCCAGATATTATTCCTGATATCTAACTTCAAATATGCAACTTCTATACGGCATCTCCATTTGACTGTCACTCTGGAATATCAAGTTCAGAAGGCCCATCAACAGAAGACTGGATAAAGAAATTACGTGATATGTATTCTATAGAATACTATACAGCAGTAAAAAAAAAAAAAATGAAATCCGGTCATTTGCAACAAAATGGAGGAATCTGGCAAACATCATGCTGAGTGAAATGAGCCAGTCCCAAAGGGACAAATATCATATGTTCTCCCTGATTGGTGACAACTAACTGAGCACCAAAAAGGAAACCTGTTGAAGTGAAATGGAAACTTGAGAAACAATGACTTAATCAGCCCTTGTCCTGACTGTCAAGGAACAACTTACTATTTTATTCCTTTTAGTATTTTTTTTTGTTCTACTTAATACCATTGGTTGAACTTTTAATTAACACGCAATTATTCTTAGGTGTTTAAATTTAACTGAAAAGTGATCCCTGTTAAATATAAGAGTGGGGATAAGAGAGGGAGGAGATGTACAGTTCATCACATGCTCACTCAGACTTACCCCTAATAGTAGAGCTAGAAATGTGCCAGGGTATTCCAAATCAATCCCATCAAAGTGGCATGTACCAATGCCATCTTACTTGTTAAAGTGATCAGTTTAAGTTCATAATTGATCAAAAAGATAGGATTAAGTGCCATAGGGATTACATAAATAAGACCAGTGTCTGCAAATAATAATTGATAGAATTAAGAAGGAAAAAATGATCCTACATGGGAAATGGGATACACAGCAGACTCATAGAATGGCAAATGCCCTAAACAACACTCTGGCCTCAGAATCAGCCCTTAAAGCATTCAGATCTGGCTAAAAAGATCCTGGCTCCTGGCTGTCTTCAGCTGCTTTACCAGGCCATTAGCAGGGAGCTGGATCAGATGTGGAGCAGCTGGGACTGAATCAGCGCCAGAGCTGTGCCCATCTGAAGCCAGGAGCCAGGAGCTTCTTCCCAGTCTCCCACACGGGTTCAGGGACCCAAGAACTTGGGCCATCTGTACTGCTTTCCCAGGCCATAGCAGAGGGCTGATTCATAAGTGGAGCAGCTGGGACTCAAACCAGTGTCCATATGGGATGGGATGCAGGCACTGCAGGCAGCAGCTTTACCTGCTATGCCACAGCGCTAGCCCTGAGAATTATTTTTAATAGATGTAAATGCCTTTATTTCTTTCATTACTGCTTTAACAACAACATGGGAATAGTTTTTTTAATTATTTATATTTTTGAACGGTAGACTTACAGCAAAAGGGGAAGAAATAGAGATCCTCCACCCTCTGGTTCACTCCCCAAATGGCCACAATCGTCAGGCTTGGGCCAGGCCAAATCCAAGAGATAGGAGCTTCCTCCAGACCTCTCCTGTTGGCTTCAGGGTCCCAAGCATATGAGTTATCCTCTGGTACTTTTTCAGGTGCACCAGCAGGGAGCTGGATCGGAAGTGGAGCAACAAGGACGGAACTGGTGCCCATATGGGATGGCCATATCACAGGCGGCAGCTGCACCTGCCACACCACAGTGCTGGCCTCCAACATGGGAATATTTTAACCTGGCAATAATTCATGCTCAAAATAATGACTCATAGTCACCAGAAAAATGATGTTATGTACCCCAATTCTTCCTTATCAAAAACTGTGGAAAAGTTTGAAAATGTTTGCAGACATTTTCACTGAAAACTTTAATATTAAAAATTAGCATGTGCACAATCATATACAACACATAGATGCCGAATGTGATTGCATTAGATTAGATTAGAGAATGCAACAATATGGAAGCCCAATTTTTGTATACTGCCAGTAACAGGATATGGTTGTGCTTTGATCTTTCATAAACTATAAATGTGTTAGTAGTGGTTTTGCCAAATTAATTGCCAGTGAGAAAGAGATAAAATGCCATTCTGTTGAGAGAAAGGTGTAAATAAATGAGGTAGAATTACATGTGAGGCCCAGTCCAGAAATCTGACTTCCAGAACTGTGAAATCATCCATTTTGTTGTTATGAGTCAATAAGCAGCTGATAACTTGGTAAGGTATCAACCAGAAACTAACACAGTTCATATTTTGGTATTCAAATGAGAAACCTTAAACGTAGCCTCAAAAGTTAGGCAACCAGCCGGCTCTCTGCCATTTGCAGTATAGGAAGGACATTCCATGAGCAATTGCTCATAACAACACAAATGGACGATTTCGCAGTTCTGGAAGTCAGATTTCTTGATGGGCCGCACAGGGCTAAAGCATCCGTTTTCTTGCCTTTTCTACCTCTGAAGGCCACCACGTTCCCTGACTCAGCATGCACTTCCACCATCTTCAGAGGCAGAAATAACAGGTCAACCTTTTCACATTGCCTCACGCTGATCTTTTTTTTTTTTTTTAGATTTATTTATTAGTTTAAAAGGCAGAGAAACAGAGAGAGAGAGAGAGAGAGAGAGAGATACACAAGGAGGGAGAAATCTTCCATCCTCTGGTTTACCTCCCCAAAATGCCAACCAGACAAGGCTAAGCTGATTCCAGGAGCCAGCAACTGAATGCACCTCTCCCACATGGGTGGCGGCATGCAAGCACTTCGGTCATTCTCTGCAGCCTCCAAGGCACGTTAGCAGACAGTTGGCCCAGAAGCAGAGTAGCCAGGACTTACACCAGGCTCTCTGATACAGATACAGGCAGTCCCAAGCTGAGGTTTAACCCACTGTGCCACAGCACCCACTCCATAATCTCTGTGTGCTTCCTTCTTCCGCTTTTAAGCACTGTTAAGATTATCTTGTGTCCCTCAAGTAATTTCTGATAACGTCTTTATTTTAAGGCTAACAGCAGGCTTAACTCCATCAATGATCTCAATTTATTTTTGCCATGTAACATAACATTTAAAAGTTCTGGGATTTGGATTTAGACATCTTGCAGGAGGTGGGGCATTATTCTTCTTACCACAAGGATATCTTTGAATTTGATTATAAATGTAACATACTATGTTAATTTTTTAAAAATCTCAAAGTTTCTCTCCCTCTCTCTCTCTCTCTCCCCCTCTCTCTCTCTCCCCTCATTTCTCTCTGTCATCACCCTAGTTCCTCCCTTTTAACCTATAAAATTGCTAGCATCCTCTGGTCACAGCAATCTAACTGTGGATTTTGTTTTTGTTTTTGTTTTTGACAGGCAGAGTTAGACAGTGAGAGAGAGAGAGACAGAGAGATAGGTCTTCCTTCCATTGCTTCATCCCCCAAATGGCTGCTAAGGCCAGCACTGTGCCGATCCGAAGCCAGGAGCCAGGTCTCCCATGCGGGTGCAGGGCCCAAGGACTTGGGCCATCCTCCCCTGTCGTCCCGGGCCACAGCAGAGAGCTGGACTGGAAGAGGAGCAACAGGAACAGAATCCTGCGCCCTGACCAGGACTAGAACCCGGGGTGCCGGCGCCACAGGCGGAGGATTAGCCTGTTGAGCCACGGCGCCGGCCTGTGGCCTTTTCAAAGCTCTCACGTATTGCTTTGCATTTGAGTGATTGATGCATCCGTCTTTCTCCCTCACCAGATTGTGAGCATTTTGAGGGCAGAGACCTCAGACTTCCGTTAGTCTCCTACTCCTAGATTTAACATGCTGTCAATAGGCAGAGCACATCATAAATATGGTTCAAATGGTGTAAAGACTTTTCAGATGAATAGAGGCCTTGACGAGCTAAGTAACTTGCTTAAAGTCACCGAGCACATTCTCTCTCTTCTGTCATATTATTGTGCCCTCAGTATCAAGGGAAAAAGTGACAAACATTTCGCCACTTATTCATGAAGAAAAAATAGTTTAGCATCTCCTATATACTAGGGAGGATTGATTGATTGATTGATTGATTTTGGTAGGCACTGGGACTACATCAATAATTGAAATGGATTGCTGTCATGGAAATCACATCCTGTTGTCTAGAGATTTCAATTAATAAAATACTTGGTATTGTGGGAAAATTTGAGCAGAATAGGAGGGATGGAGGGACTGTGGGGACGGTATTAGCTGGGTAGGGTTTACAGTGTTATATAGTGTACACAGGGTACACCTGCCTAAGTAGGTGAGTTCCCTGTGCTCCTCCTAGCATTAACGAGTGGGTAGAAGTGTAGGGCAACCAAAACATGGTCAAGTTAAAACAGAATATATTTTTTTCTTTTTGAGCTGCCACACCTTTTGAAAATTTCAGTTAGTTGCTGTAGCTTAAAAACCATAACATTTCACTGAATAATCCAGCATTCTAGCCCCTTTTGGAAAATCAGCTGATTGGTGGTGCCAGGCTTACAGTCAGGCATGGTGACTACCAGCCAGAGCTGGAATAGGTCGTTACCTTCTGTGGTTCTTGTGCTGTGGCTCAGCAGTTCTAAGCTCCCCAGTTATGATTTCCTTTTTTTAAAAAAGATTTTATTTCTAATGTCAGAGAGAGAAAGAGAGAGAGAGAGAGAGAAGGAGAGACAGAGATAGAGATCTTTCATTTGCTGTTCACTCCCTAGATGGCCAGAATGGTCAGTGCTGGGCCAGGCAGAAGCCAGGAGCTGTATCTGGGTCTCCCATGTGGGTGTAGAGGCCCAAGGACCTGGGCCATCCTCTGTTGCCTTCCCAGGCCATTAGCTGGGAGCTGGATCTGAAACAGAACAGCAGAGACATGAACCAGTACCCATATGAGATGTAGCGTGCAGACGATGGCTTTAACCACGAAGCCACAAAGGCACCTCCGCCATATGACCTTTTGAATAGGAAAGAATGAAGTGAAGTTGATCAGCTGTTCTCCTCCTGAACCCCGTCCACTGCCCACAGGTCTGAGCATGAAGAGTGCAGAGCAGGACAAGCAGGAGGGCAGAGAGGAGAGCCACAGTGAGGAGCCACTTCCCAGCCCCTCTGCATTCTATCAGCGTTTACTGCTAGCTGTGTCCAAGGCATCCCATGTGTCCTTCCCTGGCTCAAGCTGTTCAGGTGCATCAAGCCACCCTGTCTCCTCCAAGAGCTGGGTTTAGGACCCGAGGCTTTGTCCTGAGCCTATGTGTCAGCATAGCCTTCCTTCCTGTCAACTGCCTCAGCCAAACGTGCACCAGGAGGTGGCAGTCTTGTCCCGGTCCAACAGAATGTAGAGAGCCATGCAGGGGGCCCCGCCTACGGACAGGGCTTTGCAGGAGTCCACGTGGCAGCTCAGCAATCTCAGGCCTCCCTCCCGGTCCACCTTGAATTACTTCTGTTTTTGAGCTGCCATATGTTTCTGGTCCCTCTTCCACTAGGTGGGAGTCATGCAAGTGGCACAATGTCTTGTACAGTTGTGACTCTGAGGGATAGAAAAGCTGGAGCTCAGCTGTCATCCTTGCAGTCCAGCCCCAGAAGCAGCGGGACACCCCTTATGCTGCCCACATAGGTCTTGTAGTGGTAGTAAGAGTGGAGCTTCAAGGAAGCCTTAGGGAACCCATAGGCCAGCTCCCCATTGAGAGGGAGCAGGTGCACATGGTGCACAGCAACTTAATTGGGTGCTATTGCTGCTCCCCCAGAAGTCCAGGTTGTGTGTTGAGTGCTGCGGTTGAACATGAAGTGACCCACCTGGCTGAGCCCATAGATGTGGTGCCAAATCTTCCAGATCCGGAAGTGGTGCATGTGGGGTACAAAGGCCAGGAGCTCCTTGAATTGTGCTCAGAAGGGCACCAGTACTGCTGGGCTGTGGGGACACCAAGTTGCATCTTCTTCTCAGTGCTCAGGGGTTGGCTCTGGGGTGCACACTTGGGACAGGTCTGGGGTCTCCTGCCCTAGTCTCCCAGATGCCTGGGATAACTTACCAGAGCAGCCGAACTGCAGCCAGAATAGGGGGAAGAAACCCAATAAGAGGCAACAAAGAAGTGGAAGATGAAGAGGCCAATGGGGAACAACCCAGATCTGCAGTCCTCCCAGGGCAGCTGCTCCACTTTCCTCCAGGAAGGGAGCATCAAGGGCTCTACCTCCCAGCCAGGTCTGCCAGGCCTCTAGGGCCCACACAGCCCCAGAACATTGATTAATCTTACTTACTGGTCATGGCAGTGATAAGCAGGATGAGATGTGACAGGGACCCTTTACGGGAGGGATGAGGAGCTTGGAAGGGTACAGAGAAGTTGTGGTGCATTTGTAAATTTAATTTATACCTTGTGAATGAATGAAGTACTTCATTCTTCCATCATCCCAGAATTGAGTGACATTCAGAAACCTGGAATTCTCTCATAGTAGGACAGCATCTGTTGAAAATCAATCATTTTGGGGGTAGTGAGTCTAAGATCTCTTTCAATATTACTGATAGTATTTCAGAAGAAGGAAATAGGTTTCTTCCTTATGCACAAAGATATGGTTATTTTTACAGCACGTGGTTCCATAAAATGTGATTCACTATAAATGAGATGAGCCTTATCTCCCATGTATTTTTAACTTTCATTCAGCTAGTTTTCTAATTCACTTGTTTATTAATACTATTCAAAAGTATATGTGGATTAAAATATCAACCACTAGAAAAGGCTAATACCTAAAAGCACTACAATGACAATGTCAATATGCAAAATCACCTATACTCATTGTTTGTTCCCTTCTCCCAGAATCAACTCCTTTAATTGAACTTAGCTATTTTAAGTGCCAGTGCTGTGGCATAGCAGGTTAAGCCACCACCTGTAATGTCACATCAATATGGGCACTAATTTGAGACCTGGCTGCTCCACTTTCAATCCAGCTCCCTGCTAATGTACTTGGGGAAGCAGTGGAGGATGGCCCAAGTCCTTGGGCCCCTGCACCCACATGGGAGACCCAGAAGAAGCACCTGGCTCCTGGCTTCCATCTGGCCCAGCCATTGCAGCCATTTGGGGAGTGAACCAGCAGATAGACCTCTCTCTCTGCCTCGGCCTCTCCCTCTCTATAACTCTGTCTATAAAATAAATAAATAAGATTTTCAAAAAAAATTTAGCTGTTTTCCTTGGTGATTGCTTCTATTTATCTAAATGTCTTTACACTGCTATTTCTTGAGATATCAAATTTCAGTATTATCTACTAACTTTTCATTTTGTTAAGCAATATATAATTCTCAAATATCGCCTCCTATATACTTCTGTCTTCCCAATATAGTGATACTACCATTTTTTAAAATCAATATTCAATGTTTAGCTAATGAGCCAAGTAGGAACTTTTTTTTTTTTTTAGTTTGTAAGCACAATTTTGATTGACATTCAGTTACAAGGCAGGGACAAAACCCATCAAAAGATCTGATTTACAATCCTTTATCCTATCCTATCAAGACAAAACAATAAAACCATACAGAAGGGTAGGATAGATAACTTGTTTTTACAATAAACTGTGAACTCAGAAGGATACAATCACAACTTCCTTGCTATTCTCATGGTAAATTTGGAGATTACTAAAGAAGGAGAAAGGATACTTTGTTCTTGCTAAAGATAACCTTTTAGGGGGAAGCAAGTATTCTACACCCCAAATTCCACTAGGACCACCCTGACTGCCTATTAACCCATTTGACTCCTCACATTCTTCTCTCAAGAAGAATGGACCCCAACATATGTTAGGGGGACTGGGCGATGATCGCTCTGGCTGCTGCATGTTGAAAAGCAACATCCTTGAGAAGAGCAGTCAAGACAGAGTTCCGCAGGAGGTGGCTTTTCAGTAGGAGGTAGCTTCTCTAGGGAGATTCTGAGCCAGCTTGCAGAAACTGCTTCCATCTGAGGTTTCATGTGTGTGGCTACCTAGAATTTTACTTTTTCAAGTCTGGAGAAGTGGATCTAACAAGCAGTTTAAACTCATAGGATCTAAAATTGAGGACAGAATCCTTATTAGAGGCCCTAAGTAAGGTGCTGTCTAAACCACAAGCAAGTTTTCTCATTGAGAGGCAAATAGAAACTGACATAAGGGACATGGTAATAATCAGGTGGGCTTTAAGGCCTTGTCGGTTATGAGGCCCAGACCTATCTATCTCTTCACATTGGGTATAATATAAGGGAGGTGTGAACCTCACCAGGGAAGGTACCCTGTTGACTTCCATTATCTAGCTGGCCTTGGAGGAGAGCTGGCTTGAAGAGAAGGTAGGTGGCATCTCAAAAAGGAGTTAATATATAGTTCTGCCTTCAATGTTACTGACCCTACTTGGTCATCCCCTCGATAGCAGGGGTTATTGTGGAAGTTGGGCCTAGTGAAGGGCTTTTCAGCTTATAGTCAAGAATACCTACGACTCTGACCTGGAAATCCTTCAACTCCAGGGCAGTTCTATTTCCAGTGACCCAACTCTTGGCTGGCAGAGCTGCCAAGGCTCTTCATAAGCTGACTTCTGCTGAAGCCCAGGCTTTCCACATCAAAAACCAATGCAGTAGACTGGCTTGTTGGGTCTCCTTGATGGCAGATCACTGTGTAAACCATCCATTAAAATAGGTCTGTCACCTATCTTTACACTGCTTTTTCAGCCTAGCTTCTTTTTCCCCCTGGTTTTTGTTAAAACAAATCAGAAGAAAATTTTAAGAGGATGTAAATCAAGGTGGTGAGTATTTGTTAATGCTTACGTCCTTTTTCTTGAACAAAATTTTGTGTTCTCTTTGGTTAACATTGCCCCATTTTCATACATTTCACTTTGTCATTATTATATACCAAATGCCAAGCTTATTATA
Source organism: Sylvilagus floridanus (assembly GCA_949820135.1). NCBI lineage: Eukaryota > Metazoa > Chordata > Mammalia > Lagomorpha > Leporidae > Sylvilagus > Sylvilagus floridanus. The sequence continues at coordinate 71,211,652 of OX463223.1, read as the reverse complement.
TAGTATATTGATAGAATTTTTAATCCCCTGAGACATCATTCATTCTGTTCTACTTTCCAAACAAATTTGGACACTTGTTCGTGGATCTATTGCATGGCTGCCATTATGGGATTTCAATTATACATCTCTGTAGTATTCCTTAGGAGATACATTTCATCTCTGAAAACATATTTATCCTTTTCATGAATTCGTTTTTTATTTTTTAAAGTTTTAAAAAGATTTATTTATTTATTGGAAAGTCAGACTTATATAAATCATCCACTTATATAAATCATACACTGATTTATTCCCCCAGATGACCACAATGGCAAGAGCTCAGCTGATCTGAAGCCAGGAGCCAGGAGCTTCTACTGGATCTCCCATAGTGATTCAGGGGCCCAAGGACTTGGACCATCTTCTACTGCTTTCCCAAGCCATAGCAGAGAGCTGGATCAGATGTGAGCCTCCTTTTTCATGAATTTAATTAGTGATTTGCTTTAAGTATATAATTCTGCACTGAAAACTTTTCTCTCAGGATTTTCTAGGTTTGACTCTCTGTCATTTACCTCTAATGGTTTGATACTGAGCAATTTGCCTAAGATTCATAATATTTTTCTGTGGACTTTTAAAATTCTGTTCAAATAATGGAGTCTCATTCCAGAGTGAAGATGTGAATAATGTACCATTTCATTAACAAACTCCAGAACTAAGCTCTGGAGCTCCTTTCTCTGAGGCTATTTGATTTTTCAGGAAAGTAATTCTACAAATCCTTGCCTGAAATGTATCTGTGCGTCTTCCCTAGTCCTGGAGGCAAAGTGAGGTACCAGGATAAATGTCTCACTAGATAGGCAAACGTTAACTAATCCTTTCTATTTTCAGTACTCTATCTCAGCCAATGTAATACTTTCTAGTAGTTTTAACGCCAAAGCTTTCATGTGATTCATTACATTTTTCTCTATAGTTGAGAAATATTTTTCACAATTATCTTCAGCTGAGAAACATAATGAAAAAGAAATTTATTGAGAATTTCTTGCCATTAAAATGTAGGCATGAAAGGAAGTTTTCCCTCTGCCCTGGGTTTCATATTCAGTGAAATAAACTGACACTGATAGATTAATTGGAGAAGGAATATGCAAGTTTATCACCTATGAGGAAGTCATCACATAGTGTTAACTACCCAGTAGCCTAACAATATTGAGAAATTTATATAGCCTCTTTTCTACAGTGAAGAGGGAGACCAGGGAATTTTTAGTGGAATAGTAAGTGATTTTTAGGAGAACTCAGCAGGCTTGAGGAACACATACTAGCTTGGGACAAAGTTCACTAGGCCTACAGATTAAACAATGTGTTACAAATGATGCTCTACGGATCAAAACAGAGAACAATGGTGTGTGACCAAAGATCTGTCCAGGTTGGATAACAGGCTTGAGTATTCCTTGAAGCTATAGTTTAGTTCCTGAAAGCTCAGGAAAAGGGCTAGGGTTAAGTGTTTCTTCTTGGATAAGTCCGGACTTTAGAGATAAAAGAATTTTGCAGGAAGCCTCTCCCTGCACTTGGGGTAAGAGAGAAGAACAAAAGGTTAGAAAGACCTTAATCTGAGCCTGCATTTAAAACTTTTTGATTTCCTTTATATTAAATTGATCAGTGTATCTCAAAAATGACATATGGGGTGGAGTATCAGTCTCTGAGCCCCAACAAAGCACTAGTAAACAAATTACATCTAATAGTCAATACAAAACTCACTTTTCAACGGAGAAATTAAAGGATCTTGGTTTGAAGCTTAGAAGCCTCAGTAATATTCTTAAATTTGCACTTCTCTTTGGGCTGTCAAAGCTTAATTCAACTTGCAAAAATAATGGAAATTTTTCCAGCATGAATATTTATTGTTTTCAATCTAAGATACGAAATCATTTGTTACAGAATAAGAAATATATATTATTTTCTTAAAGCATTTTTTAAATATATACTTATTTGAAAGACACAGTTAGAAAGAGAGGGAATGACAGAGAGATAAAGATAGAGAGAAAGACAGAGAGAGAGGTCTTCCATCTCCTGGTTCACTCCCCAAATGGCTGCAATGGACTGGACTGGGCCATGCCAACACCAACAGCCTAAAAATCCATCCTGGTATGCCATATGGGAAACAGAGTACTAACCACTTGGGCCATTTTCTACTGCTTTTTCATGTACATTAGCAAGAAGCTGGATCAAAAATGGAGTAGCCAGGAAGTGAAGTAGTGCTTATAATAGGTGACAGCTTAACACACTGTGCCTCAACACCAGCCCCATGTATTTTATTTCTTTTAAAAAATTATATAATGCAGCATACACCTCTGGATATTCACTAAGCCACAGAGGAACAGTTCAAAAATAAAGGCCATCACAGAGGAGGGAAAAAAAAAAACAAGTATCTCCACAAATGCTTAATAATACATAGAGCAATTCAAGAAACAAGAACAAGGAAGAAAACATGATGCCCCAAAAAGAACATAACAGCAATTCAATACTAGAATGTGAAGATGAAGAGATAGAAGAAAAGCTAGAAATGGCATTCAAAATTTTGGTTGTAGGATTACTTAGAAGTAATCAGAAGCAAATTCATGAACTAAAGAAATCCATACATGGACATGAATGAAAATTTTTCTCATGAAAGTAAGATTTTAAAGAGAAATCAAAACAAAATATTGGAAATGATGAAGTCAATAGAACAAGAGTGAATTAACATGCTCTTGTAGCTGTGTTTTTGAAAAATAAACAAAATTGATCTACCATTGGCCCAATTAATTAAAAAAAGAAAAAAGAGACAGAAGACCAAATCAATAAAATTAGAGATGAAAAAGGAAATGTAATGACACAACAGAAACAAAAACAATCATCAGAAATTACTACAAAGAGCTGTATGCCAACAAACTGGGAAACCTGGAAGAAATGGATGGATTCCTGGACACATAAAACCTACCTAAATTACATCAGGAAGACATAGAAAACCTAAAGAGACATATAACCAAGATGGAAATTGAATCAGTAATAAAGAATCTCCAGAATAAAAAGAATAGCCCAGAACTGGATGAAGCTCCTGTCTTCTGGCTTTGACCTGGCCTAGCCACAGCTTTTTGAAGCCATTTGAGGAGTGAATCAGTGGATGGGAGATCTCTATATTTCCCTTTCTTTTCCATAACTCTGCCTTTCAAGTAAATAAATAAATATCTAAAATATATGTATGTTTTTATGATAATTCTGATGTGATGTTAGTTTTTTAAAAACAGTTTTTTTTTTTTTTTAAATGGTTGTTAAGTTTTGTCTAAGAAACATGAAATCAATGCCCAGACACCAAGGTGCCAGTATGACTGTATACAAGAGTACTTTAAAATGTTCATGGAAAAAGATGTTTAGTTTGGTGAAATTTTTTCTGAAATCCATAAATAAGGGAGTCTTCAAACAGTTTAAAAATGCATATTATGCAAAAAGCTATACATAAATATCATTTAATTCCATTTTCAACAAATATTTGGAGCAAAATGTTCCACCTGTAAAGTACAGTGTCACAGTTTGAATCACATTAATAGCAAAATAGTATTTATAGATATAAAATGAATCTGATGGAGCAATTACATTCTAAGTTATAATGTTGTTAAGGTGGTGAGTGCCAGGGCTTTCATAACAATTGTACTCAAAACTAAATTATAAATCTGTGTATCTTGTTCTTATGCAGGCACAGTCTGAGTATCCAAGGTAATTAGTGAAACGTAAAGGGATATATATATATATACACACACACACACACACACACACATATATATATATATAAATGTAAATTTCTTCTTGTTTAAATACTTCCAGTAACATTTTTGTATTATCCTTAACAAGTACATTATTAACCACTTTATAAATATTTCTGTTTCAAATATTGTATATAAATATACAAATGATTTAAATATATTTCCAAGTGATAGAAGCAATACTATGGCTAACCATTTTGAATAACATGTTTCCATCTTCCATTGTTCCTGAACTCGCACAATAAATGTTATCTACTTTAATAAAATTTATGTATTATTTTGCTCATACCTTATTCCTGGAGGTTAAAATAGAATCACATTTTAAAAACTTGATAAAAAGTATTTTATTCCAAACTGACATACTAAAGTTGTTCAGAGCTATTAATCTTTTGGGGGACAAAAATAAATATCTAAGGAGCAAAATGTACTTGATTAAGTAGATGTGTTATGGCATCATAATACATATGGATCATAGGGTAACTGAAATGCCTGAGAAGGGTGAAGAAAAAAGACATTAACTGAAACTTTTGAGGTTACCTTGCAAAACACCAGGAACTTTACTGAAACTCTTCAAAGTGGTCAAAACCTGTCAGAACTGTGAGAGAGCAAAGAATGCCTGTATAACTGACAGGGCTTCTAAGGAAGAGCCCCGATGGCCCAAGCCTGATTTAAGTTTTTTTTTTTTTTTTAAGATTTTTTAAATTTATTTGAAAGAGTTACAGAGAGAGGTAGAGCCAGAGAGAGAGAGAGAGAGAGAGAGAGAGAGAGAGAGAGGGAGAGAGAGAGGGAGAGAGAGAGACAGGTCTTCCATCCTCTGGTTCACTCCCCAGATGACCGTAACTGCCAGACCTGAGCTGATCTGAAGCCAGGAGCCAGGACCTTCTTCCAGGCTCCCAAACAGTGCAGGGGCCCAAAGACTTGGGCCATCTTCTACTGCTTTGCCAGGCCATAGCAGAGAGCTGGGTTGGAAGAGGAGCAGCCAAGACTTGAAATGGCACTCATATGGGAAGCCGGTGCTGCAGGTGGTGGCTTTAACTCGCTGTGGCACAGCGCCAACCCCTTCCTTATGTATGTTTACATTAGACAAATGCCCAAACACCGCAGACCTGTTTGAGCCCCTTTTGCAAAATAACTTACTGGAGTTTTGACCTCTGAGTGGCTCATCATGAATTCTTCATTTTCACCTGATTAGCATCTTAGTCCTTGCCTCTGATTGATTTGCCATATGCTAATAAGGTGAAAACTGAGAACCAATTGGATTTTGCCTTATTGACATGTATGTGGCCAATAAAATTTTCTTCCCCATTTACAAATGCATAAAACTCCTTAGACACAACCTCTTTATTGTCAACCCCCTTCTAGGACCCTCTCCCAGCTGTTGATAGTTTTCTGTTTCACTCAACAAACTTCCAACTTCCTTTCGTTTGTTTACTCGTCCTTGTTGGTGTGCCTCATTCTTCAAGGTCATGAGACAAAGAACCTGGCAAAGAGAAAAGGCTGTAGCATAAAAAGCCGTAACATTTCTAAAGAATCCAGCAGAGAGAAACATCTATGCCACTACTGACCCCTAGGAGAACCAAAATCTCCACACACTGAACACACTAACATTGTTTTTTTTTTTTTTAAATTTGTGAACTATTAGGAGACTGTAGCTGAGCTGTGCCTGCACAGAAATTCCAAGACCACCCCTTCTTTGACCCACCAGTCATCTACAATTCCTGATCTCCATCGTTTACTCCCTTCCTAATAAATATCTCTTGCAAAAGCTGTTCAAGGAGTCAGACTTGGGCATTGCTACTGGCTCCTTCTTGGTTGCCTCCCAATAAATTTTCTGTCTGAAAAACTCTGCAGCTTTGGTGTCTATGTTTGTGGGCAATGTAACTCACATTGGGTCAATAACAATGAGTTGTGACTCATCTACAAGCACATTTTAGTGTGTTTAGACTGTGAAATCTGTCAAGGCCTGTTAGAGAAATTCTGAGCATCAAATAGGTCTATAGATTAACTTCAAAATCGTCGATGTCCTTTCACGTTTTCCTGCTTCTGCCCACACAATTTCTCATACATTATAAACTTATTGAAGTCTATGAGTGCCTTGTGCCTCTTTGAAGCATCAGTACCCAGCATAATGGACTGACACAGTAAGTCTTCTGTTTGATGAGTGATTCGAATAGCCTGGCAGATAATGAAAACATATTTGTTACATAAATAAATGACTGACTACAAATGAATTTGCCTGCTTTTACTCAATAATATTAAGTCAGTTTTAAGCTATGAATAATTTTATTTGTATTTTAATCAAGTTTCTATAAATATATCTTATTAACCTTGTAAAATATTTTCTCTCTCTGTCTCTCTCTCTCTTTCCCTCGTTCTCTTTCTCTCTTACTTTCTTTTAGATAACAGTAAATGATCTTTTTGGCTAGTGGAAGAGACATAGACTATTCAAACAAACATTAAAATAGAATTTCAGTTAATGCTCAACATCTAATTCCTGGGACTCACACGTGTAGTCAGAACTGTGATGAGAATCCAATGCCCTTGACTATACTACAAAGTTCATTCAGATCTCCTGCTTGGTTCTATTTCTTTTGCTTCTCTAATAAACCTTGGAGAACATTGCTTCTGGGCATTTTCTCTTTTGAATGAATAAGACAACTTTTTACTCTGTGCAGTGATTTTTTGAATTTTAGAAATAATGGACCAATAAAAAATCGAAAATTAATATAAAGTTTCTGAATTTTCATTTTGTTTGAGTAAAGAATACATAGAGAAACAGAGTCACAGTAATAACTTCAGTTCTTATGCTAATTATAACATAAAATTAGATATTTTAAAATAAAAAAGAAGGAAGTAAAGTCAGAAAATAGAGAAAGATATACTCACAATTACATAGGTAACAACAAATATGTATAAACTTGCCTATATGTGTGAATATACTCATACATATTATGATAGAAAAATTCTGAGATTTTAATTTAATTTAAGTTTATTCACAAAACCTGGAGGATGGGGGAGGGGAGAGACAAGGGAGTTAATAGCTGGGGACCAAACCAACAAAAGAACTTTTCCACATTCCTGAATGTGGCTTGCTCTGGTCTCCCTTTCTCTATCTCTCCGCATTTCAAATAAATAAGTAAATCTTTTTTTAAGAAATAAAGGAGCTGGTATTGTGGTGCAGCAGGTTACGTCACCATTTGGGACACTGACATTCCAGATGGGATTGCCAGTTCAAGTCCTGGCTGCTCTGCTTCCTGTCTAGCTTCCTGCTAATGAACCTGGGAAGGCAATGGAAGATAGCCCTAGTATTTGGGTCCCTGATATCCATGTGGGAGACCCAGATGGAGTTCTGGAGTTCCTGATTCCTGGCTTCAGCCTGACTCATACCTGGCTGTTGCAGCCATCTGAGGAGTCAACTAGAAGTTGGAAGATCTCTCCCTATTTCTCTCTTTCTGTGTGTGTATGTGTGTGTGTGCATGTGTGTGTGTGACTCTGCTTTTCAAATCACTGAATAAATAAATCTTAAAAATCCGACCTTAACTCAACCCCATGATGACCAATCATCATGTCCTACTTGCAACCCCAATCCAAACACAAGTATTTGTCTCTAAGGACTCTTCTGTCCTTAATCTTTCCCCATTTTGAATTATCCCTACCTCTCTTATTTATAGTCATCAGTGTTTGAAGTTATATACCTTAAACTTTCCTTCCTAGAGGTTTCATTATAAAAATGTGCTTAGCTCTAAGTCCATAGGTCCAGGGGACATTTTCTTTCTTGTTTGTAAAGTTTCATTTATTTATTTGAAAGGGAGAGGGACAGAAAGAGGGAAAAGAGAGAGAACGAGAGCAAGAGTGCTTCTATTGCTTGTTCACTCCCCAAATGGTTGCAACGGCCTGGGCTGTTCCAGGCTGAATCCAGGAGCCAGGAAGTCCATCTGGGTCTCCACTGTGGGTGGCAGGGACCCAAGTATTTGAGCTATCACCTGTTGCTTCCCAGAGTGTGCATTAAGGGAAGATGAACTCAGAAACAGAAACTCAACTGAACGACTCTAATATGGGATCCCAGGAAGCAGCTTAACTGCTGGGCCGCAACACCTACACACAACATTTTTCTAATTGCTGTCTAGCCTTTCTGCCAGAGATTTTGGCAATGAGTCCCAAGTCCTGGTTATTTTCTGGTTAGCATCCATAAAGCCTCGATAAATTCTTTTAATTCAGAAATCCCTTGTTTTCAAGAGCTGTGGTTTAACAATAAATGTACATACATACATATCTATCTATCTATCTATATATATCTATAATGTATGTGGGCTTCTTTGAAATTAATTTATAAAATTAATTTTGCATTATTGCATTGGTTTCTTGAAACCAATATATTACTTTAAGGATTATAATGGATGTAGAAACAACAGAAGGTAAAACTCAAAACTTATTCTAAAACTTCACTTTTCTTAAAGCTATTATTGTAAACCTAAATACACCTATGTGGATGGATTAAAAATTTGTAATGTCCTCAATACAACTGTATATATCATCCATGTGCCCCTCCACCTGGAGAACAAACATAGTTGCTAAGAATGGATATGGAGCTTTTGAGATTGTTAGATTGTTACAATCACCAAGTGCAAGGTCAGAGGATTGCACCAACATTGTTATCTGTTACATCTCACTTGGAAACTGGCCTCTTGCAACTTATAAACATTATTCCAAAGAGCAGAGGTCTTTGAAGAACACAGTAATTCTAGGGACATGTGAAATCTTTCCAAGTAGAGCAAAAATGAAAAGTGAGCAAAGTCAGAAATGCCTAAAAGCAATGAGAGGGAAATGTTTAATATTCCGACTTGATCAGTACACATCGCATACATGTATTGAAAGTTCACATTATACTCCATAAGGTTGTACAATTACTGTACATAAAAATGTTTAATTTTTAAAATATGGTAAATAAAATAGTTGATATATATTTAAAAGAGAAAAAGAAGAATTGCTGATAAGTCTGCACATGAAAACAAGAGATCATCAAGTCCGATTCATCACCTTCCATCCTCATTCAGCATGCCAAACGTCAGCAGTGAGGAGGAAGTGCTTCGATAATGGGCCTGAGATCGGGCTCTGAGCCTCTTAGCTTCCGTGGAATGTATTGGGATCCAGAAATTCCCACAGCCTGGTGAAAGAATGCAGAGATGCTTAGAGCAAGAGTTTTGAGAGGAAAGGTGCAGAGAAGCTACCAGAGAATAGCCTGTGTTGGCAGAACCAGCTTCTCTTTCTTCAACTTCTCTCTGCATTCTTTATTAGAACTGTTCTGCCTAAGATTAATGCAGTTTTATTCCCTGTCTCCTCTATCAGAACAGCTTTTACTCAATTTAACAAAAGAAGTGAATATGTTCTACCCATCTCAAATATTATTTGTATTATCTTGCTTCAACAAAGCCAAAACTACCAAGGGACCAAAATAAGAGACAATTCTAAATATTGGTCTGAAAATTCTATGCTTTTAAAAAATTGAAGGATGAAATAAAATGGCACAGGTGATGAAACACTATGCTATTTTATCAGGTAATTCAGAAAACTATCAAATAATTGATGTTTTTAGGACAGGATTTTCATTCGCATCTACTGCTCTGTGTAAACTTATTTCTTCAAAGTTGATATCTATAAAAATATATAATACTGAGCCCTGTCTGTAAGCACCTGAAGCAATTGTGCTTATCCATTGTACGAGACCTCTTTTCAATATTTGTTTTGAACAATGTGTCCTGCTAATATCTATAATTGCAAGTAAAACAAAAGCAATGCTAGCATATTGAGTCATATAGATTTTAGAAATAAAAACAATATTTTAAAATCACAAATTACTTTTATCTGCTGAGAAGTATAATAACAGTACCTATACAAGACTAAATACAAACAAAAAAGCTAAGAATAACCTTTGATGGAGATGGACTGGATAGACTTTAAAAAGAAAAAGGAGGCCGGCACCGTGGCTCACTAGGCTAATCCTCCGCCTTGTGACGCCAGTTCTAGTCCCAGTCGGGGCGCTGGATTCTGTCCCGGTTGCCCCTCTTCCAGTCCAGCTCTCTGATGTGGCCCGGGAGTGCAGTGGAGGATGGCCCAAGTGCTTGGGCCCTGCACCCCATGGGAGACCAGGAGAAGCACCTGGCTCCTGCCATCAGATCAGCGCGGTGCGCCACTCGCAGCACGCCGGCCGCGGCAACCTTTGGAGGGTGAACCAACGGCAAAAGGAAGACCTTTCTCTCTGTCTCTCTCTCTCACTGTCCACTCTGCCTGTCAAAAAAAAGAAAAAGAAAATGGAAATGATGTCAGATTTTATAGAAGAGCTCTTTCTTCTTTTTAAACAGATGATAGAGGTTATCAGGTTGTTATGGTACTTAGATTCCATTGATACATTAGAAGTGTGATGTAACAGTTTTACTTGTCAATGTCGATACTTATAACACATCAGAAATTACATTTTATTCAAGTATTGAACATTATGATACAAATTTCACACATGAAACTAGAAATGAGTCAGATGGTGCTTTTGAAAAAATGTTTATTTTTATTTTCCATTTATTTGAAAGGCAGGAGAGGGGGGCCGAGAGAGAAAGAGAGAAAATCTCCCATTTGTTAGTTCATTCTCCAAATGGCTACTAAAGCTGGGCTGAGCGGGGTTGAAGTCAGGAGCTAGGAACACCATCTGGGTCTCCAGCAAGGGTGGCAAGGGCCCAAGCACTTGGGCCATCATTTGCTGCTTCCCAGGTGAATTAGCAGGGAGATGAATCAGAAGCAGAGACAGAACTAGATCTCATATGGGATGCAGGAGTCCAAAGCCACAGCTAAACCTGCTGCACCAGAACATCTGGCCCAGAGTACAGTCAATTTTGTAGATCTTCAACTGACTGAATGAGGTTCATCCACATCACATAGAGTAATATGCATTCCTTAACATCTACTGTTTAACTCTTAATATCATCTAAAAAATACCTTCATAGCAACTTCTTAATGTGTTGGACCAATCATCTGGATACTGTGGCCTAGTCAAACTGACGCATAAAATTCACCATTACAAGTCCACCATTTGTCAGCTTAGCATCAATATGCACATCCTTAGGTCATATTTAATTTCCAAACAGAGAAAACACTAAGGTCATAGGTCATAATTCTACCATAACCTAACACATACATTAACAAAATGCCATAATGCTTTCCCCAGAATAGAATGCAAATTCTTTGAATGATAACTTTTTTGTTATATTATAACTTAATTCTGTATTCTAAAGTTAACAATACTTAAATACTGTGACTAGAGCTGATATATCTTATATTACATTATACATATGAAGGGTCTTCAAAAATTCATGGAAATATGTAGTATTAAAAAATGCATGGGTTTCAAAAATTTTTGTGCCAAATATATACTGTCGTAATTCTTTTTTCTTTCTTTCTTTTTTTTTTTTTTTTTTTTTTTTACAGGCAGAGTGGACAGTGAGAGAGAGAGACAGAAAGAAAGGTCTTCCTTTGCCGGTGGTTCACCCCCTAATGGCCGCTGCGGCAGGCGCGTTGTGGCCCCAGGCACACCGTGCTGATCCGAAGCCAGGAGTCAGGTGCTTCTCCTGGTCTCCAATGGGGTGCAGGGCCCAAGCACTTGGGCCATCCTCCACTGCACTCCCGGGCCACAGCAGAGAGCTGGACTGGAAGAGGAGCAACCAGGACAGAACTGGCGCCCCAACCGGGTTTAGAACCGGGTGTGCCAATGCCGCAGGCGGAAGATTAGCCTATTGAGCCACGGTGCTGGCCATAATTCCTTTTTCTGTAAACTTTTTGAAGAACCTTTGTATATGTATATATCCACAAGCAGATACGTCCATGATAAATTAAGAAAGGAATACTTATGACAATTACAGTCCTCTTTTACGTATTTGGTGAAGTGATCATAGCTGGTGTTTATTCTTGCCTTCTTCAACTACTCACTGTATGTCACCTTCGGTTTTAGCAATCTCCTCAGCTAATCATGATTCTTCATCAGCAGAATGACCTCAATCTTTCTATGCTTAAGGGTCTCGCCTACTAGTAGTAGTCTTGCCTGGATTGGGTTGTTTCAGTTTTCCACTGAGCTTAAAACAGGACGTGGTAACAATAAGAGACACCACACCATAAGGAATCTCCTGTATTTTAGAGTCTTACTTATCTGTACTATGGAGCAGTGTCTCAGGAACTCCTCGGTAGTTGGGATCCATCACTCCAGCCAGCACAGCAACTCCCTTCTTTGTCTATAGACTCAGAGACTCAAGGAACTCTATCGGCACAGTGGGCAGTCTTTACTTCTCCTCCAAAGGAATCATTGTGTCTCCTCCCTCTGCAACTAAGTTCTCTAGGCCAGCAAACCACTGGGACCTGAGGACAGCAAACAAAACTTTTGCTAGGTCATCATTAAGGCCAGTCCATAGTCAGGGAAAATAGGATCAGTTTCCATCTGTTTATGGAGGACTGGCAAATAATTTCTGGATAGTATAAACCACTACAATAAGTATTTGAGCGAACAGCTGTTTGGTGATGCAATTAAGTTGTCAGTTGGGATGCCTATCAAAGTTTGTGGTTTGAATCCAAGTGACTGCTTCTGATCCAGCTTCCTGCTAATGTGTGCCATGGACGATAGCAATGATGGCACAAATGCTTCAGTCTCTGACAACCACAAAGGAGACCCCTATTGAGTTTCGGGTGCCTGGCTTCTGCCTGAACAAGCCATAGCTTTTGTAAGAATTTGGGGTGTGAACCGTCAGATGCAAGATCTCTTTCTCTCTCTGTCTATCCATGTGTGTCTCTCTGTGTACTGCTGTCTTTCAAATAAAATAAAAATAAATTTAAAAAAATTATATATATATATATGTGTGTGTGTGTGTGTGTGTGTGTGTGTGTGTAAAATAAGGCACTGGACTAGATTCTGTGAAGGTCTTCATGAGACCACATCCTGGGACATGGAATAAGACATTATCTGGAATATAGCAAGGTGTAATGGGAGAGTCTGGAGAACATTGGTGAGGGTAGAAGAGCAAAATAAACTTTAAAAAATAGTAAGTGTTTGAGACAAGAATTCTGTAATCCCTCCTTTATCTTCAATCTTTTCTGGTCTACTGGCGCTGCCCTACAACCTAAAAACATGTTCAATTTTCCACAATTTAAATTACATACAACTCCCCCAGATAAGACACTCTCTTCTCTTGATCCTATATTTTTATATAATTACTATGAAAATCCTCATTCTCTGTGCATGCAAACTGTTTACAATTTTAATCATTTAAGGTTATCATTACTTAAAGAAAAAAAAAACAATTCTCCCATTCAGTCTTCAGCAAAGAACAATCCCATTACTCTAAAGCTCTCTTCTCTAAAATCATTATTAATCCTTTATTTGGTAAATGCAGTGGATATTTTCCAAGTTTCTGTAATAGAAGCTTAATTTTGCACTGGAAATCATTATTCTCTCTTTCTTGAAACTGACTCCTTCACTTCTAAGTTGTTTCCACTCCCTTTCTCTCTGCCTCCTTGGACTCCCTCATGTTAGCTCATTCCTTCATTTCTTCTTAAATATTCTGCATGACACACATTTGTACCCATGTTTTTTTTTATGATATTTGAGGTCTTAAAAACAGAAACTACATCTCCTTAACAAGTGATACAAGGCACACTACAATCTCTGACTACCTTGCCATCTACATATTTCTCCATCTCTTGTCAAAGATTTCATTCTTTGGCCATACTAAATGGCAGTGGCAAACTGCACACATCATGCCCCTTCCTGTTCTGTTTCTCTTTTCATAGGTTCTCCCATGCTGGCACTGTCCTTCTTTATTTTATGTTGGACCACCTAACTGGGCTCAATTTCCTACCTGTCATAATTCAGCCCAGTTACCACTTCCTACAGGTGCTTTTCCCTGATGTATTTACATTCTTTTTTTTTTAAAGATTTATCTGCTTATTTGAAAGTCAGAGCTACAGAGGACAGCCAGAAGCAGAGAGAGAGAGAGGGAAAGAGAGAGAGAGAGAGAGAGAGAGATTGTCCTTCTGTTGGTTCACTTGCCAAATGGCTGCAACAGCCAGGACTCATTAGCAGGGAGCTGGATGGGAAGTGGAGCAGCCGGGACCCAAACTGGTGTCCATATGGGATGCCGGCACTGCAGGCAGAGGCTTAACCTTCTACACCACAGTGCCGGCCCCCATACGTACCTTCTGAAGTCTTAGTTCCCTCTCACTCCTGCAGGATTCAGTGATTCTTTTCTAGGCTTCCATACTATCTGATACATAAATTTCTCTGCATTTTCACACTGATTTTTATGATGCTCCGATTATATACAACTATATCCTCTTAGATCGACAAACTACTGGAAGAGAAGGACTAGGCCTAAGGGCTGTATGAATGCATAAATCCCATATTACATGATCGCAGTTAAAACTGACTAGAGTACCTCAACAACCCTAGCCTTTCTTATCAAGGATCCTTCATTTCCAAGACTTTGCCCATGGGAACAAAGCCTACCATGTAACACTAAGGCATAACTTTTCAACATTGCTTGGTTTCTCTTCTCTTCGATCTCCCACAATCAAATCTACAGTTAGATGCTGTCTATGCAACTATCTTTCTAGCTATATGTCAAATTGACCTTGCTATGTAAGTCAACACATAAAGGCCTAAGTTGTACCCACAGAAGTCGACAGTAGACAACTTCTTGTAGCTCTTCTTGCTGTGATTCTCAAGCCAGACATTTTGCCTTAGGCATACCCATCTATGGTCTCCACATAGGTCACACTACCTTAAAACTTACTTGATCCTTTCTAAATGTTTACAGCTACTGCTGTTAACTGGAAACATGGTTGATTAATTGTAAAAGTTGCTTGAATGTTTTCATCAGTATCCTGAATTTAAAAAAATCTTCAAAGTAATATTATAGAAGGCAATAAGTAAAAATCAGATTATATATATTAACTGCGTCTTCCTTATAGGACTCATTGAATAATACAGTGCAAATGGGGGCTGCTGCAAAATATGTGGATTCCTGCTAATTGTCAGAAGATAATGAGGTTTTCCTTGTGTGGAGAGAGAGGATGAAGTCTGACAGTTCTGGTTTTGAAAAATTGTTTAAAAACCACATATGGGGCCGGCGCCTCAGCTCACTAGGCTAATCCTCCACCTGCGGAACCAGCACACCGGTTTCTAGTCCCGGTCGGGGCTCCGGATTCTGTCCCGGTTGCCCCTCTTCCAGGCCAGCTCTCTGCTGTGGCCCGGGAGTACAGTGGAGGATGGCCCAAGTGCTTGGGCCCTGCACCCCATGGGAGACCAGGAGAAGCACCTTGCTCCTGGCTTTGGATCAGCATGGTGCGCCGGTCGCAGCACGCCGGCCGCGGCAGCCATTGGAGGGTGAACCAACGGAAAAGGAAGACCTTTCTCTCTGTCTCTCTCTCTCACTGTCCACTCTGCATGTCAAAAAAAAAAAAAGAAAAAAAGAAAGAAAGAAAGAAAAAACCACATATGGTTTTACAAGCTTTTCCCTGAAACTTTTAATATCAGTAAATATCATTCCAAAGTTGTATTATATGCCACCTCAAAATAAGCTGACATTATAGGCAATGATAGATTTTATAGAACAAAATATTGCTATGCCTCTTTCTAACCACATACTCATTATAGTTTTCTTTATTATAGCTTTGCCTTAATATTGCTAATTGAGAAATTAGTGCCTACAAAATATTTGGACGCATTGGCAAAGTTTTCCAAATAGTAAAGAAGAAAACAGGCTACATGTCTTGTGCCCTGCTGCTGCTAAACAGCTGGTCACTTTACAAAAAGAGAGGTCATTTCCTCACTGTCAATTGCCATCACTTTTTCCAATAGTGACTCATCTTCTAATCTAATCGTGATGTGGTAAAATTCAATTTCAGTATAGTTAGACAAGGCATTATGTTTGATGTCTCTATAGTTCTCTTAAAGCTTGCCTGAGGAGAGTGACTACCTTTCCTTGATTCTATTCCCTTCAAATAATGTCCATTATCTTTAATTTCTTTGACAGTTAAACTCTGAATGAATGGTCTCTGCCTGCACTCTATATTTCCTCACTACTCATGTCCTCATTAACTCTCTGAAAATCTGATTTTGTCCTACCATTTCACATAAATTGCTTTCTCTAGAATCACCAATGACCTCCTCCTAGTCAAATCCAATGACATGTACCCAGATCCTTTGTGACCTCTCTGTGTTACTTGACACAATTGATTATCTGTACTTGGAACCCTTCCTTACCCTTGGGTACATTGACACATTAGCTTGTTTTTCCCCTGCTTCCTTGCTAATATATTTTTGTGTTGTGTTTGCTTCATTTCCTGCAGTCACTCATTGAACAAATGCACACAGAGTTCTAGACATTATTATTCCTGAGCTGGGTAAATATCTGGGAATTACACCTGGAAACATGTGATGGATAGGCCTTTAATTGCATATAAGGGATAGTGACAGAAAAAAACAAAGAGACTTTGTATTAACATTAAATACTATGACTTTAGTAATTCTAAGTGGTATGGATGACAGCAACCATAAAGATGGGAAGGGTCACAAGCATTAAACGTGAAGGCAGACCTCTTTAGAATTAGTTAGCAAGTAAGGACAATTTGGAAGGTGATATTTAAGTAGAGATTTGAAATTCTAGAGAACTAACATGCCTGTATATGCATGTACAAGAATGTTCCAGCAGAGAGAATTTACAATGCCAAGGTGAGAACAACTTTGTTTATGAGAGAGATTGAAAGGCCAGTGTGGCTGATTGAAATAGGCATATGGAAAAGGGATAGGAGATGAGATCATAGAGGGTAACAGCATACCTCTCACGGCTCTGTAGACTATGGTAAAGACTATGGATTCTAATCTTTTTTTAAGACATTTATTTATTTGAAAGGTAGAGTCAGAGAGGGAGTGCGAGAGATGAGAAAAAAAGAGAGAGAGAGAGATCGAGAGAGAGATCTTATATCTGCTGGTTCCCTCTCCAAATGGTCCGCCCAGCCATGACTGGGCCAGGTTGAATCCAGGAGCCAAGAGCCTCATCCAGGTCTCCAGTGTAAGAGCAAGGCCCAAAGTACTTGAGCCATTCTCTGCTGCTTTCCCAGGCACATTAGCAGGGAGGTGAATTGGAAGTGGAGCAGCCAAGACTCGAATCGGAGCCCACCTGGTTTAACCTGCTACGCCATAAGTCCAGCCCTAAGGGTTCTGTTCTAAAGGTAATAAAAGTCATCAGATATTTATGGATAGGGGGATGGTATGGCCTAATTTACATTGTAAAAATATCCCTCTGGCTTCTGTGTGGAATATAGGATCAAGGGTGGAATCCAGAGAACAATTAGGATATTGCAGTATTCTGGAGGAGAGATAGTTTATTTTATGGTTTACTTATTTATTTATTTGAAAGAAGGAGTGAGAGAAAGAGAGAGAGAGAGAGAATGAGAGAGATTCATTCGTACACTGTTTCATTTCATAGATGCTCAGGAGCAGAGCCAGAACTTGAACCCATGCACTCCACTATCGAGTGTAAGCATTCCTAGAGGCAACCTAACCACGGTGCCAAATGCCTGCCCTTTTTCTAGCTTATTATTTCTGGAAAGTGAAAAGTACTTGATATTGTTAACCTTGTAGTCACTATCATCCCTTAAGGCTCATATTAGTTTTAATGGTTTGTCCACTGATTTTATTGGTTTTTCTAAGTAAATCTTATCTGCCATAATGACAGTTTTATCTGTTTTATCGTCTTACAATTTTTATTTTTTCTGTTTTTATTAATGATGTCTTTTTAAAAATTATTTATTTTAAAGACAGAGTGGCAGAGAAGGGGGGAGGAGAGAGAGAGAGAGAGAGAGAGAGAGAGAGAGAGAGAGAGAGAAAGAAAGATTCTCTTCTCCATCAGCTGGTTCATTCCCTAAATGACTACAACAGGCAGGCTTGGTCTAGGCTGAAGCCAGGATCCAGAAACTCCAACTAAGTCTCCCAAATGGGTAGCATGAACTCAAGTAATTGAATCATCACCTGCTGCTTTCTAGGCTCATTATCAGGGAACTGGATTGGGAGCAGAGTACCTGGGACTCAAAATGGCACTCTGACGTATGATGCCCATGTTCCCACTCACTGTACCAAAGCACCAGCCATGATTACTGGTTTTTAAAAATTCTTATACCACTACTACAGTGAGATATATATGCAAATAGGGAAATCTTAAGACTGAAATAAAACATACAAAAGCAAAAGTTTTTATAATAGGTTAATGAAAACAAAAACATGTATTAGATAATCATCAGAGATGGAACCTGGACTACATATGTGGATTGATGGTACATTAGTTGACTCTGGACTATTCAAACAAAAAAAGACTTTTACTGCCAATACTTGCACAAAATTTTCAAGGCAAAAAAAAAGCTTAAGGATTATTTGAGCTGAATTTCAAGCAATGTGTTTCCCTTTTCAGAGAACATATGATGCCTTAATTGTCTTTGACATATTATTTTATAAATTAATATTTATAGATAACAATGAATATGCTAGAGGAATCACTGGTCATTACACCAAAGCCAAGAAGCTCCAAAACCATTTCCATTTCCATATAACAATATTACAATTAAGTTCTCTATAAATCAAGGGAATTTCAATAAATTTCAATAAGATATATACATTTACATATATTGAACATAAAGGTCTTTAGAAGAAAAAGAAATATCTCAATAGGTGAATGTGAAGATAAAATATCAAAAAGTCAAAGGCTGATCATGTGGATATCAGAAATATAAAATCTAATCTTTCTCCCTCCCATAATAGCTTCTCTTCCAGTACATTTCTTAATATCGATAGAGCTCAGCTGGTGGTACTATCATCTTCCCATCTGCTCATGCCAAAACTTAAAATATATCCTTAAAGATTGTGTTGTCTTCATCATCTCATACATATAATCCTTCCACAATACTTGTCAAATTTACTTCCAAAGCATATCCCAGATTCATTTGTTCAAGAAACTATCACGGGCTGGTTATTGTGGGGAAGTGGGTTAACCTATCACTTGAGATGCCTGCATCCTGTTTCGGAGTGCTGAGTTGAGTCCCAGCTACTCCACTTCTGATCCACCTCCCTGCTAATGCACATATTGAGACTAGTTTCTTATAACTGTTGGTCATTTGTATGTTTTCTTTTGAGAAATGCCTATTCAGATCTTTTGCCAAATTTTAAAATTTGTTTTCTAGAACATTGCGTTGTTTTTGTCCCCTATATACTGTGGATATTAACCTGTTGGCAGATGAAAGGCTTATATATATTTTCACCCATTCTGTGGTTCATCTCTTCCCATTGTTGATTGTTTGCTGTGCAGAAACTTTTTAGTTTGACATAATCCCAATTGTCTACGTGGAGGTATGTTCAAAGGATTCAAAATTATAGTTAGGCATGAGGAATAAGTTCAAATAATCTATTGTACTACATGGTGAGTCTAGTTAATAGCAAAATATTATATACTTCACAATTGCTATGGGAGTAGATTTTAAGTACTTTTACCACAAAACAATAATAAGTACATGAGGTAACACATATGTTGATTGCTTGATTTAACTATTCCACAAGATATATGTATTTGAAACCATGATACTGTACATTATAAATACAATTTTTATTTTTTACTTAAAAATAAGTTTTAAAAAGAAGTCATTTGTGCAAAAACTATTCCATAATTTCAATATAATTCCAATGAATTTTCATTTGGAAGTTTTGAGAAATTTAATACACTTATTGTAAAACATATATAGAATGATAAAAATAAACAACTAAGTCAATAGCAACAAAGAAATTGAGTATTAATATATTTTATAAACACATAGCAATACAAATTAATATTAAAATAAAATAGACAAATGGAAAAAAAGTGCAAAATAAGCACCTTAGAAGCAAATTCCTATGTATATGGATAGTTTAGGATAAGTTTAGCAGACACTCGGTTCCATATATGAAGAAAAATAAAACCATACCTCAACACCACCTACAAAAGTATGTTACCAATGATCCAACATGGGAAGCGAGATACACAGCAGACTCATAGAATGGCAGATGTCCTAAATAGCACTCTGGCCTCAGAATCAGCCCTTTAGGCATTCGGATCTGGCTCAAGAGCCCATGAGAGCATTTTAGGCATGGAAAGCCAAGACACTCTGGGAAAAAAAGAAGACCTAAATGAAAGATCTCTGCGAGTGAGATCCCAGTGGAACCAATGGGGCCATCAAAGAAGGAGGTACCTTTCTCTGAAGGGAGGAAAGAACCTCCACTTTGACTATGACCCTGTCGGAATAAGATCGAAGTCGGCGAACCCTAAAGGCTTCCATAGCCTCAGCAACTCATAACTAGAGCCTAGGGAGATTACTGATGCCATAAACAAGAGTGTCAAATTGTTAAATCAACATCAGGAGTCACTGTGTACTTACGTCTCATGTGGGATCTGTCCTTAATGTGTTGTCCAATGTGAAGTAATGCTATAACTATTACTGAAACAGTATTTTACACTTTGTGTTTCTGTGTGGGTGCAAACTGATGAAATCTTTCCTTAATATATACTAAATCAATCTTCTGTATATAAAGATAATTAAAAATGAAAAAAAAAATCTTGGTGTTAAATTGGAAATTGCATAGAAAATTAATCAATTTTAAAAAAATATATCATGTAGGATCTCTGTCCTTAATGTGCTATACATTGTGAATTAATGCTATAACTAGTACTCCGACAGTATTTTTCACTTTGTGTTGCTATGTGAGGGCAAACTGTTGAAAACTTTACTTATATATACTAAACTGATCTTCTGTATATAAAGAGAATTGAAAATGAATCTTGATGTGAATGCAAGGGGAGAGGGAGTGGGAAAGGGGATGGTTGCCGGTGGGAAGCCATTGTAATCCATAAGCTGTATTTTGGAAATTTATATTCTTTAAATAAAAGCGTTATAAAAAAGTATGTTACCCTGTTTCTTTTTTCCTTTCTTAATTTTTGAGATAAAATATTTTAATTTCACATTATAGTAAAAGGCTTAATGAAAAGCAGAAAGAAGGGCTATCACCTGCAGTGCCAGCATCTCGTATGGGCGCCAGTTTGAGTCCCGGCTGCTCCTCTAATGATCCAGCTCTCTGCTGTGGCCTGGGAAAGCAGTAGAAGATGGCCCAAGTCCTTGGGCCCCTGCACCCATGTGGGAAACCCAGAAGAAGCTGGCTTCAAATCGGTTCAGCTCCGCTCCAGCTGTTGTAGCCATTTGGGGAGTGAAGCAGTGGATGGAAGAACTCTCTCTCTCTCTCTCTCTCTCTCTCTCTCTCTCTCTCTTTCTCTCTCTGCCTCTGCCTCTCTGTAATCCTGCCTTTCAAATAAATAAATCAAAAGAAAAAGAGAGAGAGAGAGAGAGAGAGAGAGAGAGAGAAGGAAAAGAAAGCAAGAAGGAAGGAAGGAAGGAAGGAAGGAAGGAAGGAAGGAAGGAAGGAAGGAAGGAAGGAAGGAAGGAAGGAAAGAAAAGCAGAGAGGAAGGGAGAAGAAGGGAAGTATCACTATATTCTTAGAATAGTATCTGTGCACCACTTGGAATCTGTTCTCTGTATTAATTTCACATTAACATGAGAATAAAAAAGAAATTAAAAAGAATAAATATCAATAGTGAATCTACAAAGTTGGATGAATTAGGATATTATGTTTGTAATCTAAAAATAGAGAAGTTTTTAAGCAAAATTTAAAAATATACAATCTTTTATTTTACAAAAAGGAAAATAAGGGAAATAATTACATAAAAATCAAGAAATTTGGTTCTGCAAAATCGTGGAAAGATTACAAATAAATAAAAAATTAGAGGAAGATATTTACAATATCTAAAACTGGAGACTGATAAATATTCAAAAATAATGAAATACATACACATTAATACCTTGTTCAAGTCAAATTGAATATTTTCAATCATATAAGGTGACTAGGGTAGATATCACTGATCTGCAAAAGCAATAGAGATACTCTATTCATGATGATATTCTGTAGTATCCCAAAGGACTCTTCTATCTTTCATGATTAGTAATAAAATCTGCATTTATTTCCTCAGTAGACACAGAGTGGAGCCTCTAGGATGATGTTGAAAAACAAATACACAGTAGGAGCATCCCTCAGTTTGGGGACTCAGCACATCTTTCTTTGTTTGTAGAGGTTTTATTTATTTGAAAGGCAGAGTTAAAGGGGGAGAGGCAACAGTGGGCTGTCTTCCATCCACAGCTTCACTCCGCAAATGGCCACAATAGCCAGCATTGGGACAAGCCAAAGCCAGGAGTCTGCAATGCCATCCTGTTCTCTCACGTGGGTGTAGAGGCCAAGCACTTGGGCCATCTTCTGCTGTTTTCCCAGGCAGGTTAGCTGGGAGCTGGATTGATAGTGGAGCAGCCAGGACTCCTCTAATCAGTGTTCTTATGGGATGCTGGCACCACAGGTGGCAGTTTCACCCACTGTGTCACAATGTAAGACCCCAAATCAGATCTATATGTTGTGTCTTCTCATGTATTTAAGATGTGAGAACATTGGTGAATTTTTTTATTCCTATCACAAGTAGTAAACACATGACTGGATCCATACTCTCACACTACAGTAAATAATTTCTCTGTATCGTAGAAATAGACCAGTCTTTTTAACAGATGCCATTGAGTTTCTGGACCCAGGGGTCTCATCAAATATTTCTTTTCTTTTCAAACCACCCAAATCAATGAGCCTATTTAGTTAGCTTTGTGAAATTGAATAACATACTGTCACCATGGTGATCCTCCTCTGCAATCTTTTGGAACTGGCAGCTCTTTGGGCTTGCCTGCCCTTTTCACAAAACATACCCAATGATTTTGGTCACTGTAACTTACAGGAACACCATATCAATAAAAGAGTCTATTTTATATTTCAAAGCTAGGTTACAAGGAACATGATCTCTCTAATTTCAAAATACATCCATTATATTAAACTAACCTTTTAAAAATCCATCCCCTTTACAAGTTCCCTTTCACGTTTATCGACAATGACGCCCATAAAAAAAAAATCCAACTTCACTTAAAGACAGGTCACTGCTTTTATAGACATTTATATGTAACAAATGAATTTGCAATCACTTAACAATGATTACAGATTCATAAATGGGACTGAGCACCTTATAATAATTGACTTTTAACAAGGCCTATCAAAATGCAAAGATTAAACATTCTCCCAAGGTCAGTCTACTATACCAACATAATTTGCAGAAAGTTTCATTCACTTCTCAACCAAATATTCCCCTAAAACTTCTAGCCACCTGCAGAAGACAAATGTGTAAAGTGAATTTCTGTTATTTCAGAAATCCATACTTCACAGCCACAGACATTTTCTGTTTGTTGATTCTTTTCCTTCCTTGAGAATGTCTAGATTTTTGAATGTATTTTCTGAAACATTCAGAAGCTAGGTATTGAAAAGAAGTCACTTATACTTTATATACTCTTGTTATACTCATTTCTGCTCTGCACTTTTGCAGGCACAGCTGGATGGAAGGTGCACAGAAACTGTATCTCTTCATTAAAAAGATATGAATTCTTAAATTGCAATATTTACAAATGATTCATTAATAAAATTCATTAATAAAAGAGAATTTAAAAATCTACATGCTCATATAATATGAGCATACTTTAAGAAGTTCATGAAAAAATGGAATTAAGATTATTTTGTGTAAAATATTTTTGAAATCCTTCCATAGAATACATTTTCCACAAACTTTTTGAAGACCCTGGAACACTGAATTTACTTTGACTTGTCTGGGCCACTCATTACAAGCAATTTGCATTTTAATTGTGAGCCCTATAATTTACTATTATACCACTATACCTGAATATATTCTACCTTGCTTCTGTAACTGCAGCAATGACTTTATCTTTGTACTTCAAAAATATATCAGTTTCATTAAATTGACACTTTCACAAAATCAAATATCCTTCTCCTTTAAGGACTTCTTTCATATCTTTCTGAAAAATTCTTTCCATGACTTTTTCTCCAAAGTTTTAAGACATGCCACATCTCAAAGCTGCTTTGGCACATTACAGAAATGAATTGTTAAATGTGGCTTCTCAACCTTAACTGATACAAATTCCCTCAAAATAGGGGCATTTTCCACTCTAAATAAATTATATTGTATAGGAACTAATTCATGTTAAAATCAAAGTGTGAATCTTCCTTTATACACTAGAATGAACAATAGCAGAAAAGTTTTTGGATAGTAAATCATATCAGATTTCTAATACAAGGACTATTTTGAAATGATTTTTTAATTAATAAATTGATAGATTCAGTTTGTTCTTTAAATTTAAGCATTTTGAATCTATACTTTAGGATGTAGTTGACCTGTAGTGTTTTGTACTGTCTTTAAATGATTTTAATATCAAGGCCATGCTACTGTCATAAAATGAGTCAGAGAACTTTCCAATTTATTTCTTCCTGGAAAAAAGGATACCTACATAAAATAGGGTTATTGTTTTCCTTGAAGGCTTTTAAAATTCACTTTAAAAATCATTTGTGTATAGAGTTATTTTTGAGATGAACAGGATGTTTCTTGAACATCTTGATTTCTTTTTTAAAATAGGCATTTATTTATTTGAAATGCAGAGTTACAGAGTGGGGAGAGACAGAGACAAAGACAGAAATCTTCCATTCGTTGCTTCATTCCCAAAATGCCAGCAACAGCCTGGACTAGGCCAGGCTGAAATCAGGAACCGGGAGTTTCTGTCAGGTCTCCTGTAAGGGTGCAGAGGCCCAGGCACTCGGGCTATGTTTTGCTGCTTTCCCCAGGCCATTAGTAGGGAGTTGGATTGGAAGTGGAGCATCCAGGACACAAAGCAGTCCCAGAAACTTGATGCAGACATCGCTGATGCCAGCTTAACCCACTGTGCCACAATGCCAAATCCTGAGCATTTTGAATTCTTCAGAGAATCTCATAGTCACCCTTTTTTCAGAAGCATATCTATTTATTTCATCTTTCAAACATTATGTATAGTCTTTCATATTGTTATATTAGGTTTTTAAGATCTCACATTTCAAGTTATTTTTTCTCTATATTTTGTTCAATTGTTCTTTTCTATTTGTTTCTTATAACATCTTCATTGAAAAACAATTCCCATGGTGATAATTAACACATTTAAAATATATTATTCATTGGCCAGTGCCACAGCTCAATAGGCTAATCCTCCGCCTGCAGAGCTGGCACACCAGGTTCTAGTCCCGGTCAGGGCGCCGGATTCTGTCCCGGTTGCCCCTCTTCCAGTCCAGCTCTCTGCTGTGGCCAGGGAAGGCAGTGGAAGATGGCCCAAGTGCTTGGGCCCTGCACCTGCATGGGAGACCAGGAGGAAGCACCTGGCTCCTGGCTTCAGATAGGCGCAGCGTGCTGGCCGTAGCAGCCATTTAGGGGGTGAACAACTGAGGGAAGACCTTTCTCTCTGTCTGTCTCTCTCACTGTCTAACTCTGCCTGTCAAAAATAAAATAAAATAAAAACAATAAAATATATTATTCAATGGTCCACTTCTGTATATATTCATGGCATTGTGAAACCATCAACCCAATGAAATTTAAAATGTTTTCATCTTTCCAACAAGAAATTCATGAGCATAAGCTAAATACAGTGCAACTCCTCCATCCTCCCCAGACATAGGATATCACTAGTGTACATTCTGACTCTATGTATTTGCCAACTAAGAGCCTTTCACATAAATAGATTCATGTAATATGTGGCCTTTTGTGACTGATATACTTCTCTTAGCATGGTGTTTTTAGTATTACAGCATGTCATGGCACATTTCAGGACTTTCACCTTTTGTAACATACCAACTTTTTTTTTATTTTTTTTATTTTTGACAGGCAGAGTGGACAGTGAGAGTGAGACAGAGAGAAAGGTATTCCTTTGCCGTTGGTTCACCCTCCAATGGCCACCGCGGCCGGCGCGCTGCGGCCAGCGCACCGCGCTCATCCGATGGCAGGAGCCAGGTGCCAGGTGCTTCTTCCTGGTCTTCCATGGGGTGCAGGGCCCAAGCACTTGGGCCATCCTCCACTGCACTCCTGGGCCACAGCAGAGAGCTGGCCTGGAAGAGGGGCAACCAGGACAGAATCTGGTGCTCCGACCGGGACTAGAACCCGGTTTGCCGGCGCCGCAATGTGGAGGATTAGCCTGTTGAGCCACGGCGCCGGCCTAACATACCAACTTTTATGTTCCATCCACCAGCTGGTGGACATTTGAGCTGTTGCTAGTCTTTGGCTATTAAGAGTAATGATGCTGGGGCCAGCACTATGGTGCAGCAGGTTAAAGCCCTGGCCTGCAGTGTTGGCATCCCATATGGGTGCTAGTTCTAGTCCCAGCTACTCCTCTTCCGATCCAGCTCTCTGCTATGGCCTGGGAAGGCAGTGGAAGATGACCGAAGTCCTTGGGCCTCTGCACCCATATGGGAGACCTGGATGAAGCTCCTGGCCCCTGGCTACAGATCGGTTCAGTTCTGGCCATTGCAGCCATTTGAGGAGTGAACCATCGGGTGGAATACCTCTTTCGCTCTCTGCCTCTGCCTCTCTGTAGCTCTGACTTTTAAATAAATAAATACATGTTTGAAAAAGACAGTAATCATGCTATGAATATTTTTATATTATTTCTATGTGAACATATGTTGCTGATTTTCTTGGATACATATTAGTACATATCTAGGAATAGAATTTCTGAATTATATGGTATCTTTATGTTTTACTTTTGAAAGAACTGCTAAACCCTTCCAAAGTGGCTGTGTAATTTCATATTTTTATCAATAATTCTTAAGCATTTTAATTTCTGCACATTCTTGCCAATACTTGTTATTATCTTTTTTATTATTATCATACATGTGTGAACGGAATGGTACATTAGTATGACTTTAATTTGCATTTCCCTCATGGCTGGTGATATTGAGCACTTATTGTGTGGAATTTTTGAAAATTGGCATATTTTTTGGAAAATATACAGATGTTTTGCCCATTTTTAATTGCCATATTAATCTTTAGTGTGAAATTAGGTTTTATTTTTAGCTCAAAATAAATGTTTAATGTTTTGCCAAAATCACAACCAAAATGAACACTTAGAAACAAGGGTGGAAGCAGGGATTTTCCCTCCCTAGGGAAACCTGTAAGGCAGATGTTCTAATGTGGCTTGGTTTTTTCCACAGGGCTAGTCTGGGCAAACAAAACTAAACAAAACAAACAAAACCTCTCCCCAACTTTTTATTGTCCTCATTAGCTTTATCCACCAGGGCTGTGCCTGGTAGGGAGAAACCCCCAAAACAACTCTTTCTCTCCAAACAACACAAAACAAGGGATTTGAAAAGTTGGGAACAACCTTTGAATATGTTCGTCTAAAATCTGTTCTCAGGAGATCTAGCAGGAGTACATACCCATCAGCAACTGAGTTGAAATTTCTGTAGGGTGTGCAGGTGCATTAGCACAGCAGGAGATGCTACAGTAGCCACTGGGATGCAATTCAGCTGCATATTACCATTCGCCACAGGGATGTCTTAAAACTGACTTTCAGTTTCAGCATATCCTTCAGATTTACCTGAGCCACATCCAAGACAATGTACTCTTTATACAGGACACAGGTGTCATTAACACCAGATGAACTCAGAGGAACCTCCACATCATTGGCATGGTAATCTTTTTATTATTGAGTTGAATAGTTTTTCTGTTTTAGACACAAATCTCTTATTAGATAAAAAAAAAACTGCAAATAGTTTTTTTTTTCCTCTGTGGGTTGTCTTTTTACTTTCTTTATAGTTTTCTTTAAAGCACAGATTTTAATTTTTAAGTCTGGTTTATTTAATGTTTCCTAGCTAAGAAACCATTGTTAAATCCACAGTCATGAAGACGTCTATGTTTTCTTCTAAGAATTTTAAAGTTTTGGATCTTCTGTTTAAGTCTTTGATCCATTTTGAGATAAGTTTGTGTGGGGGTGAAATACGGATTCAGCTGCATTCTTTAGTATGAAGATATCCAGTTGCTCCAGCATTATTGTTGGAAAGACTATTCTTTTTTCCACTGAAA
Source organism: Sylvilagus floridanus (assembly GCA_949820135.1). Classification (NCBI taxonomy): domain Eukaryota; kingdom Metazoa; phylum Chordata; class Mammalia; order Lagomorpha; family Leporidae; genus Sylvilagus; species Sylvilagus floridanus. Next base: position 71,183,774 of record OX463223.1, on the reverse strand, counting down.
TATTCTGGTATTGTTATGACAATTGACTCTAAAGATGAGAGTTTATTTCTGAAGTGTAAATTCTATTCATTGATCTATCTATATGCTTATCCTTATAATATTTCCACATAGTTTTCATTACTGTAGCTTTGTACCATTTTATTTCAGGAAATGTGAGGCTTTCAACTTTTATCTTCTTTTTCAAGATTCTTTTAGTTATCCTGATCTTATGAGTTTCCATTTACAGATGATTGTTGGCTTATGATGGGATTACATCCTGAAAAATCCATTGTAAATTGAAACGATTATAAATTGAAGCTGCATTTAATACACATAACCTACTAAATATCATAGTTTAACAGCATAGTAATAGTGTATATATTGTTTGTCCATATGGTCACATGGCTGGCTAGGTCCTGCAGCTCATTGCTGCTGGCCAGCATTGTGAGAGAGTATCACATATTAACTTGGAAAACGATAAAAATTCAAAGTTTGATGTACAACGTCTACGGAATGCATATTATTTTTGCACCAGGTAAAGTAAAAAAATCTGAGTTTAACCATCATAGGTTGAGGACTGCTTGAACGTTTTAGGATCAGCTTGTCAGTATCTACAATGAAACCAATTTGGATACCCATGAAGATGGTGTTCAATATATAGACTACTTTCAGGAGCTGCCATCTTGACAATGTTAAATCTTAGTCATGAACATGGGGTGTCTTTCCATTTGTTTGCTTATTATAAAGTGTTTAATATTTCTTTGAAATCGTTTTGTGATAATAGCAATGGATTCATTACCATGGATAATATACACTTTCAATGTAGCAACCAACTTTCCACATGGCTGTTTCTCTAATTTTAGGAGAAATGATCCAATAATTGTGATCCTTACAAACTACTAATCAGTTTTAGGAATTTATTACTTTATTGATAATTTATGAGTGTTTTATAATTAATTACATAATTAACATTATATAATGATTTGTACATTTACTTGACTGACGATTAGCATTAACAGTATGAGTGCATCTTTCCAAATTCTATATCTGACCTCCTGCCACAAACAACTATAAAGCTGGACAAAACATATGAGACAACTGGTTTTTTGGCAGTGTTCAACAGACAATTCAAGATATAATCGATGAAAAGCACATCAGAAGAATTCAATATTCATCTTGGATTCACACTTCAAGACACTTTCTCAGCTGTAGCAGGGGGAAATGAAACCCAAACCACCACCAGTGGTCATGCAGAGCAGAAGAAAAAATAGTTCAAAATTTTTGCATGCCAGAGAGGAAGGAGCTGTACAAAGAGGAGTAAGTGACATTTACCTGAGGTACTTTGGTTTCTACAGTTGAATGCAAGTTGATGTATAAACACAATGAGACTCAATGATACATAGGATAGAACATAAAAGTATAATGTAGATTTATTACATGAACAGTAATCTGGAGATCACAAAGGGCTACAAAACACTGAGGTTCCAAGTATTCAGCACTCTTATCAGTCAGTGTAACTCCAGGAAGGACACAAATTAGAAGAACTACCTTATATCTAGTAAGAGCTATCAACTCTTACAAATTCTAAATATAAGCATCAACAAGACAGGGAAATTCACTATCTGCTAAAACAAAATTCAATACAGTCAGTTTTCAACATCTATGTATTTCACATATATGGACATAGTCAACCATATGTCATAAATATTTGAAGGAAAATTTGTGTCTGTACTGAACATGTACAGATATTTTTCTTGTCATTGTCCCCTAAATGACTCAGTAATAATAGATAGTTACATAACAATTACATTTTATTAGCTATTATAAGTAATCTAGAGATCATTTAAAGTATTTGGGATGATATGTGAAGGTTATATACAAATAATATACCATAAATAACTTGATCATTCACAGAATTGGTATTCGAGTGGGGCCCTGGAACCAATGCCCCATGGATACTAAGGATGGTTCTGCTATTATGAAAGAGAACCCAACGTCCAGACCATGATTAATGTCATTTCCAAATAGTCCAGCATGCAAGTAAAAAATTATCAGACATACCGGGAAACAGGATAATAAGTCACATAAACAAGAGAAAGAAATTTAAAAGCAGGATTAAAGATACCAGATAGCGTACTTAGTAGCCAACAGCATTAGCACAGCTATGACAAATGTATTAACAAAGGGCAAGTGTTTGGCCTAGAGGTTAACGCATTGGTTAACATACCCACATCACATATTGGGGAACCTGGGTTTAATTTCTGGCTCAGTCTCCCAATTCTAGCTTCCCAAAAATAAGACTTTGGAAGGCAGTAGGTAATAGCTGAAGTAGTTGAGTCCCTGCCACCAACATGAGAGGATTGAATTGAGTGTCCAGCTCCTGATTTGGGTGCTGGTCTAGCGCCAACCACTGTGGTCATTTGTGGAGTGAACCAGTGGATGTGAGTTCTCTGTCTTGATTCCTCTCTCTATCTGCCCTTGAGTTAAAAAAAAAAAAAAACCAAATATAGTAAAAAATCAGTGATTTAATTTAAAGTGGAAAGATTAATGAAATGGATGAAAACAGAGAGAGTCTAAATGGCATTGTCAAGATTATGCAAAATTCCAAATGAAACTTTTATGTGAGTAAGACACAATATCAGATTTTCCAAAAGTCACTGGATGGGGAATGATGTTACGTTGTAGCAGGGTAAGCTGCTGCCTGCAGCACAGGCATCCCATATGGGTATCAGTTTGAGTCCTGGCTGCTCCAATTCTAATCCAGCTCCCTGCTAATGTGCCTGGAAAAAGCAGCAGAAGATGGCCCAAGTGCTTGGACTCCTACCACCCACGTGGGAGACCTAGAAGAAGCTCTTAGCTCCTGGTTTTGGCCTGGCCCAGCCCTGGTCACTGTGGCCATTTGGGGAATAAATCTAGTGGATGAAAGACCACTCACTCCCTTTCTCTCTAACTCTGCCTTTCAAATAAATAAATGTTTAAAAAGAAGTTCCATACAATGTCTGCTTTGAAACCATGTAAATAAGAAGAGAGTATAATAAAAATATTGAAAATGTTGGAAGAAAGACAACTTAGAATTCTAAACCATGTAAAATTACCTTCAAGGGTGAAGGACAAATACAGACTTTCTCAAATGAAAAAATGGAAAAAATTTCTTGCTAGTAGATCTATCTTGCAAGAAATGTTAAAAATAATTTTCTCAGAAAAAGGAAAATGATACAGATCAAACTCTCAGGCCTATATAAAGAATGGAAAAATACTAGAGAAGAAATAAGCAAAGGCAAATAAAACTTTTACTTTTTTTATTCTGAATTTAACTTACACATAACAGTTTGCTCAACATAGTATAGCATATATGTGGTTATATATATATGTAATATATGCTTATTTATACTTACATATAAGTGGAGTTTATGATTGCAATTATATAAGGGCTGAGAAGGAAGGATTAAAATTATTTTTTTAATATAAAGTACCTACGCTACCCATGAAGCAGCATAGTGTTATTTGAAAGTGGACTGGAATTAGTTTTAAAAGCATATTGCAAGATCTAGGACAATCATTGAAATTTTTTTAAAGAAATACAAACAATATTCTAAACAGAGAAAAAAATGGAATCATAAAAGATACACAAAAGCCATAAGAAGCATGAAGATTAAAAAAAAACTGAGAAGAAAGATCATGGGCAATAAATAAAAACCCTTAAAATACTACAGGTATAAATACAGCTATATTAATAATCACTTTAGATGTCAGTGATCTGATACACAAATGAAAAGGCAGAGATTGTCATAGCAGACTTTTAAAACAGATCAAAATAGATTCTATTTGCAAGAAATCCACTAAAAATATAAAGACACATACAGATTAGGAGTAACGGAAGGGAGAAAGCTATGCCAGACTATTTAAGTCAGAGTTCCTCAGCGAGTCTAAACTGATAGGATACTTTAAAAGTTTCATGAGAAATTGAAATCAGAAGACAAGTTTGTTTTGGTGAAAAACCAGCTTGCAACCCAAATATAGTATTTCATGAGAAGCATTTTTGACAAAATTTCTGAACTATCCTCATAGAGAGTTACATGAAAAGGGATTTATTAAGAGAATCAGCTCATGGCTGGCATTGTGGCACAGGGAGTTAAGCCACTGCCTGTGATCCCAGCATCCCATGTGGGCATCAGTTTGTGCCCCAGCTGCTCCACTTCCAATCAGGTTCCCTGCTTTCTTCCTGGAAAAGCAGTGGATGATGTCCTAAGTGTTTGGGCTCCCCTACCCAAGTGGGAGACCCAGAAGGGGTTCCAGCATCCTGGCTTCAGCTCATTTAATTTTGAAGTTTGAAAAGTCCCACCATAGTCCTTTTCCAAGATAGAGAGCCAGGAAAACCAATAGCACTGCTCAGTCCAATCCAGAGGATTTAGAATCAAGGAAGCACAAGATGTAAAGCTCAGTTCAAGGCCAAAGGCCCCAATAGTCCCTGGGGATAATGCAACGAAACCCAGAGTCCAAAGGCCAGAGCCCCTGGAGCTCTAATGTCTAATGACAAGAGAAAAACAACATCACAGCTCTGCAAGAAAGAGTGCCAATTTATCCTTCTTTGCCTTTTGGTTCCATCTAGTCTCTAGCTGATTGGCTGGTGCCTGTTCATATTGACAGCAGAGTTTACCTAGCAGGTACTCTGACTCGAATTATACCTCCTTTGGGAAGACACTCACAGATCCTAGGGCATCCCAATCATTCAGTCCAATGGCAAACCACTTGCATTTCCCTTTCCACAGAAGAGAGATATAGGCTTGGTACTAACTAAAGCATTGATGTTAAATAAGGCTTTACCAGCTGCCTGAGTTTCCCTTAATCCAGTTAAAATGATCGTCAAAATCAACTGTCACAATTCAACTTTCTTGAAAATCAGCATGTATATGCATCTCATTAAAATCTACTTACTCCAAATAAAGAGACCATAATTCCACCTAGCATGATATTGCTATTCCTGGTACAACCAAAAATGCACTATCCTCTTCCCCAGGAAAGAACAAAAGGTCCTTGATTGATGTTTACTCCTCTTTGAATCCCTCATAACTCAATTTCTGTAATGTAAAATTAAAAATACTTAAAAACTTATATATACTCATAGTATCTAAATGCACTGATATAAGGGAGGAAAAGTAAGTTATTTTCTTCATATATATATATATATATACATAATATATGTACACACACACATCCACATCACAAATATATTCTTAACCAAAAAGAGAAAAAACAGCCTTCATTTCTGTAAATTGTCACATGGTGTTAGCTGGTATTTGTAACTACCTTCTTTCACTAATCTATTCTGTATTCCTGGTAAGGTAACTAAAACCTTCGTTCCTGAAGGGCCTGAGCCATTTGGTATACTTTCTGGATTTGTCTGATGTGCTTTTTCATTAATTTTAACCACAGGGCATGGTAAAATAAGAGATGCCGAAAGGGTTCTATTATACCCCTGAACATTTTTCCTTACTTCAATTGTGGAATATTAGCTCCATTTCCCCCAGTAGTCTTAGGGGACTATTCTAGCTAACATTATTACTCCTCTCTTAGCCTGCTGACTCAGAGGCATGAGAAGCTCAAAGTGGCCAGATAGCAGTCTTAATTTTCAGTCCAATGGAGTGCTTACTGTGTGTCTTAGTAGAAACATTTTTGGAACCAGCGTTGTGACATATCAAGTTAAGCAGCTGCTTACATTCCATATGGGCAGCTCCACGTCCTGGATGCTCTTCCAATCCAGCTCCCTGATAATGCTCCTTGGAAAGCAGCAGAGATGGCCCAAGTACTTAGGCTCCTGCACCTACGTGGGAGACCCAACTGAAGCTGCTGGTTCCTGCCCTTGTGGCCATTTGGAAATGGGATAGTGAATGGAAGATCTCTCTCTTTCTTCCCCACTCTCTCTCCCTGTAACTTTGCTTTTCAAATTAATAAAATACATCTTTAAAAAAAGAAAGTCCCATTCTTCCCTCTGGTACTAAGACCTCAAGTTCAGAGAATAGTCACAAACACAGAAAGCAAAACTTTTACTAGTGATTCAATGGAGTTAACAGTGAGAGACTTCACTTCCACTTCTACATCTTTATTTCTAGACAGATGAATCCTTGCAATGGGAGAAATAATACCAAACTTTTAACACTGATTCAGAGCATATACAGCCCTCTAGAGAACCACACCCCATTCTCCAAAGTCACATCATCTTTCTGGCACTGTAACTATGACTTCAAAAAGCCACTACACTATTCTAGCAAGCTAGGTGTTTCAGGATGAATGGGACCATGGTAAAACAAGTGAATTGCATGATTTTGAGCTTACTACCACAACTTCTTTATCTGTGATATGAGCTCATCCATATTCAGGGTAAAATCCATATCCAGAGTAAGTATCTATTCCAGTGAGGACAAACCACCTCTTCCATGATGGAAGAGGTCCAAATGTAATCAACTTGTCACTACATAGATCATTCTAGAGAATGGAGCCACATTTAGGTACAGTGGTAGCCCTACAGACACTTTGGCCTTGTTAAGTCATGCTATCACAATGAAAAAGAAAGCAGAAGTAGCTGTACTAATTTTTAAAATAGCGATCTTGTAAGCCAGGTAAGTTAGGAAAAATAACATTGCATAATAAAATCAATTCTTCAAGAACATATAAAATCCAGACTGTATATGCACCTAAAAATAGAGCCTCAAGGTAGATGATACAAAAGCTGATAGAACTTCAAGGAGTAATAGTTTTATTCACTATTACAGCTGGAGACTTCATTACCCTTGTCAATAATGGGCTGATTCAACAGATTTTTAGTAAGGACATAGTTAAATTCAATGTCAAAAATAACATAACAACCGGATATAATCAGCATGCATCAACTCCTTTATCCAACTACAGCACAATATAAAATTTTAAGCTCACATAGAATATTCACCAAGATAGAACAGATTTGAGCTATAATATACACCTTAACAAACTTAAAAGAATATAAATCATATAATATTTATTCTGAGTAAAATAGAATTAAACTAGAAATCTTCAATAAAGGGAAATTCCAAAATACTTAAAGACTAGACATCGGACTTCTAAGTAACAAATAAAAAGAAGTACCAAGAGAATTAGAAATTATTTTGAGTTAAATTAACATGAGAATACAACTTACCAATTGTTTCCAGCAAAGGAGGTTTTTAGATGAAAATATGTAGCAATGATTACATATGTAAGACAAGAAGCAAGACATAAAATGAATATCTGATCTTATACTATAAGGAACTAGAAAATAAAGAGCAAATTAAATTCAAAGTAAGCATAAGAAAGGACATTACAAAAAATCAATTAAATTGAAAACAGGAAAGCAATAGAGAAAATTGCTGAAACTAAAATGATACAATGAGAAAAAATGATAAAATCCGTAAGCCTCCATACAGGTTAATTAAGAAATGAGAGAGACTACACAGGTTACTAACATTAGAAATGAAAGAATGAATATAACTACAGTTTCCATGGACAGTAAGAATTTTTTCAAAAAGTGCCATAAAAGCTTCCACGCCCACAAGTTTAATAACTTAAATGAAATGGATCAAACTCTTAGGGAGCGGCAAGATGGCGGAATAGGAAGGGAGCACACCGATAGTCTGGGGAGAGACAGTTTAATAAAAGTGGAGATACTGTAGGTTCAAGGAAGAGTAGGGGAAGAAACAGCAGAGAAAACCCTTCCGGAACTGGAGATTCACAGTGGACCTGTGTGAAGAGCGTGGGAGCCCGCAGTTTGGGACACCAGCAGCAGATTCAACACACCAGCGCTGGAACGCGAGGTGAGCAGAACCTCAATAGCCAGAGATACCAGGAGGGAAGCGGAAAAGGGAGCCTAGAGCGAACAAGGCTTGAAACCCTGTGGGGAAAAGTTCACCAGGCTAACTAGAAGAGAGAGAGAGAGAGGGAAAAAAAAAAAGTGACCCGTACGGACACGAGCTTCTCTCTCTCCGCTCACCTCTCAAAGGTGAGCAAGACAAAGAGCAGGCGCCATTTTGGAATACGTCATAAGCAGGGTGACCTCGGGTCGGCACCGGCCCCGAGCCTAGCAGAAAAACCTGACTCTGGGTGGGAGGGGTGAAATAACAGGAGATTAGAACCTAATGAATGTGTGGTGCTAATGAACTGAGACTGTGAAAAAAAAAGACTGTGGGGGAGAGAACTCACGGAAATCACGAATTCATGTGAGTACTCTCCAGAGACGCTACAGTTCAGTAGCCTTGGCAGCCCAGTGGGAGACTACAGGAGAATCTCAGCCCACACAAAGGGCCGCAAAGATTCCTTCTCTGGTCCTTGGGAAAGAGCTTCCGAACTCTGGCTCCTGTGGGTATATCATTCGCCTGCTAACCACCCCCAATTCCATTCAGCTGTGTGGAATTACTTCCCTTTTGAACCAAAAAAAAAAAAAAAAAAAAAAAAACTAACAGAGAGAGATTTACCACACCTAACCTGGGAGTGTCTCCTTTGACAAACCCTCAACCCTGAGGAACCAAACAGAGCTCTCAGGCCACACCCATCTCAAGCCTCTAAGGCTCCATCAAAAGCAGACAGTCCACTTAATCTAGAGTCATAGTATAACAAGAAAAAAACACCACAGTGAAGAAACCAATATGCCAAACAACAAACGCAAAAACCGAGGTAATAAGAACAAGGAAGACACTATGGCATCCCCAAATGAAAAAGACACCCCAATTCAAGATTACAAAGATGATGAGATAGAAGAGATGCAAGAAGCAGATCTCAAAAAATTGATAAGAACACTAAGAAGTACTCAAAAACAAATTCTTGAACTACAGAAATCCTTACTGGACAAGGTAGAAAATCTCTCTCGTGAAAATGAAATATTAAGGAGAAATCAAGCTGAAATGAAACAACTAGTAGAACATGAAACTGTGATAGTGACGAGAAATCATAATGAAGTGTAGAATTCAATAGATCAAATGAAAAACACATTAGAGAGCCTTACAAACAGAATGGGTGAGGCAGAAGAGAGAATATCGGACTTAGAAGACAGAGCACAGGAAACTATACAGTCAAACCAAAGAAAAGAAGAGGAAATTAGAAATCTAAACAATATTGTTGGGAATCTACAGGATACTATTAAAAAACCCAACACTCGAGTTCTAGGAGTTCCTGAAGGCATGGAGAGGGAGAAAGGATTAGAATGCCTTTTTAGTGAGATAATAGCAGAAAATTTCCCAGTTTTGGAGAAGGACAGAGACATCCTAGTACAGGAAGCTCATAGAACCCCTAGGAAACATGACCAAAAGAGGTCCTCACCACGACACGTTGTAATTAAACTCACCACAGTGAAACAGAAAGAAAAGATCCTAAAATGTGCAAGAGAGAAACGTCAAATTACACTCAGAGGATCTCCAATTAGACTCACGGCAGACTTCTCAACAGAAACCCTACAAGCTAGAAGGGAATGGCGAGACATAGCCCAGGTACTTAGAGAGAAAAACTGACAGCCCAGAATATTATATCCTGCCAAGCTCTCATTTGTGAATGAAGGTGAAATAAAGACCTTTCATAACAAACAAAAATTGAAAGAATTTGTTGCCACTCGTCCAGCCCTGCAAAAGATACTTAAAGATGTGTTACACACAGAAACACAGAAAGACGGCCATCAACATGAAAGAAGATAAACGAAGGGAACCTCACAGCAAAAGATCACAGGGAATTCAAAGCATACATTTGGATAAAGAAATTATGGGACATGTACTCTACAGAATACTATACAGCAGTCAAAAACAATGAAATCCGGTCATTTGCAATAAGATGGAGGAATCTGGAAAACATCATTCTGCGTGAATTAAGCCAGTCCCAAAGGGACAAATATCATATGTTCTCCCTGATCGGTGAGAACTAATTGAGCACCAAAGGGGAAACCTATTGAAGTGAAATGGACACTATGAGAAACAGTAACTTGATCAGCTCTTGTGCTGACTGTTGTTGTACAATGTAATACTTTATCCATTTTAGTAATTTTTTATTCTAGTACTATTGGTTGAACTCTGTAATTAACAAACAGTTATTCTTAGGTGTTTAAATTTTAACTGAAAAGTGATCCCTGTGAAATATAAGAGTGGGAATAAGAGAGGGAGGAGATGTACAATTTGGGACATGCTCAATCGGAACTGCCCCAAATGATGGAGTTAGAAACAGGCCAGGGAATTCCAATACAATCCCATCAAGGTGGCATGTACCAAGGCCATCTCACTAGTCCAAGTGATCAATTTCAGTTCACAATTGATCACACTGATAGGTCTAAGAGTCAAAGGGATCACACAAACAAGACTACTGTCTGCTAATACTAACTTATAGAATCCAACATGGGAAGCGAGATACACAGCAGACTCATAGAATGGCAGATGTCCTAAATAACACTCTGGCCTCAGAATCAGCCCTTAAAGCATTCAGATCTGGCTCAAGAGCCCATGAGAATATTCAAGGCATGGAAAGCCAAGACACTCTGGAAAAAAAAAAAGAAGACCTAAATGAAAGATCTCTGTGAGTGAGATCCCAGTGGAACGAATGGGGCCATCAAAGAAGGAGGTGCCTTTCTCTGAAGGGAGGAGAGAACCTCCACTTTGACTGTGACCCTGTCGGAATAAGATTGAAGTCAGCGAACCCTAAAGGCTTCCATAGCCTCGGCAACTCATGACTATAGCCTAGGGAGATTACTGAGGCCATAAACAAGAGTGTCAAATTGTTAAATCAACTTCAGGAGTCACTGTGTACTTACGTCTCATGTGGGATCTCTGTCATTAATGTGTTGTCCAATGTGAAGTAATGCTATAACTAGCACTGAAACAGTATTTTACACTTTGTGTTTCTGTGTGGGTGCAAACTGATGAAATCTTTACTTAGTATATACTGAATCAATCTTCTGTATATAGATAATTTAAAATGAAAAAAAAATCTTGGTGTTAAATTGGAAATTGCCTAGAAAAATTATCAATTTTAAAAAAATATATCATGTAGGATCTCTGTCCTTAATGTGCTATACATTGTGAATTAATACTATAACTAGTACTCCAACAGTATTTTTCACTTTGTATTGCTATGTGAGGGCAAACTGCTGAAATCTTTACTTAATATATAGTAAACTGATCTTCTGTATATAAAGAGAATTGAAAATGAATCTTGATGTGAAGCAAGGGGAGAGGGAGTGGGAAAGGGGAGGGTTGCGGGTGGGGGGGAAGTTATGGGGGGGAGCCATTGTAATCCATAAGCTGTATTTTGGAAATTTATATTCTTTAAATAAAAGCGTTATAAAAAAAAAAGAAATTCAAACTCTTGAAACAGTTTGACAAAACTCACATCAGAAAAAATAAACAATTTGAATGGGCCTTCAATTACTAAAGAACCTGAATCAATTATTGATAATGTTCTAAACCAAAAAGCATCATATGGGATCACTAGTGAATTTTACCAAATATCTATGAAATAAAATATACTAATTCTTCACAATTTCTTCTAAAGGGTAAATGTAGAGGAATACTTCTTAACTTCCTAACTCATTCTATGAGGACAACATTAGCCTATTACAAAATCAAACAAAGATATTATAAGAAAAGAAACCTATTGATCAATGTTGCTCATGAATATATGAGCATTGGTATATGCAAAAATTCGTTAAAAATGTTAGCAAAGAGAATCAAACAACGTATAACAATAATAATAAATCATGACTAAATGGGGTTCATCCTCGGTTTGTAAAACTGGTACAACATTAAAAAACCAATCAATACACTACATCACATCAATAAGCTAACATAGAAAATTGCATGATCATGAAAATAGATGCAGACAGCACATTTGCCAAAATTCAATACTCATTTATGACTAAAAAATAAAACCTCTCAATAAACTGGAATAGAAGTGGAACTTTCTTGACTTGATAAAGAGTATCTACAAGAACTATACAGCTAGCATCATACTTAATTGTGCAAAACTGAACATTTTTCTATAAGAATTGGGTACAAAACAAAGGAGTCTCCTTTCAGCACTCCTTTCCAACATTGCATAGGGTATCTAATCTAATACTCATAGAATAAGCAAGAAAATGAAATAAAAGGTATGCCAATTCAATGGAATAAACTTTTCTCTGTTTAAAGATGACATGATTATCTATGTGGAAAATCTGAAGGAATCAACGAAAAAACTGAGTAAGTCATTATAGCAAGACTGACTAATACAAGATTAATTTATAAGTTAATAACTTTCTTATATACCAGCAATGAACAAGCAGAATTTTATATAAAAACATATCATCATTTACATTAACAAAATTAACAAAATATGCATGTATAAAACTAACATATGTACAAGAGCTATTTGAGGAAGCTACAAAACTGATGAAGGCAGTCAAGAAAGTACTGTACTGAAAGACATTCCATGTTCATGGATGGAAGTCTCAGTATCATTAAGATATAAGTTCTTTCTTGTTTGTTCAACAGATTCAAAATCTCAGCAAGTTATTTTGTGGATGTCATTAAATTGATTTTGAAAGTTTTATATTGGAAGTTAAAAGACCAAGAATAACCAACACAATATTGAAGAGAAAATTTATAAGTGTGGTAGGATGTGACTTCAAATCTTACTATAAGGTTACAATAATCAAGGCAGTGTGGTATTGGCAAAATAATAGACAAATCAACGAGACAGAATAAAGATCCTGGTACTAGACTGAGATACAGTCAACCAAGCTTTGAAAAGTGAACAAAGACAATGGTACAAAGATAGTCTTTTTGGCACATGAGAGTTTCACAGGTATGGAAAGCCAAGACACTGTGGACAAAAAAAAAGACCATGACCTGAATGAAAGATCTCAGTGGATGAGTAAAACTACTACTCGAACAGTACTCTATATCTTGTGTGTCTGTGTGGGTGCAGTCTGTTGAAATCTTTACTTAATGTATACTAAGATGATCTTCTGTATATAAAGATAATTGAAAATGAATCTTAATGAAGAATGGGATGGGAGAGGGAGTGGGAGATGAGAAGGTTGTGGGTGGGAGGGAGGTTATGGGGGAAAAGCCATTGCAATTCTAAAGTTGTACTTTTTAAATTTGTATTTATTAAATAAAAAAGGAAAAAAAACATAGTCTTTTCAAGAAATGATGACAGAACAATTGGACATCAAAAGATAATTCTAGAGACAGATCTTACAATCTTTATGAAAATTAAACCCAAATGAATCATATATCTAAATGTAAAACACACAAGTATGAATTTCCTAGTAGACAGCATAGGAGAAAATCCATTAACGGTTAGTATGACAATGACTTTTAGATAAAGCACCAAATGTAGGATTCATGAAACAAAGAATGGGTTCTCTGCGATTCCCTAAAATTAAAAACTTCTGCACTGTGTTAGATGCCATCAAGAGTATGAAAATGCAAGCTACAGAAAGAGAATACATATTTGCAATATCAGATACAAGAGTACTTCAAAAAGTTCAAAGAAAATTTGATTAAACAATAAATTGCTTTTTGTGCAAAAAAAAAATACTTGCAAAAAAGGGATCATAACAGAGTTTCCTGAAATGTGTAAAGATTTTAAAAACTGCATGGGGGCTGGGCTTGTGGCATGGTAGGTTAAGCCTCTGCCCGCAGTGCTGGCATCCCATATGGGTGCCGGTTCAAGTCCCAGCTGCTCCACTTCCAATCAAGCTCCATGCTAATGGCCTGGGAAAGCAGTGGAAGATGGCCCAAGTTCTTGGCCCCTGGCACTTACATGGGAGACCCAGGAGAAGAAGCTCCTGGCTCCAGACTTCAGCTTGGTCCAGCCCTGGCCATTTCGGCCATTTAGGGAGTGAACCAGCAGATGTAGGATCTCTCTCTGTCCCTCTCCCTCTCTCTCTGTAACTCTGCTTTTCAAACAAATAAATAAATCTAAAATCTCTTTTAAAATATCATGGATTCCACTTTTTGGGCACCAAAATGAAATATTTTAATTATGTTTCCAATTAACTATTTTTTTTAAGATTTGGGACATTTATTGTTTTCCCAGGCCATAGCAGAGAGCTGGATCGGAAGAAGAGCAGCCAGGACTCGAACCGGCACCCATTTGGAATGCCAGCACTGCACGCGACAGCTTTACCCACTACACCACAGTGCCGGCCCCTCTGATGGACTTTTTGAAAGTTCTTTGCATACTTGCTGGAGGACTGTTATCCAAAAACATACTTTTAAAATTCAGTGATAGGGAGACCTAGGCAATGGCACTGTGGCGCAGTGCTTGGGCCCCTGCACCCGCTTGTGGGACCTGGAAGAAGCTCCTGGGTCTTGGCTTCCGATCAGCCTAGCTCTGGCCATTGTGGCCATTTGGGGAATGAACCAGAGGATGGAAGACCTTTTTCCCTGTCTCTCCCTCTCTCTGTCTGTAAGTCTACCTATCAAATAAATAAATACAATCTTAAAAAAATTCAATGATAAGTAAATGAACAACTTAATTAAAATTGAGCAAGGGGGCCAGTGCTGTGGTGCAGCAGGTTAGGCAGCCATCTGCAGTGCTGGCATGCAATATGGGCACTGGTTCATGTTTGGTTGTTCCACTCCTGATCCAGCTCCCTGCTGATGTGCCTGAGAAAGTAGCAGAGGATGGTCCAAGTCCTTGGGCCCCTGCACTCACGTGGGAGATCCAGAGGAGGCTCCTGGCTCCTGGCTTTGGCCTGACCTAGCTCTGGCCATTGTGGCAATTTGGGGAGTGAACCAACAGATGAAAGATCTCTCTCTTCTTCTTTCTCTGGATCGTTGTCTTTCAAATGAAAATAAATCTTTAAAAAAATTTTTTTAAAAAAATTTTAATGCTGGCCTTTTGTGTCCTGTTTAAGACATTTTTGCCTATACTATGGTTTTGAAGGTATTTGCTTATTTATTGTAGTAGAAGCTTTATAGATTTAGTGGCTTGTTGTTTTTTTTTCTTTTTTTTTAAGATTTTTATTTATTTATTTATTTATTTTTTGACAGGCAGAGTGGACAGTGAGAGAGAGAGAAAGAGAGAAAGGTCTTCCTTTTGCCGTTGGTTCACCCTCCAATGGCCGCCGCAGTAGGCGCGCTGCAGCCAGCGCACTGCGCTCATCCGATGGCAGGAGCCAGGTGCCAGGTGCTTTTCCTGGTCTCCCATGGGGTACGGGGCCCAAGCCCCTGGGCCATCCTCCACTGCACTCCCAGGCCACAGCAGAGAGCTGGCCTGGAAGAGGGGCAACTGGGACAGAATCCGGTGCCCCGACCGGGACTAGAACCTGGTGTGCCGGCGGCGCAAGGTGGAGGATTAGCCTGTTGAGCCACGGCGCCGGCCTTTTTTAAGATTTTTAAATTTTATTCCCAAGGCACAGTTACAGACAGAGAGAGGGAGACAGAGATCTTCCATCCACTAGTTCACTGCCCAAATGACCAGGTTGGCTAGGGCTGAGCCAGACTGAAACCAGAAGCCAGGAGTTTCTTCTGGGTCCCCTCCATGGGCTCTGGATCCCAGGGACTTGGACCATCCTCTGCTGCTTTCCTAGGTGCATTAGCGGGGAGCTGGATTGGAAATGGAGTAGCCAGGACTTAAACTGACACCCATATGGGATGCTGGCATCACAGGCAGCATTTTACCCATTAAGCACAGCGCCAGCTCCTATAAATTTAGTTTTTAAGAGTGGCTCTAGTATACATCTTTTTTTTTTTTTTAAGATTTAATTACTTATTAGAAAGGTAGAGTGACAGAGAGACAGAGATAGAGAGGAAGAGACCATCCACCCACTGGTTCTTTTCCCAAATACCTACAACAGCCAGGGCTGGGCCTCGCTGAACTGGAGAGAACTTATCTGGGTCTCCCAGTTGGGTGGTGGGAACTCAAGTGCTTGAGCCATCTTCCACTGCTTCCCAGACACATTTACGGGCTGCTGAATTAGGAAGCAGAATAACTCAGGACTCGAAGCCCCAGCATGCCCACTCCACTATTGCATATCTTGAAATATTTTTTGTGAGTGACATGTTGTAAAAATCAAAAATCATGCTTTCCAAATTTTTCCATACAACTGTCCAGTTGTT
Organism: Sylvilagus floridanus; assembly: GCA_949820135.1. Classification (NCBI taxonomy): domain Eukaryota; kingdom Metazoa; phylum Chordata; class Mammalia; order Lagomorpha; family Leporidae; genus Sylvilagus; species Sylvilagus floridanus. The sequence goes on along the minus strand of OX463223.1, from coordinate 71,167,707 downwards.
TCATCAACACACCTTAGAAAGAATTACATTCCCAATATAATTGGTTTGGGAGTTTTTATAAACATATAGCATTTATTTTGCTCCAAGTATCTATTTGCCCAGGCTCATGCCCAACAACACCATCTGCGTTATTACAGCATTGCAGGATTCTTAAAGTCAGTGTAATTCCTACATATTTGGTTTTTGTTCTTTTTCAAGATCATTTTGGCAGTAATAGATGCTTAAAGTAAGCTTGTTCACTACCACTGATTTTTGAAAGGAATTGCTTTAGATCAATAACTCAGGATGAATTGATATCTTAACAATAGTGAATCTTGTAATACATAAACGCAAGGTATCTTCACATTTATTATAGTCTTTCTCAAACTTTGTTATCAATATTTTAGAACTTTCAGTGTAGATGTACTATATAATTTTTCTTAAATTCATTTGTAAATATTTGATTTTATTATACTAATATGTATTATGCAAAAAACATTTCCATTTGTTATATAAAATATAATTTGAAATGTGTCTTATGGTCCGTGACCTCGATAAACTCACTTTTAAGTACTTTTACTCGTTTCAAATAGAATCCTTTTTGAATTCTGTAAAAAGAGTCACATTGTCTTTAAGAGAGACACATTCATTTTTTTCCAGTTTTCATGCTGTTAATTCCTTACATAGACAGGGCCTCCAGTACAATGTGAAACAAAAGTGGTGAAATTTAATATACTTGTCTTGTTCCAGATTTTCAGGGGAAGTGTTTAATATATAACCATTCAGTTTAACAATAGCTGTAGATTTTTCAAACATTCCCATTATCAGATTATGTTTTCTTCTGCTCCCTGTTTTCTGAAAGATCTTACAGTGACTATGTGTGAAATTATCCTAATACTTTCTATAGCTACTGATATTGTCATGTTATTGTAAACTTTTAATTTGTTAATATGGTGAATTAAACCAACATTTTAATGTTACATAGATCTTGAATTTGGGGAAAAAATCTGCAAATTGTTGGATTTCATCACCTTTTATTTCACTAAAGTACTCTTTATGTATATTCATGATAAAATAAAATATTTTTAAAAATGCACTTTATTTTCTAGAAAGTTTTAAAATTAAGATTAGAGAGTTTTAGGATTACAATCAAACTGAGTAGAAGATACAGAGATTTCCTGTATATCCATATGCAGAGTTTCTATGTTATCAGCGCCACATCAGAGTGATATATTTGTTACACTAATGAGCCCACACCGACACATCATTATCACAGCATAATTCCTGGTGTAAATTCTCTGGGTTTGGACAAATATGTAATAACATGTATCCACTATCATAGTATCCCATAGAATAATTCCACTGCTCTAAAAGCTCTCGATCCTGTTCCTATGAAACCTCCCCAAACAATTTGCAATCACTATTCCTTTTACTAAGTCTCCTATAATTTTGCTATTTCATGAATGTCATATACTTGGAATCATACAGTATTGAGCTTTTTACAAATTGGCTTCTTTCACTGAATAATATGCATTTAAGTTTCCTCCTTTTTTTTTCATGGCTTGATGCCTCATTCCTTTAAAAAAATATATTTATTTATTTATTTGAAAGGCAGAGCTACAGACAGAGAAAGGGAGAGACAGAGAGAAAGGTCTTCCATCAGCTAGTTCACTCCCCAAATGGCTGTAACTGGGAGAATTTGAAGCCAGGAGCCAGGAACTTCTTCCGGGTCTCCCACACAGGTGCAGGGGTCCAAGCAACTGGGCCATCCTCCACTGCTTTCCCAGGCCATAGCAGAGAGTTGGATGGGAAGAGGAGCAGGTGGGACATGAACCAGCACCCATATGGGATGTTGGGGATGCTGGCACTGCAGGCAGAGGCTTAGCCTACTACTCCACAGCGCCGGCCCCGCCTCATTCCTTTTAAGCACTAAATAATAGTCGATTGTCTGGATTGCCACAGTTTATTTATCCATTCACCTATTAAAGGACATCTTGATGCTTACATGTTTTGATAATGATAAATACATTTTCTATAGACATTTGTGTGCAGTTTTTGTGTGAACATAAGTTTTCAACTCATTTGTGTAAATACCAAGGAGTGAACTTGCTATGTGATAGAAATATGTTTTTTTTTTTATGAAACTGTCAAGTAGTATTTCACACTGGCTGTGTCATTTTGTCCTAGATTATCTAATCATCTAATTCATTATTGTTCCAAAATCTTTGTTCCAAATCTTTACCAGCATGTGATGTCATTTCTGTTTGGGATATTGACCAATGGATGTGTAATGAAATCTCATTGTTGCTTTAATTTGCAATTCCCTAAGGACATGATATATAATGGCTGTTCAAATATTTATGTGCCATCTGCATCTCTTCTTTTGCAAGGTGTATCCTTAGGTGTTTTGCTCATTTTTAAAAATATATTTTTTCATTTTATTTATTGGAAAGACAGAGTTACAGAGAGAGAAGGTGAGAGAGAGAAAGAGATCTTTTATCTGCTGTTTCACTTCCCAAATGACCACAATGGCCAGGGCTGGTCCAGGCCAAAGCCAGGAGTCAAGAGATTCTTCTGGATTCTTCTGGATTTCCCATGTGAGTGGCAGGGGCCCAAGGACTTCAACTATTTTCTTCTACTTTCCTAGCAGGCACATTAGCAGGGAGCTGGATTGGAAGTGGAGCAGCTGCGACTCAAACTGGCACCCATAAGGGATGCTGGCACTGCCACAGTGGCTTAATTTTCTATGTCACAGCACCAGCCCCCATTAAAAAAAATTTAAGTAGAAATTAATCAAATAAAATCTTCTGTTTGTCAAAAAATATCATTTAGAAAATGAATGGGAATGCCACAGTCTACTGTAAATAGTACTCACTGCATATAATTTATGAAGACATTGTATCAAGCATATATGAAAGTCCCAAATAATTCAATGATAAAAAGAAAAATCTATTATAATATTTTTTTGACAGGCAGAGTGGACAGTGAGAGAGAGAGACAGAGAGAAAGGTCTTCCTTTTGCTGTTGGTTCACCCTCCAATGGCTGCTGTGGCTGGTGCGCTAAGGCCGGTGCACCACGCTGATCCAAAACCAGGAACCAGGTGCTTCTCCTGGTCTCCCATGGGGTGCAGGGCCCAAGCACTTGGGCCATCCTCCACTGCACTCCTGGGCCACAGCAGAGAGCTGGCCTGGAAGAGGGGCAACCGGGACAGAATCCAGCACCCCTACTGGGACTAGAACCCGGTGTGCCGGCGCCGCAGGCGGAGGATTAGCCTAGTGAGCCGTGGCACTGACTGGCCACCTATTATAATATTAAGATGATTGAATATACAATTCATAAAGGAGAATGCATGAATAGTCAATATGTAAATGAAGAGGTGTTCAACATTATTAATCATCAGAGAATTTCAAAATAAAGCAAAGATACATGGCCATTCACTCATATTGATCATCTACAATAGAAAAGATTAACAAATATAATGTTGGAGGGAATGAAGTTCTTATATGCTGCTGTTGGATTTTTAAAGTAGTATGAACGCTTACAAAATCTCATAGCCATTTTGGAAGCTTCTAATAAAATTAAATATATATGTATCCCGTGATATGGAAATGAGCCCTTTTACAAATTTACTTGGCTGGCGCCACGGCTCACTAGGCTAATCCTCCGCCTGAGGTATCGGCACACCGGGTTCTAGTCCCAGTCGGGGCGCCGGATTCTTTCCCAGTAGCCCCTCTTCCAGGCCAGCTCTCTGCTGTGGCCCGGGAGTGCAGTGAAGGATGGCCCAAGTGCTTGGGCCCTGCACCTGCATGGGAGACCAGGAGAAGCACCTGGCTCCTGGCTTCAGATCAGTGCGATGCGCCAGCCGCGGCGGCCATTGGAGGGTGAACCAATGGCAAAGGGAAGACCTTTCTCTCTCTGTCTCTCTCTCTCTCACTTTCCACTTTGCCTGTCAAAAAAATTTTACTTAAATAACATGCAAATATCTATAAAATGATATGCATGTGAACGCTTATAGCAACTTTACTCCTAATAGCCTAATCTGGAAACAAACCAAATATCTACATATTACACACAACAGATAAACATCTTGTGGTTTATTCTTACAATGTGCTAACATTGTACAATAGTAAATAATAGCCTACTCATACACATAACAGCATCACTGATTTTGAAAATATTATGCTAGATGAAAAAAACAGACACAAAATAGTACACATTATAGGATTTTATTTATATAAAAATCTCTAACAGGAAAAATAAAATGTTTAAATAAAAACCTAAACACTGATTTCAGAGATTAGGAACCAGCACACAGATGTGTAGAACTTTCTGTGGTGATGGAAACTCTCTTTATCTTACTAGGGTTATTAATTACATGAAAATATGCCTGTGTTGAACTCACTGAACTGTATATTTATGATTTGTGAATTTCACTATATTCACATAAGTATATAGATATAAATTCAAAGTATGCGAATATAAAATATAAATTCAAATATAAAGATTACAGATAGTAAGAAAACCACACTTTCTTATTTATTTTACAGTATCAAGAAGAAAGTTTCAATCTCATTCATAACTCATCTTTCATATCCCAGACAGATATTATTCAGAATAAACTCTTCTAAATTTAAAGACAATCCATTTATGTAAATTGAACTCTACAAAATTGGAGATTTATAAGAGTTCTGAGGAATTTTTCATCCTTTCAATTAATTCAATTTTCAAAATCAAATCCCTAGCACATTACTGAAACCACACATTTAACAAGGAGTCTCTACCTAGAGTGCTACAAATTCTACCAAAATATGTCTGCTGCTTACACAGGCCTCACGAGTCCAATGAATAAAATCAATTCATTTTTCAATCTCATAACACTATAAAGGAACCTCAAGTTTGTTGTAGACAAGAAATTCTCAGTAGGGTTGCTCATTTTATATAACCACAAGCTATAGCATGACACATGAATTAATTTGTAAAAATCTCATGGGGAATTTAATTGAATTTAGTAAAACTGTGGGGAATTTCATACATGGCTATTGGAGATTTCCACCTCTTAGATAACCACACTGTCGCAAGTAGATTTGGAATCCTCACAGGCCTAGAGGTACCATAAAAAGTTTTCTTCACAACATAGACTCAGGTAGACTTTTCAAGGTAGACTTTGACCCAGCATTCTCATGAAAGTATCTATGGTCTGTTATATGAATGTCCAATGACATTTTGAACTATGTCTCACTCTTCTAACATCTCTGTAAAGATATGTGAGAAATAATTATTCTAGTTGTGGATTTGTGTCTTCTTATAGTCCCATAACTCAAACAGGTATTACTTCATTGATTAGAGTCCATTCAAGACATTTGACATTGAAATTACAGGCCAAAAATTTTAATCAATGTCACTGATATTTATATACATTTTTGCTCATCAAGGGTGATCACTAATCATCCAATTATATAAGTTTCATTAAATTATCACATCAAAGAAGAAAAATCCTACTTTCAAGTTTTTGTCTAAATGCTTTCAATGAATTATTTTTCTTTTTAATCTGGCAACACACCCCTCATTTCTTAATTTAATTTCTTCAAATTAGCAGACTTAAAGTTTTCAGGAAATTTTTTATCTCTTGAAGAAATTTAAGATTCAAAAATTAGTTCTAAGTACCTCGATAGCAAACAATCTCATAAAAAGGCCTATCAATATGCACAAATATAAATTTTTTTTAAAAAAAGTGCAAACTTACTGTTTAATTTATATCTTAGCTAACTAAACTAATTTCCCTGGATAAAAGTCATGTTTAACTCTTATAAACTACATCTAAACTTCCCAACATCTAGAATTGGTTATTGAAATACCAATTGAAGAAAAAAATATTATCACACTTGTCAAAATGGTAAGTAGGATTTTACACAAGACTATTGCAATAGGTGTCAAGAATATTACAATAGGGGAGAGAGATGGAGTTTAACTCCAAATACAATCAAAACTGCTGGAGATTTATAGCCAAGCAGCAGAGTGAGAGAGTCAGTGGATGGAAAGTACTAAGAGGAGACACCAAGGATAGAAGGATACTTGGTAACAGAAACACTCAATGAAGTAAAGAGGCAACCAACAGAATGGGAGAAAATATTTTCAAACTATATATCTAATAAAGGATTCATATCTACAGTATATAAGGAGCTCAAGAAACTCAACAACAAAATAAGCAATCCAGTTAATAAATTCTCTATATGAACAGGCATTTTTCAAAGGATGAAATACAAATGGCCAACAGACCCATGAAAAAATGCTAAAAGTCACTAGCCATCAGGAAATGTAAATAAAAACCACAATGAGATTTCACCTCACCCCAGGTAGAATGACTGTCGTCCAAAAGTCAAAAAATAACAAATGCTGAGGAGGATGTGGGGGAAAAAGGTACCCTAATATACTGTAAACTAGTACAACCATTATGGAAGACAGTATGGAGATTTTTCAGAAAGCTGAAAATAGATCTACCATATGACTGAGCCATTTCACTCCAGTGAATTTACCTAAAGGAAATGAAATAGCACATAAAAGAATTATGTGTACCCCATGTTTATAGCAGCTTAATTCACAATAGCTAAGATATGGAATCAACCCAGATGTCCATCAACTGATGAGTGATCAAAGAATTTATGTTGTATATACATGATAGACTACTACTCATCCATAAAAATTAATGAAATCCTGTCTTTCGCAAAAAAATTGATGCAAGTAGAGACCATTATGCTTAGTGAAATAAGCCACTCCCAAAAAGACAACTATCATACGTTTTCCCTAATTTGTGGTAACTAATACATGGAGTACAAAAAGATGTAATGTCTATGAGTGAAATTGACATTTGGAGATTTGATTATTGTTTATAGCCCTTGTCTGTGCTCTCTGGTTTTTTTCTATTTACTATTTGTTGAATTCTTTACTTAGTGGACGATTAAGCTTGTGATTATTAAGTAAATTGAAAATATGTCACCACAAAAGTTAAAAGAAATATAAGAAAGGAAGGAGGATAAAGGGTAGGAAGTATCATCATGTTCTTAAAACTGTATATGTGAAATACATGAAAATAGTTTCCTTTATATAAATAAAGAATCATTAAATTAGAAAAAAATAAAACAGTAAAAATTAAAAGGAACAAAGAAAAAGAAGGATACTTGCAAAACCAACAATAGGAGTTTTGTTGAAGATGGGTAATCCAGAGATCAGATATCAAGGGTGGGAGATTCTCACTAAACTGACTTAGCAGTTTGCTGAAACTGGGTGAGGCAAGCCAAAAAGAGGGTATAATAATGTGGCCTATGTGAAAAGAAGGCTCAGAGGAACCTATTGGATATTTGCTCAAAGAACAAGTCTACCATGACCAAATAGATCAAAACTCCGAATCTGAAACAAGAATAAGATGGAACTTTTTTTCTCAAAATGCTATCGACTATCTAGACAAAGTCATTTTTTTTCAATAAATACTCTGCTTTATTAAAATTCTTATTTATTTGAGAGTCATATAGGAAGAATCCCCTTACAATTTATTTTTCCCATTACTCTACAAACTAATATCATACAAAGGTATCAATTGCTTTTTTTTTCTTTTTTTCTTTTCTTCTTCTTCTTTTTTTTTTTTTTTTATTTTTGACAGGCAGAGTGGACAGTGAGAGATAAAGACAGAGAGAAAGGTCTTCCTTTGCTGTTGGTTCACCCTCCAATGGCCGCAGTGGCCAGCGAGCTGCAGCCGTCGCACCACGCTGATCCGATGGCAGGAGCCAGGAGCCAGGTGCTTCTCCTGGTCTCCCATGGGGTGCAGGGTCCAAGCACTTGGGCCATCCTACACTGCACTCCCAGGCCACAGCAGAGAGCTGGCCTGGAAGAGGGGCAACTGGGACAGAATTCGGCACCCCGACTGGGACTAGAACCCAGTGTGCCGGCGCCACAAGGTGGAGGATTAGCCTATTGAGCCGCGGCGCTGGCCTCAATTGCTTTTTAATAAAACATTTTGACAATTAGTTATTCATTTTTATTTATTCAAAATGGAGAGAGAGAGAGCTTCTTTCTGCTGGTTCACTCCCCAAATGTCCACAATGGCACCAGCAAGGCCAGACCAGAAGCCAGGAACTGAGAAGTTGGTCCAGCTCAATGCTGTAGCTCAATGCCACCACATGTGTGGCAGTGACACAATTACTTGAGCCATCATCTGCTGCCTCCAAGGTAGTACATTAGCAGGAAGCTGGGCATGAGAGTTGAGATGGGACTCAATTGCAGGCACTGTAATACGGAACGCAGACATCCAACTGATGTCTTTTTTTTAAAAAAAGATTTATTGAATTATTTTAAAGTCAGTGTTACACAGAGAGAGGAAGATACAAAGAGAAATCTCCTATCTGCTGGTTCATAACCTAAATGGCTCCAATGACCAAGGCTTAGCCAAAGCCAGAAGTCAGAAGCTTCTTCTGGGTCTCCCACATGGGTGCAGGAGTCCACGCACTTGGGCCATCTCCCACTGCTTTCCCAGGTCATTAGCAGGGAGCTGGACTGGAAGTGGAGCAGCCAGATCTCAAATTGGCGACTACATGGCATGCCAATATCTCGGGAGGCAGCTTTAGCCACTATGCTGCTAGGCCACAACACCAGCCCCTAAGCACTGTCTTAAACACTAGGCAGTGCTTTGTCCACAAAAAATGTACAACTTCTGTAAAACTGATGCAAAAAATATCAATTTTTGCTTGAATTTGTCAACTAGAATTTATATCTATGTACTTTGGTAAAATATTTTTATTTGAAATCTATATTTTTGTATACTCCAGTTGTGAAGTAAGTATGCAAAATCCATGTGCCTCTTTCATGGTTTTGCTTAACTGTGGTGAAGAAAAGTGAAAAACATAACATCTTAGCAAATCCATATTTTCTATGCAAGCACAACATTTATATTTTGGGGAGTGGTGTGAACAGTAGCAAACATAAAGTTCCATACACACAAAAATAATCATCTCTTAACATATTTGCAGTGTGATTTTTAGATGCATTTGGATTGGCCTCTCTTTATGAAGGAAAGGAGTAGATATATTAAAAGCCAAGATGGGGCCAGTGCTGTGGCATAGCAGGTAAAACTGCCGCCTGCAACACAGGTATCCCATATGGGTCTCGGTTCAAGTCCTGGCTGCTCTACTTCTGATCCATCTCCCTGTTAGTGTGCCTGGGAAATCAGTGGAAGATGGCCCAATTGCTTGGGCCTCTGCACCCACATGGAGACTTGGATGAAGCTCCTGGTTTCTGGCTTTGAACTGGCCCAGCTCCAAACGTTGCAGCCATTTGGACAGTGAATCAGTGAAGATGTTTCTTTCTGTCTCTCCCCCTATCTTTCTGTAATATTGATTTCAAAAAAGATTTGTTTATTTATTTTGAAGGTCAGAGAGAGAAAGAGAGGCAAAGAGAGAGAGGTCTTCAATCTGCTGTTTACTGCCCAGTTGACTGCAATGGCTGGAGCTGTGCCGATGTGTAGCCAGGAGTCAGGAGCTTCATCCGGGTCATCCCACGTGGGTGCAGGGGTCCAAGGACTCGGAGCATCATCTACTGCTTTCCCAGGCCATAGAAGGGAGCTGGATTGGAAGGGGAGCAGCCAGATCTCGAACTGATGCCTACCTGGGATGCCGGCACTGTAGGCAGCGGCTTTACCTGCTATGCCACAGCACCTGCCCCAAACACTGACTTTCAAGTAAATAAACAAATCATTTAAAAAAAGAGAGAGAAAAAGACAAGAGTGGTTTCAAGGATGAAAGTGAAAAATTCATTTTCAGAACACCAGTATCAGGAGATATTGATTAAATATGCAACCCACCTACTCAAATTTGGTAACAGCCTTTTAGAACATAAGATGCCATTATATTTTAGGAAGGCGGAGGGATGAGATTAAAATGTAGGTGCTTTTGATTTTATAGCAGAGTTCTCTTTTTGGCACATCAGTTAGAAATTTCTACTCAGAAACTGAAGAGGAAGGGCAATGAGTTAAATGATTTTTCTTCTTTTTTAATGCTGTTGTGTTAACATATTATTTGATACAAAGCTGTAATGCTCATACATATGCTAGCTATACTCAGTAATATAATGATACCTATTAAGCACACCAGCGATAACCACTTTCTTAAATCTTTTCACTCCATTGCTGTTTTTAGTACTGTATTCTTACAGACTTAAGTAATGCAGTATTTAGACAAGCTCTGTAAAGATTTTGTGGCATTGTAAATGCACTGGATTTTTTTTTCATTTAACATTATGTTTCCAAGATTATTCTTGTTATTATACTTCATTTTCTGGTGTACAGTATTCCACTGAGCAAACTTGATGCAGTTTTGCTTTGGTTGTTGGACATTTGTGCTGTTTTCATCCTTTTGTTATTGCAAATATTACAATGGACATTATCTATGCATGTCCTGGTACCCACTAGTGTTTCTCCAGTATGTGCATGGAAAAAGGGGGTACTAGATCTAAAGTTGTGAACACATTTAACCAGAAATGATACTGACAGATTTTTCCTTTTTTTTTCTTTAAGGATTCTCCTTGGTCCTTATTATTCTCTAATGCTTGCTATTGTCAGACTCCTTGGTAGTTTGCCAATCACCTGAAATTCAAATGACATTTGACTGTGATTTTTCAAATTAAATTTCTTGACTACTGAGAATGGCCAAATATGAGTTGCTTTTTACATGCTCACAGGATTGCTATTTTTACTTTTTGATTCATATCAGCTCTTTATATAGTCAGCATGCTAATCTTGTTTTAATGATTTGCATTGCAAAACCTTCATCCACTTAGTGATATGCTTTTTGCTTTATTATGGTTTTTGTTTTGCTTGCTAATATTTTAAAAGTTTTATTAAGAAAAATTTCAAATGCGTAAAATCTTAACAGACTAGTATAATGAATTCATGTTCCCCAGATCCAATGATTATCAACATATTAAGATTTTTAGTTCATCTATATTTTATGTACTCCCAACAAACGTTGCAAAAGGAAGAAATACTTAAACAATACTTATGTAACAGATCAAGCATGACTGCCTCAGCAATTAAAGTTATGAAAGTGTCATATTTCTCCATATGTACTTGCCTGGTTTTATTTGTGTTTGTATGTTTTTGGTTGTTACTGTTTTGTTCTGCTTCAGGGCACCATGGTAGGATAACGTCATACTATAATTGATGATTTCAGAATACTATAGAAAATCATGGCAATATTAAAATTTAAATTTAGTAGGTATTTTTGACACAAACCAGAAAGGGGAATGTTTTAGGATAAAATTATTTATAATGTTGTTTTTGCAATTATTATAATATAACCAATATATCTTAAAGATACCTTGTGATATTTATGAACAATGTCTGTTTTATGCCAAATTATGTTATGGTGGCAAGAACATGGACTTATGGAATGTGAATAAGAATCAAAGGTAGGTTTATGTAGGGGTTACAAGTACTAAGCTTTTTAAAAAATATCTTTATTGGGGCCTGCACTGTGGCGCAGTGGGTTAATGCCCTGGCCTGAAGCACCAGCATCAAGTCCCGGCTGCTCCATTTCTGATCCAGCTCTATGCTATGGCCTGGAAAAGCAGTTGAAGACGGCCCAAGTCCTTAGGCCCCTGCACCCACGTGGGAGATGCGGAAGAGTGTAGGAGACCAGGCTGGAGGAACGGCTCCCTAAGATGGCGCCCATTTCCTGCTTCCGGGTTCTTCTTCGGTGTAGGGATTTCCCGCCGCTTTATGAGCTTGCCCAATCCCCACGTCTGTAGCCTGTCACCTGATTTATGACGGGTGTTGTGCATATATACCGGCGCAATCCGGATATCGGGCAGAACGCGCCCTGTTGAGATCGAGGCTGGATCTCCTGCTTGCCGAGTAATAAAGAGCTCCTGCTTGTAACGTTCGGTCTCCGTTTCTTGCTGGTCGAGGACGGCGCCGGACAGCTGGTGGCCCGTACGGGGAACCTACGACATCTGTCCCCGACGCCTTCTCTGCGCTGCTCGGTAAGTAGACGGTGGGCGAGGTAGGTCTCACCGGTTGGGCTCCACGAGTGAGGTAAATCTCGTGGTGGGAGGGTGGACGCACCCCTAAATAGCGGACGTGTTTACCCGCTCCAAACCATAAAATGGGCAGTTCATCCAGCCATCCGGCGCTGGTTACCTCGTTAAGATCTTTGTTACGTAATAAAGGGATTAAGGTTTCTAGGTCTACCCTTGTCCGGTTTCTCGGGGGTGTGGATTTTTACGCGCCGTGGTTCATCCACACTGGTCAGGTAACCCTTGCTTCATGGGAAAAGCTGGGGAAGGACCTTCGGCGAACGGCTACTGACGCTCGGGAGCCTGAGCTTGACCCTATGATACTCCCCTTATGGGAATTAATGTGGGCATGCCTCCAAGAGGAAAAATCGGCGGGCTCAGAACACTCAGAGCTTACAGCGGTTCGTGAGGTCCTTGAGGAAGTTCGCTCTCAGAGCTCGACTGAAGCCCGGGACCTTATACAGCTCAAAGACACCGGGTACCAAACTTCTTCATTAGCTTCCGGCTCTGAGTGTAGCTCTGCCTCCTCGGAGCCCGAGGAGGAAGGAGATCGCGGTCCTAAGTCTCCACCCCCCTCATACGCACAGTTACGACGAAAACTAAAAGCCGCGAGCCTGCGCCCTCTGGTGCCCACGGCTCCTCCCGCCGATCTCCTTCCCGTCGACCAAATTACAGATCTGGCGCCCCCTGGTGGTGGCAATACAATTCGGTCTGATCAGGCACTCGTGCCGCCATGGCCACCAAGTGTCCCGCCCTCTTCAGGTAGGCAGTTTCATCAACAAGCCTGGAAACAATTACGAACCGGTGCCTCTACATCCACCCAGGCTTTTCCTGTTTTGGCCTTAGGTACTAGAGAGGCCCGACACGAGCCATTGGACATGACGATGTTAAAGCAACTTAAGGCCGCAGTCCATGATTATGGGCCCACGGCTCCATTTACCTTGTCACTTCTCGAGTCGGTTGGTCAGTCAATTTTAACGCCCAGCGACTGGACCCAGTTGGCTCGAGCCTGTCTAAGTCCAGGTGGCTTCCTTATGTGGCAGTCTATGAATGCGGAGTGCTGTCATGACCAGGCAGATGATAACGTTGAGGATGGTCACCCTACCTGGAATGCTGATATGCTTTTGGGGCGAGGGCCTTATCAGGCCGACCAAACCCAATTCCCTAGACAAGTGTATAGACAAATTTCTAATTGTGCTCAGCGCGCCTGGAGGCAGGCGTCCAACCCGGGTGACTCGGCCAGTCACCTTACCAAAATTGTTCAAGGCCCGGCCGAACCCTTTGCCGACTTTGTAGCCAGAATACTTGAGGCTGCATCGCGCATCTTCCCCTCCGAGGTCGATGTTCAACCGTTAGTTAAGCAAATCATCTTCGAACAATCTAATAAGGAGTGCAAAAATATCCTTCGTCAGTATAGACACAAGTCCCTCGACTCCTGGCTAAAATACTGTAGAGATGCCGGAGGGCCACTTACCAACGCAGGCTTGGCCGCAATGCTGGCCACTACCTTAAACCCCTCATCGGTCAAGGGCGGCCCAAGACCCAAACAAAATCGTCCTCCTATATCTTCAGGGCTTTGTTTCCAATGCCACCAGCCAGGACATAGAAAACGCGACTGCCCTTCTTTCAGTCGCGCAGGTCCCTCTACACAGCCCTCGGGCGTGGACTTTTGTCGTCGCTGCCGTAAAGGCCCTCACAAGGCAGAGGAGTGCCGTTCTGCCTTTGATGTCGACGGCAACCCACTTACCGGTAACACCCAAGGGCCAAAAAACGGCCAGAGGGGGCTCCCCATTCCAATGAGGAGCCCCCAAAAACAAATCTATTCTCAGGTACCACCTCCCGTGCCAACGTGGCACCCGACGCACCCACAGCCCGCGCCACCCGCGGATCAGCTGGCCTGGACCTCTGTGCCACCTCCTCACTCCTCTTAACTCCGGAAATGGGGGTTCAACTAGTGGAAAGTAATTGTTCGGGACCCTTGCCGCCTAACTCAGTTGGTTTGTTATTGGGCCGCTCCTCAGTTGCCCTCCGGGGGCTGGCGGTGATCCCTGGAGTTGTTGATTCCGACTATACTGGCACAGTAAAAATCATGGTACAGGCCCCTCAAGGACCTGTACTCATTAATACAGGGGACTGCATTGCACAATTGTTGTTACTTCCCAGTCTCCATTCTTTAGTTCCGGCAAAAAATTGCGTTCGCGGCCCAAAAAACTTCGGATCCTCTGGCACTAACTTCACCGGCTTACACTTACTTTTAAGCGAGCGCCCCACCTTAGTGCTACAGATTAACGGTAAGCCAATCAAGGGACTCCTTGACACGGGGGCTGATAAGTCCATCATAGCGACAAAAGATTGGCCTAATACGTGGCCTACGAACGTGTCAGAACAAACCTTACAGGGCCTCGGCTTTGCCAATTTCCCAAAAGTGAGTGCGGCCTTACTATCTTGGCAGGACGACGAGGGCCACACAGGACAGTTCTCCCCTTTCGTTTTACCTCTCCCTATTTCTCTTTGGGGGAGGGACGTCCTGGCCGAGATGGATATGGCCCTGGTCACCACCTCCCCCGCCGTACAGTCTATGCTACAAAAGATGGGTTATGTTCCCGGAAAGGGTCTCGGGGTCCAGCTTCAAGGCCGTCCCTCCCCTATTGAGCCAAAACAAAAGTTAAATAAATCTGGTCTGGGTTTTTCCTAGGGGCCGCTGTATCGCCTCCTGAGCCAATAAAGCCCTTGCCCATCTCCTGGCTAACAGACACACCTGTCTGGGTTCCTCAGTGGCCCCTATCCCGTGAAAAATTGGAGGCAGTTAATACTCTGGTCATAGAACAGGTTAAGTCCGGACATTTAATCCCGTCTACCTCCCCGTGGAACACGCCCATCTTCGCCATCCGTAAAAGATCAGGCCAATGGAGACTTCTACATGATCTCAGGGCGGTAAACGCACAGATGCAGCCCATGGGCCCCGTGCAACGTGGCCTTCCCTTACTTTCGGCACTTCCCAGTGGTTGGCCCATTATTGTTATAGATCTTAAGGACTGCTTCTTCTCTATTCCATTGGACAAAAGGGACACCCCACGTTTTGCCTTCACCGTCCCTGCCCAAAACCAAGAACAGCCAGACAAACGCTGGGAGTGGACGGTTTTACCTCAGGGAATGACAAATAGCCCTACAATGTGCCAAATATATGTGGCTCAGGTACTAAAACCTCTTAGAGATCAGTATCCCGATTGCAAGTGCCTACATTATATGGATGACTTGTTATGTGCGGCTCCCACGGAAAAAAGACTCATGAGCCTATATAATATGCTTCAACAGGTATTGGAGGAAGCGGGACTACATATTGCCCCTAACAAAATACAATTATCATCGGTAGTAACCTACCTCGGATCTGTAGTCACTCCCACTCAAATAAGACCTCAAAAAATATTAATAAAAACTAGTACTATTTCCACACTAAACGATGTACAGAAACTCCTAGGAGATATTAATTGGGTCAGGCCCTATCTCAAAATTCCAAATGCTGTCTTACAACCCCTTTTCGACATACTCAAGGGAGACCCGGACCTCACCTCTCCCCGGGTTCTCACCCCCGAAGCTAAAAAGGCATTGTCAACCGTAAATGATGCCCTTAGTAATGCCACCCTAAAACGTTGGGACCCTGAAGGGGACCTCACCCTTTGGGTCCTTGCCACACACAAACAGCCTACCGCGGTCCTGTGGCAGGACGGGCCTCTCCTTTGGATCCACCCTTCGATGTCGTCAGCCAAGTCTCTCAATTACTATCCCGTTATGGTGGCAGAAATAATCCTTCTAGCCATACAAAAGGCCATACAACATTTCGGCCGTGAGCCATCTACTGTTGTTGTACCTTATTCCATGGAACAGATACGGGTGTTAACCGCTTGTACCGATTCTTGGGCGGTGTTGGCCTGCTCCACCCGCGCTACTATTACAAACAGAACACCCTCTGACCCCTTGTTAACTTTCATTCAGTCCCACCCGGTCATCTTCCCAAAATCTACATCCTCTAAACCGTTACCGGAAGCGCCGGTGGTGTACACCGACGGCTCCAAAACTGGGGTTGGCGCATACGTTGTCTCGGGAACCATCCCCAAAACGTTCCAATTCGATACTAGTTCCCCCCAAGTAGCTGAACTTCTTATAGTTAACCAGGTTTTTTCCG